>CM064498.1:63021818-63621818 GCA_032716605.1 Paralithodes platypus | reverse complement strand
GGAGATGTTATTTCACAATAACTAACTTGGCTACTGAGTTCCAACCTAACATAGTAGCCAAGTGCAAAACACACATTTCATGTAATCTACAAGACCAATAAAGTATTATTAGTAATAGTACTTGTTGGAGCTTATGGTTACATTTTGACCTCTTTGATGATGCCAATTCGTATGATTTCAGTATCTGGTTCATCGACAATAAGGCCCTCTGACTTCCCTCATACAATTTTAAGTAAACAAGTTGGCTGCTGCTTCGTAGAGTTCCTGTAGTAAGAGAAAGTTGTGCAATATCTCTATTTTGACACCATTATAGTGCCTCAATTATCAAACAAGTATATATTATATTTTTGATGATGTAGAAAGCATATACACAAAAGTGTATAACCTGTAGCAATATCCCCTAATGCTTAGTATATGTATGGATATATTTGAGTGCAACGAGACGACAATATCCTCAGTGCTTATAAGATGACGGGGGTTGGCTGGTCTCTGTTACTATAGGATCCCTGCTGTTTCGGATTTATGACTATGGATCCTCTGAATAATACATTGTAAACACAGAAGCGTATAGGCTACTTAACCCTCTCCGACTTATGACGCGATGTTGAGCCTATTGGGGATACTTTAAAGCCTTTGTTACCATCAGGGGTATTTTATAAACCTTTAGTTTTGTTAATTCAACCTCTGCAGTTGTCTTATGAGTTAGCTGTGGGGAGAAAACTAATTTTGGAGAGGTAATTATAAGAGAGAGAACGCATTTTCTTATTGCTAATTTGGCAACCTCTGCGTCATATGTGCGTGAAATGGTTAAGATATATATCTCAGTGGTCTGGTTAAACTATTCATAAAAAATAAATAAAATAAGCTATATAATATAATTGGGTGTATTCATAGTGACATACCTTTCCATCTAAATATAAAGCGTGTATATTACTCCCAAATTATGCAATATACCCAATTGATGAGAGTATATTACTATGGACAATAAATATGACTACACTTAGATTTGGCTAACAATATTCAAATATGCATAGGTTACAAATAACTTGTCATAGTCAAGATGTAAACAATATAGGGGAGGGCTAAACTAAAGAGGAATTAGAATTGAAGGGATGGACTACATCAAGAGGACGTACAGTGAAGGGTGGGAATACATCAAGAGGACCTACAGTGAAGGGTGGGAATACATCAAGAGGACCTACAGTGAAGGGTGGGAATACATCAAGAGGACCTACAGTGAAGGGTGGGACTACATCAAGAGGACGTACAGTGAAGGGTGGGAATACATCAAGAGGACCTACAGTGAAGGGTGGGACTACATCAAGAGGACGTACAGTGAAGGGTGGGAATACATCAAGAGGACCTACAGTGAAGGGTGGGACTACATCAAGAGGACCTACCGTGAAGGGTGGGAATTCATGAAGAGGACCTACAGTGAAAGAGGGAATACATCAAGAGGACCTACAGTGAAGGGTGGGACTACTGCAAGAAGACCTACAGTGAAGGGTGGGAATACATCAAGAGGACCTACCGTGAAGGGTGGGAATACATCAAGAGGACCTACCGTGAAGGGTGGGAATACATCAAGAGGACTTACAGTGAACGGTGGGACTACATCAAGAGGACCTACACTGAAGGAGGGAATAAATCAAGAGGACCTACATTGAAGGGTGGAATACATCAAGAGGACCTACAATGAAGGGTGGGAATACATCAAGAGAACCTACAGTGAAGGGTGGGAATACATCAAGAGGACCTACAATGAAGGAGGGAATACATCAAGAGGACCTACAGTGAAGGGTGGGAATACATCAAGAGGACCTACAGTGAAGGGTGGAAATACATCAAGAGGACCTACAGTGAAGGGTGGGACTACATCAAGAGGACCTACAGTGTAAGGTGGGAATACATCAAGAGGACCTATTGTGCAGCGTAGTATTTTGAACTACTTTTATTTCTTTAAAATAAATCGGTATTTTATCAAAATAACAAGGTATATTATAGTTTTATATAATTGTTGAATAACATAATATAAATATTTTATCAATTATGTGTTTAGATAAATTTTATTTATTTGATTCCAAAAGTACCTTCCAAACCTGAGTAAAGTCATCGAATGTTAGCACAAATTAAGTGAAAAAGCTTCCTCGAAGTCTGAAAGCGTTAAATATGCCAATGTATCCTGCCATGGCCAACCACAAACACTCGCAGTCCCAGAGACTGAAGGGCTGGAGTGGTTATAAAACCCTTTATGGAGGTAGTGTCTGGAAGAGTGATGATGCTGTATTTGTGATAATTAGCGGGTAATTGATTGACATAAGTTTCTACCTTCATAGATGATTTTGGTTGAATAGTTACATCATCTTGCAAGATTACGTCAGCTGTAAGGGAATGGTCAGTTATCAGATCACCTATAGATACCTCAGTGTATTGATAGCTAGGAGTGGGGGCATCAGGGGGGGTTTTAGTGACCGAAGAGGGACTGGATTTTACAGTAGTTTTGAAACTGAATTTCTCCAAAATGCTGTTTATATATCAGCAAACAAGGGTGGGACCTAATGACCTGATTAAAATTAGAAGTCTCCCATTACTATCATTCACTGTACCCGACATCGTCGACATATCCTCAACGGTGTCTGCAACGATTTGCAGACAAATCGTCCAATGATCGCATGCAGTTGTCCTCTAACGGCTGCCTGAAATTCAAATTTCACTGTTGTCCGATGTTGTTGCCGAAGTTGTCCGTGACCAATCACATATGTTGCAGATGATGTCGTGGATTATCACAAGACATGTCGCAGATTGCACGGCGACATTCTTAAAATAACGGTCATCACTAGAAAACCGGGCCATTCATTGCGAAATTCAGCCGACAAGCATTCCGCGAATGAAAATTGGGTTGAGTTGTGCATTTGGGAAAGGGCCTCTACAACACACTCTGCTGACCCAATCACCAAGATCTGCTCCTCCAAACTTTACATCATAAACCCTTCAATACCTGATAGTCAGCCAACCTTTGTACTCTTCGGCCCAGACTCAAGACAAGACGACCCTGGATGGCAAACCCTAAGTCTCAAACACACTCTATCATGGCTTCTTTTTCTCTGGAACTGTGGTATCCTGAAAGTGTAAGTGTAGCTATTTTTGTATTTGATTGTGACTTTTTTAATTTATCGGAATTTGTTGTTCATTTATCAAGCATTACGTCTGTTTCGAAAACCTAAAACATGCTTACAGGTCCGCTGCTTTATCGCACATGTCACCAGTCTCGTATAAATAAATGGATGATAACAAAAATAGGGAGTTTAAATATGGGTTACTCACATAAATACTTGATTTAAGACAAAACAAAAATTGTTGAATAAGGGTTGCTTGAAATCTTTGGTGATGTACGAAAGTCAATTGAGTCAATAGAAAAGGAAAACATTACATAATCATTAATGGATCCAATGGAATTTAGTACTGTTTGTGAAATTGTGGGTTATCAGTACACAATTAAACTTTAATGATATGCTCTTTAAACATCTACACAAGCAGTTATGGCATGAAGGACAGATAGATTGAGGGAGAGAGATCCAGAGTTTATTTATTAAGTAGAAGAAACATTTTGAAAATGGGTAAACTGCCTGATAGTGTGGCGATCCTGACATTGAGGTACTGCAGTGAACCATGAGCACCGGCAGGAGAGTATTTTTGTTTGTGTTTTTTATGTGAATGAGAAAGACAAAAGGCAGAACTGCCAGTGACAAGTGCCTCCACCAAAGTTGAAAGAGTGACAGGGCTAAAATCAAGGATTAATTTATTTATATTATTTTATTTATTGTATTTATTTAGTTTTAGTTTTTTTTGGGGGGCAGACATAAGTGTTACAAAGACTTTAATGTACATAACATAATATTCCATGTTACATGAACTTTGGGTGGTCAATGTATTCAAGGGGTTAACTCCAAGCATGGAGTATTAAACCACCTCGGACTGAAATAGTTAACTTACTGATGAGGAGGCGGACCGCATGGTATTATCCCCACAACTGTCAAAATCTCACTGCGGGACCGTTAGAAGTCGGAGGAACTTGGGGTTGCCATCATTCGACAGATTCTGATCTAACTTATCTAACTTACTGAGGCATAAATTACGCTAGAGCGTCATATAACCTATTAGAGAGATATTAAGATAGGTTCATATGACGCACTAGCGTCATATGAGTATTTTGGCAAAACCGCCATATGACGCACTAGCGTCATATGAGTCGGAGGGGGTTAAGGAGACGTTTTGAGGTACGTTCCTATAATTATGATAAGGGTTAATCATTTAACTCCAAGCAAGAGGACTTAAGGTGTCCATCTTACTGGGTTATATCTAGGCTATTTGTAGGTTGATGTTGTAGGTTGATCTCAGCTTTCCGTCCGGCATAGATTAAGATAGATAGGTATATCGCCGCCACCATCCCACTTATTCCTTGTACATGTTGTATATAGGTAAAGGGGAAATTAAAGGTTCTCTGTATCGAAACCACTTTATTAATAAGTAACAACTGAATGATGTATACATATGTACTAATATATAAGTAAGAGAATTCCCTAGGTCGAGAGGGAATCTCTAGGGCTGTTAATGTGCCCAATGCTTATCTCTATCTGTCGTCAAAACCTTCACCGTACCTCCTGCCCACCTCTGACACCTCTCCACACACTCCATAGGTGGGTGAAGGAAAATTTCCCCACTCCGTCCGGTAATGCGATCAGAGCATGACGAGAGAGACAAAAATGCACGTTGAGCCTAAATGGCGTGAAAAAGGTTTCTGACTCATGTATTCGAAGGGGTGAACTACCTCCAAGGATGTATTATCCCTTATACAAGTATAGTTCACTGTAAGTAAATTCCACCTTAAAATTATATGAGAGATGGATATAATGAATCCTAGTAAATTGTATAATAGTGAGATGTAATATAAGTGTGGTGTGCTTGTTTAGTGTAGTGAAGATAGGAGGGGGAGGTGTTTGTGATAGCTAGCTGGATCACTCCGTGTAGTTGAGGCACACACAGAAACAATAAGGGAAGCCAGACATATGAAACTGGAGTTCCAGCAACTCCTTATCAAATGCCTATAGGCATCCCCTGGGTATTGCCCTGCTCAATTGATGCCTACAATATCCCCCCGAGTATGGAGGCACCTGCCTATAGATACTAATAACTAGAGAGATAAATAGTTTTATTCGGTCGTCTTTTTTCTTTATGCATACACTGTAATGCATATTGTTCTTTAATAATACTCATCGCTTACATTTTCTTGAGTTTTAACTCCACAAACACTGGTTCAAGTCACGTGTGACTTTACTGATGCGTAATTCGCTAGGTCAACATTCCATTTCCACGCATACACTTGGTCTTCATAGGTCTTTTTATATTATACTATCTAGGTCAGCTACATATAATTATTAGTTAAGGGGACCGACCGGTTAATTACAAACTTCCAGGTCTTACTTTCAATTTAAATGAAATTTGGCACAGGTGTATATGACCATAAAACTAGATAACAAAAAAAATATATATATATATTTTTTGTTTTTTTGCTTTTTTCTTGCAATTTAGGTAAAAAAACAAATTGAAAATCATAGCACTGCAGAAAATTATAAACTCCTACAGAAATCCCCATAGCACATGTTTTATGTGATCAAACAACTCACAAAAGGTGTATCTGTAGTTTCTATAAAACACATTTTATATATTTTGTGTATTTGTTCGATTTAGGTGATTACGGATTCAGGCGAATCTATTTATAGAAAATTACAACTTTGACGACATATTGTGAAAACATTTTAATTACTAGAGTAAATTGGCTTTATAGGCCTTTTAGTGTTTTTAATTGCCTTTCCAATGGTATATACACCATTTCTATACAGTAGGTCCAATAATAACTGTAGAATAACATCCGATAGTGTGGCTATATAGGTTCTGAGAAAAACAGGTGAAAGTCTAAGGTAATTAGGTGAACATTTTTACTTTTGTTTTTTTAGATTTACAATATTTTACGCAGGAACATGGCAAAGTAGAAGATAAAGCGTATGGGAGGTTGTAGAGTAGCTTACGCTCTTTCGATTTATATAGGTATGCTCCTCGTACGACCAGTAGTTACTGAGCATGTTAATTTCAAAGTTCGCTATATAACGTTTTAAGAATTACAGGAAAAGTTTGGAAAACATAACAAAAAAAATATTTCCATTGGGTTTTCACTAATAACATTTCACTGGCTTATGAAGGGATGTTGACTCTTGTTGAATAAACACCTATTGGTATTTTCAGGATTTCGATTTTTTTAAGGCTAAATTAACCAGTCGGTCCCCTTAAACAACTAGGTGTATCAGGCATTCCTATTTTATCTTTCTGCTAAAAAATTCTTATCCAGGGAATTATTTATTGATATAGTAATATATACCAATTTTTCGATCATATTTTTTTTTCTTCCAATATCATACTTTTTATATCAAGTTAAAACAAAAATTGTTTCTACCTACACCAAAAATTCACATTTCCATTCAAAGTATTATTCCTGCGCCACATATGCCTATTTTCATTCCAATTATTATCACTGCACCACACATTTAATGTGTCATGTCTATGTTAAATCCTACGTCACTTTTTTTTCCCCGTTCTTGTTTATTGCATTCCTGTATTCATGCCTGCACTACATACTCCTATTTTCCTCCCCGTTGAATTCCATTCCTAAATTCCTTCCTGCACCACATACTCCTATTATCATTCCTGTACCACATACTCCTATTATAATTCCTGTACCACATACTCCTATTATAATTCCTGCACCACATACTACTATTATCATTCCTGCACCACATACTACTATTATCATTCCTGTACCACATACTACTATTATCATTCCTGTACCACATACTACTATTATCATTCCTGTACCACATACTGCTATTATCATTCCTGCACCACATACTACTATTATCATTCCTGCACCACATACTACTATTATCATTCCTGTACCACATACTACTATTATCATTCCTGTACCACATACTCCTATTATCATTCCTGCACCACATACTACTATTATCATTCCTGCACCACATACTACTATTATCATTCCTGTACCACATACTACTATTATCATTCCTGTACCACATACTACTATTATCATTCCTGTACCACATACTGCTATTATCATTCCTGTACCACATACTACTATTATCATTCCTGTACCACATACTACTATTATCATTCCTGTACCACATACTACTATTATCATTCCTGTACCACATACTACTATTATCATTACTGTACCACATACTACTATTATCATTCCTGCACCATATACCTGTACACTTATTATCATTCATGTTTTTCATACCTATTACTTTCTTAAACCACATTATAGGTTTGACTCCTGTAAAGAGATAAAGAAAACCTAATATTTAGTAGTGGCCCCGTAATCATTGGCGAACATGCCTATTACATAAGGCATCCTCTTCAAACACTAATCCGCCGTAGTTTGAATCTACCGCGCAGAGCATTTAAAAACTGAGGAGCCTTCATCATGAGCGCACGCGACCTCACTCATGGCTTCAGTCATTATGAATTGGGTTCTCACTACGAAAAAACTTCGTAAAAAATAAAAACAAAAAGAAAATAAGAATAACTATCCAATAAGCTTTCCATCATATCGTGGATGTACTTGTGTGGATTTCTGACCAGACGCTGATTCAGGCGTCATTCCTCCTTCACTGACATATCAAGTAAACTAAAATCCTTAATACATCAACGAATGGGAAGGGGACGGTCGGGAGGGCCCCAGTCGTCAATGATTACGGGGCCACTACTA
Source organism: Paralithodes platypus (assembly GCA_032716605.1). Classification (NCBI taxonomy): domain Eukaryota; kingdom Metazoa; phylum Arthropoda; class Malacostraca; order Decapoda; family Lithodidae; genus Paralithodes; species Paralithodes platypus. The sequence goes on along the minus strand of CM064498.1, from coordinate 63,613,975 downwards.
AATATTAGGTTTTCTTTATCTCTTTACAGGAGTCAAACCTATAATTTATTAGTGGCCCCTCCATCATTGACGAACATGCCTGATATCTAAGACTGGAGGGGGACATTCGTAATCATATCATAACTCTAGAAAAGCAGATAATAAAAACAACCACATAGTATTCTTGCTTTTGAAAAATGTATTTAATACGGCGTAGGCCGGAAATATACAAGAAAAAGGGGTTCAGGCAGGTGCGTGCTTCAAAGAAGCCTGCCCGACAAAAATGGGTAACCCTGAAGATTCTGAACACAGATCTGTAGTTACAAAAGGCACCCCACTCAACGAGTGGTGACAAAAATAATAAGTTATAAGTTTATATGTGCACATCATAAACCCCAAAATACATGTGGAGATCAATTGCAAATGAACTCCATTGAACTAATATTACATTGCTTTCACAGCTAAAACTACTATAACAACACCGTTGTTTTGTACTAAACCTTGTACTAGCACAATTTCTCGCAGAGAAATTTTCATATCACATTTTAACCTTAAATTGTATCACAGCTCTCATACTCCGGCGGGGTCTAGGGTGTCCTATGTCAACTGACTGCACCCCCCCCCCCTTCCGTGAAAGTAAACATAAGTGACTGCAGGGCCACCTAGACCCTCTGCCTTAAAGCTATACATGGTAAGGAAGGTTTGTCTAGAGCAACTGACAAGTATCTAGAGAGAAACGTATGATTAGACGCCCACAACTGTGTGGACGCAATATCTTCAACTGAAAAGTTTTTCAGGAAACGTAAAGAGGCCGCCCACTTGCGTAAATCGTGGGCCCTACCCACAACGCCGGGATTACTCTCTTTAATGACTTCTACCAGAAGAGAGGCTAATCGCCGTTTAAGTAAGCGTTTACCCGTACTCGCTACCCATAAAGCACCTTGGGGGTTTTGAGGAGCTATTCTCAAATATTTGGTTAGAGCTTGCACTGGACATAAATTATGATGCACCTTTCCCCTTTTTAACGCCGGCACCGTGAACTCAGAAAACACGTGTGCACTATGCTCATTCTTGGCTACAAACGCCGGGGAGGGTGCAATGGAAATTGAATCATTAAGTCTACCAAACCTAAGACAATTAGGTGTGTTGCTCATCGCCGCCAGCTCAGACACTCTGTTTCCGGTGGCCAAAGCCAAAAGGAAAACTGCCTTCTTTAAGATTAAAGCAAAGTCTGCAGTATTTTGATACAGACGAGAATGAAGTAAAGACAAAGCTTTGTCCAGAGACCAAGTAGGCATGAGCTGACGGGGAGGTGGGCGGAGTTTAAAACACGCTCTCATAAATCCTGTTTCCTCCGCCACCGGTATGGATAGACCTGTAAGGTCGAAAAAGGGCACTCTAATCGCAGTTAAGTGATTCTTCAAAGTTACCACAGATAAACGTTTCTGCTCAAACAGATAGTTCAAGTAATTAAAAACCAATGCCACTGAGGGTACAGTTTGTTCCGTTCTAACAATCCAAGAAGTAAAAGCTTTCCAATGTGATTGATATTGTCGCTTAGTAGACTGAGTATATTGATTGAGCAATTTATTGGTCACATCCCTACCGTATGGTGCTAGCCACTTGGCCTCCTGAATGTCCATAATGCAAAAGTCAGCGAGGTCGCTAGGTTGCCAATCGTGTCTAAGTGGAAGTACCCGACCGGGAGCGATACCGGGTCCGGGCACCACATTATTAATTGCTGGTACCACACCTGCGCCGGCCACAGGGGCGCGATTAGCGAGACTAAGCCTCGATAAACTCGTAGTTTGTTCACTACGTGGCACATTAGTGACGCATCTGGCGGCGGAAACAGATAGATGGAGCTCCATCTGTTCCAGTCTGTCACTAGGGCGTCTGGCCCCCCTGCCGGCGTTATCGCCCGGCGGGTGAGGTATAGAGGGAGCTTGTGAGTCTCCTCGGATGCAAAAAGATCCACTTGTGGATGGGAGAGCTCCGCAATCATTAGGTCGAAATGGGTTGCTTGAGCTCCCATTCTACTGTCGTGCTCTGTCTCCGGGACAGAGCGTCTGCCCAGACGTTCGCTACGCCTGGGAGATAAGATGCGTGAAGATAAATATCTAGACTGCTGGCTAGAACAAAAATCTCTTCCGACACGAGTAGCAACTTCCTTGACCTCGTTGACCCTTGTTTCTGAATACAGTGAACTGCATTCAGTGGAAGTAGTGAGAGCTGTTGTGCCTGGCACATTGGAAATTGGGCCTGACACAAGCGGATGGCTAGGTATTTTCGCTAAAGCAAAGGATGTAGCCAGAGGTCGCACATTCGTCGACATCGCGGGATCTCCCGTATCAGGAGGAGTTTCCGGCGTAGGGCCCAAGAACCTATTAAGTGCATTCAATAGTAGTCCATCAATCTCTTCCGCCGGTACATACCTAGCCGATGACGAACTCCGTGGAGATTCGACAGTACCCTGAGAGTCGCCTAAAAGGTGACTGGACTCTTCGACCTCCATCTCTGAGACCAGAGATCGTTGTTCTTCATCCGTTAAGTCTGGCTTATCATGGGAAGATTCCGCCGAAGCCGGGACCTCCACATGTTGCCATGTTAAAACTGGGGTAGAAGATGGTACATCGGCATCCCGTGGACGTCAGCACTAGTTGAGTCACAAAGGGATGTGTTCTGTCCTGCCAGGACTGTGAGTATCGCCATACACCTTGGCTGTGGGTGTCCCTCGCTTGCGAGCTCGGTATACTCTCTAAAAGAGAGCCCTGTAAAGGTTTATGATAATTAAAAGCTCCCATAGCTCATTAACACATTGAAAGCAGAGCTGGTGAGCAAAATCATAAAGTATACTAATTAATTTAATTTATATTTAATTGTATTAAAATAAATTACTATAAATAAACACAATATTATCCTAATATAATCATAGAAAATATATATGGTTATTATTATTCAGTGATTAAATTATTTCATTAACAAATGAAAATAATATAGGGATACCTGATCTTAACGGCGTTGAACATACAGCAATGAGAGGTTCAAGTGCCGACATGGCAGAGACTGGGGGAAAACTACCCCGCCCCCGGGAACTACCTGGTCACCTGGTGCAACACCGGTACTCCGCCCTGGAAAGATAATTTTCCGGGGATTAATGCTCATAGGGTTACACCCAAAAAATGGTACAAAATATGTGTCACAAGACCGCCGGTCAACGAACCGTAGCACTCCACCACTACTTTTCGTTTTCCTTTAGTTTCATATTAAAGATTTCAGGATATATTTACCTGTCCAGAAGATTTTAAGCATATCTTTTGAATCCTCATAAAGATGAAGTATATCTTTCTTAAAGATGAAGTCTTTCAAGTATCCTTTACACTTGAAACATTAGTAAGATTCCGGCATCTTTTTATCCCATAAAAAGTCTAAGCCTATCCTAATCTCTAATCCGGCTTCTCCCAGAAGCCCTCATAGATCGCCGTCTTGAAGGCCGTGATACCCTATTGTATCAATCAATTGTTTGGCAAATGATCGCGAATTGCTAATCAGTTAATATAACCACCCGAAGGTATAACCGCCGGGTTTTATATGCAATGTCAAACCAATTGTACCTGCCCCAGACCTTTTTTGTAAAAAGGTCGCCGGGAGAGAAAGACTAAACAAACAAACAACATTGTTCCAATTGTTTATTAAGGATTTCAGCATATCTTTTACCTGTTCGAAAGAATTAAGCATAACTTCTGAATCCTCATAAAGATGAAACATATCTTTATTAAAGATGAAGTCCTTCAAGTATCCCTTTACACTTGAAACACTAGTAAGATTCAGGCATCTTTTTATCCCATAAAAAGTCTAAGCCTATCTTAATCTCTAATCCGGCTTCTGCCAGAAGCCCTCATAGATCGCCGTCTTGACGGCCGTGATACCCTATTGTATCAATCAATTGTTTGGCAAATTATCGCGAATCGCAAATTCGTTAATATAACCACCCGAAGGTACAACCGCCGGGTTTTATATGCAATGTCAAACCACTTATACCTGCCCCAGACCTCTTTGTAAAAAGGTCGCCGGGAGGGAAAGACCAAACAAAATAACTGTGTGGAGCCCCCCTCACCGGGAATAACACAGGAAGCCTGATCCCAGGCTTGACCACAGAAAACGCAGTTTCTGATGAGCCCTCAAGCGACCAAACTCGTCGGGGTAACTTACCTATTTTAGCCATCCTGACTAAAACTCGGTAACCAAAAACGGTGTTCTCGGAGCAACGAAAAAAACCGCGGGAAAGGTAACCCACACCAAACGAGACATAACAGGAGGGCGTAATGCATAAAGCAATGAATAACACAGGAAGCCTGATCCCAGGCTCGACTACAGAAAAACGCAGTTTCTGATGAGCCCTCAAGCGACCAAACTCGTCGGGGTAACTTACCTATTTTAGCCATCCTGACTAAAACTCGGTAAACCAAAACGGTGTTCTCGGAGCAACGAGAAAAACGCCGGAAAGGTAACCCCCACCAAACGAGACATTTTAACACATTTTATACAAAGTGTGTGCGCCAAAATAGGGATACCTGAACAGGAGGGCGTAATGCATACAGCAAAAACCGGGGCAAAGGTAGCCATGACAGAGACTGGAGGGAAACTACTCCAGGTTCTGCATAGACCCGCCGGGACCCAGCTCTGGAAAATTTAAAATTTCCAGGAATTAATGCTCATAAGGTTAACCCACTCATGTTCGCACACAGGTGTTAAATAACCCGCCGGGTAACGAGACGTAATACTCAACGACCACAGCTCGCCACGCGGTGGGGTTTCCTAAGTAAAAGATTTCAGAATATCTTAATTTGTCCAAAAGATTTATGAATACCCTCTGACATAATATATAAAGACCATCATGGCGTTTATAAGTGATTAAGTCTTTCCGGTGGTGTTTGTTTCCATATTAAATATTGGAAAAAAAAACCTAAAAAATACGCCGGCCCCCGAATTATCTCGTAGATAAAAAACTGGGAAGCCTGACAAATATACGAGATCTAACTTCTGCCGAAGTATCTTTTAGATCGCCGTATGTTGAAGGCGGCGATACAAAACGTATCCCTCAAATGTCTGGTTAACTAACTGAATTGTAAATTCGTTATTCTCATCCGTGCAAGAAACACCCGCCGGGTGTGAATAATAGTTTAAAAAAACGTTAACCCCAAATGTGCCCTAAAGCGCCGTATGTTGAAGGAGGCGATACACAAAGCATCCCTCAATTGACTGGTCAACTAAACTGAATTTTTGCAAATTCGGTCATCCCAACCTTCCAGGTTGCACCCACCGGGTGAATTAAAGTTTAAAAACAACCGCCGGGTTTTATATGCAATGTCAAACCACTTATACCTGCCCCAGACCTCTTTGTAAAAAAGGTCGCCGGGAGGGAAAGACCAAACAAAATAACTGTGTGGAGCCCCCCTCACCGGGAATAACACAGGAAGCCTGATCCCAGGCTTGACCACAGAAAACGCAGTTTCTGATGAGCCCTCAAGCGACCAAACTCGTCGGGGTAACTTACCTATTTTAGCCATCCTGACTAAAACTCGGTAAACCAAAACGGTGTTCTCGGAGCAACGAGAAAAACGCCGGAAAGGTAACCCCCACCAAACGAGACATTTTAACACATTTTATACAAAGTGTGTGCGCAAAAATAGGGATACCTGAACAGGAGGGCGTAATGCATACAGCAAAAACCGGGGCAAAGGTAGCCATGACAGAGACTGGAGGGAAACTACTCCAGGTTCTGCATAGACCCGCCGGGACCCAGCTCTGGAAAATTTAAAATTTCCAGGATTAATGCTCATAAGGTTAACCCACTCATGTTCGCACACAGGTGTTAAATAACCCGCCGGGTAACGAGACGTAATACTCAACGACCACAGCTCGCCACGCGGTGGGGTTTCCTAAGTAAAAGATTTCAGAATATCTTAATTTGTCCAAAAGATTTATGAATACCCTCTGACATAATATATAAAGACCATCATGGCGTTTATAAGTGATTAAGTCTTTCCGGTGGTGTTTGTTTCCATATTAAATATTGGAAAAAAAAACCTAAAAAAGACGCCGGCCCCCGAATTATCTCGTAGATAAAAAACTGGGAAGCCTGACAAATATACGAGATCTAACTTCTGCCGAAGTATCTTTTAGATCGCCGTATGTTGAAGGCGGCGATACAAAACGTATCCCTCAAATGTCTGGTTAACTAACTGAATTGTAAATTCGTTATTCTCATCCGTGCAAGAAACACCCGCCGGGTGTGAATAATAGTTTAAAAAACGTTAACCCCAAATGTGCCCTAAAGCGCCGTATGTTGAAGGAGGCGATACACAAAGCATCCCTCAATTGACTGGTCAACTAAACTGAATTTTGCAAATTCGGTCATCCCAACCTTCCAGGTTGCACCCACCGGGTGAATTAAAGTTTAAAAGTTAACCCCAATTGTTCCTATCCCCACTTCTTTGAAACAGATCGCCGGGAGGAAATACAACTACAGCATAGTTTTATATTGGCTTTGCAAAACCGAAAAAACTACAAACAACACGTGTCCGTATGAACACTGTTAGATGGGTACAGCCAACCCGCCGGGATGAAACAGGCACCCCAGAGACGCAGACCTGGGGAGCCACAGACACCCACTCGCCGGGGAAACAAGCCTGTTTTAAACCACGCGTGGCCAAAACTAGGCAACCAGCCGGGGTTATCAAGGTGAAACCGAGAAAAACCCGCCGGAAAAAAACCCACCCCGTCCAGATACCATCTGAACGCAACACCGGACCGAGGCGTAGCTAAAACACAACTAACGCCGCCCAACATAGTCCGTGGAATTAGCCAAAACACAACTAACCCAGGACACATAAATAGTCCGTGGAATTAGCCAATACACAACTAAACCAGGATACACATGACACAGTAGTACATATTTAGAAAATAAATCAATAACACTTGTATATGTGATAAAGCTACGAGAGGCTGGCTAGGCCTAGGCAGACGGATAACAGTAACATGTTGGAATATAAACAAAAAGCACTGAATTATATCACAACAGGAACCACCGCCAACACACCACTGTAGCAAACACTTCCGGCAAAGGGAAGAACTGACTCGGGACCCAGAAAAAACTTCACTAAGTGAAGAAAAATACGCTGGGAACGACAGCAAAAATACGCTACCTCATCAGAAAGATAAAAGGAAGCAATAACGCGTAATGAAAGCCGCCTGCATCACAACGCTAGCTTAACTGTGAAAAAATTCACCTGTCCACAACAGGACCACGAGGGTACATCCGAAATAGATGCCCCAAACATACGACCCAAAATACACTGCACTGCGGGCAACCAGCCCAGGACACTCCTGCTACGCATATCCTAACCTTACTCGATACATCCCGGAGTAAACCAATGAGAAAAAACTCACTAGGGACGCAACAAATGCGGAACCCGCGGAGCGTGGGGAGACAGGTCCGGGCAGGCTGAGCGCAGAGCAGAGAAGGAGGAATGACGCCTGAATCAGCGTCTGGTCAGAAATCCACACAAGTACATCCACGATATGATGGAAAGCTTATTGGATAGTTATTCTTATTTTCTTTTTGTTTTTATTTTTTACGAAGTTTTTTCGTAGTGAGAACCCAATTTATAATGACTGAAGCCATGAGTGAGGTTGCGTGCGCTCATGATGAAGGCTCCTCAGTTTTTAAATGCTCTGCGCGGTAGATTCAAACTACGGCGGATTAGTGTTTGAAGAGGATGCCTTATGTAATAGGCATGTTCGTCAATGATGGAGGGGCCACTAATAAATACTCCTATTGTTGTTCCTGTTCCAATCCATTTATATTCCTATTCCTGCACCACATATTACTATTGTCTTTGGTTTTTCTCGTGCTACCATCCACCTCAGCCTAGCCTGATTGTACCGTGCCTGCCAACTGATTGCCAACATGGTCTCTTACTTTATGATTCTTTGTTTTTATGCTTCCTCAATCCTCATATAAAGTACAGTTGGGTATAGTATATGATAATATTAATGTCCAGTATTCGATAAGTGGATGTTAATCGTATTCATGTGCTGTACTTATAACTGTCTTGATGGTTAGTGTTGACAATATGTGTGTGGTAACCCAGGTTCGAATCCCGGTGGATCACATGCCTTCATTTGTTTCGTTGGGAGGTGTTTGGTGTTGGAGTGAAATAAATTAAATATATTTACAGTATTTGGGAATGTTGCCTTGTTAAAACTTTGCCTAGCTCTAGATTTTCTTTTACTTATTACTCCCATTCTTAATATTACTTCCTTTCCCTAGCATGATTATTTTAACCTATACTCTTGCTTAAGGTTGTTTATAATATTTCCGTCAATCCTAAATAGTGATGATTTTAATAGTACTAGTGTTGATATTTCTGTTTTCTCCTGCGTACATAATCGTTCAAGTTTTGCAAATTCTTATAATTGTCCTTTCTTATTAAACAACAGCTTACAGCCTTACACTGTGGTATACTTTTGTCTAATATGTGTTCAATATAATTATATTGGGGTGCGTCGTGAATAGTGTGCGTGGCTGTACTTATTTGTGTAATTGCCTTTTTTTGTTCATATATACATATTTATATTTCTTATTTACATTTATTTATTCATAGACTAAACATCATCCAACATTCCATTTAGCATTTGAATCGGGAATAGTCCCAACAATAAATCCCCCTACAGTAGATCCCAACCATCTTTCACAATGTTTACAAGATCTGCTTAGCCTTGATGGAGTCACTGAGTCTGTTGAGAGAGAGAGAGAGAGAGAGAGAGAGAGAGAGAGAGAGAGAGGGGGAGAGAGAGAGAGTACAAAGGAGTACAAAGGAGTACAAAGGAAATCAAGCAACAACAGATCTAGTGACCCTTCTAGGTTGCTTGTCCTCCAAAACACTGAGGATCAAGTGTCCAAACAGTGGTTTAGAGTGGGTAAGGGAACATTGGAAAGGGAATTACTGCCCTGGAACTAATGTCCGTGGCAGGATTAGGAAGTTAGTAGGGGACAGATGGGTTAGTAACTGAGGGGGGGATAAAATAAAGTTATTCATTTACAAACGCAGTCAGTCGCGGGTTTGATGCGATATATTTGTCTAGGCGGAGTTTAAATTAATCAAAGGTGATGCAGTCTATAACGTTTCGGGGAAGCCCATTCCACAAGTTGACAACTCGATTGAAGAAGAAATTCTTAGATTCGTGTGAGTTAAAAGATTTACCAATAATTTTGCAACCGTTTCCCCCGCGTGTAATTAGATTGGTCGATAGTGAAGTACTTACTACAGTTCATATTGTCGATGCCTTTGATGATTTTGAACACTTGAATTAAGTCACCTCTTAATCTGCGCTGGGTTAAAGGAGAGAGAGAGAGAGAGAGAGAGAGAGAGAGAGAGAGAGAGAGAGAGAGAGAGAGAGAGAGAGAGAGAGAGAGAGAGAGAGAGAGAGGCATCGATACACCCACACTTACAAACCCACACACACACACACACAGTAACCCACCCCCAGCAAAGCAAAACCTATTATCTTTCCCGTTTCAAACTTTTGAAGCACCCCAATCTTGTGTGGCGGCTCCTGATATATAAAGTACCCAGACCGGGCTAGTTTTCTCAGAGTGGGTCTTCTCTTGCTTCTTGTATATCATGCGTTGTTTATTTTATTTTTTCCTATGTGAGTGAGGGAGGCAAAAGGCAGAACTGCCTGTAGCGATTGCCTCCCCCAAAGTTGAAAGAGTGACAGGGCCAAAATCAAGGGACGTTCGAGCCAAAATGCCTTGACCCACAGAGTTTGAAGCAATTTAAATCATAGGAAGAGGGAAAGACTGTTTCTTGGAGAGAGTTCCAGAGCTCAGCTGTTGAATAGAAGAAAGTCTGAGAGTAATATTTCACTCTTGGGTTAGAGAGTTGCACAGAATAGGGGGGGGATTGTGTTGCAAGCCGGGTACCACGTGCCCCACGTAGAGGAGGTGGTGTACAATGGTAGAGCTCTGAGGAACACTGATTATTATAGTAGCAATAGAATAGCGAGAGAGATGCAACTTTGCAGCGGAGAGGGAGAGATTGCAGAGAGTTGGTGACTGGACGGGAGTTGATGATACAAAAGTCCTTCCTTTCCATTTTGTCTAGGAGTGCTAATGATGCACACTCCACCTTGAGCCACATACAAGATTTTGTAAAAATTGGAATGGAAACTTTTATTCCTCATCAAAAGTACAGTAAAAGATCTAATTCACCTAAATGGTTTGACCATAATTGTGCTAGAGTAACTGAACAAAAAGCAATAGCCTACAATGCATACACAAGATCAAAAACACATGAAGCCTTTAATTACTTTAGAAACATCAGAAATCATGCCAAAACTGTATTAAACCTAACTAAATCAAACTTTCTCCACAAGCAGGCAAATAAACTTCTAAATAATCCAAATGATAACAAAATATTTTGGTCTACTCTTAACTCATTTAAATCCAACTTCACTACTGCTTCATCCATTCCACCATTAAAATCTCCGACTGGCAATCTTGTAAGTGACCCACGAGGTAAAGCTAACCTTCTTGCGGATATTTTCTCCACCAACTCAACCTTAGATGAAATAAATCAAGATGTCCCTGTACTTAATTTTAATTCGCCTGAAATTCCCTCACTTAAGATCCACACCAGACATGTCAAAACTATTTTGCAGAATCTCTCGGTAGATAAGGCTCCTGGTCCAGATGAAATTCCTCCAATAGTACTTAAGAATTGCTCCTTGGGGCTCGCTCCTGTATTGGCAAAATTTGTCCGTCTGTGTACTCATACCTCATGCTTCCCAGTACCCTGGAAAGAAGCAAACATCCATCCAGTTCCTAAAAAAGGTGCCTCTTCAGATCCATCAAACTACAGACCAATAGCTATAACTTCCACTCTTGGTAAAGTCTTTGAAATTATATTAAATAATCACATAATTAAGCATCTTGAGAATAATAAATTAATCAGTGATAGGCAATATGGTTTTAGACGATGTCGATCAACTGCAGACATGCTTTGCCTTCTTACGCATCAAATCAACCAAGCTACAGACCAACATGGTGAAACACATACAATAGCACTGGATATATCAAAGGCATTTGATAGAGTCTGGCATCAATCCTTATTGTCGAAGATGTCACACTACGGCCTTGCATCATTAGTTCCACTAATTTCTTCTTATCTTCATAACAGAAAAATACGTGTAATGGTAGATGGCCTTTATTCTCAATTTCACTCAATAAATGCTAGTGTTCCCCAGGGATCAGTTTTGGCCCCAATTCTGTTCCTCATTCATATCAATGATCTCATATCTACCACTCATAATCCAATACATTCCTATGCAGATGACTCAACACTCCACAGTTCCTTCACATTTACCAATTCTTTCACCCAACCCGATCTTATAAATTCAAAAATAAACACTGCAATTTCTCTGAACCAGGACCTTTCTAGAATTAATGGATGGGGCCAAAGAATCTAGTTTCCTTTAATGCACAGAAAACCAAGTACATTCAATTTTCTAACCGACAGAATCTCACTGACTCCCATATATTTTTTAATGATGTAAATATTCCCACTTCCCCTAGTATTGACATTCTCGGTGTAACATTAACTACTAACTTGAGCTGGACACATTATGTTAGAAGCATTGCTAAGAATGCCTCTAAAAAACTGGGACTCCTGTACAGAGTTCGAGAATTCTTCACTGACGAGCAGTTGGCCGTGATATATAAAAGTCATGTGCGTTCTCAGATGAATTACTGTTCACCTCTGTGGGGTGGAAGTGGAGTGGTTGCATTGAGGCAGTTGGACAAAATTCAAAATAAAGCTATTAGATTAATCAATAACCCTGCAATCACACAGGACCTTCCTACATTATCCATACGAAGAAACGTTGCATCCCTTGCATTATTCTACAGATATTTTCACAGCAATTGTTCCGAGGAACTTGCTTCAATTGTGCCGCCTCTCCACATCTTTCCCCGTAGAACTAGGGCAGCTGAGAGCGCCCATGAATTTACACTTTCTCCTCCACAATGCAGAACTTCTGCTTGTCAGAATTCATTTATCCCCAGAGCTACTACTCTTTGGAATTCACTTCCTTCGAATTGCTTTCCACAAACTTACAATCTACAAATGTTTAAATCCAGTTGTTACAAACATTTTATGAATGGAGGATGCCTTTAGGCACATGCACCTTTTTGTTTTATCTGTGTTTTTCCTTCCTCCGTTCATTGTCTCTTTAAAAAAAAAAAAAAAAAAAAAAATGTGAGAGGATCCTCCCCACACATGTGAACAATACTCAATACAAGGACGCACCGTGCCCCTGTACAGAGCAAGAAACTGTGCAGGGGTAAAGAATCCCTTGAGGCGGTTGAGCACACCCATCTTCTGGGAGGCTGCCTTAGCAAGACTTGTAATACAGTCCTTCCAAGTGAGAGCAGAAGAAAAAGAGACACCAAGAATATTGAGAGAAGATGAAGGATTGATTTTTGTATTGTTGAAGAATAAGGGATAGTCCTTTGGGAGTTCCGGACGGGTAGATAGATGGACAAATTGGGTTTAGGAAGCATTAAATGCAACAAGATTTGTTCTGCCCCAATTAGAAATAGTAGTTAGATCAGAAGTTAAGTGTTCTATGGCTTCATTACGCTTGTCTTTGAGGGCTTGCTGGCTGGGGCGTTTTGGAAATTAATTGAATAGTGTAAGGTAGAGTCGTCTGCGTATGAATAGATGGGACTGGAGGTATAGTTGAGAAGATAATTTATGAAAATTGGAAAGAGAATAGGAGATAGGACAGAGCCCTGAGGAACACCGGAGTTGATAGGATGAGGAAGTGAGCGATGGCCATCGAAGATTGCAAGGAAATTAGAGACAAAGGCACAGATGGAGGGATAGAAACTGAAGGAAGGTAGTTTAAAAATTAAAGATTTATGGCAGACTCTATCGAATGCCTTCGATATGTTTAGTGCAACCGCTTCAAGGGTTCTTTACCCATGCACAGCTTCTTTCTCTGTATAGGTGCATGGTGCATCCTTGTATTGAGTATTGTTCACATGTGTGGGGAGGATCCTCTCACACCGCACTCCTAGACAAAGTGGAAAGGAAGGCCTTTCGTATCATTAACTTCCCGTCCACTCACCCACTATCTGCAATCTCTCTCTTTCTCCGCCACAATGTTGCATCTCTCTCGCTATTCTATCGCTACTATAATAATCAGTGTTCCTCAGAGCTCTCCCAGTGGATACCACCTTCTCTACGTAGGGCACGTGGTACCCGTTTTGCAACACAATCCCTACTCTGTGCAACTCTCTAACCCAAGAGTGAAACGTTACTATAAGAATTAGTTCTATTCAACAACTGAGCTCTGGAAATCTCTCCTAAAATCAGTCTGTCCCTCTTCCTATTACTTAAATTGCTTCAAACTCTGTGTGTCCCGGCATTTTGGCTCGAACGTCCCTTGATTTTGGCCGTGTCACTCTTTCAACTCTGGGTTAGGCACACGCTACAGCAGTTCTGATTTTGCCTCCCTCACTCACATAGACACAAATATATAAATAAACAATGCATGATATACAAGGAATACTATGAAGATAATTGGAGACAGAACCCTGAGGAGCACCGGAGTTGATAGGTTGAGGAAGTGAACGGTGGCCGTCCACAACCGTATGGAACGGCCGGAAAGGAAATTAGACAAAGGCACTGATGGAGGGATAGAAACTGTAGGAGGGTAGTTTAGAAATAAGGGATTTGTGCCTGACTGTATCGAAGGCCTTTGATATGTCTAGCACAACAGAAACAGTCTCACCGAAGTCCCGAAGTTCCGCTATCTAATCCAATGATCTGGGAACATTACGATTAAATATTGTCAACATTCTTTTGAGTGCCTTTTTTATCAGGAAAATACTCTACACATTACATTAGAACAGTTAGAAATGTTTTGACATTTCCATTCTCAGATCGTTGGATTGAACAGCGTTGTCCTTTGGATTGGATATGATGTAATTACTAGGGGGGTTATACAATGAATAATGTATATTCAATGAAGCCCTGGACTCTTCAGCCGATGCAAATGAGAATCATGGATGCTTGGTCATCATTATCTAACGAGGTGCTCACTAATGTTGAGCAAAAAATATGTTTCCACATACATAAATTAAGTGTGCCTATATAGAGATGCATCAGTTAACTTTATTTATGCTGGCAGGGTGACCATTAAATTAAATGAAATTACAAACGTTCCTCTCTTCAGGGTACATATTTCCGTTCAGTTCATGTATTACAGATGTTGTGAGTAAAGAGTAAAAGTGTAAAGTGACTTAGGAAACAACCTGTAATGTGAGAAAGTCAAAAAGGGTCCACGAGTCTCGGCTTGACTCTCACACCTGTACTGCCCTCATACTTGTAGGAATAATTGGCTTCATAAAGTCTTAAACCTGTTGTGATATTATGGATGACCCAAAAATAGCATGAATGACTTAGAATGAGTATACGCTATGCAACTATTTATTGATCATATGAAATAACTACAAAACTACACTCATTAAATCAATCCTACAAACTTTCCTTTCATACCTAAAGGAAACCACGTTACAACTATAAGCCTGTTACCATCAGCACATTTGGATACTATAACTACATAACGTGATCACTTATTCAGCGTTCTGGGTAAATGGAAGGGATTTGTAGAAAATTTTACTTCACTGTTTCGTAAATGGTTAAGTTTCGTGAGTGCCAGACAAATAATTAAGACATGTTCATGCACATATAGCTTTATGGAAAAAGACGTCTTGTATAATAATTGTATTTTGTTTTTAACATTTAATCATAAATCACATTGATTTATATTGACTAAGGGCCATTGTTTTCAGGCAGATACTTTCGGGCCTCTTTTCGATATATAGTAAATAATCAAAACAATGTCAACTGTCTATGAATTATGCAAATTCAAAATTATAAGGAAAGGCTTAGTAAGATATCTTCTTATAATTTTATAAGCTAAACTATGTTTAAGACAGTGTTCAATAGTTGTTTACTTAATAGTCTACAGTTATACAGTATATTATATCTCAAAGTCATCAGCTGCTGCAACATTAATCCTCAAGGTGAGGAGTATCTATATTTTATTTGAATTGCAAATACGATTCGCTGAATGCTGATTTGATTTTCGTGTGTAGACTGTGTGGGTTTAAATTAAGCCTTATTACTAGTAAACCACCTTGGCAACAGTTGTTTGATAAATGGCTTACATGGCTGACTACCAGACTAATAATGGCTTACATGGCTGACTACCAGACTAATAATGGCTTACATGGCTGACTACCAGACTAATAATGGCTTACATGGCTGACTACCAGACTAATAATGGCTTACATGGCTGACTACCAGACTAATAATGGCTTACATGGCTGACTACCAGACTAATAATGGCTTACATGGCTGACTACCAGACTAATAATGGCTTACATGGCTGACTACCAGACTAATAATCAATCTGTGTTCGTACCCAAAGTGCTTAACATTAGGATTAAGATTTGTTCTTAGAAATACACTGATGCTCTTATCGCTTTATTCTGACTAACATTAGATTCCTGTACTTATCCTGGGAATGCCTTACATAATCGGAGAGGTAAAGTGTTGTTTTTACCGGTATAATTTTATTCTGGCTTACATTAGACGATTTTACTTCTCTTTGGAAGGTCTTATATTAATCAAGAGTAGAGTGATGATCTTATCACTTTATTCAGGATAATATCTGACGATTTGTATGTATCTTTGGAAGGTCTTGTATCAATCAAATGGGTAAAGCATATCTCAACTAACCTTCTGTCTTGAAACAATACATTCCAAGACAAATAAAATAGCCGGAATAAAAGGAAGACACTAAAAAGCTTCAGGATGTTTTTCTGGATACTCTTTTCCCTCACGTTTAGCACCATTACTTTTGAAATGTTAATAAATTCGTTCCTTTAGTTTGATTACTCTAACACCTTTCGCCCTATTTATTTGTCCTTTATTGGCCCCTACATTATGTGTTAGACTTTAACCCCTTCTGTACCGGCGACGTATTTTTATACTCTAGTCTAGCTATATTTGGGGAGGTGTGGTGGAGTGGTCTTGCCACTGGCCTGGTAATCCAAAGGTCCCGGGTTCAAATCCCGATGTATCAATGGGAAGATATTATTGGGATGGAATTTGTGCTGTACCTAGTATCAGTGCATTACTACAAGCCCACCGAAACGTCAATAAAATACCCTCATTGTTCTCTGATTAAATAGCACTGTATGAATATTCCCATATTCAAAATATGCTATAGGGGTGCAATGCCTGGTGAGTTATCTGCTCAACAGGTGGCGTTGTGTGTGTGTAAGTGTGAGAGTCCGACTGTAGGGGTTGAGACAGTGAAGCACGGGAACGAGGTGGCTTCAGAGATGGGGTCGTTTCGGGCCATGAGTGAGCACCGTGCCTCATGTGAAGGCAAGATGGCAGGTGCTCGTTGTACTCTACGTGCTTCACATGTCTCACTCCCTAGACTGGAACAAGACCTCACGGGCTTCACTGTTCATTGTAAAACGGTGAATGTTAAGGCTCTCAGCCTATGCCCGAGAGGAAGTAAGTTGGAATATAGAACAACAAAAAATATATAGACGATTTTATGTTGATTGGGAGTGATATATAGTAGCTGAAAGGATTAATTGAGATAGTCTGTAGCCTTTCAAGTGGTAGACACGCTTCCTAAACCGAATATAATCGTGTAATAGTTGTCAGCATATAATGACAAAGATGTCACTGGTATTGAATTTTACTGGCATCTTGACTTCCTAACCATTAGTCTCAAATTCATGACTGCTCAAGCGTACAGTATATTATGTGAACAAGCCCTGATTGGTACTGCGTCTCCCTTGAGTAAGGGGATGGTTAATGGTTGCTGTATCAGATTCTACCGCAAACGAGATAATACAATGTTTTAGTATTGCCCAGATGCTTCAGAACGTGAGGTTAAAGATTCATAAATTTAATTGGTGTAACCTTTTAATGAAAATTACTGTACACTCGAAGATATGAACCGTGGTCTTACGTTTACGTTTTCGAAGCTATCCCGACCTAGATCAAACCTTCTCATTAATTCCTTACCTATTCAAATAAGTTTATTGTTATATGATTTACATACATTATGTTTACGTACATAGTGTATGTATGTAAATCATATAACAATAAACTATCATTGACGATAATTATGCCTATTAAATAATAGCTCTCTTTCAAACACCCGCGGTCGGCCAGTTTGAAACACCCGCCGCAGGGGAAAGAGTACTAAACATCATAAGTGCAACGCTAATTCTCGTCTTTATGATTGGGTACTCACTACGAAAAAACTTCGTAGAAAAGAAAAAAGAAAAATTAACTTAATAATTGTTATATTAAGGCTTTCCAACTCTGGATGTCTTTTTTGGATTCTACCCGAGACGCTGAACCAAGCGACGCCATTTCTTCTTCCTTTCCCTGCGGCCGTACTGTGCAGAGGTGCCTCACCAGTGCTCCGCTTTATTCATCATTCGTTCAACTCTAGTGAGTTTTTTGCTCATTTGTATTTATCTGAGTTGTTATAGAATAGGTTTAGACTAGCTAGGACTAACGGCCCCAGTGATACATCCGTAGGGAAGTGTTAAATAGGGTACTTAATTGTAGGTGCCATGTCGGTCCGCGGGCCATGTGTATTTGTTCTTGTTTCTGCGCCTTAGCTTTGCTTTATGCTAGTTATTTAGGAGGCTATGTACATCTGTGTAACTATGCTTTTATCCATCTCTATGAGGTAGTTACATTTTATCTATTTTTAGCAGACGTTCTGGTTTAAGAGTTGCCACACATGGTGTGGAACTTTCCAGAATCCTTGTTTGCTCTTTTTCCCCTCGGGCGTGGGATATTCTGCGTTCGCTGCTGCTGTGTCTTCTTCGGAGGTAAGGGTAACATATTCAGCGCAATTATTACCATGAGCCTCAGTAGGGGTATTCTTAGTAGGCTAGGGGTATTTTTTATTGCTTAATTAATATTGTGTATTAGGCTAGCCCTAAGATGTGACCCTCGCTTTTATGTGGTATTATTTTACATGTTTAGCAGGGTGTCAGGAGACGTTCTGATTGATTAGGTGGGTTTTTTGTTGGTGGCTGACTTACTCAGACATGTCGTTACCTTCAAAATATTGTTTTTTTCTTCCGACGATCTTTCTGTGTATTGATGCCAGATGCAGAAAGGAAAATTCCAATAAACCCTGCGTGGTGTGGTGTACCACTAGACTCCGGCGGAAGTGCAATTCCTAAGGGAGTAATGTCGGCCCGGCCGAGTGAACTCGCCCAAACCGATAGCATCACGCGGCATGATTAGACTTCTAACGGGCTGAAAAGTCCAGTGAGGTAATTAACTATCACTCAGGTCCTGATAGACGATTAGTTAGTTAATTAAATGGTTAATATGGGCCGGTGACACTTAGTCACAGGTAAGCAGTTCTCAAAACGAAAGGGTCATCACAGCCTTTTCACATGCAAGTACAACGGAAGATTAGAGTAGCGGTTGGAATACAGATAATTTTCCGGCGTATTTGGGGTGCTTTTTTTTTCTATGTGTGATGTGATTGAGGGAGGCAAAAGGCATAACTGCCTATAGCGAGTGCCTCCCCCATAGTTGAAAGAGTGACAGGGTCAAAATCAAGGGACGTTCGAGCCAAAATGTCTGGACACACAGAGTTTGAAGCAATTTATGTCATAGGAAGAGGGAAAGAGTGATTCTGGGAGAGAGTTCCAGAGCTCAGCTGTTGAGTAGAAGAAAGTTTGAGAGTAACGTTTCACTCTTGGGTTGGAGAGTTGCACAGAGTAGGGGTGGGATTGAGTTTATTATGTGTGAACCTCTCGGTTTATTCTTATGATCATTGATTCCTGGAAATTTTCTATTTCCAGATCACAGCACATCAGTAAGCGGCACAGGTCTACAGAGGAAGGGGCCAATCCCGGCGGGGGGAGGGGGGGGGGGGGTCGTTTATTGCTCCATCATACCTCTAGTTACTCTTTGTGTTACACCCACTTGCTTACTGATTCCGGTCTTTGCACATAAACTCTGTGTTAAGTGCGTTAAATGCCTTGATAGGTCTCGGGGCCTTTGGGTTTCTAAGAGGTGTCCTATTTGCTCGGACCTCCGTAATGAATTGCTTAACAAGAGAGACCAGTCATGCTTAGTGGCACTGAAAAAGATTAAGAAATTTTGTAATGCCTATTCCAAAGACATTGCCCATAAGGCATTACGTTGTGATGATAAGGCCCTGTGGGACCATCTTGTTATAAAGTCACCAGTGCTTAACCCTTATCGGACAGGGACATTTGTAACATTTACTACCTGGCTGGCGGGCAGATTTACCCTAAACGAGCATCATTCCGTGCTCTTTTCATGCATAAACAAGAGCCAGAGCGTAATACAATTATGTACCTGTGAAAGGGCGATAATAGAGCTTCCCAATGACACCTGAATCATCCTTGTACGACAACAGGTTTGCTTGCAACGATGTTGCAACGCGAGTACAAAAACCCTAAAATACGCTAATTTCCCGAGATTTTACCCTGTCTAGCGAGGCGAGGGAGGTGTAAGTATGTGTTATACACGTCAGTAACCTCGCTAGGCTCGGACCAAGCGGTCAGAGCTCGCCTTAGGCCCTCCCACCCTGTGGACTCTCTCTCAGAGCTGATAATGTGCTCAAAATCCCTTGCGACTTAAGTCGGGACCCGCTAGTTAGGCCATGGTTCTCTCACCCGACTTAAGTCGAGAGCCGCGGATTAGGTGATTAAGTCCCCACTTTCTAAGTCAAGTTCCAAATCTAAAGCTAAGCACAAAATTCTTTCAAAAGAGTTGGTGAGTAGCAGTGAAAATGACTCTAGTAAGGCAACCCCCCCACCCCCCCCCCCAGCCGCCACAAGAGGGCGCGTTCTACTTTTCCACGGGACCAATCCAGGTCCATGTCAAGGTCGCTCCTCAAGCGGTCTACTCCAATCTAGCAGTTCCGAGGTAGGGACGGAGGGAGCTGAGTCAATTCCCTGGGATGGGTCTGGTGAGGGTTTTTTGCACCAAAGGATGTAAATTTTGCAATCCCATAATTAAACTTAAACTTACTATTGAGTAGGCCCCCTTTAGTTTCTCAGAGAGTGTTTGGCTGAACAATACCGTGGCTACACGGCGAGTGAACACGAAGACTATGAAGGGTCTCAGTTAAGTCAGGTTATACCAGATTCCCAAACTAATGGTGAACAAGGGCGTAGTGTGTGGAGGCATTCTGAACCCTTGAGTGTAGAACCCAGTATTCAGTACCAGGAGGATAACAGGGAAAGTGTTAATGTAGATAACCTCCCTTCATCTGTACCTGATTTAGTGTGGCCCGATAATTATCAGTTGTCTGAGCGCCGGCAACAACCGGAATTGATGGAAGTGTCGGAAGAGCCGGAAGACTTAGAACTGTCCTCAGCTCAACCGGGACACATTGAGGAAAGGTCAGAAGTAGAGTCTGATTCATCAAAAGGTTCACATAGCATAATATTATGTATTACAAGAGATGATTTAGATTGCATATTACACAGGGTAATGAAGCAATACAATGTGCCAAAGATAGCTCAGGAGACTCCCACAGCTACGCCGGGAGCTCCCCAAATTGGTTCAGTTGTGCAGCCGCTAGAGCCTGCCAGAGTTGTTGTGCCACCTAATATGTCACTTCCCCCTATTAACGTAGCTCATGCGACTGCCTCGGCAAGTGGCACTACAGTGCCCACCTCCTTAACTACTACCAATGTATGCGTCATCACGGACATTACTCCCCTCCTTTAGATAAAGCTCCCCATAAGAAAGGCCCTATGCCTCTCTTGTATGGGCCCGATTGCTCGTGGGTTACGGTCACTGCACAACACCTGGATATAGCACAAACAACCATATCGGGGGAGGTCCCAGTTCCTAGTGAGTGGGTAATTGAGATGAGTAAGAGTAAGTAGTTCAGAGCTAAAGATAAACAGGGTCAACTTTTAGATGCAACAATCAAGGCTATCCCCAATGTTTATTATCATGAGTTTTTCGTGTATTCCATTACCCCGGCATTACCTCCTTCCTCATCTGCACAACTGTTTGCGGATTGGTCTATGACTAATAGTGTGAACGACATAAAGTTCCTTAAAACGCTAAGGCCGGAGTTGGATACAACTCCAGTGCTGGATCAGTCAAGCAATCCAGTCCTGCAGGTGGGGCAGGTAGGTCTAGGTCCGTGGGTGGACTGGGAGATTGAGGCGCAACAGTTCGCAGCAACAATAACGTCAACATCCTCCTATAAAATTCCTCAAGACGACCATATTTGGTTTTCATTGCCAATTAATCAAGCCGGAGGAGTTCCGCTGCAATTTGAGTTCATTTCTGACCCTAAGTTGCCACTGTGGGACCTGCAGGAGCCCTTTTCCACCCCTCCTCCGGCACATCTGGATAAAGAATTTAAATTGAGAAACAAAGCTTACAGACTCTTTTCCCAATTTTTACTAATTCGCCAAATAGCCCAGTCCCTCACAAGAACTCTTGCCTCTATTTCTGATCATGATGTTAAGAAGGCCACGGACTTATATCCCGGCGCCTTCTATTGCAAAATTCTATCCAATCCTTGGGTGATATACGGATAGCCTTGTTGAGGCTGTCCGTGCATGTCAAGACCTGAGAGTATATATGGTGAAAAAGTTACCGGACAACATTGGCCGCCGGGTAACTCTTTCACCTGTGTTAACTTCATCTTTACTTAGCCCTGAGACTTGGAAACCGGTGTACAATATGGTAGACGGCATCAAGCCGAGTACTTCCCAGGCTAGGAAGGAGCACTTCAAGTTTCCGAAACCGTACTCCAAGCCTAGTGGTTCTAAGCCCTTTCAGGGCTCCATGTCTCCCTCGGCACAGGGAAGTACGCAGCTCAAGCCTAAACAGGGAAATGGTATAAGAACAAGTCACAACACAGATCAGGTCAGGAATCGATGTCTACCAAATCCAGTCAGCCGTCTAACCCTACCCCACCACCATAAAAAAACTAGTCACAGTTCAAACTCTCTCACTCCCGGGGTATATCAAGGGCGAGTTGGATTCGAGGGTAGTTCCACCAGACAGTAACTGGGTAATTTTGGGCGTGTCACCGAGCCTGGCCCTGGCGAACTTGGGCAAGGACAGTGGTACGCAAGGGCATCATCTGGCAGTGGCTCCGGCGGCCCCGTTTACGTCAAACTCTAGAAGTCAACCATGTTTCTTTAGAGGTGGAGTCACTAGTCCAGGAAATGATCACCAAACATATCATTGTCCCGGTCAATCCAACTTGCCCTGTTTTCACGTCCAGACTTTTTCTCGTACCAAAGAGGGACAGCATTCAGATGAGACCAGTCGTAGACCTGTCTTGTTTGAATCGACACATTCACAACATATCATTCAGGATGCTCACTGTGAATCACATCAGGCTAACACTTCCGCCGCTGGATGTTGGATGTGCTCGTTAGACCTGACAGACGCCTATTGGCATGTCCCGGTAAACAAGACGTTCCAGAACTTCCTCGCATTGAGGATCAGGCAAGAGACTTATGTCTTTCAGAGAATGCCATTCGGGTTGAACCTTGCACCGAGAATATTTACAAAATTAGTCCGGCAGGCCCTCATGCCGATGTTAAATCAGGGAATCAATGTGTTGTGGTACCTAGACGACTGGCTGGTAGTGGCGGACTCAGAGAGTCTATGCAACATCCATGTCAATTACATTATAAACCATGTACAATCCCTAGGGTTCAAGGTCAACTTGGCGAAGTCGCATCTTGTTCCCACACGGGTAATTCAGTGGATAGGGCTGGTCTGGGACACAGCCAATCTTACTCTCAGTCAGAGTGTGGACAACTGCAACAGATTTCGAAAGAAATTGTTTTTGTTTCTCCAGTCTGAACACCACGAGAAGGACATGGGAATCCCTGGTCGGGTCTCTCAATTGGATTCAACTAACTGTAAATTTGGGCCGATTGAAAGTAAAGAGATTAATCTTGGAAGGAAACAAATATTTCCCCCTATTGCCGCCGGGAAAGTTGTGGAAAACTCTGCCATTAATTCACGACTTACTGTCGGTCTGGGCGAGGAGAGAAACGTTTCACTCAATAATGACGTGGGCTTCTCCCCCACCTACGGTATGGGTAGATACAGATGTTTCAGGGACAATAGTCTGGGGTTATCAGTCGAGCCTAGGCCATCAGGGTCAGGGTCTTTGGTCCCAAACCGAGAATTTTAATATCAACGAGCAAGAGCGCTTTGTCCCTTTAATTTTCCTTCAAAACCACGGCTCCTCCTTGCGGGGGTAATCAATAGCGTTTCGAATGGACAATTTGAATGCGGTATCCTGCATTCAAAAGCAAGGGTCAACGAAATCTCTGAAGTTGCTAGAGTTGTCAGAAGAGATTTTTGTTCTGGCCGAAGAGCTGAACATTCATCTCCATGCATCATACCTCCCAGGCGTAACGAACGTCTGGGCAGATGCTCTGTCCCGGTGACAGAGCACCAAAGTAGAATGGGCAATCAAGCAAAACATCTTCAACCAGATGATTGCAGAGCCATACCGTCCACAAGTGGATCTTTTTGTGTCCAAGGAAAACCACAGGCTTCCTTTCTACCTAACCCGCCGGGAAATTACTTCGGCGGGGGGTCCAGACGTATTGTTGGAGGACTGGAACAGGTGGAATTCCATCTATCTATTTCCGCCTCGAGACGCTTCACTCATGTGTCAGGTAGTTCACAAACTATGGACTTACCGGGGCTTGGTCTCGATGATCGCGCCTCTATGGCCGGCTCAGGTTTGGTACCACCAGTTGAAAATGTGGTGCGAGAACCCGGTGTCACTCCCGATCTCGTACTTCCACTTGGAGACAATTAGCAACCTAAAGACCTCGCTGACTTTTGCCTTTTGGACATTCATAATGCCAAATGGTTAACTCTGTATGGAGAGAGCGTCACTTATAAATGTCTAAATCAGTATACGATTTCTACCAGGCAACAATATCAATCTCATTGGAAGTCTTTCACAACCTGGATAGTAGAAACGGCGCAAACTGGCGCGTCAGTAGCTTTGGTTTTTAAGTATTTGGACTATTTGTTTGAACAAAAATGCCTTTCTGTAGTTACACTGAAGAATCATTTGTCTGCTATCAGAACCCCCTTTTTTGACTTAACAGGGCTATCTATACCGCAGGTGAAGGAGAAAGGGTTCATGAGGGCATGTTTCAAGCTTCGCCCACCACCCCGTCAGCTCATGCCTACCTGGTCACTTGACAAATCTTTGTCTTTGCTTCATTCGCGCAAATTATAATCATGCGCCGAATTTTGACTCACTGTTAAAGAAGGCTGTGTTCCTTATGGCTTTGGCCATAGGTAACAGGGTGTATGAGCTGGCGGCGATGAGCAACGAACCTAATTGCCTCAGGTTTGGGAGACTCAATGTTAATGTACAAATTGCTCCATCTCTCACTTTTGTTGCTAAGAACGAACATAGTGAGCATGTTTTTTCTGAGTCTACAGTCCCGGCACTCAAACGCGGGGACACACACCATGTATTATGCCCTGTTCAGGCTTTAATAAAGTTTCTGAGAGTGTCACGGCCCCAACAGCAGGGAGCCTTATGAGTCAATGGTACAGGTACTCGTGTCAAGAGGAGAAAATTGTCTTCTTTACTCGTAGATGTAATTCGTGTAAGTAATCCCGGTGTAGTGGGAAGGGCCCACGACATCAGGAAATGGGCAGTTTCGTTACGTTTCTTGCAAAATTATTCAATTGATGACATAGCCAACACGAAGTTGTGGGCTTCCAAACATACTTTCATGACTCGATACCGATCTGTGGTTTTGGATAAACCAAAATTTACCTGTGTGGCCTTGCGCCAGCGGGCCTAGTTGGTCTGTGTGCTACTAAAGTTAAGATTAATCTTAATGGTGAAAAAGGGGGGGGGGGGGGGTTGGCTGGAGAGCCAAAACCCCTAGACCCTCCGCCGTACTATGTGATATGTTAACGAGGTGTGATACTTGATGTGTCGAGCTGGTTATACAGCTCAAAAAAAAAAAAAAATTGTAAAACATCTGTAATAGTTGCAACTATAGGATGTTAAGTTTAAGTTTTATAAAATATAAGATATGTACAAATTAATTTTAAGGACAACAGATATAATCAAATTATTTATTTGTGCCTTTACAATGTTGGACACGAATAAAAGACATTCTTGGAAAATATTTTGTATTGAATCTCCATGTGATTTTCTTTAACATATGTACCTGTATGGTTACTTATAAGCAGAACTTCTTCGAAGCAACGCACTGCTTTCTTTAAATTTTGTCTATAATATTGTATGTAAACAATAACACTTAACATTGTTATATGATTCTTTTTCTATACCTATGTTATTTGTTAGTGGTTTAGATATTGTCACGAATGTCCCCCTCCAGATTTGAGATATCAGGCATATCATCAATGATGGAGGGGCCACAATTAAATTATAGGTTTGAGTCCCGGAGGGAAAAATGAAAACCTAATATTTAGTAGTGGCCCCGAAATCATTGACGATGTAGGGCCCTCCCTTCCTTCCCCTTCCCATTCGTTGATGTCTTGAGTTTAGTCTTGATATATCAGTGAAGAAGGAATAACGTCGCTTGGTTCAGCGTCTCGTCTCTCGGGTAGAATCCACAAAAGACATCCACGAGTTGGAAAGCCTTAATATACCAATTATTAAGTTATTTTTTATTTTTTTTATGAAGTTTTTTCGTAGTGAGTACCCAATCATAAAGACGATTCCATAAGAGAATTAGCGTTGCACTTATGATGTTTAGTAGATTTTCCCCTGCGGCGGGTGTTTCAACAGGCTACCCGCGGGTGTTTGAAAGAGAGCTATTATTTAATAGGCATATCGTCAATGCCCATCTGGATGAGACTCGTTAGCCTTGGTCGGCAGCCCATCTAGGGGAGACAACCTTATACAAATCTGGGTGGATGGGACTCCTCAGCCTTGGTCGGCAACCTTTCTAGGGGAGTAAACCTGATATAAATCCGTACTGCTTACCTAAGGGTAAGCCAGGTTAGTGGATGGACTAGCCGAACACCACTGTAGAAAAATAGTGCTAAATAGATACACAGAGGGCCTCGGAGTCGGACGGATCCTAAATTGAGTGGTCAATCCTGTAAGTCCTTCAGTAAACTGGCTCGGGTTGTCCCTCATACAAGGAATAAGTCTGCTTGGGGCATTCTGTGTATGGCCACCCTCATTAAGGGGAGTAAGGCGTCCGGCAATAGATAGATAGATAGATCGTCAATGATTTCGGGGCCACTACTAAATATTAGGTTTTCATTCTTCCCTCCGGGACTCAAACCTATAATTTGAATTATATTCCTTACCTAATAATTATGTACTTATCGAATTTTGTTTTAATGTCCTAAAGTGTACTGGACCAGTTCTCAGAAGGATCCAGATAAAGTGAAGAAGACACTGGGATTAAACTTTTAAAATACGTTAAATGTCGCTTCCAAAATGCTGACGACACGTTTGAAGAAAAGTTCGGTGAGACAGAACAAAAACCTGGTGACATCCTTCCTTGATGATAATGTTGTTGCCGTATCTTGTTTCTTGATGATAATGTTGTTGCCGTATCTTCTTTCTCTCGTCTTTGTAATGTTCTTGTTTTTCTTTTCCCTTATATACATATATATATATTTTTTTTTTACTGATTTGTCTTCTGTTTCTTTTTCTTCATATTATTATTATCTTTCTCTCTCTCTCTATCTCTTCCATTTTTACTTAGCAGGCCAGGCCTACGTGAATTTGAATTAACCATTATAATTCTTCTGCTTTGCTCTGTGCTGCGTAACCTGCGTTGCATGCGTCTCAATGTGCACCAGGTGTTAACATTCTTGGGAATCGGAAAATAAATCATTTCTGATGAGAATGAACCATAAGGTAAGATAAACTACCAAAATAAGAATATATATATATATATATATATATATATATATATATATAATGAGAACTATACTTTATCTCCAAAAGTTATATCAGTGTATTTATCAAAATTCACTAAGATTTGATTTAGCTTTTTGACACGTGGAAATTAAAAAAAATACAGTATGCTGAAGAAATAAATGTTTAACTTAGTGAACACTGTAGTCATAGTTAAAAATGTAACGAGTATAAATGTGTATCCTAATCAGTTAGCACTTCATTTCCAAATGCAGCTTGGTTATAATCACACTCAAAGTGCGTCCCTTTAACTTCCAAAAAATAGAAAGTACTTGTTATAAACTCACATCAGATTACTTTTTTCACAGAAGTCCAATCAGATCAGAGCGACTGTGAGGCTCTGTGTTACACTGACCCAATTACCTTTAGGCAGGTGATGAGAGAGAGAGAGAGCAAGAGTTACATAGACTGCACAGACTTTGCGGTTTCTGCATGGCAGTCTGGACTTCTAACACGGGATTTTTTGTGCGAAGTGAAAGGTAAGGACAACAAAGAAGAAGGCTCTTCCCCCCCACCCACCACAAAGAGAGAGAGAGAGAGTTGCATAGAGTTACATATATAAACGGACTACACAGACCTTGCAGTCCCTACTAGGTAGTCCGGACTTAATGCTAGAATAAAATTTGCTTCAAAGTTGAAGGCAAGGATAGCAAAGAAGAAGGCTCTCTCCCCACCCACCTCTCCCTCCGACCGTTTGTCGGCATGAAATTAAGTTGGGGAAAGAAGTCACCCAGCAGAATGAGAAAATAAAAACTTCTACTGGGAAATTTATAGTAAAGAACGAAGATGCGAAATATGACATACTACTGATGCTTAACTTTTTTTTTCTTTTTAATGTTTTTTTTTTTTTTTTTACTATAGTATTCCCACCTCAAAATGAATGTCTAGATTTATTTTGAAAGTGTCAGTTGTCTTACATTGTACCACTTTCTCAGGCAATTTGTTCCACTCGAGGACCACACTGTAGGTGAAGAAGTGCTTTGTGACATCGAGATTCGCCCTCCTGGTTTTTAATTTCATTCCCTTTCCCCGAGTTAATGAACTATTATCTATTTGGAAAAGTGAATCTACATCAATTTTGTCAAATCCCTTTAGTATCTTGAAACACTCGATTAATTTACCTCTTCTTTTCTTAAGTGAAAATAAAATTAATTTGTTTAGTCTTTCCTAATAAGATTTATTTCTTAGTGACGGAATCAACTTTGTCGCTCTACGCTGCACCGACTCGAGCTTCCCAATGTCCTTGCTCAAATAAGGAGACCAAAAATGCACACCATATTCAAGAAGGGGCCTCACTATGCTTTTAAATAAAGGTACTATAATGTTCTATTTTTTATAAGTAAAATTTCTCTTAATATATCCCAATGCTCGATTGGCCTTATCCGCAACTGCTGCACATTGATCTGAGGTCTTTAGGTTTTCAGATGTAAGAAACCCCAAGTCTTTAACTAATGCTCTCGTTTTGATTGGCTGACCTTTCATCTTGTATTCATAATTTGTTTTTAACATATTTGCAAGACCTGGCATTTGTCAACATTGAATGGCATCTGCCATTTTTCCGACCACTCTACTATTTTATTTAAATCAGATTGCAGTTTATTTCTGTCTTCTTCGGTTAATACTGATTTTCCTATCTTTGTGTCATCAGCGAACTTTGAGATAGTATTATTTAGTTCAACATCGATGCAATTTATATAGATTAGAAACAAAACTGGCCCCAGGACCGATCCATGAGGCACTCCACTATAAACAGGCTCCCACTCAGATTCTACTCCATTTAACACTATTCTCTGCCTGCTGTTTGTCAGCCAGCTTTTAATCCAGGCATGAATTTTCCCTTTAATGCCCAACGTTTCCAATTTCTTCAATAATTGTTCATGAGGTACCTTATCGAATGCCTTTTGGAAATCTAAGTAAATTATGTCTAATGATTTAGTAGAGTCGTTATATGTAAATAGTTTATTATAAAATTCTATCAAATTTGTTAAGCATGATTTACTGGATCTAAAGAAAGAGAGAGAGAGAGATAGAGAGAGACCGACCGACAGACAGACAGACAGACTGCGTCATAGTAATTTGTTAACAATCCCCAACTAATGGAAGGTAATATAATGTTAGGCCAGGCTGAAGTGAAGGTACGGTATTTGTGGACAACTTTGTTATTTTGTTCTGCGTGTAAACAAACCGTACGAGTGACTTTGTTTACCTACTTGAGACCGAAAGTGAAGTGGAGGAATGGAGTTGTGAGGTAGAGGAGTGACAGTGGTTTGGGTGAAGGCGCTTCAATCATGGCCAACCCCTCGAGGTTCAAGGCGGTAGGAAATATAGAGATAAATTGCTTTTGTTGCTGGTTCTTTATGGGGTTTCTCCGATCGTATATCTTAAATGGTTGGTCGTTTCTTCCGTAAGTGTTCCATTAAATCACTTTAATGGTGATCTTGTCATATCGTTTGCGTGTGTCTTGCATCGTGTGTCTTTATTTGCATTCTCATAAATATATTTTCTGTTCTTCTGTTTTCATTGCAAAAATTTGGTTGAGCTCTTCTGTCAATCATGTATGTGGTTTAACTACCTCTAATCCTCGTATGTTTCACCTACTATATCTAACTACTATATCCAATTGGGGCAGAGAAAACCTTGTTGCCTTTAATGCTTCCAAAACCCAATTTGTTTTCATCTATCTACCCGCCGTGAACTCCCAGAGGACCATATACCTTCCACTCAGACCCCATACAAAAATCAATCCTTCTTCTCTCAGTATTCTCGGTGTCTTATTTGCTTCTGCTCTTTCTTGGTAGGACCATATTACCTGTCTTGCAAAGGCGGTCTCACAGAAGCTGGGTGTGCTCAACCACCTCAAGGTGTTCTTTACCCCTACACAGCTTCTTGCTCTGTACAGGGGCACAGTGCATCCTTGTATTGAGTATTGTTCACATGTGTGGGGAGGACCCTCTCACACAGCACTTCTAGACAAAATAGAAAGGAGGGCCTTTCGTATCATTAACTCCACTCACCGACTCTCTGTAATCTCTCTCCCTTCGCCGCAGTGTTGCATCTCTCTCGTTATTCTATCGCTACGACAATAATCAGTGTTCCTCAGAGCTCTCTCCGTGTATACCACCTCCTCTATGTAGGGTATGTAGTACCTGTCTTGCAACACAATCCCACCCCTACTCTGTGCAACTCTCCAACACAAGAGTGAAACGATACTCGCAATTTTTGTTCTATTCAACAGCTGAAACTCTCTCCCTGAATCAATCTTTCCCTCATCCTATGACTTAAATTGCTTCAACCTCCGTGTGTCCATACATTTTTGGTTCGAACACTCCTTGATTTTGGCCCTGTCACTCTTTCAACTCTGGGGGAGGCACTCGTTGCAGGCAGTTTTGCCTTTTGTCTCCCTCATCCACATAGAAAAAAAATGAACTGTACAAGTATCCATAATCGATAAGGTGTACGTGTAATTGCTTAATTAGTGTGTGTGTGTGTGTTTGTTGAAGTGACCTCGTAGCGGCACCATACTATTTTTGCCGACTTAAGAATGACTCACAATTACAATTTACAATTTTTACAATCAAATCCGAACTGCGTCTGATGCGGAAATTCGCCCCCAAACGCTTTTGGGCACGGCCCGGGTGAGATTCGATCCCAGTCCCGCCACGTGGGAGGCGAGCGCTCTGACCAAGAGAAGTACTCCCCTTGGCATGATAGGTCAAGCAGATCTCCGCATCTAATTCAGTTACAGACACTTTGCCACAATCCGGGCATTACATCACTTTATCGTCCAGGTAGCGAAGACTCCGATCGAGCGTAAGCAAGCAAGGCACATGTCTGAGCATGTCAACTACAGCGAGGCTCCGATACAACGACCACCAGCGAAATCCCTTATTTCCGTCAGTTGCCAGGTCACACACCACGGCGAGGAGGCAGTGCAGGAACCACCCCATCTCCTACCATACCTCCCCAACGAACTGGGGTCACTGGGATATCATCTCTGAGAATGTCTGAGAGCTCTAGCTTTAGCAACTGTTGTAGCCAACCAGTTAAGGCAAGCCAGTACACCATGGTGATTTACTTAGCCTTTATGTACAGCACCCCAACTAAGCCTCTCAGATATCCCTTTACAGCTGCCACCAGTGAAGTGACCTCTGAACGGCACCATACTATTTTTGCTGACTTGACAATGAATCACAATTACAATTTACAATATTTGCAATCACATCCGAACTGCGTCCGATACAGAAATTCGCCCCCAAGTGTTTTTGGGTGCGGCCCGAGCGAGACTCGATCTCGGTCCCGCCACGTGGGAGGCGAGAGCACTATACCAAGAGCAGTACTCCACTTGGCATGATAGCTCAAACAGATTTCCGCATCTAATTCACTTACAGACACTTTGCTACAATCCGGGCATTACAGTGTGTGTGTGTGAAGGATTTTGGAGTAATTGCACGGCGGGTCGTCGTAGAAATCTAGTAAAATACTGTAAGGTAGATTCATTAGCGTAGGAGTGGATATAATAGATAGAAGTGATAGCTTCGGGTCGATGCTATTTAATCTGAGGGAGGCCTTTTTGGACCTCCAGTAGTTTAGAGATTGCAACATATGTTATCCTATTAGTTTGGCGATTGTAAAACTCTTCACCCCATCCAGTTGATAATATTTCTTTCTTTGCGAGCGATAGCGAACCTGTAACTTTGAAGACATTGGCCTTCTGCCGGGAACATTTTCTATCGAAAAAATGTACAAACTTAACTTGAAGATTATCTGGGTGGGCATATTTAAGTTTGAAGGAAGTCCGAGAAGGTATTTTCGTAACCCTAGGGAACAAACTAGAATACATTCATCAAATAGGGCAGAAGCAAGCACACAAAATATCATAATATCCTACAAGCTGTCGAATTATATAGTGTTGACGGGCTCCTCTGTGACCTTCCACTTGCTAGATATTTTAAAGTTGTCCTTTGGTGTTGTGAAGCAGTAGTTGGGTGAGTTAGGAAACGGTTTGTTTTTGTATATTATTGTACAGCCCTTTTATCCTACCACAAGTAACCATTTAGCGTATCTATTTTTACCAGGTTAAAATTACGATATATATATATATATATATATATATATATATGTATATATCAAATTATATATATATATATATATATACACACTGTGCTCTGCTTCGTCGTAATGGAATACCGGTTTCTATTACATCGTAGCCGTATATAGTTACTTAATCAGATTGAATGGAAAGGATCACCTCATTAATGTATTTTTTTACAAATATCGTGGTTTTCTCACTCTAAGCCATCACAGTTACGCATTATATAAAGCAAATGTCTTATTTCAAGTACAGAAATACTTCAACCTACTAATAAGAGAAAATAGATATAGAACAGAGAACAATATATTAATGAACAAGAAACTCCACGCTTCAGGTGCAACAAAACCTTCCTAGCAAGTTATTCAATATTACAAAGTCAGTGTGGCCATTGAAGTAAAACGAAAAAAAGGGAAAACAATGCCATATGGAGAATAAAATAAAAAGTGGACAAACGGTAAAACAAACGAGCTAGGATAACTATATCAACGTCCCACCCAACCTTAACTACCAAGTCCCAGGCCCACAAAGTGTTTGTGACAGTGAAGAACATCCTGTGATAGCATTGCTGTTTTACTTGGCATACTAGAACACAATAAGTCTGACTACACACAGAAATATATATATATATATATATATATATATATATATATATATATTAAATCTATAAATTAAGTATTGATTATAATCGACTATATATACGACATTGATGGTAATAAGCCCATGTAGTACAAGGCTATACTAGTAAGTAACTTTAGTTCTACCCAATGATTCTACAGTATATACCCTGTATATAGTTTTTCTCCACTGTACCTTCCCTCTATGTCCTGGTTGACTAACGAAGGTTGGGGGAGAGAATACAAGGACATTCTGTGTTCATAGATGTAGGATGTTTTCGTGGGGAGGCTAGAATGTGAAAAAGCTTTGGGTAAATGCAATGCCTTCACATATTTTCTTTATATGTTTATACCTATATTATTTGGATATTATCTATGTTATATATGATTGAATTATTAATTATATAGTCATATTAAATATATTTTATGGTTTTAATAATGGTTAGGGTCATGGAGAACATGACTGACGAAAAGGTTGCGATAGTAAAACAATGAATTTATAAACGAGAACAACGATGCATTATGAAATTTGGGTGTTTATGAAATGGTATTATATTATCGCCGAGGTAGAGAATTATGATCTTGCATCTACGACCTGTATTATTATCAAACCCGATCATTGTAAGTGGTAATTACTGTAGTGTTATCGTAATCCAAACTATAGTCCATACATTATAAGTAGGCCATAAATCGTGACCCTTAACCTCTTTAACTTAAGACGAGCTAGAGCAAATGGACGGTTGTTACGACCGGCACTACGAAATAAACAAGGGCACTTAATATTGGACTAGATGATAGGCTATATCTGCAACAACGGTGCGCTAATTCCAAACCCTCGAACTATTACGCCGGTGAACAAAACACTTAAAACCCTCCAGAGTTAATCTACTGGATAACGGGGTATCAATTAACTGGGTTTTAGTGCACTTCTACAAAGGCTTTCCGGTGACGGCAAAGCCAACTCACAACAAGAGTACTTTACGTTAATTAAATGCTCTCAAGTAATAACAATGCTTAAATAAACTATAATAAGATTTGATAAAGGAGTATATGCTTACGTTAACTTTAGTGTGAGTCTGTACTCAACACTAAACTCTACAATGCTCTATGAAAACACTGGAAGTCTAGGCCTACAGCAATCAGGTAAGGAATCTTCTGAAAACGTCTGATGCTCTAAGATGCTCGTTAATATAGAACAGAAATAATGCAGGGGCAGGACACCAAAGTGTGTATCTTAAATACACCAACAAGTAGGATACATATATATAAAACAAGGGAGTGCAACAACTCTGTGACAGCACTAATAATAGCCACTCAAAACAGTACTTCCTTAGCCAACGTAACAGCCAAACTGGGTTGTGCACTATGCATCAACCTAGGCTAAAATAAGGCGTGAATAATTCCTAAAGCATACGAAGTTAAAGTTAATAAACACAATGCCGTCTTTCACACTAATAAAGTCTAGCAGTGGCATAAAAGGTACCAGGAACCTAGGCAGAGCACAAGCATGCTCGTAGCCTACTGTCTCCCCTTAAACAGATTTCCCTTATGTTACGTTAAGTGACTAGGAGGCTCTCTTGGTAAGTCCAGATCTCAAGTATCTGGTCTTACCCTGGCGCTCCACAAAGGTCAACAAAATGAGGTAGCAAGCATACAAATAAGAGTAGACAAAAGCCCTTCACTTGTATACTGCTACACTCGCAAAGGAAAAATATGCACAAGGGTTACAGGCTACCTAGCTTCGTCGAAGTCGTACAGGCTCTGACTTGCCACATACATAACTCAGACAACGACCAAAGATACCCTCCACTGTCTAGCATTAAATAGTAGGAAAGAACAGCTCAATAATTAGAAGCACCCCAATGCTATGCTACCATGTGACTATGACTCTAATAATCCCTAAAGCTAGTGCAAAACATATATGTGAGAACTGGTGCTGGTAATACGACTGGCCGACTATGGAAGTCGTATGCAGAACCAGAAGGGATAAGTAATTGAATAAAGATAAGAAGTATTGGAAAAGAAGAAGTTCAGAGAGAGAAACAGTAGTACAGGGGGTTTGACTGGGGACAGATTGCAAGGGACTTCTAGGACCAAGCACGCCATGCCAAGCTCTGAAGGAAACACGCGGGTAGGAGCCCCCCAGCACCTTACTAGGACAGTGGCCTCCAATCACAGCCGACTACGTCATGAAGAGCAGGCGTCATATGACGCGTCAGGCCAGACGACCAATCACGAGCGTGGGAACCTCCGCCCGAGCGAGGGAGTCACACGTACATACACACGAACATATTACCACCTCGCTGCTCGCTCTCTTTCTCCTTACAATTCACACTACATATCTTATACTCTATCAATGATATAAAATACTTCCAAGTGTCACAGACAAGAATAAAGACCACCACTGATCTGTTTGTGACAACATGAACTCTATGAAAGAAAGAACATCGTTCTACGATTATTATAGCCCATTTCACTGCCCTGGCGAGCGCTAGCGAGTTACGAGTACATTCTGGCAAGCTGGCCAGCGTAACACTGTACATATATACACCAACTCCCTGGCTGACCCTACCCAAATGGTAGAAATATTAGATTTATTTTGAGTAATAGAGGTAACTGGTCTAGATTGTTTGCATAATTATAATATTATAGACTATAGTCAATAACAATCGCTACCGTAGTTGTAATTGCAATGTGAAGTATTGGACCGTTACTATAGTACTCTCATTAAAGTTACAACAACTAGCATATCATATTGACTGACATAATGCAGCACATCTTTATTAATTAACTCCAACAAAAATGGAGTTTGGCTAAGAATACAGGACACAGAACTCAGGATATGCCAGAGTTAAACTTGCCACCTACATATAACCAGTTTATTGCTTCACTCCACAATGCTCAAAATAAATATATCCCTAAAAGAAGATTTAGATCGACGCAGAACCAACCAAAATGGATGACTAATAAGCTAATAGATCTTATAGGAAAAAAGAAAGGAATATATCGAAAAATAAAGAAAGGCGAAAATCATTTACATATATACTATCAGACTCTATCAAGACAGGTCAAAAAGGAAATCAGGAAAGCAAAAATAAATTATGAAATAAGGATAGCCAGCGACTCAAAAAATAACCCTAAAGCTTTTACCAACTATATAAATCTAAAGTTAGAGATGTAATAGGCCCCCTAAAAACTTCAATAGGAGGAATAACAGAAAATGATTTAGAAATGTGCAGTACATTAAATAGTCAGTTTCTTTCCGTTTTCACTAATGAAAATTTGGCACAGATTCCAGAAGTCAATATGGTATATAGTGATAGTATAGAAAATATGTTAAGTACAGTTAGTATAAGTAGAAATGATGTGCTTAAGGAAATTGACAGACTGAAACCTCAAAATCGCCTGGTCCTGACGAGGTATATGCTAGAGTATTAAAAGAATGCAGAGATGAGTTAAGTAGTCCATTAGCATTTATATTTAACAAGTCATTAGAAACAGGTTTAGTTCCAGAAGCTTGGAAGCTTGCAAATGTAGTTCCGATCTTCAAAAAAGGTGATAAATCGATAGCATCCAATTACCGTCCCATTAGTCTCACTTCAATCATAGGAAAACTACTAGAGTCAATTATTGCTAGGAAAATGAGAAACCACTTAGAAACATTTAACTTAATCAATTCTTCTCAGCATGGATTCACTCAGGGACGGTCTTGCCTTACTAATTTGCTTAGTTTTTTCTCAGAGGTATATGAAGCAGTAGATAATGACAAGTCATATGATATTATATATTTAGATTTCAGTAAAGCTTTCGACAGAGTCCCTCATGAGAGATTGATGAGAAAGGTTGAGGCACATGGAATAGGTGGGGCGTTGTTAGGATGGATTAGGTCATGGCTAATTGGTAGGAAGCAGAGAGTCAGCATAAATGGTACCAAGTCAGAATGGGGAGCAGTCAAAAGTGGTGTCCCCCAGGGATCGGTATTAGGTCCCCTGTTGTTTCTTATATACATAAATGACCTAGATTTAGGTATAACTAGTAGGATAAGTAAATTCGCAGACGATACTAAAATAGGGAGATCAATTGATTCAGATAGCGATATAGAGTGCCTCCAAAGGGATCTAGATACCTTACATGAATGGTCAGTAAATTGGCAGATGAAGTTTAACATTGACAAATGCAAGGTATTAAAGATAGGGAAGATGCAAACAAATGTTAAATATAAACTAGCTAATTTAGAATTAGAAAATTCAGACTGCGAGAAAGATCTAGGTGTGTTTGTTAGCAATGATTTGAAGCCTAGAAAACAGTGTATAAGCGTTCGTAATAAGGCAAACAGGATTCTCGGGTTCATCTCTAGGAGTGTGAGTAACAGAACTGCTGATGTTATCTTAAAACTTTACTTGTCATTAGTGAGACCCCATATGGATTATGCTGTCCAATTTTGGTGTCCTTATTACAGAATGGACATAGATTCATTGGAGAGAGTACAGCGTAGAATGACAAAAATGATCCATAATATTAGAAATCTTTCGTATGAAGAAAGGTTGAAGAAATTAGGTTTACATTCGTTAGAGAGACGCAGAGTTAGAGGGGATATGATAGAGGTGTTCAAGTGGGTTAGTGGGATTAACAAAGGGGACATGGCAAATGTACTAAAGCTCAGTGATAGCGAAAGAACTCGTACCAATGGTTTCAAATTAGATAAATTTCGTTTCAGAAAAGATATAGGCAAGTATTGGTTTGGTAACAGAGTTGTAGACGGGTGGAATGGACTACCAAGTGCTATAGTGGGATCTAAAACTGTAGGGAGCTTTAAGATAAAATTGGATAAGCATATGGACGAGAAGGGTTGGGTGTGAAGGGGGATCAGCCGGGTTGGGCCAATCAGCGCTCTGCAGACCTCCATAATCCTGCGTTAATCTCTAACCGTTTTGGTAAGATGATCCTCAGGGTATTAGAGTGTGAAGCCCATAATTGGGCTTTGTAATGAATTGGGGTTGTGTGGGACAGGGATCTGCCTTGCTTAGGCCAATCGGCTTTCTGCAGACTCCCATTTTCTTATGTTCTTATGTTAATACAAGTTTATAAAGGAGGACGGAGAGATGGCAGAAGGGATGAAGTATAATGGATGACGTGTAATGGAAAGAAGAGAGCTTAATATAAAGATAGGAGAAACAAGAGTAATTGACAGAGTACAGTATAATATAAGTGGACGATCATAGTTCTATTCATTTTGAACTGAAAAGAAAACAACGGCTCGTAACAAATACGAAAATGGTGTGTGTATGAAAGAGAGATATGGTGATTGGATTCATGTAAGGCAAGAGAAATCATGAGGTTCATCAATTGGTTGCCCTGTTTGTCGGGTGTAATGAGAAGCAAAGGTAATTCACATATCTCACCTGGGAGCTGTTGTATATAGTGTGTGTGTGTGTGTGTACGAGGAAGTATACAGAGAGAGTTGGCAGAACACTACATGACCATATCTTCTTTTCTTTCATGTAGATTTAATCTTGACCCCAAATACTATAGATTGTTAATAGATGTGGTTGTATTATTGTGTGTTTAAGATTAATTTAGTTTATGCGTGACTACATGTGAGTGCATTGTATATGTCTTTCTGAACCTGCTTTCATATGTAACTGAATATGTGTGTGCGGTCATAGTGTGAGTGAGCTATCGGCAAGTTCTTTCACCCACTAGTTCTCCCTAAAAATTAGTGAAGAGTCAGAATCAATAGTTCGCCGAAATGTTTGCCCATAAACTGTGTAATTTTAAGTTAATAACCCTTTCCTTAGGCAGTGGTCACGTGTTTCTAATAATCCGTGATTAGTACTATTTGGTATATAGTAGTCAGTGTCAAGACAAGTAGTCATAAATTGTCAAGATTTCCTACTGGTCTAATCTTATTTGTAATGTATGCTATTATATCCATGGCAAGCACTGCAAAGCCTCTGTCACACACAGGACCTTTTCAACACGTCCTTGCGCCGTGCTTTGCCAATTTTACGGAATTATGGGTCGAAACCAAATGTGAGGGACCTGCTAAAGAAAATTGTCTAATGGTAACCAGATTATGATAAAAATACTTCATCGAGCTGAAGGGATTGCTTAGCTTTGCACAAGACTTTGCGAAACACACGGTCATATTTAAGTCTGAAAAAGTCAATGCCCTTAATGACAAACGAAATATACTGACATAATATTTTGTCTATTTCAAGCAATGTAATAGCAAACAAAATAATATTATACAAACGAAACCTAATCATTGGTTTGTTATTTTCTGTTTAAAATAACAGGACAATAAGAGGGAGCCCTTGGTCAGCAGGAAATCTTGCCGACTGTACCTGGATGATATATGCTGGATGTGTTGGTGGGAACAATATCCACATTGAAAGGTTTTATTGAATAACAGATTTGAGACATTGTTATGTTTGTCCATTTATATGTGTAAGTGTGGGTGTCGGGGGGGGGGGGGGTATTTGTTTATTCAAATTCCTTGTATTGAAAGTAATCCATTAAATGTGTTCTGACACACATTTAAATAATCCGAAAATCAACTTAAAAAAGGTGTGTGATTAATAATTTCAGAGTGAATGTATCTGTTAATTTTCTTGATATAAATAAATACAACACATTTGCTTATAGTCATCGTTTAATTACCAATGCATGTGTTTCAATTATTAATTAATAAGATTTACAATATGAAAATCTATCATTACCGTATGTGTGAGTAACTGGGCTCATTCACGTGTGTGTGTTATTGTAGTATGTGTAACAAAGAGTCTGTGTTAGATGAAAGATTGGTCAAGACAGGTAAAGGAAGTGGAGAGCAGGTGAGTTAAGTGGTGTAGGCCTAAGTGACGTACAGAGGGTCGGAGTATATCAACTTTACTCTTACCATAAAAAACAATGGTCCCCCTGAGATAACCGACACTACACTCTTATATCTTAGTTGTGTGTGTGTGTGTGTGTGTGTGTGTGCTTATTCCTGTGTGTGTTACTGTAGTGTGTGTAAGAACGTGTCTGTTTATGATGAGAGATGAGTCAAGTTAGGGGAGAGCGGGTGAGTTAAGGGCAGGGTTTTTTTATGGACCCCTTCTTCTTCATGTTTAGCTCCAATAGTTTGGCGATTTTAAGACCTTTTGCCCCATTTCTTTGTCAATTTTAAGACCTTCAATACCATTTGGGAATCGATTTTTTCCTGACAAGCGATAGTGAGCCTGTAATATAGTAAGAATCGGCCTTCGGCTGATTAAGTGGCGTAAATAGAGAGGGCCGGAGTGAACCATGAAGAAACAATAGCCCAATGGCTTCCTTACACCCATTTTAAACTGAATTTAATCGCCTAATAATAGCCAGAAAAAGGAAATGAAAAGCGTAATCGGATCTTGAAAGGGTTAAGAAAAAATGGTCCCCCAGAGATAACTCTTCTGTCTCACTTTACTGGATCAACTCAACCTTTACCCCGTTTGTTATCTATTGTACATTGTTAACAATGCTTATTGTACCCTGTTCCACATACATAGGCCAACACTCTATAACAGTACCCTCTATAACTCATAAACGGCTAGAGTAATCGAGTGAATATTTATTCGATTTGGGAAGGGCCAGCCAGGGAGTAGGTGTGGCAATTTACTCCCCATTTGCTCTAGCCCTTTTTTAATTGCAGACGTTAAGGGGAGATTTCCACTTGAGGGACTTTTTTATTGACCCCTTTGTCCCTCATGTTTAGCCCCATTGCTTTTGATATTATAAAACGTTTGCCCCATTAGTTTAGCGATTTTAAGAACTTTCACCCCATATTAAGACCTTTCGTGCCATTCAGGTGTCAATTTTTTCCTGGCGAGCGATAGCGAGCCTGTAATTTAAGAGGAACCGGCCTTCGGCCGAGACATTTTTCTACCGAAAAATGTACAAATTTATCTTGAAAGGGACTCAAGGGGGTGTAATTTTAATCTTGATGGAGGTCTAGGGAACAAACTAAATACCTCCCCTTAAGGTTCACGATGCATGTCCTACTTATTTGGAACAAGGTATAGTGGTGACCGCGCAACTCAACCAGTAGCTCTCAACCAGTGCCAATTCAACCAATACTGTTAGGTTAAGTTAGGTTAGGTTCAAGCTAGGCTCGTACTTTAAGGGGGGCTGGTTGCTTTTTCTGGACCCCCTTCTCCCTCATGTTTAGCCCCATTATGTTGTCCGATTATAAGACATTCGCGGAAAAAAAAAGTGTAGGTGATATCTCGTGTTTTTAAGAGAAAAGTTTTAACCAAGAACATGTCTGATACCACTTATAGGGGCTGGAGACAATGTGGAGTTGATTGATTGAGAGAGAGAGAGATAGAGAGAGAGGGGGAGAGAGAGACTAGAGGAAGAGGTAGAGAGAGAGTGATTTGCTACAAAGTAAAATAAGCAACTAATCTCTGTTAATCCTTACGAGGCTGCTTTTGGATAATATAACAGAGAGAGAGAGAGTGTGTGTGTGTGTGCGTGTGTGAGTGAGAGTGATCACATAATCAAACAGATATACAATAAACAGAGGCTACACATAACTATAGCTCCAAACAGAG
Source organism: Paralithodes platypus (assembly GCA_032716605.1). Lineage (NCBI taxonomy): Eukaryota > Metazoa > Arthropoda > Malacostraca > Decapoda > Lithodidae > Paralithodes > Paralithodes platypus. Next base: position 63,572,594 of record CM064498.1, on the reverse strand, counting down.
GCTACACATAACTATAGCTCCATACCTAGTGTACGCCCAAGGGTTGGTCAGCTAGTAGTGCAGACCAAATGAGGTGGTTTGGGATGTATATGGTAATAGGCTGTGGTGGTGGTGGTGTGGTGTAGATGGGGGGGGGGGTTGTATGGTGGGCGGGGTGGAGGAAGGTGGTGGGTTTGTGGGGGATGGAAAGGGAGGAAGGTGGGTGGATGGTGATAGTTTTGGGGCGTGTGGGGGTGGTTGTGGAGTGGGATGTATGGGGATGGTGGTGGTTGTGGGGTGGGGAAGGTGTGGGGATGGTTTAATTGGAATTAGGATCATGTGCTTGTACAATACAAGTTACAAAGGCCTCATTATGATCAGCATCACTATAACATACACCAAACTTCCCTACACCACTTGTCTCAGTATCGTGACCACCTTTGACCTTGAACTGGATCACTTGTTAAAGAAGGGGGTGGCCAACTCTGGCATTTCCCTGAGAACGTTACCCAACCACACTCTCACAGATGACTCATTGTTTTGCATCACTTGCCAGTAGAACAGCCCCATTATGTATATATGTATATATATATACTGTATATATATATATATATATATAGTATATATATATATATATATATATATATATACGGTATATATATATATATACGGTATATATATATACAGTATATATATATATATATATATATATATACAGTATATATATTGTAGATTCAATAGCTCAGAGCAATGAAGTCAGGAGGTCATCCAGATTTCGAGTGAAGCAGCAAGACAGGTGAGTATTGCAACCGACTCGTTCGTAATGTTATATATATATATATCCATCTCTCTTTTCTCAGAAATCTCCAACTTAGGATATTTCAATGTTCACCACCGCTAATGGCTCTCCTCTCTTACTACTGACCAACCTGGTGAACAAGCCTCTGTCTTTTCTATACTAAATTACCTAGAGTAGTTGGTTCAGCAACCCAGCCGTATCCCGTATTGCTTCGGAGATCGGCCCAACATTCTTGACTTATTTCTAACTGCTAACCCTTCTTCTTATACTGTCGATCTTTTCTCTCCTTTGGGCTCCTCCGACCATAAACTTATCTCTGTCACTGTCCTATCTCTCCAGTACGGCCACCCGATCTTCCCAGCTGGTGGCACTTTGGCGCTGCCGACTTGGAGGCTCTCCGGCAGTACTTCTTTGATTTACCATGGAATTATTTTTGCATCCGTGGTCTGGGACCTTCGGAAAGCGCTGAACGCATTATCGAGGTAATCCTATCGGGCATGGAGGCATACATTCCATTTTTTTTCTCTCAGACTAATGCAAGAAAATCTTGGTTTACTCATGTTTGTTCTACTGCTGTCCCCAATAAGGATGAAGCATTCAAATGGTACTAATGCCTTAAAACTAAAAATCTCATTCTTCCTATGTTTCAACCCGGAATCAAGCCAAATCTGTCCTTCGACTTGCAAAACGCTCTTTCATCAATAATAAATGCACTGAACTATCCAACTCTAGCTCTTCCCAAGTTTTCTGGCATCTAGCCAAAAACATCTCCCACAATTGTTTTTCCTCGTCTTTCCCTCCCATTTTCCACTCTGATGGCACAACCATCACTTCTTCCTCTGATAAAGCTGAACTCTTCACTCAAACTTTTGCTAGAAACTCCACCTTGGATGATTCCTGCGCTATGCCTCCCTCTCCATCCCCCTCTCTCCAACTTATGCCTAATATCCTAATCTCTTCCAAAGATGTACTTTCTACCCTATCTGGGCTTAATACTAAGAAGGTGTATGGTCCGGATGATGTTCCCCCTGTTGTACTAAAAAAATATACTTCCGTGCTGGCCCCCTGCCTAGGCAAACTCTTTTGTCACTGTCTCTCCTCTAACGTCTTCCCTTCTTGCTGGAAGTTTGCTCTCATTCAACCAGTCTCAAAGAAGGGTGACCGCTCTCAACCCTCCAACTATCGTTCAATTTCTCTCATCTCTTGTATCTCTAAAGTTTTTTTCAAACTATTCTTACTTTCAAATTTTGTAAGCATTTCTCTTCTCATAATATACTCACAGATCGCCCACCCGTATGATTTTCTTAAGGGTTGCTCTACTGGTGATCTTCTTTCATGTCTTACTAACTCTTGGTCATCCTCTCTTCGGGACTTCAGTGAGACCTTTTCTATTGCACTAGACATATCGAAGGCCTTCGATAGAGTCTGGCACATATCTCTAATTTCTAAGCTACCCTCCTTCGGTTTCTATCCCTTTGTGTGTGCCTTTGTCTCTGATTTCCTTTCCTGCCATTCCATAGCTGTAGTTGTGGACGGCAATCGTTCACCTACTCATCCTATCAACTCCGGTATTTTTCATGGTTCTGTCCTATCTCCAATTATCTTTCTAATTTTCATAAGTGATCTTCACAACTGTACCTCCAGTTCTATCCATTCATATGCAAATGACTCTACCTTAAACTATTCATTTAGTTTTCCAGAACGCCCCAGCAAACAATCCCTCAAAGACAAACGTAATGAAGCCATCAACACTTATCTTCTGATCAATCTACCATTTCCAATTAGAGCAGAGAAAACCTGGTTGCGTTTAATGCTTCCAAAACCCAATTTCTCCATCTACACTATCTATCCGTCGTGAACTCCCAGAGGACCATCCCTTATACTTCAACAATACAAAAATCAACCCTTCATCTTCTTTCAGTATTCTCGGTGTCTATTTCTCTACTGCTCTCTCTTTGAAGGACCATATTACCAGTCTTTCTAGGGTGGCCTCCCAGAAGCTGGGAGTGCTCAACTGCCACAAGGGGTTCTTAACCCCTGCACAGCTTCTTGCTCTTTACAGGGGCACAGTGCATCCTTGTATTGAGTATTGTTCACATGTGTGGGGAGGATCCTCTCACACAGCACTTCTAGACAAAGTAGAGAGGAAAGCCTTTCGTATCATTAAATCCCGTCCACTCACCGACTCTCTACAATCTCTCTCTCTTCGCCAAAATGTTGCATCTCTCTCGCTATTCAATCGCTACTACAATAAGAAGTGTTCCTCAGAGCTCTCAGTGTATACCACCTCATCTACGTAGGGTACATAGTACCCGTCTTGCAACACAACCCCACCCCTACAATGTGCAACTCTCCAACTCAAGAGTGAAACGATACTCCCAATCTTTCTTCTATTCAACAGCTGAGCTCTGGAACTCTCTCCCTTAATCCATATTTCCCTCATCCTATGAATTAAATTGCTTCAAACTCTGTGTGTCCAGGCACTTCGGCCTGACTGCTCCTTGCTTTTGGCCCTGTCACTCTTTCAACTATGGGGGAGGCACTCGTCACAGGCAGTTCTGTCTTTTGTCTCCCTCATCCACATAGAAAAAAACAAAATATATATATATATATATATATATATATTGTAGATTCAATAGCTCAGAACGATAAAGTCAGGAGATCTTACTCCAGATTTCGAGTGAAGCAGCAAGACAAAACAGTGATGCATCCGGGTGTCGTTCGTAAGTTTACCTTATTAGAGTTACGGCGCCTGGTTGTCTCTCACTTGGGTCGTAGTAGCCTCGGCATCTCGAAGCCCATCTCCACTGACTCGTTGCCTCATCTTGCAACCTCTGACAGCTTATATTGAGCTCATCACTCACTGATTAAGTCTTTCTTGATGGCTGTTAAGGGAGAGATTAATTCTTTCTGTAAACACTAACTAGTGATAAATGCAACACGGTGGGTAATAACTAATGCATCACTGTAAACTATTTTGTATGACTTATACCTTTGAAGATAATGGCACATTATGGCAGTTTACTCTGGCTATCATTGGAAGATGTTATACAGTTTAGGAAGGAACTGTCAACATTATATAGTTAAACATTTGATCAATTAACCATCTGACTTCGATACCCTTTCTAATCTGCATAAAATCGTCTAATAATAGCCAGAATACAGATCTTCAAAGGGTTATAAGCTACAGTAGTTTTCAAATACGGTATGTCGGACATTCGCTTGATTATATATAATGTGTGTGTGTGTGTTCTAGTTGGCATGGTCGTAATCCACCATGAAACAACGTTTCTCACTTACTTGTGGCGCTACCTGGACATGTCAAACAGAGCCATCTATGGAGAGCAAGAAACATCATATCTCGGATTGCTTTGAATACCGACGTCAGAGGGCACTAATGGATGGTTGAAGATCTATACCACGACTTTAGTCCCAGACTGTACAGGCTCTCAGCCTGTAGCCTCAGGGAGTAGTTGGAATATAGAAAAAACAAAAAATATGATTAGTGGTAGTCATCAAACTCATAATGGTAGCTTATAAATTGTCACTAGAACACATATACATTCTGCACGCCACGGTAGCTGGTTGAAAGGGAATCTTAAAAATATTGTTTGATATATTAATATCAAAAATATTATTTTTTGATATTTGGCTAACAATTGAGTAAGGGGATCCTTCTCACACCCCGAAATAAGGTCCCCCAATTTGTATAGTGATCCTGATAAATTGTACGGGTACGCCGTGCCAGATGTGAGGCTAGACAAATGGACACATCGATGGACTAATAGATATATACACACTTGCTCTTGTTCGCACACATGTATAAGTTATGTGCTCTACTGATCATGCTTGTGTATGTGTTTTATCGTGGCATTTGCCTCCATATACAGTTTTGTGTTCTCCATTTATGTACAAACATACAGAAAGTACTGTACAGGTGTGAGCATACAATATAATAAGGTTACACCAGCTCGAATCTTTGAATGAACCCTTAAGGTCAAGTTCTGAAACCTCTGGCCACTTTGTAATGTATTATTCGCGTCCCATCCTAGTTCGAATTCGCCGTTCAGGCTCTTGACTGTACATTTGTACAAAACAGCGCTAGCAAATTATATTGTTGTTCTATATAACAAGACAGACATAATGTGACATAGAGTAGCCTCTACATGTAAATAAACTTGTGATGTTCTTGGTTGTGTGTCGTGTACTACAAAAACACTGTGTATCTTACTCCTGGACAACCTGAACCAGAATGTGAATAATTACTTTATTAATGTTATGGGCATAATGATAATACTAATGTTTCATTAAATATAATAACGAGGAATGTTTATATATGTATATTCAGCGATTGACAGTAGTTATGTATAATGTCTAGGTGTTGGCGTTCATTGCTATATTATATCTATTGGTAGTGTTAAAATACTGTTTCCCAATGTATTTTTCATCAGCTAAGGCTATAATGTGTCACTAATATTTTTAACCACTTCGGTATTCGGGCTCATGGTAATGATGATCAGTAAATATAATATTTATAAATACATATTCAGCTCCCTCATCTACTTTTATGATCAATGTACACTTACGATGATTTATTTACGTCACTATTCTACCTCTTCCCTGAAAATCCCTTCTTTTGACCCTGTGTTCATTAGATAAGTAAAACATGTTAATTCATGGTCAATTATGAATCAAGGAATCGCAAGTGACTGTAATAGATAGCATGAATGATAGCATGAATGATAGCATGAATAGATAGCATGAATGATAGCATGAATAGATAGCATGAATGATAGCATGAATAGATAGCATGAATAGATAGCATGAATGATAGCATGAATGATAGCATGAATAGATAGCATGAATAGATAGCATGAATGCAGCTTAATTTATTCCAAGGGTGGTGGTGTGTGTGTGTGTGTGTATATATATATATATATATATAGAGAGAGAGAGGAAGGAAGAGAGAGGAAGGAAGAGAGAGGAAGAAAGTCAGAGGAAACTGTATACAGAATTTTGAAAACAAATTGGATTTGGACAGGTCTGGATTGGGAAGATGTTCACCTTTATTGGGTTACAGGCAAACATTTAACAGAAAAGAACAAAAACACACTGTCTGATATGTTGGGAAGTCATGCACTCATACACAGGCTGTTATACTCATGGTTTAACTATTGTACATATTAGCTTAGATGCACGTCCATGATTAAACACATTTTGCAACAAACATAATTAACCCTCTCCGACACATGACGCGATTTTGAACCTATTAGGGATACTTTAAAGCCTGTGTTACCATCAGGGGTATTTAGAAACCTTTAGTGTAGTTACTTCAACCTCTGCAGTTGTCTTTGAGTTAGCTGTGGGCAGAAAATTAATTTTGGAGAGGTAATTATAAGAGTGAGAGAACTCTATTTCTTATTGCTAATCTGGCAACCTCTGCGTCATTTGTGCGTGAAAGGGTTAACATATTTTGGGAATATGCAGTACATTTTCCGAGTTTAGGGGTTAAGACAGTGAAGCACGAAGGCGCAGGCAGCTCCAGAGATGGGGCTGCTTCGAGTCGTGAGTGGGCAACCAAGCGCCACGCATCTTGCGAAGGCAAGATGGCAAAAGCTGGTTGCAGCTCTAAGTGCTTCACATGTCTCACTCCCCTAGACTGGAACGAAACCTCACGCGCTTCACCGTTGAATGTACAGCGGTTGAGTGTAGCCTACAGGCTCTCAGCCTACGCCCGAGATGGAGTAAGTTGGAATATAGAAACATACAAAAAAATATATATAAATATATATATACAGGTATATATATACCTTGGAATATAATACACCTACACACACTCAACCACCCACACGCGAATAGTGCAAGTTCAATGGACAAAACTATAATGCTCCAAACCAGAACTCGAATAACCCAGAGAGATTGAAGAAGACACTGGTACTAAACTTTAAATTAATAGTTAAGGAAATTTGGAAGTCAGATTGTAAATGGGAAAAGAGATTTAGAAGACCTTCTGAAACGTCGCAAAACAATCAAAAGATAGCCATACTAAATTCAAAATTAATCAAAGTTCTGAAAGGATTAAACATTATTACAGCTGACATTGCTATTTAGAACTGTGCCTATACATATGCATCACTCGTGATGGAGAGTTGGTGTATTTCACCTGCCAACTAACCCACTCCTAGTACTAGTTCTCTACTCAACATTGAAACTTTTTTCACAGTACAGTCTACGACAGAACTGCTGTCTTGGCCTGAGGCAATGTGTTAGTTCACTCACCTTTTAATAGATGGCACTTTAATCGCTTCTAATAAAACGGGGCGGGGTTAATATAGAGGTTCGAAGGAGGAGGAGTCAAACGTGTGTGTGTGTGTGTGTGTGTGTGTGTTCGAGAACGGCACGCAGAATAAGTTTATTTTAACATAACACACAGGCTATATTATAAAATTAGCCCATGCTGGATCACAAATAAGTAACATACATTAGGTGTTGCGTTATTTATGGAATTTAATACACAGACAATCAAGTTTCTATCCTTCGCACTCTCCATTCCCCCCCTCCTCCCCCTCTCCCTTTCACCCTAACTCTCCTTCTTCACCCGCTTCCTCTCCCCTCCCTCCCTCCCACTCTCTCTCTCTCTCTCTCTCTCTCTCTCTCCTCTCTCTCTCTCTCTCTCTCTCTCTCTCTCTCTCTCTCTCTCTCTCTCTCTCTCTCGCTCTCTCTCTCAAGGACATAAAAGATACCTTTTAAAATACGCAGAATAATACTATGCGATTGTTTTGAATTTACATATACATAATCTATTTTGTATTAATTTCACCACATCACCAAACGCCTCCAATGAAATTAATGAAAGCATGTATGTGATCCACCGGGATTCGAACCTGGGTTATCACACACAGATTTGTAGACACCTAAACCATTACACCACCAAGACGGTTAAAGGTTTATGCACACGCCTATGACTCATGAAATAAATAATAAATGTTAGGGATGACAAAAGTAACACATATATATTGATTAGGAATAGGATAACTAGCGAGGCAGCGAACAACACCTGTTACTCGCTGCCTCGCTAGATATCCTATTCCTAATTAAGCTACGATTCCCGAAGAACACGTCTATATTTGTTTATATATACTGTATATTAAGTGTAACAATAACACTTAGGATTTACGTTATTTGTGTTGGCTTAAGGAATAAGTTGGATAATACATATACTTGTGACCTCCACAATTTGTAATGTTTGAGGAGACGGCGCTTCAACCTCTCTCCTCTGTCCATCACATTCAAGCACCAACCCACCCACACCAACACTAACACAGGATACAAAACAGACACACACACACTCACACACAATAACATAAAACGCACATCACACACATGATCACATACAATGTAATGGGCACAAATCACTCACACATGATAACATAAAACGCACACACACACACACACACACACACATACACACACACACACACACACACACACACACACACACACTGGTCCAGGCAAACTAGAAAAGGTATTAGCATTATTGAGGAGATGCTGCTGTCTTCAGTGCGTGTCATGGCCATCCTGAGCCTTACGACGTATACAGACTAATAACACACATAACAAAGCCACTATAACAACTTCGTCTCTCTCCAACACCCTTCTCCCCTCTCTACACTCTTCAGAAAATAGGAAAAGTAGAAAGTAGCTACGAGGTGCCGTTGTGAAGGCTTATCCTTCAATACCTTCACCTGACCTGACCCCATACGGGGTTTAGCTGGTCCACAAGGGTGTGTGACATGAACCCAATAGAGAATTTGTGGGCCATCATGTCATGGAGTGGACTGTGGTCCAGGTTAGGATTGGAAAGGGCGGGAGGAGTGGGATCGGGGGGCAGGGGGGGGGGGGGGGGGATCCGTCGCCGCCCTAATATAAGTTGGAAAATGTTTAAATCAGCTCCAACGAGAATACAGGAGGTAGTTGATGCAGCTTGTGGGTGGAGATCATATTGATTTCATAAATATAAATTGTAAATGTTTACATTTAAGATCCCTTTATATGTATTATATAATGTGTATGTGTTTCCAATGTTCACCGTAACATAATGATGGTGAAATAATACATATTAAATTAAATTCAAGGTAACATACACAGAGCTATAGTATACTTTTAATTATGTTTGGACGATAATTTAAACAATACGAAGTAAAAATATAAAAGCCTAAACAATTTACAGTATATCAACTTTAAAACAACATAACAAGATTGCTTGGATTATCGTTAATTGTTCAATTTGATGACTTACTTTATAGTAAATCATTACAATGGGTAGCGCCGAACTGTTTACTGATAATGGGAAGCCGCAGTAATTAAGCTAGTAATTAAGAATCCACTTAGAAAAGTATAATGCAATAATCATAGCGTGTCATATTACATGTTAAGGTAATATGTAATATGACATGTTAAGGTAGGCGGATGCCCAACCCCGAAAGGGGTTGAAATAGGGGAGCTATCTCCCCGCCAAAGGCGGCTTTCTAGGGCCTTTCCTAGCTGATGCTGAGAGGATTGGGTTCTAGTCATGTGGTGATGGGCTGGTCTATCAGAGTGAGAACTGAGCGATCTCTGCCATACCCATAGCTTACTCTGACTGTTCCTTTTACTTATATATTTCTAGATCTCAAGTGACGGCGCCTCTTCCGTGGATTGACCTCCCAATCTACCAAGATTGGAAGCCAAAGCGTCACATTTTTCCTTGCCCCTCAACTTTTTCTTCATAATTGCTGAGGGGCACAGGGCCCTGGGTGGGTCTTTGGTTTCCCGGGCGTTTCCGCACCCTCCTTAGCTCCAGCCATGGAGTGGCTTCCGGAACCCAGGCTTTATTGTGGTCGGCAGGGAGGGTTCTGTGGGGGCGCTCGGTTATGGCCTTGGCCTTCAACGGGGCCTTGGGGCTGTTCGGCCAGGCAGCTTGGGGAACAACAACAACAACAACATGTTAAGGTAGATTATGAATTGGTCAACCACAGTGCTGTGAATAGTGGTATGGAAGAAAACAAAATTTACTCTAATATGAAAATTTGTTTTTATTACAAAAAAAACACGTTTCGGCTCATCTAAAGTGTTTTCTCTAACTGGGCCGATATTATCTTGTCTTTATGATATATATATTTGGTTATAATTTGGTCAAACCTAGATTACAATGTGATCCAACTTGTCTTGATGCGTGGATTGTAACATCTCGTTTCAATTACTTATATATTTATACGATTGTTTACACTAACCAGGACGCCAAGGTTGGCAACTTTGAGTGTTTTGCAACGGAGCATACTGTATATATTTATTTTCTATAACACATTGTATAAGGTAAATAATAGAATACGAGTTAATAATTGAGAATCAGTAAAGGTAAAAAGAACAGTATTATTAAAACACCAAAGATATTTTATGGACAGCTTTGAACACGACGATGAGGTAAATTATATATTCGGTTAGGAGAGAGAAGGGGGAGAGAAAAAGAGAGAAGGGGGGAGCTAGGGGAAGGCAGCAGAGAGAAGGGGAGGAGGGGGGAATGGGAAGTTCGAAGGATAGAAACTTGATTGTCTGTATATTAAATTCCATAAATAACGCAACACCTGATGTGTGTTACTTATTTGTGATCCGGCATGGGCTAGTCTAATAATATAGCCTGTGTGTTATGTTAATATAAAGTTATGCTGAGTGCTGTTCTAGAACACACACACACACGCACGTTTGACTCCTCCTCCTTCCAACCTCTATAGTAACCCCGACCCCTTTTATTAGAAGCGATTAAAGGGCCATCTATTAAAAGATAAGTGAACTAACACATTGCCTCAGGCCATGACAACAAGTTTTGTCGTAGACTGTACATCAATAACCCATCCTGTATCTTTGGAACATACTTCCTGTGGGAAATATTATCCCACAGCGGATAATGTTAGTTAACCTATAAATGTTCGCATAATATCAATAATGTGGGGTAATTAACATCTTTCCTTTAATATTCTCAAGCATAAAAATTCCTACATATATTTAAATAACACTCTGTATCCAAAAAATATAGTTTACATATATCCATAAATATTAGTTTGAGCTATCTAAGAAGATACTCAAACTTAACATACAATATATAAGTAATGTTCAACTGTTCGAGCCATCTAAAAAGATACTCGAATGAATTAATGATCACGCTATAAATAAAAGGAATCCGAGTTTACGAAGTTCACGAAGCAACTGTACGTATTATTGCGAGTCCGAACGAGATAGATAAAAATATATTATAAGCTCTCGAAGCAGTGAACTGAAAATTACCGGGCATAATTTACCGAGCATAACGGCAGTTGCTATCACGACACCGTGGAAACCACACCTCTCAAGTTAATGTTCGTCTAGCCTACGGTATTATATCTATAGTGATTGCCTGGGTAAAAGTGTTAACATATAACTTCATAATAGTGACACGTGTCAACGGAATCTACCCAGACAACACCTCACAGTGACAACGATAATTATAACGCTCGTGCGCTTTCCGAGGATAAACTATCCGTTTATTTACCGGCTGGCCAGTTAGGTATTTTAGGGTATCTTTTAGGAGGGCGTTACGAGGCATACCCTCCAAAAAACAAAAGTAAGTTTTGTATATTGCGCCAACTTTTCCTTTGTGACAATAATTGATCGACCTTGCTATCTAAATATAATTACGATTGAAACTATGGTCAATATTTACGAGTCACACCACAGCTGGGATCTCATTTTTAACGGTAGTTTTGGGTTCCTACCATTCTATGCTTCATTGCTATATACTTTTTATCCACCGGAAAATATATTTTTTTCTTGGCTATTTTTTTTTTTTTTGCATTAACCTAACCAAAAAACCTAACCTAACCTAACCTAATAGCCCCCAAATACATTTAGGTTAGGTTAGGTTAGGTTTTTAGGTTAGGTTAATGCTAAAAAAAAAATAAAAAATAAAAATAGGTAGGCCTATGAAAATAAAAAAACAAGAAAAAATAATATTTTCCGGTGGATAAAAAGTATATAGTAATGAAACATAGAATGATAGGAACCCAAAACTACCATTAGAAATGAGATTCCAGCTGTGGTGTGACTCGTAAATATTGACCGAAACTATTAACAGGCATAAGGTAGACCGGAAATTAATTAATATTTATTATTTTTATTACAGAATTACTTGTTTGCCGGATCCAACTGAGCCGTAAGTTAATTATAGAACTTGTTATTGTAAAGCCCGAAAAATAGTTGTGTGTGAAGGTTGCTGATCATCGAGGGGCGAATAGGGCGGTCGCTACAGTTAACATTTCATTACACTTCCATCATTCCCTTTACTTACGACTTGCTATCCTTCAAACACCGTGTGTAATTTGTATACATAAGGTTTTGTTTGTATCATATCTCTTGTTTCAAGGAATGACACATTTGGCAAATGTGCCTTGTGTATCAGATCTATTTCCACTAAAATATGTCACTTTCCAGTATATTTAACGCGCGCTCTCTCTCTCTCTCTATTTATCTATCTCTCTCTCTCTCTATCTATTTATCTATCTCATTCTGCATACATTCTTTCTGGTACCCGCCATATCCCATCAACACATCGATATATTTGCTTGCTTACAAAGTAGAGTTGACAGTAAATGGAGGTTTTGGGAAAGCACTGACCACATAGGCTAATGGAGGTAATGGCAAATTGCTGGAAGCGGTGAGGTGCATGTTTTATGGTCCAATGATGACAGTGTGTGTAGATGATCAATTGAATAATTCTTTTGTAATCTAAATGTTGGGTTAAAGCAAAGGTGATTATATATATATATATATATATATATATGGATGGAGTTTTGAAATATATACAAGGAAGACAAAAGGATATAGGAGTACCCCTGATAAGAGAAGCGAGTGAGTGTATGTTGCCTATACTATTGGTTGCTGGTAATACAATTCTGATGAATGATGATAATGATAGTGTTGCAGGGTTTGGTAAATATGTCTGGTGTTCTTGTGTGAGAAACGAACCATAAAGGTAAATGTGGTCAAGAGTAAGGTTATGGTATTGGAGAGGAATAGGGAGTTTGAATGGTCAATATATGGAAAATGTCGGCTCTTTCAAGTATGGTGATGAATAAGAATGGGATTAAAGAGGATGAAATGTGAGGGAGGCTACAGCAGGGGAGGAGGGTTGAAGGAATACTGAAAGCTGACAAGGAATAGGGTGGTGAACATGGAAGTAAAGAAGTCACTGCATGATAGTGTGGTATTCCCGTCCCTGGTGTATGGGAGTGAAGCATGGTCATTATTTTATATATATACTGTATATATATATATATATATATATATATATATATCAAGAGTGGGAGAAGTGGAAATGATTTACTTGAGTAATGCAATAAGAATGACATGAAGGGATAGACGAATGCAGAAGTATACAACTGATGTGTTGTTTATGTTGATGTGCTGGAGAGCGTGAAGAGGAATACATTGAGATGGTTCGGGCATATGGTCATTGAGAAAATTACTTGAAGAGCGTATGAGAGTGAAGTGGAGAGGGAGGTTGGGAGAGGCAGAGGAGAGGTAGGTGAAGGGATGGACTTATGAGGTGTACGAGTGAAAGTGGTGTTGGGTGGGATGAGGGTTGCCAACTTACAGTGTCAAAGGAGCATGGAGGCTGTTCATTCGTGGCCACCTCCTCGGGCATCGAGGCGTCTTTCAATAAATAGATATATACTGTAATACACAGTTATACCAGCACCACTCAGTCTAGGTATATAGAGATACTATAGTAAGAGAGAACGGTAATTTTTGTGCCATGATTATCAAAGAACGGTATGACATTTTAGTGTTGATCATATAGAATATAGATCCAAGGGACAAGACAGTAATCTATCCTGTACCAGTACTGCCGAATGTTTATAATGGGCACGGATAGTCGTATATTTGAGTGTAAAGAAAGACAAAAGACACCAGTGACAACGTAATGACTGGTGTTCGCTGATCTCTGTTACTATTGGATCTCTACTGGTAGGGAGTCTCAGGCAACAGTTTATTATTCTCTATGATACTGGTCCATGTTTTGTTTTATAAGGGAAAGGTGTATTTGGTGATAATACTGATTCCTGATGATTTTTTTTTTTTTTTTTTTTTTAAAAGAGACAATGAACGGAGGAAGGAAAAATACAGATAAAACAAAAAGGTCCATGTGCCTAAAGGCATCCTCCATTCATAAAATGTTTGTAACAACTGGATTTAAACATTTGTAGATTGTAAGTTTGTGGAAAGCAATTCGAGGGAAGTGAATTCCAAAGAGTAGTAGTTCTAGGGATAAATGAATTTTGATAAGCAGAAGTTCTGCATTGTGGAGGAGAAAGTGTAAATTCATGGGTGCTCTCAGCTGCCCTAGTTCTACGGGGAAAGATGTAGAGAGGCGGCACAATTGAAGCAAGTTCCTCGGAACAATTGCTGTGAAAATATCTGTAGAATAATGCAAGGGATGCAATAGGATAATGATGGTTCACCAAAGATTGTGGGATCCAGTATTTAATGTGAACGAGGGAGGGTAGGACTCTGTTTACAGTGACCCCAATATCATTCACAATTTCAATGCATTAAATGTTTTGCTTAATATATCGTTCATATTGATATGTAGCATCTCTCTCTCTTTCTCTTGCGTTGATTTTAAACGTATTGACACTATGGTATTTACAGTTTATATCTAGGAAGTATACGCCTGTGGTATGAACGTAAGAAAATGAGTGTCTGCAGAAAGGCGATCGGCCCACACAAGGCAGATCCCTGTCACACCCAACCCCATAGCTAACTTAGTTAATGTGTAGAATTATTTGAAGTTATAGATATACAGTATATATCCAGGCTGATCAATATTTGTTGTGTCTGTAATAAGGCTCTAGTTATGTAGGTATAGTTTTTGTTTTATATTGTACTTCTTTGTAATAAGTTTAATTATCCTTCAATTGTTACGTAGCATAGATTATTAGGTTTATATATCTATAGGATCGTATCTTAAGCTTGAGGGTGGATAGGAGATACGTCAGAACATTTGCAATAATACAGTGTAGTAACAACACGGTACACGGTGTTGGATTTCATCCTAATTTTTATCTACAAAATTATATATATATACCGGTATATATATATATATATACCGGTATATATATATATATATATATATATATATATATATATATATATATACGATTATATTATATATATATATATATATATATATATATATATATACAGTATATATATATAATATATATATAAGAACATTAGAAAATGGGAGTCTGCAGAAAGCCCATTGGCCCAGACAAGGCAGATCCCTCTCACACCCAACCCTGATTATAAGGCCTAATTAAAAGGCCTTATAAGCTGGGCTTATAAAGCGCAGCTCGCTAACACTATTACGAATGACCTCACCGAAACGATCAGGGGTCAGAAAACTGAGGTCTACAGGGCGCCGATTGGCCCACACCTGACAGATCCCCCTCACACCCAACCCATCTCGTCCATATGCTTATCTAATTTTATCTTAAAGCTCCTTATCGTTCTTGATCCCACTATAGCACTTGGTAGCCTATTCCACCTATCTACAACTCTGTTACCAAACCAATATTTGCCTATATCCTTTCTGAAACTAAATTTATCTAATTTGAAACCATTTGTTCGAGTTCTTTCGCTATCACTGAGCTTTAGTACATTTTGTCATGTCCCCTTTATTAATCCCACTAACCCACTTGAATACCTCTATCATATCCCCTCTAACTCTGCGTCTTTCTAACGAATGTAAGCCTAATTTCTTCAACCTTTCTTCATACGGAAAATTTCTAATATTATTGATAATTTTTGTCATTCTACCTTGTACTCTCTCCAATGAATCTATGTCCATTCTGTAATAAAGACACCAAAATTGAACAGCATAATCCATATGGAGTCTCACTAATGAAAAGTAAAGTTTTAAGATAACATCAGCAGTTCTATTACTCACACTCCTAGAGATGAACCCAAGAATCCTGTTTGCCTTGTTACGAACGCGTATACACTATTTTCTAGGCTTCAAATCATTGCTAACAAACACACCTAGATCTTTCTCACAATCTGAGTTTTCTGATTCCATATTAGCTAGTTTATATTTAACATTTGTATGCATCTTCCCTATCTTTAATACCTTGCATTTGTCAATGTTAAACTTCATCTGCCAATTTACTGACCATTCGTGTAAGGTATCTAGATCCCTTTGGAGGCACTCTACTGTATATCTCTATCTTGAATACATTGTTCTCCCTATTTTGGTATCGTCTGCAAATTTACTTATCCTACTAGTTATACATAAATCAAGGTCATTTATGTATCTAACAAACAACAGAGGACCTAATACCGATCCCTTAGGAACACCACCTTACCTTTTGATACCTTTTGATGTGTTCGCCACTCTTCTAGCGGCACCAAGGAGCGCGACGCCCCTCGTTATGGGTGGTGATTTGGTGCAGTAGACTGTTTGAAGCGACAGCTCGCTCCCTTGCGAGGATGGGCTCGTCTGGCACTTTTTGCAGTTCGACATCTAGGGCTCTCTTGAAGTTGTCTAACGAGATGTCCCTCATGTCTCTTACTCGCCGTGGGAGTTTGTTGAAGAGACGTAGGCCTCTGTGTGATAACCAGCCCTCTCGCAGAGAGCCCATAGCACCCCTGTTATTCATCCGGGGGATTTCGCATTCCCAGCCTCTCCTATCACTGAATTTCATGACTATCGGAGTATGTAGGTTTGGTACTAAACCCTCTGTGATTTTCCACGTGTATATTATTAGGTAAAGTTCTCTTCTACGTTCCAGTGAGTACAGATTCAGTGCTCTTAAACGCTCCCAATAGTGTAGATGTTTTATCGAACTTATATGCGAAGTGAAATTTCTTTGTACACTCTCTACGTCATTTATTTCACCTGCTTTGTATGGGGATGTTAATACGCTACAGTATTCAAGCCGCGGTAGCACTAGAGGTTTGAAGAGCGTTATCATAGGCAATTCACCGCATGTTTTAAAAGTACGCAGAATCCATCCCGTTAGACGTTTCGCAGCCGCCACTTTGACCTGGTTATGTACTTTGAAACCCATATTTTCAGACATTAATACCCCAAGGTCTTTCACACTGTCTTTCCGTTCTATTATGTGGTTAGATTCTGTTAAGTAATTTGTAATTTCTTTAACACTATTATTATTTCCGTACCGTATTTATTGGAATTTGTCCTCATTGAATTGCATGTTGTTTTCCCTGGTCCACTGGAACACTACATTCATGTCTTCCTGCAGTCGGCCCGTGTCCTCTTGTGTGTTTAATATCTTGCTTAATTTTGTGTCATCAGCAAAAGACTACACCGTACTGTGTCTGGTGTTGGTATCTATGTCGCAAATTAGTATGAGGAACAGAAGGGGCGCTAGCACTGTTCCTTGGGGCACTGAGCTTTTGACATCCGAAGGCTCAGATGTGACTTGGTTTACTGCTACTGATTGTTTTCGGTTTACGAGGAAATTGTATATCCACCGTCCGATTTTCCCAGTTATACCTTTTGCTTTCAGTTTGTGGGCTATTATACCATGGTCACATTTATCAAATGCCTTAGCAAAATCGGTGTAAATGACATCCACGTTTTTCTTTTCTTCTAGCGCTTTAAGAATTTTGTCAGTGTTCCAAAAGTTGTGAGAGACATGATCTTCCCGCTCTGAACCCATGTTGACCGGTGTTGTGTAGTTCATTTGTCTCCATGAATGTTGAAATTTTGCTTCGCAGGACTCGCTCGAAAACTTTAATGATGTGAGAGGTTAGAGCTACCGGGCGGTAGTTTTTTGGTAGTGCTTTACTCCCTCCTTTATGCAGTGGGGCAATTATTGCGTTTTTCAAGCTATCTGGTATGTCACCAGTGTCTAGACTCCTTCTCCACATTATAGCCAGGGGTTTTGAGAGGTTTTCCTTACATTTCTTCATTAGGATCGAATTCCATGAGTCCGGGCCTGGTGCCGAGTGGGATGGCATGTTGGAAATGGCCTCTTCTATATCTTTTGGACCGAAATCAATATCCAGGATCTGAGGGGTTTCCGTGGGAGAGGTTTCCATGAAAAATATATTTTGGTCTCTGATGACTTTTGTTTCATCAGGCTCACTGAATGCCATTTCATACTGCCTGCTTAAGAGTTCGCTCATTTCCTTTTTGTCCCCTGTGAAAGAGCAGCGGAGTATAACTCCATTTATTGGTCACCAATTATTTTGACATATTTGAAGACAGATATAGAATCTATATGCTCTAAGCATCATATTAAAATTAGTTTCAACCCTCGGCAAAACCTATTAAAAAAAACGGTAACAATATGTCTACCTACCGTAAAACGGTTGTCAATACCTTTCCCGATCTTGTTTGCTTCTTCGTTTTGTTTGTCTTGCAGGTATATGGTGGCTACAGATTTGGGTCATGGTTTCTGTTATTAAGACTAGACATTCTGCTGGTGTCAGGTTATCCATTAAATCTTCCCAGTCTATTTCCTCCATTTCTTGATTTACCTCTTCCCACCTAATGTTTTTGTTATTGAAGTTAAATTTACTGAAGGGGCCGGGGTTTTTTCTCGATTCTGAGGTTGTCTGTACACTTTCTAAGGTTGTTTTGATCTCAATTAATTTATGATCTGAGTATGTTGTGTCCGATATGTTAATGCTGTGTACTAGAGAGTCGTTGTTAGTGAAGACCAGGTCTAAGATATTGTTTTCCCGTGTGGGTTCAGCAATATGTTGGGTAAGACTAAAAAATCACAAAGTTCAAACAGCGCTCTCGTATTAGTATTTGCTTCTCCGGTGTTATTTTCCACTAACTGGTTTTCTAGTTGTCTCCATTTAATGTTTGGTAGGTTAAAGTCTCCTAGCCATATAATATTTGGTGTTGGGTTCCCCAGGGTTTCCACTTCTGATTTTATTTTGTTGAGCTGGGTTTTGAATTCTTCTCGGGATGAGTCTGGAGGCCTGTATGTAACAATAACTGCTAAATTTAGGGATTCTATTTTAACTCCAAGTATTTCCACCACTTCGTTACTGTTATTTAGGAATTCAGTACATATCAGTGAGTCATGTATGTACAAGGCTACACCTCCATGTGATCTATGCGTTCTGTCCGCCCTATGTAGGTTGTAACCAGGAATCCATACCTCACTATCTTGCTGATCTTTAATGTGCTTTTGACTGCTCCCCATTCTGACTTGGCACCATATATGCTGACTCTCTGCTTCCTACCAATTAGCCATGACCTAATCCATCCCAACAATGCCCCACCTATTCCATTCGCCTCAATCTTTCTCATCAATCTCTCATGAGGGACTCTGTCGAAAACTTTACTGAACTCTAAATATATTATATCATATGACTTGTCATTATCTACTGCTTCATATACCTCTGAGAATAAAACTAAGCAGATTAGTAAGACAAGAACGTCCCTGAGTGAATCCATGTTGAAAAGAATGGATAAATCTACAGTTATACTACCCCTATTTTGTCGCTATTCTGTTGGAACTAATGGGTTAATATTATTAGTAGTAGACTTAGTATGGTTTGATGATGCGCGGAAATGTATATATGACTTGTAATAGATACATTGAAGTATTACAAACCTTCGCGAACCCATAAACAGGGAACGTGAGCTGGGTTTAAACCGTCGCGCACCCATAAACAGGGAACGTGAGGGGGAGTTTAGACCATCGCGGAAACCGGTTACTTTTCGGTTAGGTTAGGTTAAGTTAGGTTAGGTTAGGCTAATGTTAAAAATACTAAAATGCGACGGTCCTCGGTATTAAACAACACTGTATATCAAAGACAAAAATAAAAATTACAACAAATTACCTGAAAAACTCTTATCTGGTTGGTGATAATTTGTTATCAAAATAAGTGTTTTTCCAGTTTCCGCGTCTGCTGAACCATCCAAAAACACGCTAAAAGGCGTGTTTTGAAGGGGGGAGGTGGTGGGGGGTAGTGGTAGTATAACTGTAGATTTACCAAAGAATGTATTAAATTATATGTCTAAGTGATTTCTAATTTTACTAGCAATAATTGACTAGTATCTTTCCTATGATTGAAGTGAGACTACTGGGACGGTAATTGGATGCTATTAATTTATCACCTTTTTTGAAGATCGGAACTACATTTGCAAGCTTCCAAGCTTCTGGAACTAAGCCTGTCTCTAATGACTTGTTAAATAGAAATGTTAATGGGTAACTTAACGCATCTCTGCATTCTTTTAATACTCTCGCATATACCTCATCAGGACCAGGCGATTTGTGAGGTTTCAGTCTGTCAATTTCCTTAAGCGCATCATTTCTACTTATAGTAACTATACTTAACCTATTTTCTATACTATCGCTATATACCTTACGGACTTCTGGAAACTGTGCCAAATTTGCATTAGTGAAAACGGAAAGAAATTGACTATTTAATGTACTGCACATTTCTAAATCATTTTCGGTAATTTTCCTAATTGATTTAATCATTTATTTTTTCTGTCCTAATATCATCTTTTACCTGTCTTGATAGATTCTGATAGTAAGCAAGTAGGTGAATTTCGCCATTCTTAATGTTTCTATATATTCCTCTCTGTTTTCCTAGAAGATCTAATAGTCTATTATTCATTCATTTGGGTTGGTTCTGTGTTGATCTAAATTTTCTTTTAGAATTTTATTTATTTTGCGCATTGAATACTGACTTGATAAAATTATCGTATGTATCTACCAAGTTTGACGTCTCTTCCTGACTTAAGCTGACAGGTACCTGAGAAGGGGTACACTCATTTGGACACCTGGATCGACTTAATTGTTTGACTATAGAGTCCGCTAATAGGGCTTTTCTTAACCCACCATAATTGGCTTTTCTGAAGTTAGGTATTAATGTTGTATTCTCTCTGGTATTACCTTTCCATTGTATATAAAAATAGACAGAATTGTGGTCGTTATTTCCTAGGTGGTCCCCTATCTCTACATTATTTATCATATGTTCATTGTTACTGAAAGCTAAATCGATACTATTATTACCTCTAGTCGGCGTATTTATGAATTGAAATAAAAATCTATATTTTAGTACCTCAATAAACTCATCAGAGTCGCCTATTTGATGCTGCCAATCTATATTCGGAAAATTAATGTCCCCCATAATGCACACATTGCTAAACCTTGATGCCATTTTAATAGCCTCCCATAATGACGTTCCGTCATTTCTACTCATATTTGGCGGTCTATACATAACCCCAATAACTGTGGTCTCACTATATATACCGTATATATATATATATATATATATATATATATATATATATATATACTGTATATATGTATACTATATATATATATATATATATATATATATATATATATATATGTGGGCATTTGATAAGGAATCGCTGGAACTCCTGTTTCATTTGCTTGGCCTCTCTTACTGATTCCCTTTGTGCCTCACTTACACTGAGAGTAGTCCAGCATGCTCTCACAAACCCCTCTTCCTCCTATCTACTTCACTACACATAACATGTACACCACACTTCCTCCTTCATAATTATTAAAACAAAAAATGATGAACAAAGGCCCAGCCTCGGAGTCCCCAGGGGGGGGAGGGGGGGACCATAAATACCCTCACACATGCCCGACCTTCCCCTGACGACCCCTCTAAATGCTCTGGATCACGGCCTGTGACTCTTACTATCAACTTTTGCAATATTCGCGGCCTTTCCTCTAATTTTCACTATCGAACACCATCTCTCCTCCTCCAAACCTGATCTACTTTTTCTCACCGAAACTCAGGTGTCTGAAGTAACTGCCAGCAGCCCCTTCTCTGTATCCTCCTACTTTCTCTATCCTAATTTCAAAGCCAGAGGCGAATGTTGTGCACAACATACTCACTTGCTCTTGTGTTCCCGATTTTGACTCCTCTGAATTCTCAGCTTTATGGCTAAAACTAGCCTGTCATTCTCATACTAAATATTTCTGTGCTGTCTATCTTTCCCCTAACTCTACCGACTTTCCCAAATTCTTCGACTATCTAAACTCTACAGTGGAACACATTCTATCGATCTCGCCATTCTCTGAAATCTCCATTTTAGGAGATTTCAACGTTCACCACCGCCAATGGCTCTCCTCTCACTCTACTGACAAACCTGGTGAACAAGCCTACGTCTTTTCTATCATAAATGACCTAGAGCAGCTGGTCCAGCAACCCACCCGTGTCCCGGATCGCTTCGGAGATCGGCCCAACATTCTTGACTTATTTCCGACTTCTAACCCTTCTTCATATACTCTCAATCTTTTCTCTCCTTTAGGCTCCTCCTACCATAAACTTATCTCCGTCACCTGTCGTATCTCTTCAGTACGGCCATCCGATCCTCCCAGCCGGCGGTGCTTGTGGCACTTTCGCACTGCCGACTGGGAGGCTCTCCGGCAGTACTTCTTTGATTTCCCATGGATTGACTTCTGCTTCCGTGGCTGAGGACCTTCGGAGAGTGCTGAAGGCATTACCAAGGTAATCCTCTCGGGTATGGAAGCGTACATTCCATTTTCTTTCTCTCAGTCTAATGCAAAAAAATCTTGGTTTACTCACGCTTGTTCTACTGCTGTCCACAACAAGGAGGAAGCATTCAATCGGTACCGACGGCTTAAAACTCAAGAATCTCATTCATCCTATGTTTCTGCCCGGAATCAAGCTAAATCTGTTCTTCGACTTGCCAAGCACTCTTTCATCAATAATAATTGCACTGAACTATCCAACTCTAGCTCTTCCCAAGCTTTCTGGCATCTAGCCAAAAACCTCTCCAACAACTATTCTTCCTCTTCTTTCCCTCTCCTTTTCCACTCTGATGGCACAACCATCACTTCTTCCTCTGACAAAGCTGAACTCTTTGCTCAAACTTTTGCCAGAAACTCTACCTTGGATGATTCCGGTGCTATTCCTCCCTCTCCACCCCCCTCTCTCCTACTTATGCCTAATATCCTAATTTCTTCTAAAGATGTACTTTCTACCCTCTCTGGGCTTAATACTAAGAAGGCGTACGGGCCGAACGGTGTTCCTCCTGTTGTACTTAAAAACTGTGCTTCCGTGTTGACCCCCTGCCTAGGCAAACTCTTTCGTCTCTGTCTCTTCTCTAACGTCGTTCCTTCTTGCTGGAAGTTTGCTCTCATTCAACCTGTCCCAAAGAAGGGTGACCGCTCTCAACCCTCCAACTATCGTCCAATTGCTCTCATCTGTTGTACATACATACATACATAACATTTTAAGACTGAGTGCTCCACACATAAGTGCAGTTTCAGTCTCTTGTCCTAATGGCGGCGTTCCAGGCAACCCTGTTAAGGGCTGCTTCACTTGTCAAGTTCTTGGATTTGAGATCGGCGCGTATAGTCCGATCCCAGGTCTTCCTCGGTCCACCCCTTGGTGCAGCTCCCTCCACAATCACAGACCTGCATTTTGTCACCCAATTTTGTTCATCCATTCTCTCCACATGTCCATACCATCCCAGTCTACTTTAAAGATACTTTTGTATCTTTAAAGTTTTTGAAACTATTTTTGCTTCCAAATTTCTTAAGCATTTCTCTTCTCATAATCTGCTCTCAGATCGCCAGTATGGCTTCTTAAGGGTCGCTCTACTGGTGATCTTCTTTCATAGCTTACTAACTCATGGTCATCCAACTTTCGGGACTTCGGTGAGACTTTTTTCTGTTGCACTAGACATATCGAAGGCCTTCGATAGAGTCTGGCACAAATCTTTAATTTCCAAACTGCCCTCCTTCGGTTTCTGTCCCTCCATCTGTGCCTTTGTCTCTAATTTCCATTCCGGCCGTTCCATAGCTGCAGTTGTGGACGGCCATCGCTCAATTCCTCAGCCTATCAACTCCGGTGTTCCTCTGGGTTCTGTCCTACCTCCTATTCTCTTTCTAATTTTCATAAATGATCTTCTCAACTGTACATCTAGTCCCATCCATTCATATGCAGACGACTCTACTTTACACCACTCAATTAGTTTTCCAGAATGCCCCAGCCAGCAGTCCCTCAAAAGTAAACGTAATGAACCCATAAAATGCTTATCTTCTGATCTAGCTACTATTTCCAATTGGGGTAGAGAAAACCTTGTTACATTTAATGCTTCCAAAACTCAATTTATCCATCTTACTACCCATCAGGAACCTCCAAAGGACTATCCCTTATTCTTCAACAATACAAAAATCTTCCCTCAATATTCTCGGGGTCTCTTTTTCTTCTGCTCTCATTTGGAAAGACCATATTACCAGTCTCGCTAACGCAGCCTCCCAGAAGCTTTGTGTGCTCAACCCCCTCAAGGGGTTCTTTACCCCTGCGCACCTACTTGCTCTGTACAGGGGCACAGTGCGTCCTTGTATTGAGTATTGTTCACATGTGTGGGGAGGATCCTCTCACACCGCACTCCCAGATAAAGTAGAAAGGAAAGCCTTTCGTATCATTAACTCCCGTTCACTCACCAATTCTCTGCAATCTCTCTCTCTTCGCCGCAATGTTGCATCTCTCTCACTATTCTATCGCTACTACAATAATTCAGTGTTCCTCGTAGCTTTTCCAGTGTATACCACCTCCTCTACGTAGGGTACGTAGTACCCGCCTTGCAACACAATCCCACCCCTACTCTGTGCAACTGTCCAACCCATGAGTGAAACGCTATTCTCAGACTTTCTTCTATTCAACTGCTGAGCTCTGGAACTCTCTCCCAGAATCAGTATTTCCCTCTTCCTATGACTTAAATTGCTTCAAACTCCGTGTGTCCAGGCATTTTGGTTGAACGTCCCTTGATTTCGGCCCTGTCACTCTTTGAAATCTGGGGGAGGCACTCGATGCAGGCAGTTATGCCTTTTGTCTCCCTCATTCACATAGAAAAATAAATAAATATATATACAGTATATATATATATATATATATATATAATATATATATACAGTATATATATACAGTATATATATATATATATATATATATATATATATATATATATACATATCTACGGTCGTGAAGGCAAACACAAATTAAAAGGATAGATAGAAAAGTAATGTTCAGCGGTATGTGTGCGTGGGAACCTATGTAAGGGTTACCACGCAAAGAGTGCCTTACCTGTATAGTATATTATCATACCTCCTATTTGGCGTACCCGCCCTCTCCACCTTTCCTCCTCCCCTTCCTTCCCTTCCCCCCCGTCCCCCCCCCCCCCCCCCCTTTCCCTCCACCCCCCCCTCCCCTCCGTGACCCATCCCTTTCGTCCTCCCTGCCCTTGACCTTTGACCCTCTCCCTCCCACAGTCTGAACATCATCAGCGGTTGGGGTGGTACAATACTGACCACGGGATAGTACGTTAACTCCTCATGTCTTTGAGGATGGTGTTTCACTATATTCTAGCTGTCATTAGACTATTTCTCTCAGGTTTGGAAAGCCTTCTAGGAGTTAATTGGATACAAAAACTATCTCGTATAATTATTATCTCATAATTCCGTCCAAAGCTTAATAAAATCACTTACTGATTGAATCGTAAATTCGTATAGTGAATGTGTTAATTATTGATGATTTTATTGTTGTAGTAAATGGCGATAGTAAGTTTGAAACAATACTTTTACTTGTTTGCATTTCTTCCACACTCGAGGTTCTTTTGTTAATAGACTGGACACATACTATTTGTTTGTGTTTTGCCTTATATTTCTATATTAACACAAACTACTTCTGCATGCATATATATTATTTCAGTTGCATTCAGTATGTCATAAAGAGTACGAAAATATTTATGCTTGGACCGAATCTATCAACAATATTAAGGTGAAAAGTTTGTTATTGTCTATATTGGAAATTATTTCGAATTGATTGCGATAATTTGTTTGTATTGATATATTTCTGTGCAGCGTAGTACCCATCAGTATGTTCACTTAGGATACCTGTCTGTACCTTACCTCTGTCTCTCTCTCTCTCTCTTTGCTATAATTTTCCTCTACTTTCCTATATTTGAAGTCCTGCTATCTCAACTAGAATGCTGTAAGTACTTGGATCGTAAGGTCTGTGTGGTCAGTGTATTTATGTAATTATATGTACATTTCTTCCAATAGATTGCTATTAAGTGACGGAAAATCTATAACCAATTTAGTCATATCAATCTAATTGCATTACAACAATAAGAAATAGGTTGGGCAGATTATCATTTTAGTTAAGGGGAAGTTATTTTTGTTCTGGATCCCTTCTCCCTCATGTTTAATCCCATCAGGTTTGAGGTTTTAAGAAGTTTCCCTCATTTGTTTGTCGACTTTAAGAATGTTCGCCCAATTTCTATTAAGATTTAACTTAATGGAAGCCGGGGGGGGGGGGTAACTGATATAGATTTTACTCCTTGGACCCATAGAGAACCATCCGAAACAAAGACATAAATCGTATAATGTAAGTCAGATTAAAATGATAATAGCGTCCCTTGTACTGAAAGGGTTAATAGACCTCTCAATGTACCACTTTATCTCTCATCTTTCCCACGTCATCGTAATGTATCTTCTCATTCCAACCTATTCCCCCCTGGCCCCCTCATCCCGACCACTCGCCTCCAGCACACCCCTCCAGTGTCCCCCTCAACTCAACCTCTCCCCTTCTACCCCCTCCTTTGTCCCTGTCATCCCGACCTATTCCCTACTCCCATCCTAGTGCCCCCATCCCTTCATTCCCATACTTCTATCCTCCCCATACCCCTCATCCTGACCTACTCCCTCCCCAGTTCCCCTCATTCCTTCCTTCCCAGACTCATACACTTCCCCTCCCCCTCCCCAGTCCCCCTCCTCCAGACCTCTCCCTTCCCCACACCTCTCCTCTGCCTCCCCTTCCCTCAAGTGGGTGGTGGTCAGATAATAATCAGAGGTGAACCCGTGTCTAAATGGTTCGTTCAAGTATTATCCGTGCCAGTCTATTTTCGTCCATCTACCTGTTCATTGCCATTTTTTCGTGTTGATTACTCGACTATTACAAAGATTTTATTTAGCTAAGTATGTTGCTTATTTGGAAAACTTGGCAATACTATGATGCAGAGAGATCTATCTATCAACCTATTGCCTGACGCCGTGATCCCGGAAGGGGTGGCCACGAACGAACCACCCCCATGCACCTGTGTCCCCAGTCAGTCGATGCCCCTCCTCCCAACCAGCACCGCCTTCATCCATATACTTCCTCACTCCATCCTTCCACCTCTCTTTCGTTTTACCTCTCCCTCTCTGTCCTTCCACCTTGCTCTCGTGCACCCTCATAGTCATTCTCTCATTTTCAATACGTTCCATATGGCCAGACCATCTCAAGGTGTTCCTGTTCACACTTTCAAGCACATCTACCTCCACACCACACCTCCTTCTTACTTCCTCATTAGTCTGTCTATCCCTCCATGTAACTCCGCACGCACTTCTCAAGTAACTAATTTCCACCCCCCTCACTTTTGGTCCGAGTCTCTCAACCAATGTCTATGCTTCGCTTCCGTAAGTCAGTGTCGGGATTACTACACTGTCATGCAAGGACTTCTTCACTTCCATACTGACTACGCTATTTCTTGTTACTGTTGGACGCTCTCCCGCACTTCTTTATCCATAGTCCCAACTTTACTCAACACACTGCCCAGGTACTTAAATGAGCTGACAATCTCCATAGCCTGACTGTTCAACTTCACCTCACATTCTGTGGCTTCACCCCTTGCGAAGACCATAACCTTGCTCTTCCCCGCATTTACCTTCAGATTCCGTTGTTCGCACACTGTTCCAAACATATTTACGAGACCCTGCAACTCCCATTCATTATCGCTCATCAGAACTGCATCATCAGCAAACAGCAGTACAGGTAGCTTCCACTCATTTCCCTCCCTTATCAGCGATACACCAACATCCACTGGTCTTCCTTGTATTTCTTTCATGACTCCATCCATATATACAGTAAACAACATGGGGACATCACACACCCCTGTTTCAACCCAACATTCAAGTCAAAGAACTCGCTCTGCTCATTCTCCACATGTACTGCCGCATTTGCACCCTCATACATGCTTTTCACAGCTTTCAGCAACTTGCCATCTACTCCGTATATTCTAAGTACTTTCCACATACCTTCTCTATCCACTCTGTCATAGGCCTTCTCCAAGTCCATAAAGACAACATACACCTTTTGTTTCTTCTCCAGATATTTTTCCACAACACAATTCAGGGTACATTTCTGATCTACACATCCTCTTCCCTTCCTAAACTTTCATAAACTATATATAATAATCTACAGAACTTACTGCCATTAAGCATCATGATCCTCACAGGGTTAACCATTAAGGAAAAGCCAACCAGCTGAGTGGCTAGGTGACAGCTGCCCTGGAAACGGATACTCAGAGGTACCATAAGTGAAGCCGAGGTGAGAGCCATAATAAACCAATGAATTAATAGCTTATCCATTACACACGACGTAATAGTTTCCTCCTAATAAGAAAACTATACTCTCATAATTATGTTGTAATACGTAGTTATGACTTGCTTTGGTGTATTAAGGGCGCTAGAATAACAATGTCTGCATTTATAATTTGACCATCTTAGGGAGATAGAGCACCGAAAGTGTTTTGAGTATCATGCCCCTGGATACATCAACGTTACCATACTTCGGGACTTCAGTGAGACTTTTTCTGTTGCAGTAGACATATCGAAGAGTTTCGATAGAGTCTGGCACAAATCTTTAATTTCCAAACTGCCCTCCTTCGGTTTCTGTCTGTCCATCTGTGCCTTTGTCTCTAATTTCCTTTCCAGCCGTTCCATAGCTTTGGTTGTGAACGGCCATCGCTCATTTCCTCATCCTATCAACTCCGGTGTTCCTCAGGGTTCTGTCCTATCACCTATTTTTTTTTTAATTTTCATAAATGATCTTCTCAACTGTACATCCAGTCCCATCCATTCATATACAGACGACTCTACCTTACACCACTCAATTAGTTTTCCAGAACGCCCCAGCCAGCAGTCCCTCAAAAGCAAACATAATGAAGCCATAAAACACTTATCTTCTGATCTAGCTCCTATCTCCAATTGGGGTAGACAAAACCTTGTTGCATATAATGCTTCCAAGACTCAATTTATCCATCTTACTACCCATCAGGAACCTCCAGAGGACTATCCCTTATTTTTCAACAATACAAAAATCAACCCTTCATCTTCTCCCAATGTTCTCGGTGTCTCTTTTTCTTCTGCTCTCACTTGGAAGGACAATATTACCAGTCTCGCTAAGGCAGCCTCCCAGAAGCTGGGTGTGCTCAACCGCCTCAAGGGGTTCTTTACCCCTGCACAGCTTCTTGCTCTGTACAGGGGCACAGTGCGTCCTTGTATTGAGTATTGTTCACATGTGTGGGGAGGATCCTCTCACACCGCACTGCTAGACAAAGTAGAAAGGAAAGCCTTTCGTATCATTAACTCCCGTCCACTCACCAACTCTCTGCAATCTCTCTCTCTTCGCCGCAATGTTGCATCTCTCTCGCTAATCTCTCGCTACTACAATAATCAGTGTTCCTCGGAGCTTTCCCAGTGTATACCACCTCCTCTACGTAGGGTACATAGTACTCGGCTTGCAACACAATCCCACCCCTACTCTGTGCAACTCTCCAACCCAAGGGTGAAACGCTATTCCCAGACTTTCTTCTATTCAACTGCTGAGGTCTGGAACTCTCTCCCAGAATCAGTCTTTCCTTCTTCCTATGACTTGAATTGGTTCAAACTCTGTGTGTCCAGGCATTTTAGCTCGAAAGTCCCTTGATTTTGGCCCTGTCACTCTTTCAACTCTGGGGGAGGCACTCGCTGCAGGCAGTTATGCAATTTGTCTCCCTCATTCACATAGAAAAAGAAAAAAAAAGCGATGTTGACAACCACACTGCCATCCTCAGAAATGACTTATTGATCAACGAAATTATTCATAAGTGATATGGTTAACATAAGAACATAAGAACATAAGAAAATGGGAGTCTGCAGAAAGCCGATTGGCCTAAGCAAGGCAGATCCCTGTCCCACACAACCCGAATTCATTACAAAGCCCAATTATAGGCTTCACACTCTAATACCCTGAGGATCATCTTACCAAAACGGTTAGAGATTAACGCAGGATTATGGAGGTCTGCAGAGCGCTGATTGGCCCAACCCGGCTGATCTCCCTTCACACCCAACCCTTCTCGTCCATATGCTTATCCAATTTTATCTTAAAGCTCCCTACAGTTTTAGATCCCACTATAGCACTTGGTAGTCCATTCCACCCGTCTACAACTCTGTTACCAAACCAATACTTGCCTATATCTTTTCTGAAACGAAATTTATCTAATTTGAAACCATTGGTACGAGTTCTTTCGCTATCACTGAGCTTTAGTACATTTGCCATGTCCCCTTTGTTAATCCCACTAACCCACTTGAACACCTCTATCATATCCCCTCTAACTCTGCGTCTCTCTAACGAATGTAAACCTAATTTCTTCAACCTTTCTTCATACGAAAGATTTCTAATATTATGGATCATTTTTGTCATTCTACGCTGTACTCTCTCCAATGAATCTATGTCCATTCTGTAATAAGGACAACAAAATTGGACAGCATAATCCATATGGGGTCTCACTAATGACAAGTAAAGTTTTAAGATAACATCAGCAGTTCTGTTACTCACACTCCTAGAGATGAACCCGAGAATCCTGTTTGCCTTATTACGAACGCTTATACACTGTTTTCTAGGCTTCAAATCATTGCTAACAAACACACCTAGATCTTTCTCGCAGTCTGAATTTTCTAATTCTAAATTAGCTAGTTTATATTTAACATTTGTTTGCATCTTCCCTATCTTTAATACCTTGCATTTGTCAATGTTAAATTTCATCTGCCAATTTACTGACCATTCATGTAAGGTATCTAGATCCTTTTGGAGGCACTCTATATCGCTATCTGAATCAATTGATCTCCCTATTTTAGTATCGTCTGCGAATTTACTTATCCTACTAGTTATACCTAAATCTAGGTCATTTATGTATATAAGAAACAACAGGGGACCTAATACCGATCCCTGGGGGACACCACTTTTGACTGCTCCCCATTCTGACTTGGTACCATTTATGCTGACTCTCTGCTTCCTACCAATTAGCCATGACCTAATCCATCCTAACAACGCCCCACCTATTCCATATGCCTCAACCTTTCTCATCAATCTCTCATGAGGGACTCTGTCGAAAGCTTTACTGAAATCTAAATATATAATATCATATGACTTGTCATTATCTACTGCTTCATATACCTCTGAGAAAAAACTAAGCAAATTAGTAAGGCAAGACCGTCCCTGAGTGAATCCATGCTGAGAAGAATTGATTAAGTTAAATGTTTCTAAGTGGTTTCTCATTTTCCTAGCAATAATTGACTCTAGTAGTTTTCCTATGATTGAAGTGAGACTAATGGGACGGTAATTGGATGCTATTGATTTATCACCTTTTTTGAAGATCGGAACTACATTTGCAAGCTTCCAAGCTTCTGGAACTATACCTGTTTCTAATGACTTGTTAAATAGAAATGTTAATGGATAACTTAACTCATCTCTGCATTCTTTTAATACTCTAGCATATACCTCATCAGGACCAGGCGATTTATGAGGTTTCAGTCTGTCAATTTCCTTAACCACATCATTTCTACTTATAGTAACCGTACTTAACCTATTTTCTATACTATCGCTGTATACCTTACGGACTTCTGGAAACTGTGCCAAATTTTCATTAGTGAAAACGGAAAGAAATTGACTATTTAATGTACTGCACATTTCTAAATCACTTTCTGTCAATTTTCCTATCGAAGTTTTAAGGGGACCAATTACATCTCTAACCTTGGATTTATATAGTTGGTAAAAAGCTTTTGGATTATTTTTTGAATCATTGGCAACCTTAATTTCATAATTTCTTTTTTCTTTACTAATATCCTTTTTTACCTGTCGTGATAGATTCTGATAGTAAGCAAGTAGGTGAATTTCGCCTTTTTTAATTTTTCTATATATTCCTCTCTTTTTTCCTAGAAGATCTAATAGTCTATTATTCATCCATTTTGGGTTGGTTCTGTGTTGATCTAAATTTTCTTTTGGGGATATATTTATTTTGCGCATTGAATACTGACTTGATAAAATTATCGTATGTATCTACCAAGTTTGACGTCTCCTCCTGACTTAAGATGACAGGTGCCTGAGAAAGGATACACTCATTTGGACACCTGGATCGACTTAATTTTTTGACCATAGGGTCCGCTAACAGGGCTTCTCTTAACCCACCATAATTGGCTTTTCTGAAGTCCGGTATTAATGTTGTATTCTCTCTGATATTACCTTTCCATTGTATATTAAAATACACAGAATTGTGATCACTATTTCCAAGGTGGTCCCCGATTTCTACACTATTTATCATATGTTCATTGTTACTGAAAACTAAATCGAGAATATTATCACCTAGTCGGCGTATCTATGAATTGAGATAAAAAACTATCTTGTACTACCTCAATAAACTCCTTTGAATCAGAGTCCCCTATTTGTTGCTGCCAATCTATATTAGGGAAATTAAAATCCCCCATAATGCACACGTTGCTAAGCCTTGATGCTATTTTAATTTCCTCCCATAATGATGTTCCGTCATTTCTACTCATATTTGGCGGTCTATACATAACTCCAATAACTAAAGTCTCACTACCTTCGTTAACTTCTACCCAAACACTTTCATTTTCATTATTTACTCTAATACCTGATTTAGTACAGCTTTTTAATGAACTCCTGACAAACACTGCTATACCGCCACCCCTCTTACTTGTTCGGTCATATTTAAACAAACTATATCCTGGTATATCAAACTCTGCTAAAAAATGCCTGGTTTCTGTATTAATCCATGTTTCAGTTAGCGCTATTATGTCTATATTTTCTTTGCTAACCAGTGCTCTAAGTTCGTTCATTTTGTTACATATACTCCTGCAATTTGTATAATAAACACTCAAACTATTACTTGTATTTGCAACTATTTGTCTATTGTTTTTAACTAATTTATTTTTACCTGTTGAACTACTGGACCTAGACGGAAAATCTACGCTATCAGAATGTTCGTTATTACTATCAATTTGATGTGGCTGGGATTCTATTTTACTTACACACCTATGGTTTATTAACCAAACCCCGCAACAAACTTGTCGAGTGAGCTGGCTAAGGTCGAAACTCCTAGTCGAGAGAGATGTACTCCATCCTGGGCATACAGTTCTTCCTTACCGTAGAAGAGGGTCCAGTTATCCAGGAATGGAATAGTATTTGCCTTGCAATACTTCTCCAGCCGGCTATTTACACCAATAGCCCTGGAGGACCATTCCTTCCTTACCCCTCTTCTTGGTAGGATACTGTGTACCACAGGAACTCCACCCTTCTCCTTGATCCTCTCCAACATTTCCTGGTACGTGGTGAGCAACTCCTCAGTCCTGCATTTCCAAATGTCGTTGCTCCCTGCGTTGAGGAAGATGATGGGGTCCTCTCCACTCGCTTCCATGACACCATCTAGCTTTTCTGCCACCTTCTCGACTCCACTCCGGCACCAGGCAGACAGACAACTTTACCAACATGTGTGTTAGTAGCCCTACCAAGGTATTTAATCATTGAATCCCCTACAATTAAAATAGACTTAGCTGTTTTCTGTTGTCGGCGTGTAGCAGGAGTTGTAGCAGCAACAGCAGCAGACTTCCCCCCCTCCCCTCTCACTGCCTCGATGATCGCCACTTCCTCGCCATCACTCTCATCAGCCAAGGTGCTGAAGTTGTTGTGGGTCTTGAGTGGCTGCCTTTTCAGCTTGCAGGCCGTTGCACTGGTTGACACTACTTTCCAAGGGGCTTCACGATCCCTGGGAACACTTCCGGTAGCCTCACACTTCTTTTCCGCCATAGCTAGTCTCAAGGCCAAATTTTCATCTTTGAGACACTGAATCTCCTGCTCCACACTCTCCAGTCTTTCTTGCAAAGCAAGACAAAGCTGGAGAGTATGGGAGGAGACAGCAGACTCATCAACAACAGCCATCACTAAGAAAGTTCACTAGGACCTCACTAAGGGTAAACCGGTTCACTAGCGGTCACTGGGGACGTCCGCACAGGTCAGGGGTCAGAGGGCAACTCTAAGTCTAAGATCTAAGATCAAACTAAGTCCATAATGATTCTTGGAAAAGTTTTTAACCATCCACTTTACCAGTTATCTTGGTGGTGGCATATGCTTCCCTTGATGGATCCGAACACCGAACTGGCAGAGACGCTAATACATATACTGTATATATATATGTGTATATATATATATATACTGTATATATATATATATATATATTTATATTTATATTTATATATATATATATATATATATATATATATATATATAAGCCCTTTCCTGTATTTCCCTTCCACCTAATTCATCCATTTGTCATAACGGGTCAGCCACATATGTGTGTGTGTGTGTGTGTGTGTGTGTGTGTGTGTGTGTGTGTTAACAAATAAATTATAATATAATTATATACAACGTAAGTACAATGCTGATTTTTTTGTTGGTAACCGTGCATATAAGAGATGTTGCCTTAATATTGTAAGAACTGTCTCATCTTTGTGGGATAGTAATGATGCGGTCGGCCGAGCACGTAATTAGACCTCGTAAATAATTCAGAGGCTCCAAGAGGAAGAATATATGTGAGGGGTGGACAGAGATGGTGTAGGGGTTGGTATGTCGCGTCACATAAATACATACATTAATACATAATTAAAAGAGTGAGTGCTCCGCACCACGAGGTAAGGTTTCAATCTCACCTCAGAATGGCGGTGTTCCATGCAGCCCTATTCACACTTGTTTCAATTGTCCTAAACTAGTTCAAACGTCTATATATCGCAGTAATAACTTAGTAGGTTAAGTTACCAAGAAGTTGGAAAGCATTCTAGGTCCCAGAGCTGGAAAGCATCTAGGTCACTTGCTCGGGATTTGACATTTTGTTGCATGGAGTAGGGTCGGACTGGAAAGCACCTTGGAACTGGAAAGCATCCAGATCTCGGAGGGAAGGTGAGATAATTTCCTTTACCTGGTCCGGATACCTATCCATTTTCTAGGAGCTTTCCCCCCTAGGAGTGGCACAAAATGTTTATCTTGTACTATTAATACCAATGTTCATTATGAGCATGGAAAAATGTGAGTGTGGCGAGATGCCAATGTCACCAGTGGATAAAGGAATGTGGTAGTGACCCGGGTTTACACATCCGTCTCCATACTTTCAGCAAAATCCTCGCTTCAAATAATTTCCAATCTAGACGCATCTTCCACCCTCCAACCCTCACTGGCAATATTCAGACTTCATATAGGTTTCCGTCCTGACATGATCTGAGATAGTTGGGTCTTGCGAGATGAACAGAGATCAATAGTGAGAGGGTCTGCTCATAATGTAATACATGAAGGTGAAACGTTTGTGTTAGGTGAGTGTCGCTGTTGTTGAGAGGTTCTAAGAGGAGAAAGAAAAGGTATAGGAGGAATAGAGTGACAGAGATGTCACTCTAAGCCTCATCTACCTTTTTTGTTTCCCTCCTTCTCTATATTTCCAATCTCATACCTTCTCTTCCTTGAAGCCTTTAACCCCAAAAAGGCAAGCTATATGTAGTAAACACCCTATAACTGGGCGGCCATATTAGGCCTCATTCCCGCCTAAAATTGTAAATTTACGGTAAATATCGTTATTACTTTTTCATATGCGCCTATTTTAAGTTTAATATGAAAATAGTAACATGTAACAGCAATAAAACAAGTAGGAATAGTGTTTGGATGGTGGAAATCGCGAATTATTGCCGACCGTTCATTCATGAAATATGGAGCAGACGCGAGGTACACCCTCTCTCTCTGAATCCCAGAGTCAGACTGAAGCTACGTATCTCTCTCTCTCTTACTCTTTCCCCTCACATTAGACATGCAAGACCACACCCTGGGACTGGTTTGGAGATATCAGCACGGTATTTAAGGGAATAAGAGGACAAATTGGTGATAATTGATGAGGGGGGGGGGGGGGGGGGATTTTGACACATGTGGAATAGTGATAGACGGTATGGAGGGGAATTATTTCACTTAAACACCAATAATTTGTTTTAAGTGCCACTGCGGCCTTTTGAAAGGCTTTTTTTAGGCCTTACCACTTAAGAAAATCGTCGCCTTTGCCAACCAAAACCTCTTAAGAGTGTTCACGCCATTCCCTGGTTAAGGGGATAGAGCAGGGTAGTGGATGGGACGAGGCCGAGGGAGGGTTAGTGGATGGAGGGGGGGGGGGCAGGGTAGTAGAAGGGATGAAGGAGGGTTGGTGGATGGAGGGAGGGCATGGTAGTGGAAGGGATGAGGGAGGGTTGGTGGATGGAGGGAGGGCATGGTAGTGGAAGGAATGAGGGAGGGTTGGTGGATGGAGGAAGGGCATGGTAGTGGAAGGGTTGAGGGAGGGTTGGTGGATGGAGGGAGGGCATGGTAGTGGAAGGGATGAGGGACGGTTGGTGGATGGAGGATAGGCATGGTAGTGGAAGGGATGAGGGAGGGTTGGTGGATGGAGGGAGGGCATGGTAGTGGAAGGGATGAGGGAGGGTTGGTGGATGGAGGGAGGGCATGGTAGTGGAAGGGATGAGGGAGGGTTGGTGGATGGAGGGAGGGCATGGTAGTGGAAGGGATGAGGGAGGGTTGGTGGATGGAGGGAGGGTATGGTAGTGGAAGGGATGAGGGAGGGTTGTTGGATGGAGGGAGGGTATGGTAGTGGAAGGGATGAGGGAGGGTTGGTGGATGGAGGGAGGGCATGGTATTGGGAAGGTTAGTGGATGGAGTGAGGAAATGGTAGTGGAAGGGGTGAGGGAGGGTTGGTGGATGGAGGGAGGGCATGGTAGTGGAAGGGATGAGGGAGGGTTGGTTGATGGAGGGAGGGCATGGTAGTGGAAGGGTTGGTGGATGGAGGGAGGGCATGGTAGTGGAAGGGATGAGGGAGGGTTGGTTGATGGAGGGAGGGCATGGTAGTGGAAGGGTTGGTGGATGGAGGGAGGGCATGGTAGTGGAAGGGATGAGGGAGGGTTGGTGGATGGAGGGAGGGCATGGTAGTGGAAGGGATGAGGGAGGGTTGGTGGATGGAGGGAGGGCATGGTAGTGGAAGGGATGAGGGAGGGTTGGTGGATGGAGGGAGGGCATGGTAGAGGGAGGGTTGGTGGATGGAGGGAGGGCAGGGTAGTGGAAGGGATGAGGGAGGGTTGGTGCATGGAGGGGGGGCATGGTAGTGGAAGGGGTGAGGGAGGGTTGGTGGATGGAGGGAGGACAGGGTAGTGGAAGGGTTGAGGGTTGGTTGATGGAGGGGGGAATGGTAGTGGAAGGGTTGGTGGATGGAGGGAGGGCATGGTAGTGGAAGGGATGAGGGAGGGTTGGTGGATGGAGGGAGGGCATGGTAGTGGAAGGGTTGGTGGATGGAGGGAGGGCATGGTAGTGGAAGGGATGAGGGAGGGTTGGTGGATGGAGGGAGGGCATGGTAGTGGAAGGGTTGGTGGATGGAGGGAGGGCATGGTAGTGGAAGGAATGAGGGAGGGTTGGTGGAGGGAGGGAGGGCATGGTAGTGGAAGGGATGAGGAATGGAGGAAGGAGGAAATAGTAGAGGCGTTAGGGATGGATTATGAAAGGAGTGAGGGATGAATTGTGGATGGGGTAAGAGCAATATAGTGTAGGGGATGACGAAGGGGTAATATAGGAGGTGAGGGAAGGGGTGGTGGAGGGGGTGATGGCGGGGTAGTGGAAGGGAAAGAAAGCACATATATTTTGGGTTGGAATGTCAGTAATAATAAAGGATATTTGTGGAGTATCATGATGAGGGTGTTGACATGGAATTATAACAGTTATATACATGCATGCTCTTGTATATTCACTTCATTATTATACAGTAAGTTCACTGTACAGGCAAGAGTATTGCCAACATAATACCGAAATTGTACAGGAACTATCAACATTACTATAGTCTGTTTATATCCAGCTGATGGTAAATTGTCATGTCTATAGCACGATTACTCAGTTATTACGAACATTTTATACCGAATTATGTTGTTAATTGTGAGAACTTGGCATTAATGTAATACAGAGACAAGGCAGTTTCCTATTTTTCACTAAGTATTGAGAAATCAATTGGTAAGGAATTCAATTTACCATCAGCTGAAATATGAAAACTATAGTTATTTACTGTCTTATCATTGAAATTTAGTGGTATAATGCAATTAAATGACCATACTATTGAATAAGGTTTTCGAACGTCAAAAATTTCGGTGTTTTACTATATATTTTACGCATAATATAAAAAGTGCATAACATAATATGAGGGCAAGATCATTGAGAGTAATGTGGCTGGGTACAGATGGAATATTATTTTTTACTTCGATAGTCACAACAGACAAATTTAATTAGGTGCTCTGAGATGATACACCCTTAACTACTATTAGTGTACTATATTAGTAAAATAACTTGGTATGAAGATTATGTTTTTCTTCTAATAACTATGCAAACAATATGACCCTTTCAAGTATGACTAATTGTGTATGATAACTGTATATAGATTTTGTTAAATAGCAAATACATGCAATGTAATATTTATTGTTTTCATCACGAACAATGAATAATTTCCAATGCATTTATTTCTAGTATTATAAACATTAACATAGGCTTTTGAAGTGTCCATGTGCTGACAATATACAAAGGAGTACACAGGAAAACTAGCAAACAACGGGTCTTGCTACCCCTCAAGGTTACTTCATCTAAAAAATACTGCTATTTCTAGAGTCCAGTGTTTCAGAGAGATAAGAATGTGAAAAGGAAATACCTCCCTGGGGATAAACATGGCAGGGAGCGGGGACAATAGTAAAATTAAGGATTTAGTTTGTTAATTTAAAAATGCTGTTAACCTTGAATTCAGAGCGATAATTAACCCACGGGACCCCTGCGCCACAGCGTATGTGTCGGCAATGTATGTAACGCTAAACCCCAGCACCACTTAGGTTGCGTCCGCTTCTTCGTAATGATTTACTCTTGTCCTATGGTAGCTAGAGGCTTGAGGATGGTATGGGAAACTACCTTATGATGTTGCCGAACAATGGCGGTACACGGCAACCCTCTAGCCCATCCGCACGGGTGAGTAAGGGCGGATGGGAAAAGCCAGTTTACCCACTTTCCCACTGCCACTTTTGTGCTTATTTATTCTTATCCTATGGTAGCTAGAGGGTTCAAATTCATATGGGATATACCTTATGATGTTTCCCAACAGTGGCAATACTTATCAATTGGCAATACCCAAGTCCCGCCGCGGTGGGGAGTGGGGAGAGAGAGCGCAGGAGTGGAAGGACTGGGCGGCCTCCCACCTCCCTCCCGGTACAGTTGCCTTGTTCACCTCGTCGCCTTGATATGTTTATCGCTCCCCTAACGCTTCCCATAACATAGTTGACTCTCCACCAAGTTGGGAAGAGTAGGAGGAGGGTGACCTAGATCCCACGGCATTCCTCAAAATTCCGCCAGGTCATGGTAGGGGTAAGAAGAGACGAGTTGGTGTGTCATGTTGCTACGTACACAGCAAGTTTAGGCTTTTGTGTACACTGGTCCTCCCCCACTCCCCCTGCCTTCACCACCACCTCCCCTGTCTCCCCACTAAGAATACGTCAAAACCCATATTTCTAAGTCAAAGGTGCCTAAAACTTTGTGTAACACTCATATTCTAACTATAAAATATACGGTAAGGTATAAAATCAATAAACAGAGTACGTGAGAGAGGCATAATAAAAGTGAGAGTGAGTGAATGGGAAGTCGGGTGTCATTCAGCTGGCAGTGTGTACGTGCGTGAGTCCATGAACAAGTGGCCGCCAGTCGTCATGGTAACCACGACGCGCGCAAGGTCTTGCCACACCCTTGACACTTATAAAACTTGAATCTATGCACTTATCACACTGTAACTTCACTTGTAATGACAATATGTGATACATGTTGCTAATATCTGAACTATGCAGGCACACATGATGCTCAGGTGGTGTAAATAACCGTCACTCGAAAACTGGATGCATCATACATCTGCCATGATGCCGCGCTCAGCTGTGTCTAGCTGGGCGGGAAGCTTGAAGGCCACCCGGCATCAGCTGATGGTTGAGGCTGCCCCCTTCCCTCCTCAATAGGACCCCAAAATGACCGAAGTGAGTGTTTTTATGTGTGTTAATCTTCATTTTTCACCTTTAAGCTATTTAAAACAAAATAAAAAAATTGCCAAATCTGCTGGTCTCTCAGTGTACATTTAATCTAAACTAGCTGGGGTTCAGTGGGTTAACTTAAATAGGCCCACCTTCTAGAGGTGTATCTCAAACTGATTAATTTCCAAACATTAATACAACTCACTATTATATATTTGGTGTTTGTGAACGAACTTCTAAATACCAACCTATGCTAGCAAGTCTTGCATTCGAACACACACACACACACACATACACACACGGTAACACTGTTTTGGAACTCAACACTAATGCTTGCGTGTCCCCCCCCCCCCCCCCCCCCTCCCACAAACAAAACATCGGCTGTCATTTAAGCCTGGTTCACACATTCAAGAGTAGGCGCCAGAGTCAAGTACGAGTGAGAGAAGAATGACACTCTTCGTGGATCTTCGTGATTCTGGCAAGAACCAGCCCGAGTAAAGCATGGTTTACACATACAAGAGTCGGTGCCCGAGTCCAGCACGAGTGAACGATGGGTAACACTCTTCGTGGATCTTCGTGACTCTGGCAAGAACCAGCCCGAGTAGGTCACTGTTCCCGATTCACCAAGAGTCAACAAGAGTCGGTACGTCTTCATCCAAGATTCAGTACAAGTTACATAGAGTCAACAAGAGTCACAAAGAGTGTAACACGAACCCAATCCGAGTTGAGGAAATTTGAAAAATAATGGTCAAATTCCAGGGTACGATAACAAAGAGTCGGTACGATTCAACAAGAGTGTAACAAGAGTCAACAAGAGTGTAACAAGAGTGTAACAAGAGTCACGAAGAGTGCTCCCAAGAGTGGACCCCATTGTGCAGGTGCCAGATTCACCCAAGAGTGTAACAAGAGTCAACACAAGTCACAAAGAGTTATGCAGAGTTCAACAAGAATCAACACGAGTCACAAAGAGTCAACACGTGTCTACACTTGTGTCCTGCGGACTCTTGACGGGGACAAGAAATTTCATGCAGGTTTGATATTTCTAGGCCACATCACGAGTCCCCAGGACACACCCCGATACCAACACGACTCACACGAGTGTAACACGAGTCACGAGGAGTATACACGAGTCATGGCCGAATATAAAAATGTCCTCACTCGTGCTGGCCTCGGGCACCGACTCCTGTATGTGTGAACCATGCTTTAAGCATGGTTCACACATACAAGAATCTGTGCCCGAGTCCAGCACGAGTGAACGATGGGTGACACTCTTTGTGGATCTTCGTGACTCTGGCAAGAACCAGCCCGAGTAGGTCACTGTTCCCGATTCACCAAGAGTCAACAAGAGTCGGTAAGTGTTCATCCAAGAGACAGCACGAGTCACAGAGAGTCAACAAGAGCCAATAAGAGTGTAACACGAACCCAACAGGAGTTGAGGACATTTGAAAAATATCGGTCTAATTCTAGGGTAAGAAAACAAAGAGTCGGTACGAGTCAACAAGAGTGTAACAAGAGTCAACAAGAGTGTAAAAAGAGTCACAATGAGTGCTCCCAAGAGTGGCCCCCATTGTGCAGATGCCCGATTCACTCAAGAGTGTGACAAGAGTCAACACAAGTCACGAAGAGTTATGCAGAGTTCAACACGATTCAACACTAGTCACGAAGAGTAAACAAGAGTCAACACGTGTCTACACATGTGTCCTTCGGACTCTTGACGAGGACAAGAAATGTCAAGCAGGCATGAAATTTCTAGGCCACGTTAAGAGTCCCCAGGACACCCCGATACCAACACGACTCGCACGAGTGTAACATAAGTCACGAAGAGTCACGAAGAGTATGCCCGAGTCATGGCCGAATCTGAAAATGTCCTCACTTGTGCTGGACTCGGGCACCGACTCTTGTATGTGTTAACCATGCTTAACCCATACCATACCGTAGGATGCAGTAATAAAAGCCCCTGCAGTCCCAAGCACTGTGTCAAAAATAGCAGGAGAGACCACCTTTTCACCTCAAGAGAGGGAGCAAGACTGGCCCAGTCACCCTTCAGCGGGTCTTATATAAGCTGAGAAGTGTTGCCAGACCGGTAGCAGTGCTTAAACAGTCGTGTTACTAACTACAGGGTTGTACAGGCAGTTACAAGGAAAGTACATTACTGACGAATATACTCGGGCTTGGGACTGGGGAGTTACCTATCTACTGACTAATATACTCGGGCCTGGGGCTGTAAGGGTTAAGGTTCCTGATTCACCAAGAGTCAACAAGAATCAGTACATGTTCATCCAAGAGTCAGTACGAGTCAAGGAGAGTCAACAATTGAGAGTCACGAAGAGTTTAACACGAACCCAACACGAGTTAAGGATATTTGAATAATAACGGTAATTTTTTGGTCCGAGTCATCAAGAGTCCGTACGAGTCATCAAGAGTCTGTACGAGTCATCAAGAGTCTGTACGAGTCATCAAGAGTCCGTACGAGTCAACAAGAGTGTAACAAGAGTCACAAAGAGTGCTCCCAAGAATGGCCCCCATTGTGCAGGTGCCCTGCCACGACGCCTACCCTTGCCACACATCCACTCACCACCACGCAGGAAACACCCTGGCACCCACACCCCGGAACCCACGCAACATGTGCTTGCACAAAGCCTATGAACCCTGAATCATGATTTCAACTCTTGGTGACTCCTGTTGAACTCTGCATAAACTCTTCATAACTCGTGTTGACTCTTGTACATTTCGGCCACATCGGAGTTTCTACGAATGAGCCCGATTCACCCAAGAGTGTAATAAGAGTCAGCATGAGTCACGAAGAGTTATGCAGAGTTCAACAAGAGTCAACATGTGTCTACATGTGTCACGACGAGTTGCCAAGAGTTCCAGCCCGGAGACAAGAAATTTCATGCAGGCATGAAAATTCTAGGCCACGTCACGAACCAACACGACACACCCCGATACCAACACGGCTCACATGAGTGTAACACGAGTCACGAAGAGTGTCATTTTTCGAGCCCGAGTCATGGCCGAATTTGAAAATTCCTCACTCGTGCTGGACTCGGGCACTGATTCTTGTATGTGTGAACCAGGCTTTAGAGACCTTAAGCATGCGCCACCACAAGCCCCATGGTCACTTTTACAGTTTCCCACGTAAGTTCAGTTGCTCGTTGTGATCTTATGTATGAACATAAAATAGCATAAATTAATTGCAAGTGTGGTTTGGCTAATCAGTTGGTTAATCAGATAAGTAAACCACTGCATAAGAAACAAAACTATTAATTCAATCGTGCACATTATATATTCATGTATAAGATCACAGAGGGGAACAAAATGTACAGTATGTGATCAACCGTACACACAACTCTCAAAACACATACATAACTAAACGCACTAGCTTGCACACATGCAATAATTATATGCACACACAAATACAAATGCACATGTTGCCAACGTGAAAGAGGACACAGGCATGAACATCATGCTCTCTTATTATAAGTTGGCGAGTGATTTACTTAGTACTCCGTAATCACTCGACTATTACAAAGTTTTCATAGTCTAATGTGGTGTTAATTGTGAAACCTTTGTATAATTATGATGAAAAAATGCAAAAACAAATCCATTATCTAGAAAATTAGCAACTAATGGAGTAACCTTTCGCCAGGTTAAAACAAATCGAGTATAGTTTAAGCAAGTAAACGGTAACAAAACAAGACAAATGAACAAAATAAAAATAAAATAGGAGATCTTAATTTGGGGGAAAGCAATCTAGTAATTCTTTAATAAAGGGTAAGATAAAATGAGCTACCTTGCTGTTGACTAAAGAAAGGAAGTGTAGGTGTTGGGCTAAGACCAACAACATTAGTGGCATCACAGGACTATTACCGTGTATAACTTCCCCTCAGATGACCAGTACCCTTCTGGAC
The DNA here is from genome assembly GCA_032716605.1 of Paralithodes platypus. Classification (NCBI taxonomy): domain Eukaryota; kingdom Metazoa; phylum Arthropoda; class Malacostraca; order Decapoda; family Lithodidae; genus Paralithodes; species Paralithodes platypus. The sequence goes on along the minus strand of CM064498.1, from coordinate 63,528,627 downwards.
TCCCTGACTTGCAATCAGTACATTTGTTTTGCATTATATAGAGGTAGTTGGTTTTGGTATACTAGTTATTAAACTGCGTATCACCGTTGGGATAAAAGCAAGAGGGATTCTTTCCGTTCCTCTGTGTGTGTCCCAAATGAGTGTGCCATCTACTTGTACACTATTATGACCCCCTGGGCTTTATGATTTCGAAGCTATTACAAAATTAATCGAATCTTCTCATTAATTCCTTACTTGATATATGCATTTCATAGGTTGATGTAAGCTATTTGAGGGATCATATGGGGCCATGATTAATGTACAGGTGATTGTACACTCGGATATCATGGTATCTAGCCCACTTATACGAAATCGGGGACCACATATGTTTCTATTTATGCAATTATAACTAATTGGAATGATTTTTTGATAGTACATTCTTTTCAATAAATAGTATATATTGTTTTGTAGTTGATTTATAGACAATTATATTGATAAGTTGGTTTCCAGAGATATACTTCCATAGTTAGGACTACGTGAAGTCCATGAATATTTATGAGTGGGCTAAAGACTATGGTATCCGAGTGTACAGTATGTCATAGGAGGGCGATGATCAACAGCTGTACAGTCGCGATCATAAATTATGTTACATTATGAAGCCTCTACCTGATTAAGCGAACCTCTGAAACACTAATATCAGATTATGAGACTTGAATTGATTAACTGGCCTTTGCTCTAACTTTCACTCTGTGGAACACCACCTCTCCTCTGCCAACCCTGATCTTCTCTTTCTCACCGAAGCTCAGGTGTCTGGGACTACTGACAGCAAACCCTTCTAACCCTACTATCTCTATCCTCAGTTTCAAGCCAAAGGTGGATGTTGCGTATATGTGCGCAACAATCTCGCTTTCGTGTTCCCAACTTTGACTCTTTTGAATTCTCAACTCTCTGTTTAAGGCTTTCTTATAACTCTCTAACTAAATATTTCTGTGCTCTTCATCTCTCCCCTAATTCTACTAAATATCCAAATTCTTAAATCTAACTTATAAAGTGGAACACATTCTATCCATCTCTCCTTTCGCACAAATCTCCATCCTTGGATATTTCAACGTTCACCACCGCCAATGGCTCTCCTCGGTTTGCTCTGACCAACCTAGTGAACAAGCCTGCATGAATCGATTCTATCCTAAATGACCTAGAGCAGTTAGTCCAGCAAACCCACCCATATCCCGGATCGTTTCGGAGATCGGCCCAACATTCTTGATTTATTTCTAAATTCTAGCCCTTCTGCTTATATTGAAAATCTTTTCTCTCTTTTGGGCTCCTCCAACCATAAACTTATCTCTGTCACCTCTTCTGTCTCTCCGGTACAGCCACCCAATCCTCCAAGCCGGCGGCACTTGTGGCAGTTTTGCGCTACCGACTGGGAGACTCTTCGGCAGTACTTCTTTGATTTCCCATGGAATTACTTTTACTTCCATGGCCGGCGTCCTTCGGAGAGTGCGGAACGCATTACCGAGGTAATCCTCTTGGGCATGGAAGCATACATTCCATTTTCTTTCTCTCAGTCTAATGCAAAAATATTTGGTTTACTCATGCTTGCTCTACTGCTGTCTGCAATAGGGAGGAAGCATGCAAACGATACTGTCGCCTTCAAACTCAAGAATCTCATACTTCTTTTGTTTCTGGGCAGAATAAAGCCAAATTTGTTCTTCGCCTTGCCAAATATTCTGTCATCAATAATAAATTCACTGAACTATCCAACTCAAGCTTCTTCCCAATCCTTCTGGCATCTAGCCAAAAACCTCTCCAACAATTTGTATTCTTCTTTTTTCCCTCCTCTTTTCCACTCTGATGGCACTATCGTCACTTCTTCCTCTGACAAAGCTGAACTCTTTTCTAACACTTTCGCTAAAAACTTCACTTTGGATGATTTTGGGCTAATCCTCCTTCTCCACCCCACTCTCTCCTACTTATGCATAACAACATAATCTCTTCCCAGGATGTACTTTCCACCCTCTCTGGGCCTTGTACTAAGAAAGCGTATGGACCGGACGGTGTTCCTCCTATTGTACTAAAAAACTGTGCTTCCGTGCTGACTCCCTGCCTAGGCAAACTCTTCAATCTCTGTCTCTCCTCTAACGTATGTCTTCCCTTAGTGCTGGAAGTTTGCTCTCATTCAAACTGTCCCATAGAAGGGTGACCGCTCTTAACCCGCCAACTATCGTCCAATTGCTCTCATTTCTTGTATATATCTCTAAAGTTTTTGAAACTATTCATACCTCAACATTTCTTAAGCATTTATCTTCCTAAAACCTACTCTCAGACCACCCGTATGGATTCCTTAAGGGCTGCTCTACTGGTGATCTTCATTTTAATATTACTAACTCTTGGTCATCCTCCATTCGGGACTTTGATGAGACTTTTTCTGTTGCGCTAGACATATTGAAGGCCTTCGATAGAGCCTGGCACAAATCCCTTATTTCCAAACTACCCTCCTACGGTTTCTATCCCTCTATCTGTGCCATTGACTGTAATTTCCTTTCCGGCCGTTCCATAGCTGGGGTTGTGGACGGCCATCGTTCACTTCCTCAACCTATCAACTCCGGTGTTCCTCAGTTCTGTGCTATCTCCAATGTTCTTTATATTATTCAGGAACAACCTTCTCAACTGCACCTCCAGCCCCATTCACTCATATGCTGACGACTCTACATTACACTATTCAACTAGCCTTCCACAACACCATTCACAGCAGGAACTCGAAAACTCAGGTAAGAAGGCCATAAAACACCTATTTTCTGATCTCTCTACTATCTCTAATTGGGGCAGAGGAAACCTTGTTACTTTCAATGCTTCCAAAACTCAATTAATCCATCGGTATAACCCGTAAGCCCCTTCCAGAAAACTATGACCTACTCTTCAACAACATACAAATTAACCCTTCATCTTCTCTTAATAATCTCTGTGTCTCTTTTTCTTCTGATCTTTCTTGGAAAGATCATATTACCAATATTGTTAAAACAGCTTCCCAGAAGCTGGATGTGCTCAACCGCCACCAGGGGTTCTTTACCAGTGCGCAGCTTTTTGCTCTGTACAGGGGCACAGTGCATCCATGTAGAGTATTGTTCACACGTGTGGGGAGGATCCCCTCACTCAGCACTTCTAGACAAAGTAGACAAGAAAGCCTTCCGTCTCATTAACTCACGTCCACTCACCAATTCTCTGCAGTCTCTCTCTCTTCGCCGCAATGTTGCATCTTTCTTACTATTCTACCATTATTACAATAATCAGTCTTTCACAGAGCTCTCTGAGTGTATACCACCCCCTCTTCGTAGAGTACGTAGCACCCGTCTTGCAATTCAGTCCCACCCCTACTCGGTGCAACTCTCCAACCCTAGAGTGAAACATTATTCTCAATCTTTCTTCTATTCAAAAGCTGAGCTCTGAAACTGTCTGCTAGAGTCAATCTATCCCTCTTCCTATGACTTAAATTGCTTCAAACTCAGTGTGTCTAGGCATTATGGCTCGAACGTCCCTTGAATTTGGCCCTGTCACTCTTTCAACTCTGGGGCAGGCACTCGCCACAGACACTTCTGCCTTTTGTCTCCCCCACTCACATAGCAAATGAACAAAGACAAAATACAAAGTGACCCTCCCAAACACACATTTTTGGCAAGGAAGTAGTAAGAAGATCCAGTTAATTCCGATTGTACATAAACTGTTCCGTTACAACTGCTCTGGTAACATGTAACAAACTGCCTCTAAACTACCAACAACCTTCCAATTACACCAAGCCGTTAGTTGGGCCGGACAGCGGTAGTGTTGCTAATTTGTACAGTAATTACTTATCTGATGCCAAGATCTTGTTTGTGTATGTGTGTATCTGTGTGTGTTGGGGGTGGAGGGTATCAGTGTGTGTGGGTGTGTGTATCTGTGTGTGTTGGGGGAGGGGGGTATCAGTGTGTGTGACTGTGTGTTGGGGGAGGGGGGTATCAGTGTGTGTGGGTGTGTGTATCTGTGTGTGTTGGGGGAGGGGGGTATCAGTGTGTGTGGGTGTGTGTATCTGTGTGTGTTGGGGGAGGGGGGTATCAGTGTGTGTATGTGTGTATCTGTGTGTGTTGGGGGAGGGGGGTATCAGTGTGTGTGGGTGTGTGTATCTGTGTGTTGGGGGAGGGGGGTATCAGTGTGTGTGAGTGAGTGTATGTGCATCCGTGTGTGTGAACGTGTGTATCTGTGTCTGTGTTAATTAAGGGTACACTAAGTCTAATCTCTGAACCTGTAAAGTTAAGGGGAGGTTTTTAGTGCGTTTCCTAGACTTCCATCAAGCTTGAAATTTCAGCCCATTGACCCCCTTTCAAGATAAATTTGTACATTTTTCGGTAGAAAAATTTCCCGGCCGAAGGCCGGTTCCTCTTAAATTACAGGCTCGCTATCGCTCGCCAGGAAAAATCGACACCTAAATGGCACGAAAGGTCTTAAAAGTGACTTAAATGTGGCGAAAGTTCTTAAAATCGTCAAACTAATGGGGCAAACGTCTTAAAATCTCAAAAACAATGGGGATAAACATGAGGGAGAAGGAAGGTAGAAAAAATATCCCTCAAGTGGAAACCTCCCCTTAAGCTCTGAAGAATATGTGCTATAATAATGTGTTGTATTGTCTCGTTTTCGTTTGGCACTGATTCACATACTGTAGGTGCGTAGCAATATATATTTTTAACTTTTCCGTACCCGCTCACTTCCATCCCTTTTCATTGTCACTCATGTATTTCCACATAATATACTCTGCATTTGACAGTTGTCTCCCTCTTCCCCTTGAGTTTAATGGTGGTTCACAACTAATCCTTTGCCACCATTGCTGCACCGCCAGTCGGCTCCAATTTGTGGGGATTTGTGGTCATTAGATTAGGAGAGAGAGAGAGAGAGAGAGAGAGAGAGAGAGAGAGAGAGAGAGCAAAGTACAAAGGAGTACAAAGGATATCAAGCAACAACAGATCTAGTGACCCTTCTAGGTTGCTTGTCCTCCAAAACACTGAGGATCAAGTGTCCAAACAGTGGTTTAGAGTGGGTAAGGGAACATTGGAAAGGGAATTACTGCCCAGGAACTAATGTCCGTGGCAGGATTAGGAAGTTAGTAGGGGACAGATGGGTTAGTAACTGAGGGGGGGGGGTTAAAATAAAGTTATTCATTTACAAACGCAGTCAGTCGCGGCTTTGAAGCGAGATATTTGTCTAGGCGGAGTTTAAATGAATCAACGGTGATGCAGTCTATAACGTTTCGGGGAAGCCCATTCCACAAGTTGACACCTCGATTGAAGAAGAAATTCTTAGATTTGTGTGAGTTAAAAGATTTACCAATAATTTTGCAACCGTTTCCTGCGTGTAATTAGATTGGTCGATAGTGAAGTACTTACTACAGTTCATATTGTCGATGCCTTTGATGATTTTGAACACTTGAATTAAGTCACCTCTTAATCTGCGCTGGGTTAAAGGAAATAGATTTAATTCTCTAAGACGCTCTTCGTATGGTTTGTTCTTTAGGCTAGGTATCATTTTGGTAACTCTACGTTGAACTCGTTCTAGCTTGTTTATATCTTTTTGGTAATAAGGGCACCAGGATTGAACGCAGTATTCCAGAAGAGGGCGGACTAAGGAATTGTAAAGGGTTAGGATAACTTCTTTGGATTTATGCTCAAATGACCTGCCTATAAAGCCAATTATTTTGTTTGCCTTCTTAACAACTTCTGAACATTGTTGACTCGGTTTTAGGTTACTCGATATTGTTACTCCCAGATCGGTTTCTCTGTTTACATTCTTAAGCCGAGTGCCATTCATCGAATAGTTTGCTTTCTCATTTAGGTATCCGATATGTAGTACTTTACATTTATCCGCATTGAAACTCATTTGCCAAATTTGGGCCCAACATGACAATTTATCTAGATTGTGCTGCATATCGTCAACTTGTTCTTTTGAGAGTACGCTATTTGCAATTTTTGTATCGTCAGCAATGTTGAGATTGTACAGGTGAGGCCCTCATCTATGTCGTTGATGTAAATTAGAAAGAGAATTGGTCCTAGTACCGATCCCTGGGGTACCCCGCTACTTACATTGGTCCATTTAGATGCCTTACCGTTTATGACTACTCTTTGCTTTCTGTCACTGAGCCAATTTTCTATCCATTTCAACACACCGTCTTGTATTCCATGCGCTTTTAGTTTTAGCAGTAAACGTTTGTGGGGAACTTTGTCAAAGGCCTTTTGAAAATCAAGGTATATAATATCTACAGCTTTACTCTCATCGTAGAGGTTGAGGATATCGTGGAAGAAGTCTAAGAGGTTTGTTAAACAGGAACGTTTTTTACGAAAGCCGTGTTGAGTATCTTTAAGTATGTTATTTTCCTCTAAGTGATTTACGAGTCTGTCTCGTATGACCGTTTCTAGCATTTTACATACAACTGAGGTTAAGCTAATTGGACGATAGTTACTGGGTAGGGATTTGCTGCCTTTTTTGAATATCGGTGTTACGTTGGCTAGCTTCCACTGATCAGGCATAGTTCCAGACTGCAAGGATTTATTGAATAGTAAAGTCAGTGGTTTGGAGAGCTCATCCTTAGCTTCCTTCAGAACTCTAGGCGAGATTGTATCAGGTCCAGGCGTTTTATTTACCTTGAGTTTATCTAAACAATTCAATACTTCTCTCTCTGTAACGGTGATATTGCTTAGAACATCTGAATTATCAATCTGAATCGGCGATGGTGTAGGGATATCACTGAGGTCTTCTGTTGTAAAAACTGATGCAAAGAAGGTATTGAGGGCATTACTCATTTGTACTTCGTCTTTGGTGTATTCTCCATTTTCATCGACTAACGGTCCAACAGTTGAAGTAACTACTTTTTTCTTTCTGATATAACTATAGAATTATTTCGGGTTTGTTTTACTTTGATTCGCAATATGTAACTCTAAGGTCTTTTTACTTTGCTTAATTAACTTTTTGGCTTTGCGTCGTAGCTCTACAAATTTCACCCGTTCTTCGTCATTTTGTGAGGATTTTAATCTATCATTAGCACATTTTTTAGCAAGCAGGCAGTTTTGAAATATCTGTATTCCACCATTTGGGCTTATTATTATGGCCTGGACGCCGTATTTTCGATGGTATGCAGTCTTGCACTGCTTTTAGGTAAGTGGTTTCGAATAACTTCCAAGATGTATTTATGTCATTATTGTTAATTAAAAAGTTCCAGTCAGTTTCTTTAAACATAGCTCTAAGTTTATGGAAGTTTGCTTTCTTGAAATTAGGGACTTTTTCGATGCTACTATTTGGTTCGTTACTAGTAAACTTTAAAGTGAAAGTTATCGAGAGAGAGAGAGAGAGAGAGAGAGAGATTAGTAGTTCCCTTTGTGAGTGATAGCAGACTTTCGGTAATAGTGTTCAATGTTCTAGTTTAGCTATAAACACGATCGTCCGTCTGTCCGTCTGATTATAGTGTGTTAAGAGAGGCGAGGTGTTGATCAAATTAGTCGGCGTGGAATATTGGATATGGTCGATGACACGAATGCATTTGTCATGGTCAAAAACTTAATTATTTGCCCTTCAACATTTGCTACACGGGAGTTTGGAGAAAAATAATTTAAGTCACACATAATTTCAAAACGCATGGTCACACACGGCCACACTCTCTCCTAAGCTCAACGTAATAAAGCTGCAACTGTGAAGCAGAGTTAATTAGAGGAAGAGCAGAGCCTCATAACACCACCAAGGGGGAAGATGTGAGGAGGGTCAGGCAAGATGGTGGTGGTGGTGGGGGGGGGGGGGGGGGGGGGTATTGTGTGCTCTTAACTCTTGTTTGGCCGATAGGGGTCATTTTGGACTTCCTTGTTTCCTTCCATTTTGGACTTCCTTGTTTCCTTCCATTTTGGACTTCCTTGTTTCCTTCCATTAGTTTGGAGATTTGATGACGTTTTGCCTAATTATTTTGGCATCAATGAGATGCTTCACCCCATATAGCTGTCGATTTTGTTTTGTTTTTGTTTTTTTGCTGGACGAGCGATAGCGCGCCTGTAACTTAGTTGAAATAGGCCTTATAGCTTGAAGGGGTCTCGGAAGGTGTTTTTGTTAGCCTTGCAGACAAACTAAAATATATTGCTCTAAATGGACTTTGGACCAGGTAGTGTTAACAAGGAAAGCTGTACAGCATAACACGTGACTATACGAGCGGCGGCTGATAAGTTCCTGGCCTGAGGTAGAAGGACATGAGCTACAACATTCCTGTTATATTCACTTAACTTTCAATTTTTATTGAAGCTTGCATGCATAGTATGAAATATCTAACAATAGTTTTCTTTTTGTTGCAGATCATTATCATATCATGAATGTTAGCAATGTTTTCCTGTGTGGTGACATGTGAGAGGCCTTCCTTCACAGGGATCATCTTCCAAGCTTTCTTACCCCATTTGAATTCAGCTGCCCAATGTTTAACCATGGTGTTGGAAAGAGCATTGTCCCCTAGTGTAGCCATCTTATCCTCGTGGATTTCGTTAGTGGATAACCCTTTGATAAAGAGGTAGCGAATGACTGCACACTGAGCGACTTTGCCCATCTTCTCAAAATGTTCAGACCCACAGTGATTCATTTATCTGTAACAGAAAGACAAATATTGTTAGAAACTTCATACTATGCATGCAAGCTGTAAAACGGTTAAATTATAAGTGAATAATACAGGAATTTTGTAGCTCATGTCCTTCTACCTCAGGCCACGAACTTATTAGCCGCCCCTCCTATAACTAACAAAGTACAGTGGAGGTAATTAATTATGATACACTTTTAAGCCCTGACAATATTAACCCTTAATTGGCGGCGCGCAACATATGCCAAGTGAAATAAATTTGGTCTATGTGGCGGTGCACGACAGCTGTCAAGTGCCATTTTCAGCACGTAATGTTGCTGAGAGAGAGAGCTGAGCAGTGGGACGAGCGTAGTAACCTTATGACCGCTCCCCACGACCACCGTGGACCTACTGAACTGTATCCCATGCTTCTCCCCCCTTTCTCACTCGCTACACAGGGAATTATGTACGGAAATTACCTTATTTTAGGGTTTTTGCACTCGTGTTGCACGATCGTTGCAAGAGAACCAGCGGACGTACAAGGATGGTTCGGGTGTCATTGGAAAGCTCTGTTTACGCCCTTTCAGAGATAGATACTTCTTTTACGCTCTGGCTCTTGTTTATGCATGCAAATGAGCACGGAAAGAACCCTATTTAGGGTAAAAAAAAAACGCTGTGCGGTACGGTGTAAAATACACACCACCCGCTCTTAAGGCGTTAAAGGAACATTCCAAGTACAAATATCAGGTATACAGAGTTAGTAGGCAGTTTCAGTTCAGCCTGAAACAACTAATGACCGCTACTGTGTCTAAATTAGGGGAACAAAACAGGAATGGGAAGGGGTATAGCATGAACGACTATTGTATATATTTTTTCTTTTACATATGACTGAAGTGAATACTTAATTTTGAGGGAATAATACGAATGTTTATTGAAATACGAGAAAGGAACACAGAATCAATCATGTTCTAATTTAGTAGTGGAAAAGTATATGGTGTATGACGTTGATTATCATCGTTAAAGTAATGGAGTGAAACGTCTTAAAATCGACAAACTACGTAGAAAAACAGAAGTACAAATACACCTTCCTCAGATCAAATAGGGTAAATCACGCATCCAAAAAATTTGCTCAATCTCCGGGGAAACGTGTTGAGGAGTGTCGGGAATATCGTGAGGACCGACATAAATACATGGCAATATTAAACACAAACTTTTCATAATTTAGGAGAGCTTAAGGGGAGGGTTTTAGTTATTAATTAATGAATGTATATATTTATATATCTATATATGTATGTTTTTAGTTTCCTCCCTAGACCTCCATCAACTTATATAAAATACCCCCCAGGAGACTCCTTCCAGATAGATCAGGTGCATTTACTGGCACATGGTCGTAAGCTGTTGCGATTATCTTTATGCAAATATATCCATTTAGATTGATGTTCAGATCAAATCAGTTGGATTATAATGAATACATATTATGTATATATTAATAAATAGCTGATTTGATGTGAAGATCATTAGAACACACGAAACTTTTGTCAGTAGCTGTACTTACAACTTGTATTCATGGAATTGTATTTTTATTGTCCCGTTCTCGTATGTAAAACACCCACACACACACACACACAAACCAACAGCAACAACATATATATTCACCAATATTCCTCACATTTCCTCCGACCCTTCCCTACAAGAGGTAAACAAATAACAAACCTTCACACACGTCCTCACCATTTTGACGACATTCCTCAAAACGTTTCCCGGAGATTGAGGAAATTTTTCGGAAACAGTATTTGGTCCGAGGGAGGTTTATTTTACCTCCTCTGCTTTGCTACATTAGTTTGTCGATTTTAAGACGTTTAATCCCATTACTTTAACAATGATAATTTAATAAGACGCTTCACCCTATTCAGATTTCGATTTATTTTCTAGGCGAGCGATAGCGAGCCTGTAATTTGTAGAAATTGGCATTCGACCGGGACATTTTTATATCAGTAAATGTACTGTACACATTATAACTAAAGGGGCGTCTGGATGGGCCGTTTTTAGTTTGAAGGAAGTCTGGGAAGGCGTTTTTTGTTTGCCTAGGGGACAATGTAAAATACATTGCTGGAAAAACAAACAAACAAACTTCAATAATATTTAACTTAAATATCATATAATCTATTTTTATTTATTTTACTCCAACACCAAACACCTCCAATGAAATTAATAGCACTAATATGTCGGACCAAATAGTGTGGCAAAAGGTGGAGGAATATGTATATTGAGCATAGTGGGGTGGTTGCGTTGATAATTATAATTGTGTTGCTGAGGCAATGATTATGAAACCAAATTGACCCAAATTGACTTGCTCATGTAGTTGTGTACACCCTATGTGGTGGATCGTGTTCTTTTGTTTCAAAATTTTAATTTTATTAAGCGTTATTTCCACATAGCGATTTTGATTAGTTCTTTTGCATTTATCTTGTGTCGTCCCAGTTTTAGTTTGTTTGTTTTGCAAGTTTTACATTATAACTTATCAGGACGAGGATGATGAACAAACTACAATATGAATACTGAATTATTGCTGATGGTGATAACTGCAGGTGAATGGCAATGAGATAATTATTCTTTACTAATATAACAATTGTATATACCGTAGATATTGTTTAGCCGGATGCTGTGGTGATTATTGTATTGATTAAGTTAATACATACAGTATAGCCGGTGTTCGCATAGGTGTCTGTGGTGATTATTGTATTGATTAAGTAAATACATACAGTATAGCCGGTGTTCGCATAGGTGTCTGTGGTGATTATTGTATTGATTAAGTTAATATAAACAGTATAGCCGGTGTTCGCATAGGTGTCTGTGGTGATTATTGTATTGATTAAGTAAATACATACAGTATAGCCGGTGTTCGCATAGGTGTCTGTGGTGATTATTGTATTGATTAAGTTAATATAAACAGTATAGCCGGTGTTCGCATAGGTGTCTGTGGTGATTATTGTATTGATTAAGTTAATATAAACAGTATAGCCGGTGTTCGCATAGGTGTCTGTGGTGATTATTGTATTGATTAAGTAATACATACAGTATAGCCGGTGTTCGCATAGGTGTCTGTGGTGATTATTGTATTGATTAAGTTAATATAAACAGTATAGCCGTGTTCGCATAGGTGTCTGTGGTGATTATTGTATTGATTAAGTTAATACATACAGTATAGCCGGTGTTCGCATAGGTGTCTGTGGTGATTATTGTATTGATTAAGTTAATATAAACAGTATAGCCGGTGTTCGCATAGGTGTCTGTGGTGATTATTGTATTGATTAAGTTAATACATACAGTATAGCCGGTGTTCGCATAGGTGTCTGTGGTGATTATTGTATTGATTAAGTTAATATAAACAGTATAGCCGGTGTTCGCATAGGTGTCTGTGGTGATTATTGTATTGATTAAGTTAATACATACAGTATAGCCGTGTTCGCATAGGTGTCTGTGGTGATTATTGTATTGATTAAGTTAATATAAACAGTATAGCCGGTGTTCGCATAGGTGTCTGTGGTGATTATTGTATTGATTAAGTTAATACATACAGTATAGCCGGTGTTCGCATAGGTGTCTGTGGTGATTATTGTATTGATTAAGTTAATATAAACAGTATAGCCGGTGTTCGCATAGGTGTCTGGTGATTATTGTATTGATTAAGTTAATACATACAGTATAGCCGGTGTTCGCATAGGTGTCTGTGGTGATTATTGTATTGATTAAGTTAATACATACAGTATAGCCGGTGTTCGCATAGGTGTCTGTTCGCATTGCATTTGAAGTTTAAATTACTTGTCTATGTACATGATAACATTTTGTTTATTGATTTCGTTTTAGTTTTATATTAGTTTACTTCTTGAGCACTTAATGGAGTGTCATTATGTACCCTATATGCATATGCCTTATAAATAACTTCTATTATGCGTAAAATTGAACACAACCTGAAACTGGTAGTGTGTCATTTGTTTTCGAATTATCGTTATTTAAGCCCCTTCATCATTGACGACTTCGCCTATTAATAATAATAGTCTCCATTCAACATCCTGCGCCAGCTTTTTGAATAGCCCGCGCGGAAGTATCATGGAGTACTCATCATAAGTGCACGCCTAATTCCCTTATGGGATCGTCATTTTGATCGGGTCCCCTACAGAAAAAAACTGTAAAATATAAAAAAGAAAAAATAACTTCATATCTGTTATCATATGACTTGCAATATGCGTGAATTTCTCATGTTTTGCTTCCCCAACACCAGGCCCTCTAGCGGCTATCGTCTTCCTTCCAACTTCCGTAGTCATACTGTCAACACAGCTTGCGCCGCGCTTCGCTTCATTCGACGTTCCAGAGCTTCTAGTGAGTCCTTACTCATTTGTATACATCTGTGTTGTAGAAGCAAGGTTTAGATTAGCTAGCACGGCTGCCAGATTGGTATGTCCGCAGGAAGTGTGTGTTACAATAGGGTACTTTTGTAACAGGCGTCTACGGGTCCAGGATCGTCGTACCGCATGTTTTTTTTTTTGTGATACGCCTACAGCTTTTGTGATTACTTAGCTAGGAGGCTACCACTCTACAAGGCATGATACAGACTGTCAATATTGAGGAAAGTACATATCATACTATAATATATCGGCAAATGCTCTGGTTTAAGGGCGTCTGCACGTGGTGCTCCACCTTCCAGGGTTCGTGTTTTGCTTTGGGCCCCTTGGGTGGGCCTCCCTCATCTGGGTGCTGTGCTGGGTCTTCGGAGCGTCGTCTGCCTGTGATGTTCGTCGTACCTCGTGGTCATCCTTTAGTAGGGGTCTCCGGTGTAGGCTTCAGGTAATTTAGGGTGTTAAATTTTCTGTATTTTGATTATATGCCTATGTATGCCCCTAGTGTTTTTTACATGCCGTTGGCACGTTTTGGGGTAAGGGAGACGTCCCTACATATTCTTTATAATGTGTTATGTGTGGGACTTAGGATAGTGGAGCTGTGCCAACTCCATTCTCCCGAGTTTTTGTTTTTTTTGCGGCCCCGTGCGGTGGGCCCAAGTTATCCGTCTTATAAACGGGTAGGAACAATCAAAAGGTCCCGGTGTGGTTTGGCTGAACCACATTCAGCTGGCGGAACTGCATTCCTAAGGGGGCTGCAAACTCGGCCCGCCTAGTTAACTCGCCCTAACTGACCCCGTTACACGATTAGATTTTCTCGCCCTGCGGCGCCACAAGTCGAGTGTACAAGAGTGATAAGATTAGTTTTGCAAACTTTTTCATTAACTCCTTGCGACATATATGACGCGATCGCGTCATCGTCATATGGGAGAGTGAACCAAAAACTCATATGACGCGATCGCGTCATATGGACTTATCTCCATGCCTCTATAATAAGTTATATGACGCACTAGCGTCATATGGAGCTCAGTAAGTCCGATAAGTTAGCTTACGATAAAACCGTTGGTGGCAACCTCAGCCTCCTCCGATAATTCTAACGGCCGCAGTGTTGTTGTGAGTGTAGTGCGGGGTAGTGGCAATGATCCCGGGGCTCCCGCCTCCTCGGACTTATTGGAACATAATATGTCTGAAGGAGTTAATGATCAGACACTAAAGGTTAAGGGACCTGTGACGCTTGTCACAGATTAGTAGTTAAACCCAGCTTAGACGAGTCCAGCGGAAGGTTAGAGTAGTGGTTTACTATAGCTAATTTTCCGGCGGACTCGAGTTAGGATGTATAACACCTCGCAGGTTATCCTCATGAGCATTGATTCCTGGAAATAATATTTTCCAGGCTCCTGAGACTGCTACTACGGCGGAGTTTGGGCGGCTGATCCCGGCGGGGGTGGGGGGGGGAGGTCCCCTTTATTGGCACCATGACGAGGTTTTAACTATGCATTACTCCTACCTGCTCTCTATTGCCAATTTTTGCTCACAAACTATGCATTAAGTGCGTTAAGTGCTTGGATCGTTCCCGAGGCTTGTGGTTATCTAAACGCTGTTCAATTTGCTCTGATTTGAAAACCGCGTTAGTTACTAACAAAGACTTATCGTGCCTAGCGGCCTTACAAGAAATTAGGAGTACATTTAATTCTTATGCCAAAGACACGGCCCATAAGGCACTTCACTGTGATGATGAAGTTCTATGGGAACAACTTATCATATAGTCACTCCTTGTGAAACCCGGTTCCTCTAAATCTGTCGGACCCAAAGTCAAGTCGAAAACCCTCAGCAAAGAGGTAGTGAGTAGTAGCAGTGAGAGTGATGTCACCGAGGTTCCCCCCTCCGACCTTGCCAAGAGGAGACGACCACTCTCTCCGAGGCGGAAGTCGAGGTCAACATCTAGACCCCCCCGCAAACAGTCTAGACACTCTTCCACGGAGTCTTCCCGGTCTACCAAGTGCCGGAGAGAGGACTCTAGGGGAGCGACGAGTCAGGCAAGCAGCGGCAGCCGGAGGGACACCCCTCAGCAACCGCCCCCTACCCCTACCATGCCTCAACAGGAATCTGGGGACTCAGAAGTGGGGTCTGATGTACTGGAATCCACATCTGGTCATGAACAATCCTTGAGTGTGCCTCCCAATGTTACCTTTGCCATACCTAAACTGAATTATGTACCTCGTAGTGTTAGGTCGGCAGGCCCGTGTAGGGTTCTGGCCGACCAGTACAGGGGATATCCTTCGGGGTCACAACTGAATTCTCAAGTGATATCAGACTTCCAGCCCTATGTGGCAGGGGGTTACTGGCGTCAGTCTGAACCATCTCGTCCTATTTTTAACGTCAATCGCGAAAGAACTGAGGAAGGTAGCATAGACATGTTGCCATCATCGGTTCCAGATTAAATGTGGCCCCCGACGGATAATGAAATAGTGATACAACAGGAGAATCCTGATCTGAGTGGAGAGTCGGAGGAAGTTATGTTCTCCCCGGCTCCCCAATCACTCACAGGAGAAGATTCTGAAGCAAGTTCCCATTCATCCAGGGACTCCCACAGTAAGTGTGTTACTTCAGATCAGATCAGTGATTTATTGCACATGGTTATGCAACATTATCAACTCCTTGCCTCTTCGGAGGCCCCGGTTTCTAAACCAGCTGTGACCCCTAGTACTTCTGTCGTAAGACCCCTAGATTCCCCGGGTTTTCTTCCATCATGTCCTACCCCGATGGTGGCCGCGGCTCCAGGCACTACAGTGCCGGCGACGCTGGCTACCTCCACTTTGAGGGTTATTGCAGATATTCCTCCCCCTCCTTTAGATAGGGCACCTTTGAAGAAGGGCCCCATGCCCCTCCTATATGGACCGGATTGTTCTTGGGTCCCTGTGACGCCAGTGAACCCTCAATTAGCTCAACCTTCTGTATCAGGAGAACTACCAGTCTCCGGCGGGTGGTATATTGAAATCAATAGGAGTAGAAAATTTAGGGCAAAAGATGAGGCAGGGAGAGTGATGGATGTGTCAATTAAGGCTGTACCAAGTTCGTACAACCCAGATTATTTTATGTATACAGCTGCCCCGGGAAATCCCTCCCGCCGCGTCTGCACGACTGTTTGCGGATTGGTCAAAAGCTGATGGCATCAACGATGTCAAAGCTTTGAATGCTCTCACGCCGGAATTGGCTACAACTCCGGTCCTAGACCAGACACATACACCAGTCCTGCAGATGGGGTAGGGGGGGTTAGGCCCCTGGGTAGATTGGGAGTTAGAGGCTCAGGGTTTTGCCGCTACAATTACTTCTAAGTCTTCACATCAGGTTCCCCAAGAAAATTATGCTTACTTTTCTTTGCCAGTAGCCAAAGCAGAAGGAGTGTCCTCAGATTTACTTACCTTTCTTGGGGCATCCAAAGATTCCTTGCACTCCCTTGATGAACCTTTCTCTACTCCCCCGGCTGCTCACCTTGACAGGGTCTTCAAGTTAAGAAATATGGCCTACCGGATGTTCTCTCAGTACTTGGTTAGCCATCGGATCGCCGCCTCCCTTTCACATACTATTTCAGCCATAGCTGACCCCCAAATTAGGAAAGCTACTGAATTATCTAGGAGACTTTTGCTACAAAATTCCATTCAGTCCTTAGGAGACATAAAAATTGCAATCATGGAAGCGGTCCGAGCCCGCCAAGATCTGAGTCCATCTGGTTAGGAAGTTACCGGCGGACATAGGTCGCCGGGTAACTCTCTCGCCGGTACTTACTGCCACCCTACTTAACTCAGAAACCTGGAGTCTAATTTAATATGGTGAATGGTTGGAAGCAGGTTACCTCCCAAGCCCGGAAAGACCCCGCTAAGAAGCCCTTTCGCAAATCAAAGGGCGGTAACAAGCCATACCAGCCACAAGCTAAACAGTCCCCAGGGGATCCCAGACTCCCTCCGCAGCAGGGAGATAATCTGCACAAGTCCAAACAAGGTAAACACTCTGGGTATAAAGGTAAGGCCCCTCAGAATCAGGGCCACTCATCAGCCAAATCTAGCCAAGCGTCAGATGCCAACCCACATCCCCCTCCAAAAAACTAGCCACTCATACTCTCAGCCTCCCAGTACCGTGCTTAAGGACACAGGATTTGAGAGTTGCCTTGAAGGTCGGGCCCCGGTTGCACCTGGGTTCGTTCCGTTCATTCCGCTCGGCCTGGCCCACGAAAACCTGGGCCTGGGCAGTAGAAAGTAGCCATCTGGCGGTGGCTCCGGCGGCCTCGACTGCGTCAGCCGCGGAAATACACCAATGTGTCTCAGGAGGAGGAGACTCTACTTCAGGAAATGATTACCAAACTGGTCCTTATCCCAGTCAATGCCAATCACCCAGTATTCACTTCAAGACTCTTCTTAGTGCCAAAGAGGGACAGTTTGCAGATGCGACCAGTTCTAGATCTCTCGCAACTGACCACATTTATAGAGAATTCACCCTTTAGGATGCTTACAGTTCAGCAACTCAGACTAGCACTTCCGCCGCAGGGTTGGATGTGCTCGATCGATCTCAAAGATGCTTCTTGGCATGTCCCTATAAACAAACGGTTTCAAAAATTCCTCGCTCTGAGGGTCAGACAAGAGACTTATGTCTTCCAAAGAATGCCTTTCGGTTTGAGCCCGATAATTTTCACAAAACTCGTCTGGCAAGCTCTTTTACCCCTGTTAGTCCAGGGCATACAGGTGTTTTGGTATCTAGATGACTGGCTGGTAGTGGCGAACTTTATGGAATTATGTCAAGATCATGTAAACCAAGTGTTACCTCATGTACAAACCCTTGGGTTCAAGGTGAACTTGGCGAAGTCTCGCCTTGTCCCCACAAGGACTATTCAGTGGATAGGGCTGGTTTGGGACACCGCCAATCTGACTCTTACTCAGAGTGTGGACAACCAAAACAGATTCCGCATGAAACTGTTTCGTTTTCTCCACAGTCTGGATACGACCAGGAAGACGTGGGATTCCCTGATCGGCTCTCTCAACTGGATACAATTAACTGAAGTTGGGCCAGTTGAAAGTCAAACGATTAATCCTGGAAGGCAACAAAGTTTTCCCTCTCTCGCCGGAGAAGAAATTATGGCCAATTCCTCCATTAATCCACAGCTTACTCTCGGTCTGGACCAAGCGAGAAGTCACGACATGGGTTTCTCCCCCTCCTATGGTATGGGTAGACACAGACGCCTCAGGGGCACTAGGTTGGGGCTATCAGTCCAACCTGGGCCATCAAGGTCAAGGCACCTGGTCAGAAGACAGTCAGTTACATATCAACAAGCAAGAGCTTTTAGTCCCTCTCATTTTTCTCCAAACTCACGGCATGACTTTGCTAAACAATTCAATAGCGTTCCGAATGGACAACCAAACTGCAGTTTATTGTATTCAGAAACAGGGCTCAGTGAGGTCGCGAGAGTTGCTGAAGGTTTTCGAACAGATTTTTGCCCTAGCCGAATCGCTAGGCTTTTTCCTGCATGCAACATATCTCCCCGGCGTGGCGAAAGTCTGGGCAGACGCTCTCTCTCGCCGGCGGAGCACTCTAGTAGAATGGACAATCAAACGGGCTATCTTCAACAAGATGATTGCGAAGCCGTACCGTCCACAAGTGGACCTGTTTGCATCCACAGAAAACCACAGACTCCCCCTCTTCCTCTCTCGTCAAGGGGTAACCCCGGCGGGGGGTCCCGATGCATTGTTGGTAGATTGGAACAGGTGGACCTCAATCTAATTGTTTCCTCCACCAGATTCTGTGCTAATGTGTAAAATAATTCACAATCTGAGGGGTTACTGGGGCCGAGTCGCGATGATCGCGCCGCTATGGCCAGCCCAGGTATGGTATCACCAATTGCAACAGTGGTGCAGGACCCCGGTGTCCCTCCAGGTCTCCGCTTTCCACTTGGAAACAATTGGCAACCTTCGGACCTCGCTCAGTTTTGCCTTATGGATATTTACTATGCCAAACTTACATTCAACCTGTCCCAAAGAAGGGTGACCGCTCTCAACCCTCCAACTATTGTCAAATTGCTCTCATCTCTTGTCTTTCTAAAGTTTTTGAAACTATTCTTGCTTCCAAATTTCTTAAGCATTTCTCTTCTCATAATCTGCTCTCTGATTGCCAGTATGGCTTCCTTAAGGGTCACTCTACTGGTGATCTTCTTTCATATCTTACTAACTCTTGGTCATCCTCCTTTCGGGACTTCGGTGAGACTTTTTCTATTGCACTAGACATATCGAAAGCCTTCGACAGAGTCTGGCACAAATCTTTCATTTCTAAACTACCTTCCTTCGGTTTCTATCCCTCCATTTGTGCCTTTGTCTCTAATTTCCTTTCCGGCCATTCCATAGCCGCGGTTGTGGACGGCCATTGTTCACTTCCTCACCCTATAAACTCCGGTGTTCCTCAGGGCTCTGTTCTCTAATTTTTATAAATGATATCCTTAACTGTACCTTAATTCTCATCCATTCATACGCAGACGACTCAACCTTACACTACTCCATTAGTTTTTCAGAACGCCCCAGCCAGCAATCCCTCAACGACAAATGTAATGAAGCCATAGAACTCTTAAATTCTGATCTAAATACTATTTCCAATTGGGGCAGAAAAAACCTTGTTAACTTTAATGCTTCCAAAACCAAATTTCTCCATATATCTACCCGTCAGGTTCTCCCAGCGGACTATCCCTTATTCTTCAACAATACAAAAATCAACCCTTCATCTTCTCTCAATATTCTTGGTGTCTCTTTTTCTTCTGCTCTCATTTGGAAGGACCATATTACCAGTCTTGCTAAGGCAGCCTCCCAGAAGCTGGGTGTGCTCAACCGCCTTAGGGGGTTCTTTTCCCCTGCACAGCTTCTTGCTCTGTACAGGTGCATAGTGCGCCCTTGTATTGAGTATTGTTCACATGTGTGGGGAGGTTCCTCTCACACTGCTCTCCTAGACAAAGTTGAAAGGAAGGCCTTTCGTATCATTAATTCCCGTCCATTCACCAACTCTCTGCAATCTCTCTCTCTCCGCTGCAATGTTGCATCTCTCTCGCTATTCTATCGCTACTATAATAATCAGTGTTCCTCAGAGCTATCCCAGTGCATACCACCTCCCTTACGTAGGGCACGTGGTACCCGTCTTGCAACTCAATCTCACCCCTACTCTGTGTAACTCTCCAAACCAAGAGTGAAATGTTACTCTCAAACTTTCTTCTACTCAACAGCTGAGCTCTGGAAATCTCTCCCAGAATCAGTCTTTCCCTCTTCCTATGACTTAAATTGCTTCAAACTCTGTGTGTCCAGGCATTTTGGCTCGAACGTCCCTTGATTTTGGCCCTGTCACTCTTTCAACTATGGGGGAGGCACTCGCTATTGGCAGTTATGCCTTTTGCCTCCCTCAATCACATAGAAAAAACAAAAAAAAATGGTTAGCTCAATTTGGGGAAAGTGTCACTAATAAACTAATGAACCAGTACACTATGTCTACCAGGAGACAATATCAATCCCATTCGTAAACCTTCACAACCTGGATTGTAGAGTCAGGGCAAACTACTGCCTCAGGAGCTTTAACTTTCAAATATTTAGACTATCAATTCGAACAAAAATATTATTCAGTAACCACTTTAAAAAATAATTTGTCTGCCATTAGAACCCCCTTTTATTATCTAACTGGCCTTTCCATACCGCAGGCGGAGGAGAAAGGGTTTATGAGGGCGTGTTTCAAGCTACGTCCACCACCCCGTCAGCTCATGCCCACCTGGTCACTTAACAAAGCCTTTTCTGTACTTCAATCGCGCAAATATAATAATGCGCCGGATTTTGATTCACTTTTGAAAACGGCTGTATTCCTCATGGCTCTAGCCACCGGAAACAGAGCGTTTGAGCTGGCGGCGATGAGCAACGAACCTAATTGCCTTAGGTTTGGGAGACTGCACGATCATGTGCAAATCGCGCCGTCTCCCACATTTACAGCTAAAAACGAACATTCTGACCATGTATTTTCTGAATTTTCCGTCTCGGCTTTAAAGAGGGGCCTCACTCATCACATTTTATGTCCTGTACAAGCACTCACAAAGTTTTTGAGGGCTGCGCAGCCTCGCCAACCAGGTGCTTTATGGGTCAACCAGACAGGTAAGCGTGTTACAAAACGAAAGTTAGCTTCCTTGCTTGTGGACGTTATTAGGGAAAGTAATCCCGGCGTGATAGGCAGGGCTCACGATATCAGGAAATGGGCAGTCTCTCTCAGATTTTTACAAAATTCTCAGTAGAAGACATTGCTAATACTCAATTATGGGCTTCCAATCATACGTTCCCAACACGCTACCTGTCTGTCGCTCTAGATAAACCAAAGCGTACCTGTGTAGCTTTACGTCAACGGGTACAGTAGGTAATGTTCTATTATGTAGAAGTTTTGTTGTTAAAAAGGGGGGGGGAGGGGGGGGGGGAGGGGGTGCGGAATACTCCGTATCCCCACTGTGCCCCTGAAGACTGTGATGAATCACGAGCTGTGATAGGACGGGTTCTACAGTCCAGTATTATTTTTATGTTAATTCTAAGAAGATATCTCGCATAGTTGCAACTATGTATGTTTTACCAAATTGTACAAATATATTTAATGTACAAATAGTTTTAAGAATGGAACGAATAACTACTGCAGAGTTACAGTTCTTGGGAACACATGCGTGTCCCACTTTATTATGCATACGATCTAATGTAAAGATCTGACCATGAGCAAGCAGTTTCTTAATGTCACGCACTGCTTGTAAATCTTTTTATACTTTTTTATATATTGTTTGCATACAATAAAACTTAATTTTTTTTATTTGGATTCTTCTTCCCTAAGGTTAGGATATTTTACGAATGTCCCGCCTCCAGTCTTGCTAATCAGGCGAAGTCGTCCATGATGAAGGGGCCCTATTAAATTATAGGTTTGGATTCCCGAAGGAAAATAGAGAAAACCTAACATATAGTAGAGCCCCGTAATCATTGACGACACTGTCCCTCCCGACCATCCCTCTTCCCATTCGTTGATTTCTATAGTTTATTCTTGGTATATCAGTGAAGGAAGACGATGGCCGCTAGAGGGCCTGGTGTTGGGGAAGCAAAACATGAGAAATCCACGCATATGGCAAGTCATATTAAGTTCTTTTTTCTTTTTTATATTTTACAGATTTTTTTCTGTAGGGTACCCGATCAAAATGACGATCCCATAAGGGAATTAGGCGTGCACTTATGATGAGTACTCCATGATACTTCCGCGCGGGCTATTCAAAATGCTGGCGCAGGATGTTGAATGGAGACTATTATTATTAGGCGAAGTCGTCAATGATTATGGGGCCCTACTAAATATTAGGTTTTCTCTACTTCCCTTCGGGAATCAAACCTATAATATGTCCCATTTTCAATAAAGACCATATGATATCCGAATGTATTACCAATTACGTAATAATTTGTTATCTTACCGTCAATAACATATATAAATAGTATTTTCATCAGTGCTAGGGCTAACATATTTTAGTTGTAATAATTAACCTGATGACTGGAAGACTGGCATAATAGTCCCCCTATATAAAGGTCAAATGTAAATAGGAGTGTGTGGTAACCACCAAGGAATATGTCTTCTAAGCGTAGTAGGGATGGTGTACAGTAGGGTAGTGATTGAGAGAGTGAGAGCGAGAACGAAGAAATGGATAGGCGGCGAGCAGGGCGGGTTTAGGAAAGGAAGAGGATGTGTAGATCAAATTGTTACCCTGAAATGTGTTGTGGAGAAATATCTGGAGAAGCAACAAAAGTTGTATGTTTTCTTTATTGACTGAGAGCAGATATGTGGAAAGTACTTAGAATATACGGAGTAGATGGCAAGTTGCTGAAAGCAGTGAAGAGCATGTATGAAGGTGCAAAGGCGGCAGTACGTGTGGAGAATGAGCAGAGCGAGTTCTTTGATATGAATGTAGGATTGAAACAGGGGTGTGTGATGTCCCCGTGGTTGTTTAGTGTATATATGGATGGAGTCATGAAAGAAATACAAGGAAAAGCAGTGAATGTTGGTGTATCGCTGATAAGGGGGGGAAACGAGTGGAAGCCACCTGTACTGCTGTTTGCTGAAGATACAGTTTTGATGAGCGATAATGAATGGGAGTTGCAGGGTCTGGTAAATATGTTTGGAAATGTGTGCAAACGGAATCTGGTCTTCGAAAAGGGTGAAGCCACAGAGTGTGAGGTGAAGTTGAACGGTCAGGCTATGGAGATTGTCAGCTCATTTAAGTACTGGTATATGGGCAGTGTGCTGAGTAAAGATGGGAGTATGGATGAAGAAGTGAGGGAGAGGGTGCAACAGGGGAAGAGGGTTGTAGGAATGCTGAAAGCAGAAACCAGAAATAGGGTGGTCAGCGAGAAAGTGAAGAAGTCCTTGCATGACAGTGTGGTAATCCCAACATTGACTTACGGAAGTGAAGCATGGACGTTAGTGGAGAGACTCAGACCAAGAGTGAGAGGGGTGGAAATGAGTTACTTGAGAAGTGCGTGCAGAGTTACATGGAGGACAGACGAATGAGGAAGTAAGAGGGAGGTGTGGTGTGGAGGTAGATGTCCTGGAAAATGTGAAAAGGGACACCTTAAGATGGTTCGGCCATATGGAATGTATGAAAAGCGAGAGAATGACTAAGAGAGCGAGGTGGAAGGACAAAGAGGGAGAGGTTAAACCGAGAGAGAGGTGGAAAGGTGGAGTGAAGAAGTATATGAATGAAAGCGGTGCTGGTTGGGAGGAGGGGCATCGACTGACTGAGAACAGAAGTACAGGGGGGTGTTTCGTTCGTGGCCACCCCTTCGGGGATCACGGTGTCAAGCAAAGGATAGATAGATAGAATAATGAACCCCTTCAGTATTCGCGGACATATTTCTTCGTATTTGGCTATCAGTAGACGATTTTATTTAGTTTAGGAAGGACTTATAAGTGAGTGAGTTAATTGAGATATACCATGTGTGTTTTTGTTTTGTTTTATTTATAATATTAGAAGACCTTCTAACGCTGAATAAAATTGCCGAATGAATCAGGTCCTCTTTACATAGTCTGTCTTATATTTTGATGATACAAGAATCTTAACAAACACTTACAATATATCTGCAAACATGTAAGCAAATGCAATACTCAATACGTTACAGACATGGCCAATATCCGGTTATCTTGCTTTCGATGTTAACCCTTTGAGGATTATGACACATTTTGACAGTTTATTCTGGCTATCCGTAGACGATTTTGTTTCATTAGGAAGGATATGTGAGTCAAACGGTTAATTGAAAAAGTCTTCACCCATTCACTTATCACGGATCCTTCCTAAGCTGTATAAAACCATCTATTATTTGCCAGAATTAACTATCATAACGCTTCATAATCGTCAAACAAGCAGGGAATATATAGTTGACATTATTTCAGCCGTGGGTTCGTCATTGAGTTGTAAAAATGGGACACCAAAGCTATTAGTAGCCGTGGAGAGTTTTCACGAGGCCATTTGGTATTCCCAAAATGAGAGCAAAAAGGGAAATTGCTCGTTAAAAGTGGCCTGATGAGATTTACTGAATGTGAGTATGAATGACAGCTTGGCTATTGATGTCACGATTGCATTTATTAATTCTAATCTTGAAAGGTCAAATAATTAATGTTCCTTAACATACAGTATATCATACTAATAGGTGAACGAAAGTATGTTTTGGATTATCAGTGAAGGTAAATACTGATAAGAGCTGATTCTATTTAAATATCAATACACATAATTACTGCTACTTAACTGCTGGCCTTGCAGTGAGGTTTAAATACTATTTACCTTATAACTAAGGATGGTAATACTGTTGTAATATCTTTCTCAACGATATAATCAATGAAATGCAACTACAAAAATATTACTATGTTTTAATGGATTATATTGACTCGTACTGTACACATCCTCCTTCCCGTGTCCCTCCACTCTTCCCTCCATTCCTCCTCCTAATTTCTCAAAACACCACATCCCTTCGTCCTTCCTGCCATCTTCTCCCTTACATTTCAAAGGTTCTCCAACCATACATCTGAAGCCCCAACTCTAAGGTGGTATATTGTAGCATCTGGCATACGGTCATTACATCTTGGACACGGAGACAGAGTGCAGGGTGTCAAAGTGGGACAATTAGGCTTAAAGACTGGAACAATTATGAAAGATAAACTAGGAGTATTAATATGAGATTACATTTATATTGACATTATATCCTTTCCTAAGACATAATAGAAACAGCGCAGTATTATAACTATACACATTTTGTAATAAAGGCTAAAAGAAGGGACTTGCTTTGTGTTTACCGAATTTGGTGAGTTATTACGATTTTGTTATATACTCGATCTATCATAATATCTCCTAATGATTTCCTACGGGTTGAGGTATTACGAAGAAAGTGCGAACAGATGAGTGGGTAAAAACAAAATATCAGGTAATTAGTTTTTTTTTTCTCCATCATCAGCGTACCATTTAATACCTTCCTTACGTGAAGACATGCAGTGTATAGTGTCTCTCATGATTTGGTCAGACGGACTATTGAATTGCAATTTTACAGATGCAACTCATGCACAATTTTGAGTTTTTGGGGTCATAATTTAAATGATTAAGAGAAGAGAAGAGCGACACCTTCCACATACTTTACCCTTTGTATCTTGAACTTACATACAATATTGTTAGCCAATGTTTGACTGGATAAAAACTTACATACAATATTGTTAGCCAATGTTTGACTGGATAAAAACTTACATACAATATTGTTAGCCAATGTTTGACTGGATAAAAACTTACAATGTTATGTTCTTTATTCGATTAAATATATTATACCGGTATATGTTTGTTCGATGCAAAACTATATATATATATATATATATATATATATATATATATATATATATCTTCTGAATCTATCTATCTGTCAGTGTGTGTATGTCAGTTTGTCTGTTTGTTATTCTGCCTTTCTGTCTCTCTATCTATTCTAGTATGTTTCCCAGCCGTACATTTCCAAACCCTGGGCTGCAATTCACCAACGATAATTGAATTTGTTCCCCTGCCATCGGTGTCCCCATCACTGTCACCATCATAACCTGTTAGGGGTAGTGTTTTTTTTTTATTTGATCTAATTAGTTAGTTCTTTATATGTGTTTCCTATCCTCGCTAGACCTGCATCAAGCTAGAAAAAACACCACCTAGACCCCCTAGGCTCTCTATCGCTCGCCAGGAAAAACATTGCCACCTAAATGGCACAAAATATATATAAATTGCTAAACTAAGGGAGCGAACGTCTCAAAATATCAACACTAATGGAGCTCAACATGCGGGAGGAAGGGGTCCGGAAAAAGCAACTACCTTCCCCATAATGTTGTTACCGATAACGTGGCGTAAAGTTGACATGAGTAATTGATATACACTTCATGCTTATATGTATGGAAGGAAATTAGTATTATTGAATGTGAAGTGTATTATCTTATGCAAAAGTTAAATAATATGACAAATATACAGTTTATAGCAAATTATTGTTGTAAGTCAATCACACTGTGTTCCCTTCCCTACATAATATCATGGTGTGAATTAGAGATGAAACGAATATCAATGTTCACTATTTGCGAATACGAATACGAATTTTTGTTGGTAATATTCGCGAATACGAATAGCGAATATTTCAATCTTTCTTGAAGGATGAAATTGTCATCCTTCAAGAACTGGTAATTCTTTTTATATCACCAACAAATTTTAATTAAATAACTATGAAATTAATTACCGGAAGCCAATGACGATGTGAATGTGTAAAGCTGCGTGTTTCGTTACCACCACTGATTAGCCATTGGGCTTTTGGCAGAAAATGCCAAAAATTATCAGTGATATCCGAGACATGTTTACATACAGTGTTCTCATCGTCCAGCATATTACTGTTTCATAATCATCATCTTAAAATAGCCCTGTATAACATTTAATTATCACTAGAACAATACACTATATCATGTAGGAAGTCTTCTGGAGAAATAGGGCAAATATATTAAACAATGCATGATAAACTAAAGCACAAATGTATGCTAGAATAATATTGACAAATCGCTAGATAGTCACCAGACACTAAAACCTTGTATGTCACTAGAACACATATGTTGAAGTATCTAGAATAATCTTTAACAATCGAAAAATCTCTACAATTCCTTAAACTAGGGAACATAACTTGAATATCGCTAGAATTCATCACATCTTGATGTCGCTAGATGGAAGTGATGGCAGAGATTCGCTGGATCTAGCGGTAGCCGTAACATTGGCAACATTGTACCAAGACCATTTATTCCGTTATAATGAACAAGGTCAGATTTCGGAACTATTATAATTATTTCAAAGTTCAGAGATCATCAGATTGGTTTGGAATTCGATGTACACAATTGTAGTTCCATTAGTTTTAAAAACATTCACATACTATGGTACTTAGAGGGTTTAATAAAGAAGCATGCCTTTCCCGACATCGCACAACCGAACGAACGCACGCTTTAAAATGTAATATTCTACATAAAATTATTTGTATATCTTCTATTGGTTTCGTGAAAATATTCGCATGTTTGCAAATAGCTATGAATGGAAATGCGAATATGAATACGAATACGAATATTGAAAAACAAAGCGAATATTCGCACATACGAATACGAAACTAATATTCGGTCCATCTCTAGACTGTGAATACAAACAAGTGTGGCAAACTGTACATATTATTGGTTATACTTGCTGAAATTGTTAATGTCATTATGAATCCTATAATATGACGGGTAATATGAATATCAACTTGCGTTTCATAATTATGCAGGGTACCATTAATAGTCCATGAGCCAAGACCCGAATTTTGGGATATCGGTACCACCCGGGGTGACTAATTCTCTTAGGTGTTTTTAGCTTGCTACATGTCTCTAGTTTATGTTTTGATATGATAGCCCTTGCACATTGGTAGCTTAATGGTCGTTATCACTTCTTGAATAGACATACCCTACCGAAAATTCCGAAATTTTTTAAAATGTCAAATTTGGGGACAGGAATGCCTAAATGTCAACAAAATGCATATAGTAATTGTCACATTTAATACAAGTCCTGTAAATACACACTAAGCATGCCATGGGCTTGTACATACTATTATGGCAAATTACTACTCCTAAATATCATCTACGTCAGACTCGGAATCTGACTGTTGTGCCACCGGCTCTTCTTCAATAGCCTTGTTCTGACATGTCTGTAACCTGCACATGTCCGTGCATTTTAGACCATTGCTGAGGCAAGTACACTTAGGGAGTTCGCATGACCGCACACACTTGCAAGACAGTAGCTGCATAACAGCATCTGGTGCTGGTGAGCCTCGCATCCAGTTGACGGCAAGCTTACCGTCCTCATCTGTCATCCAACCGCAGTCTGTTGGGTTCGCAACAAATGGCTGGCTCTGAAGACTTCTCCTCCAGATCGCAGCCTGGTAGTTTGCACGCAGTGCATGCATGAAGAGGCAGTCCTCACAAGGAGGGAGTTGACTTGACTCTACCTCTCCACGTCTTGCACAGAACAGCTCATACCGAAGCTTGTTTACCTTAGTTGTGTGGGTAGATGGTAGGTACATGTGGCAGGTGATTTCCTGTAGCTTCTCAAAGAGTTCAGGAGACACTTCCCATGAGCGTCCAAGTTCGTGAAAAGCATGCTGGTATGTCTTGTCCATCTTCACCTGCTTGAGTGTCGTCATCTTCCCTCGGCCAGCGAATGCACTGACGGTATCACAGCCTGTAAAGGCATGCATACCAATCAATGAATCACACACGCTGCCTCCCAGTGTGCGGCTCAGTGTGGTGATATCCAGGAATCTTGTCCGGTTCTTCGTCCCGCACTTCTGGAACAGATGGGATGGGATCTTGTGGCACATGCCAAGACACAACACCATGACGTCTGTATCTTCTGCAGTGATGATGACAGACTTGTTCCCAGATTCTGCTGCATGAAGTGCATGGAGAAGAAGGCGTGTGTCTGCTTCTTCTTGAGTTGACTTAAGCTCAGGAGCCTCTTCCCACTGCTCTTTGGTGATCTTGAAGCAGCGCTGCTCACATGTGACATACAGCTCCTTGTCCTTGAGCTTCTCCCTGTGGTGTGGTGCCTTCCATTCTTCTACCAAGAACTTGATAAGACTTGCCTTGTTGGAGGAACTACCGAGTAACTTTCTCCACTGCTGGATGTTGTGCCCAGGTTGAATGTTCTTGAAATGAATTCCTGTGCCTGCACTTCTTTTGGCTCGTTCTGCATCCTTGATGGATGTCTCCTTGTAGATATCAAACACAACATCAATGCGCCTGCTCTTAGCACCTTCATGAACAGCGTGACTCAGTGCTGTACCTGCAAGCTGTGAAAAAGTTTTGTCGTTTCCCTTCAGTTTGTGGACCAGGCTCATCCCATCAATTATGGTAGCAGAGGGCTCGGGTATCACTTCTGCAGGAGAAACATTCCTCTCTAACTCCTTTGCGAGGGCAGCCTTGTTGGTCTTGCGGAGAGACCCATCACCGCTGGCAAGTGCCCAAGGCAAAGGCCCCAGGGGATGAGCCAAGACATCACTCATTTTGAGCTTTCTGTTCTCGGCAACAAGGATCATCTGGCCAAATAGGTTCCTGTCAGCCTTTAAGATAACCTCCTTGGCATGGTCTTGTGAGCGTGGCTTCATTCTGATGTTAGTGAACGTTCTCAGTTTCGTCTTCGTCATCGTGTCATGAAACTGTATAGTTGGCGTATCGATCTCCAGGCGCTCTTCCTTGAAGGCTTGATATGCATCCTCTCCTATTCTGTAGGCCCCTAGAAGGTCTTTGACAACTTCTGGTGGTGCCATAGTCGCAGTTGACAAACTGACAAGATCTTCTTGCTCTGCGTTGAAGGGGTTCAACCAGCTGGTCTCCATCAGTTGAACTAAAGATTGGACATCGGCCTCATCTCTTCTAATCCTGGGCATCTGTAGGTCTGGGTGGCTGAAGTCAGTATACTTTTGGCCTACTACCATAGTCCTGAGCTGCCTTAAGTACCTGCTGCGATACTCCGATGTCAGGTAGTACCTGGCGACAGCTCCGCCTTTCAGGCTGAAGCCTTTTGTGCCCCCTGGTGTCTGGGTGTCTTTGTTGATCGTCTCTTCGATTGTCTGGTCCACAGGGATCCGTCCAAAGGGATTCTTGCTACCGATCTGGACCGAAAAGCCACCTTGCATGAAGTGTTCATGGACCTCTGGGTGTTCAATGGGCAGTCGAGACATCAAGGCATAGTAGTAGGTTAGGAACCGGGCATAGTTCACTTTGTCATAGGCAAAACACCACGGTATCATCTGTCGGATTGCTCCTAGGTGGAGCATCCAGTTGCCTTCTCTGGAGGCTCGAATTAAGTCCAGCATGATCTCAACCATGTCCAGGTATGACATCCAGAATGCTGAGAGGTTGTGTTCATCTCTGAGGGTCTCAAGATAAACTTGGAAAAGCTTCATGATATGTGTGCATGATTCACTCTCCATCAGCTCTTGAAAGAGTCCCTGAGACACATTGCTGTGAAAGCTGTTGATGTCCTTCAGTGTTTCATCTAGATGGTGTATGTCCCTTGAATGGTTTTCTTCTAGCCATGAAAGGAAGCCTTTCCATGCAAGCCTCATCAGTGCTTCATACACGAGCTTGTGTAGTCTCACTGCTCTGTTGTACCTCTTGCCGTTCATCACTCCTGACACTGATCCTTCTGCGATGATACCTGATTCCACACACAGATCTCTAAGACCTGCATCTTGAAACCTCTTTCCTATGGTGGAGATGAGATTACAGATTGTGTGGAAGACGCCCATCCTGATGATAATGTTCTTGAACTTCTCTTGTTTCCAGATAACTTCGGCAGCTTTGGCATAGAGTGCTTGATCAAACACGCACACAATCTTGTTAAGCTGTAAGGACTGCATGATAGCATGCGTTTGTTCCAAGATTTCATTAACGGTGGACATTTCTGTTGCGGGAGCATTGATAGTGGGCAGGTAGCTTACAGTGTCCTGAACCACTGCAATGTCTCTGCGCATTTTGATGTTGAACCCAGTCCAACTGCTGATGGACTGGTCCTCATGGTCTGACATTCGAGTAAGAAGCCAGATATGGTTCTTTGTCTTTGAATCCTGGACTTCCTTGGTAGTGTCGACATACGTAGTCTCAATCCTAGGTGGCCCTGCCCGCCGCCCAACATTGTATATTGGCAGCATTGATGATGTCTGAGTGATGCTTCTTATCTTGGACTTGGTAATCTCTGGCAGGACTTTCTCTGGCACAGAGCCTGCAACCTTGGACTGGACAGCAATGCCATTGACTCTATGAGAAGTACCTGCTCCGCTTAGGGTCTCTTCAAGTCGGTCAATGTTATCCCAGGCCAGGGTTGTGAACACACCAGGGTAGATGTTTGCTGGCAGTGGAATGTCATCCTTTGAGCATTCCAGCTTCTGGATACAAAGGGCTGTATCGATCTCCTCAAACATTGAGTAAGACACACAGTGACCAAGACGATTCAGAGTTCGGATCAGTTCTGTGTTTCCTGTCAAAGACTTTACAGCATTGGTCAGCAGTACGTGCTTGGGTGGTTTTGTCTTGCCACTGGTAACAGCAAAGACCAAGTCACTGCCAAAGGAAGTGGCAAGACGTTGAGCTCTTTCAGAGGGAGTTTCACACTCACACTCTCCTGTCAGCAGGGTGTGCAGGAATTGAGTGACTGCTGCAGGAATGACATTCTGATCTGTATCGGGAGGCCATGGCTGACTCACATCTTGTTTATTGATCTCATTCCTCAGCTGCATTCCTGCTTTGGTTAAGACATCTTCAGAGTTAGCTGCTCTTGCTTCTTGCAGGTCTTTTGCCATTTTGTGTGCTTGCCGGGCAAGGTCGTCCATTGAGAGGCTGCGTGGATAGATTAGAAGCTTTCCTTTCTCATCTGGGACAAAGCGTAGTGATTCTCCAAACTCGGTTTCAATCTTTCGGCGAACATGTTTCTTTGTCGCTGGTTTCAGTTGGATAATACCACGGGACATCATGGATCTCTCAAGCCTAGATGTGAGGTTTGTCATAGGCAGTACCTCTGGGTTGGGGAATAATTTGGTCCTTATATACAAGCAGAGTTCCTCGAGGGCTTCTGTCTCAACCGCTTCGTAGCGTGCTTCCTCGCTTTCTTCCTGATTTTCACCTGCACCCGACCGGGCGGCCGCTGGGAAATCATCTTTTGTGAAGAGTTTGTAGCACGACTTGTGGTAGTGACCCTCTGCAGCAACAAGGTCTCTGCTAACTAAACCAAGGATTCTCTGGTTGAGTTTCCTTATTGCTGCTCTGCGAATCTTCTCATCTGCTCGTAGCTCAACACACTGTATGAGTGGCTCCCTTGTCTTTGTTGTTTTTATGTACTTGCTTGACTTCTCGCAGAAGATACATACTTTGGCATACACCCTGCTAGTACTAGGGGCATCCCTTGATGCCCTCCTCCTGGGGTCGACGCTTGCTGATTCTATCTTGACACCCTTGGCAAGGATAGAATCCAGTGACTTCTTCATTGTAAAGAGACTACGACATTTACGGTGATAATGTATGTGTGGTATTCCTCCTTCTTCAAGGCCCTTGGCTGCTTCCAGGACTGGATCATGCTGCCTGATTTCTGCAGCCCTGAGCAATGTGTTCCAGGAGTCCAAATCCTGTGGTGACACCAGAGCATCGCTGTCATCATCAGAGCAGTGGATGATACAGTCGATCCGTGCTCTCTTCCTCGCAGATGGTTCCATCCTGCCGTCAAACAGTCGACACACACCTGCAAAAAATATCACCATTAAACCATGAACAAACAAACACATTACATGGAAACCACTCTACATATGTTTGCTCCTTCCAATAATAAATTATCCCCAAAATATAACAAAAAATCCCCAAATATGAAATAAACCCCTAAATATGGAGAAACTTGAAATACACATCGGAATAATTCTTGTAGAGAATCAAATAAGCTACAAGAGCTGTTAGAATATATTTGTCAATGTTCCCCATATTTAAGGATTTATTCTAGATTTAGAGGAAAATACCCAAAATATAGAGTATATTCCGAAATATGAGGAAATTTGAAAAATACCTAGGAACAACTCTGGTAGAGAATATAATTCTACATAGGTGTTCAAAGTTTCGCGATGATTGTGTGATGGATTTTAAAGAAAATGAGGAAAACGCCGAGCGTCACGCTAAAAATCTTTATTTTTGGGTAGCGCCCCTATTGCATCAAAAAAATTAGACTAAGCTACCAGTGCGAGAAGGCTATCATATCTTAATGTACTTACAGTCACTCTATAAACATTTTAGTACCATTCGTGTTTAGTCACCCCAGGTGGTACCGATATCTGGCCTGGCTCATGGACTATAACACATTACAAGCGGGCCCGTCAGTTTTTTTCCACTACGCGCCCAGCGTTTTTTTTATTATCCTAAATGGCCTTGTTCCTGTGCTCTTTTTCATGCATAAACAAGAGCCAGAGCGTAATACAATTATGTATCCCTGAAAGGGCGTAAATTGAGCTTTCCAATGACACCAGAACCATCCTTCTACGACCACGGGTTCTCTTTCAACGATCGTGCAACACGAGTGCAAAAACCCTAAAATACGGTAATTTCCTTATATAATTCCCTGTGTGGCGAGGTAGGGAGGGTCGAGTTGTGTGGAGTAGATGTCAGTAGGCGCGCAGGGTCCGTGCCGAGCGGTCATGAGGTAACCTACGCTCTTCCCGTCGCTCGTCTCTCTCTCAGCCATTCTTGCTCAAAAATTGCACACAGACGTAAGTCGGTCCCCGCCACATAGTCCAGGTTTTTAGATACGGACTTAAGTCGGGCCCCGCTAAGTAGGGGTTAATCTGCTAACATAAAGCATTTAATACCATGTAAATTGGAAGTTCAAAGGAGAACTGTCAGAAAAGCTCTTTATTAGTTTTGCCTTTCACTTGTTATTAGGAGGCTGTCATTTTGGGAATCTATTAATTCTTTAAGACACTCCATAATGTTTACTGACTGATTATATTATTGCCAAGTATTACAAAATTTCCTACACTTGTGGCAGTATAAACGTGTATAGTAAACACTTCTACTAAAGATCAAGGGATTAATATTTGACTTGTCTGTTTATTATATATATATATATATATTTGTTTTATATAGCTTCCTCCCTATACTTCCATCAAGCTTTAAAAACAAAAACAACAAATCTTCGAGATAACTTTGAAATAAAATATTTCGATAGAAAAATGCTAAAGTCGTAAGCCAGTTCTTCAAAATTGCAGGCTCGCTTACGCTCGCCAAGAAAAGGTATTCAAACTATCAAAGGAATGGGGCCAAATATCTTAAAGTAGCCTAACTAATGGAGCGAAGCATTTGTAATATCGAAAGTAATGGGACTAAACATGAGGGAGATGGGTGTCCAGAAAAATACTTCCCCTTCAATCATTGTAAAGTAAAAACCTATATAACATATATATTTATCTGGCAGTCGTAAACAATGGCATTGTTCGTATGATATGTAGAGTAACTCCCTGGGGAGTATGATTCGCTTAAACAGTATTTTATAGGTATCATTACACGTATTTGTAGAGCTTTGGAAGGATCTGTGATCATTAAAAAGGAAAGCAAACTGTCTCAAATAACCCTCTAACTTCTATATACCCTTCCTAATCTGAATAAACTAGTTGAAACTCCAATTATCCAAACAAAGCAGACCACATATTCCTTCACATTCGTTACTCGTCAATTGGATTTTGGTTCGTTCATTGGTAGTAATTTGATGATGACGTCAATACTGATGAGACAGACAGCAGACAGATCACGTCCATAGGCGTGCCCACACATAGCAAGGTCCGCATTGTTTTGTCCGATTAGTTTGATTAATGTTTTATGCCAGAATCCATCAATGCCATTATATAGCTGTTCAATTGCTACCTTTTAATGATGGCTGGCGTCGTTAAACTAAAGAATGCCACCAACAAGTATGCGCACCTCACTATCTGATTTTGTATAACTTTTCTCTACCTATGACCCTCATAGGTAGAGCAAAGTTATACAGTACCCAACATATTTTTTAAGGCAATATCTTCCTCACACAACACGAGCACTTTTTCTGGAAAATGTCGATAAGCAAGTTTTGTGTTCGTAATGGTTTGAGGCCCAATTTCTTCATTGGATTCAGAAACTAGACTTAACCCTTGTTTGGTGGGGGTGGACTTAAATCGGGCTAGAGAAGAAAGGACTATGTGGCGGGGACCGACTTAAGTCTGTGTGCAATTTTGGAGCAATATTGCCTCTGAGAGAGAGACGAGCGGTGGGCGGAGCGTAGGTCGGGCTCTGACCGTTCGCCACGGGTCCCGTGGGCCTACTGATGTTTACTCCACACACATCCACCCTCCCTCCCTCACTACACAGGTTATTATGTCAATAAATTACCGTATTTTAGGGATTTTTCCTTCGTCTTGCACGATCGTTGCAAGAGAACACGTGGTCGTAGGAGGATGGTTCTGGTGTCATGGGAAAGCTGAATTAACGCCCTTTCAGGGATACATACTTGTATTACGCTCTGTCTCTTGTTTATGCATGAAAAAGAGCACGGAAATAAGCTCGTTTAGGGTAAAACCCCCCGCTTGGCAGGTAGTAGAAGTTACCGCCTAGGCCGCTCGTAATGTGTTAAGGAGGATAATAATCATTGGCGGAATTATTTCGCTTGAATTTTGAAGCTGGCAGACTACAATTGCTTGTAGAAATTGGCGGATAAAGCGTTCATGTACCACTGCCTTTAGACAATGGTTCTTGCCTATGTGGTAAGTTAGCTCACACCCCTTTCTTGTTTTTGCCTCGAAGTATTCTTACACAGATTGTCTTTCCTTGCATATTGTTAGTGGAAGTTTCTGTTGTGTTTTTCTGTTTTCATATCGAGTACTCTCTTTTAAATTGGAGTCTCAGTTGAATTCCATTGGTACAGTCATCAGGATTAATTAGTTTCACGCCTATTCAAGCTTATTCTCTTGAGATAACTTTCAAGGTAATTGGAATGCACATCTGTTAAGAATAATTACTTAATAACTATATAACGCTCATTTATTATATCCCAGACTAACTACAAGAGTTATAATATTGAACTGATCTATAATTCTTCTACTACAATACCACTCTGTATAACAGTTTCGTGTATAACCAAATAATCTCATTATACCTTATACTGTATATAATAATATAAGTGTGTATATCTACCCCTCATACCTGATATATCCATAAACACTATACAGTAACGTTAACCCTACTAGTAACGCTAGTAATTAGCAGCTTCAGGTTAGGTTTCGTTTATTTCATATTTTTAATGTGCAGGAGATGGTGATCGAGAGATGTGTTTGAAATACTTCATTACTTCATCAGGTGTTCAGAATAAATGTAAACGGTGAGGTGCCAGAAGTAGCTCCTAGCTGGGTAAGAGCGAGAGAAGGGAGGGTGGGTGTAGTTCTGGGGTCGGAGAGCAAATGGGAGGGTTTTGGTGGGGGTATGGTAACAACAAGGAAAGGAGGTAGAGGGGATACCTCTCCACCGTGCAGTGCTACTAACGCCTAGTCCAGGGGAAATGAAACGAATTAATCCTGACGACTGTACCTTATCTATCTTGCCTTCTTGATCATCTCTCTTTCTCTCTCTATCTCTCTCTCTCTCTCTCTCTCTCTCTCTCTCTCTCTCTCTCTCTCTCTCTCTCTCTCTCTCTCTCTCTCTCTCTCTCTCTCTCTCTCTCTCTCTCTCTCTCTCTCTCTCTCTCTCTCTCACTTAATACACACATATATATATATATATATATATATATATATATATATATATATATATATATATATATATTACCAATATCTATCTCAGCAAGATTGGTCACAAATGCAGGGTGGCAGCCTTAAAGCTGGATTCACCGTTAGGTAGGTACAGTACGTCTTAACTCTGTTCCCAAAGAGAAGTCTTCGTTCCAGATTGTTTGCCTCCATGGCTTTATTCCGCTCTGAGTGTCTCCAAGAATGATTGTTTTTGTTAGTATAAGATCTATCCTTCAATATATTTGTTTTGCTATTTTAATATCACGGTTCTATTCATCTCTGAGTGGCTCCAACAATGATATTTTTGTTAATATGAGATATATTAGTCAAGGCATTTGTTTTGTTGTTATCTTAATATTTTACCAAATATCAGATATTTATATACTTTAAATTATTTTTGTCCATATGAATTATTAACATAAAGTAAATACAGATAAAAGTTAGGGGATTTAACCCTATTTGGGTCGGGAAAGGTCTTTCTGGATCTATCCTATTCCACTCCTTACATTTGTAGTGTGTGTGTGGGTGTGTGTGTGTGTGTGTATGGGTGTGTGTGTGTGTGCGTGCGTGCGTGCGTGCATGTGTTATGTTTTACAGACAGTGTTTAACTAATGAAATAACAAGATCAGATTATAAGGTAACGAACACCTGAGTGGAATATGGTATAACGGAAACAAGGACAAACAGAAAGACTATTGGAGAATGTATAACAATCAAAAGATAAGGGTGTGTCTAGAATACAAACAGTTACAACACTATCTGGTCCCAACCTTGGTGGGTTATTATACTGTATGCTCATTATTATACTGTATGCTCATTATTATACTGTATGCTCATTATTATACAGTATGCTCATTATTATACTGTATGCTCATTATTATACTGTATGCTCATTATTATACTGTATGCTCATTATTATACTGTATGCTCATTATTATACTGTATGCTCATTATTATACTGTATGCTCATTATTATACTGTATGCTCATTATTATACTGTATGCTCATTATTATACTGTATGCTCATTATTTATGTTATTGTGTTTTATTTGTATTTACAATCAATGTATTATAGTGTGTTCTTTTGGCTAACTAAAACGCCTTCCCAGCTTCCTTCAAACTAAAAGATGCCCACTGAAAACCAGAGTTGTACATTTGTACATGTTTCGATAGAAACATGTCCCTGCCAAAGGCTGATTTATTTTAAGTTACAGGCTCGCTATCGCTCGTCCAGAAAAAAACAATATTGACACCTGAATAGGGTGAACCGTCTTATTATCGCCATACAGATGAAGTAAAACGTTTTATAATCTCAAAATTAATGGAGCGAAATAGGGGAACCCAAAATGACCTCCCTCGGACCAAATAGGGTAAATTTCAATTGGTACATAAATATCGTAGCTCACACAACAAGGTGGTTAGAATCGGTCATAAGTTGTTGTTGTTGTTGTTGTTCCCCAAGCTGCCTGGCCGAACAGCCCCAAGGCCCCGAGCAATTCCAAGGTCATAACCGAGTGCCCCCACAGAACCCTCCCCGCCGACCACAATAAAGCCTGGGTGACCGAAGCCACTCCATGGCGGGGGGCTGAGGAGGGTGCGGAAACGCCCGGGAAACCAAAGCCCCACCCAGGGCCCTGTGCCCCTCAGCAATTATGAAGAGAAAGTTGAGGGGCAAGGGAAAAATGTGACGCTTTGGTTTCCAATCTTGGTAGATTGGGAGGTCAATCCACGGAAGAGACGCCGTCACTTGAGATCTAGAAAATATATAAGTTAAAGGAAAAGTCAGAGTAAGCTATGGGTATGGCAGAGATTGCTCAGCTCTCACTCTGATAGACCAGCCCATCACCACATGACTAGAACCCAATCCTCTCAGCATCAGCTAGGAAAGGCCCTAGAAAGCCGCCTTTGGCGGGGGGATAGCTCACCTATTTCAACCCCTTTCGGGGTTGGGCACCCGCTCATAAGTTATACTATACTGTTGCCTATCATTGGTGTATGTATTCTGTCATTCAATATTATGTATACCACCTCTCTCTCTCTCTCTCTCTCTCATCACACCACCACAAGTAAGCCCAATATGTATTCCACAGAGACTGAACGAGCGTCAACGTTCGGTAGATTATGGATATTTGGTACTCTGGGTCTGCCTAAGAGTGTCTTGATATTATGTGCACTCTTTTCTGTTTCATCTATTGTGATGTATTCTTCTGTGATCGTTCTATATGTTGTACTTTATGTATCATTGCCAACTTATTTCATATCATTACACCATTGTATAATTATATTTGTGTCTGTCTACATGAATGCTTATGGAAGTTTTGTCGGCACATCCATAAGTTTAGTATTCAAATATTCAGAACAAGAGCCATCCTCCTGCATTCCCGTATACAGCCTATGCCACTAGATGCATGTTTAGGTAAAAGCAAGTCATTGTAAGACCTCATGAAGGCCTTGGCTACAATGGAGGTAATGTTGGAGGTAGACAACAACTTTCCCCTTGGTAACTCATACTTCAGGATTAACGATAGGGTGGTAGTGGTGAAATTGCCGTGTGAAGACAAGCTTCACTAAATTTCAGCTCCACTTATAATATACATCTATAACCATTATCGTATCTCAAATTGATTTCAAATAAAGATGAATAACTACGGAGGGGCCCTACAGTAATCGCCTTGTCTGCTGCATTACCGGCAGATACAAACCCAGCAAAAGACAAATATAAAGAAACCTCAGACATAGCTGTAGTACAATATACAGCATATACCAACCATTACGTTTGCAAGACCCATTGTCAAAACCCTCACAGATAAAACAAACTTTTAACTACCATCTGCATTACCATGCAGTAACTCAAAAGAACCCAGCGATGACGCCTCCCTCATATCTTTCAATATCTATGTGGGCGCCATCACCAAGGACCTGCACCAGGAATGGAGCTACCAATATATCTCCATATAATTAGTACTATATACATTAGTGTGAATTGCTTAAACCCTGTGCATTCACTCATTTACATTATATTTGACAGTAACTGTATGCATTCATATGGAAATAAATTTAGGATCAATGCAAATACCGTTCGAAAATGGCCATGATCAATCAGCCGAGTAGGAAGCATATAAATGTCCGTTCTGTGTGGAAGATGGAAACAAATCCTTGAGACCCAATCAAGCTATGTATTTCAATCACTGGTCTACACCACCTAGGGAATAGTGATGACCTTTTCCATGAAGTAGTATCTTAGAAGCTTTCATCCAAGGGTTTTCTTCTCTGGCGGTGGCACCACACGCAGGTGCTTCTCGGTACCATACGGAGAATATAAATTAGTTGCTTAATGTGCAGTAAAATCTTGATATGGTATATACTGTCTTGTAGCACTGTTGAGGCTGGTGTGATTTGCAGATACTGCAAGTGCAGGTGCTGCAGTAGGACTTTGTTGAATCTTGCTGAAGCATGGTTAGCACTATGCCAATATCAGACCCTGTGGTGAAATGATGGGGCAATGTTGTGGCGAGACTTTATTGTGTTACACTCCAGCTGAGAAAAAGGCTACCCTGTCTGAGCCATTACAATGCAAGTAATGGAAAACGACGGTAAACCATGCTGTGTATGTACCGGTATGTATGTATCAAACTATGAGTGGCAAGTGACGTAAAACCTCAATCTGATAGATAAATCCCATCACCCTCTTTATAGTCGCGCCTTACGACACACAGGAGTTACATGTAATATGTTGTTTGCTTCTAATATGAATGTAAAGGCCCCGTTCCCTAGGATATGTTACACCCGAAAATATTCCAAATGTACTTGACAAGCTTTTAAGAAATGTGAGAGTTTGCACTATGGTGGAGATA
Source organism: Paralithodes platypus (assembly GCA_032716605.1). Lineage (NCBI taxonomy): Eukaryota > Metazoa > Arthropoda > Malacostraca > Decapoda > Lithodidae > Paralithodes > Paralithodes platypus. The sequence goes on along the minus strand of CM064498.1, from coordinate 63,487,880 downwards.
TGAGTGTATGTGTAAGAGAGGACAGGTTGTCAGTCTCTCAAGACACAACAAGAATACCTGTCACAGACGCTCACTTGCTGCATATTTCATCTTGCTAAAAGGATGAACTGGTGTGAAGGGCTGAGGTGTAGAGAGGAAACTTGAGGATTTGGTGGACGAAGGAGGTGTAATGGAATGCAACAATGGAGGTTTGGTTGAAGGTGAAAAGAAACATGCATACAGGAGTAATCGACTTTAAAAAAAAAACATTGCCTAACAATGTGCAGAGATATATGATATGAAGTATGGATTATGAATGAAAGAACGAAAAACAATAGCGAAAAGAGACAAAAAAAGAAGGTGTGTGTGTATTGGATTTATGTAAATTTTACATAAATCAACTGACCACACAAACCTTACGATCCAAGCGAAGTGGTCAAGAATTAATTATGATAAAGAAAACAACCCAAAATACTGGAAAGTGGAAGAAAAGTTTAGTAAACAAGAAAGAGAGAGAGGGAATGAGTGTGATAGAGTACATTTGGGAGTGAGTGTGTGTGTGGGAGTGAGTGTACGTGTGTGTGTGTGTGTGTGTTGTGTGAGAGAGAGAGAAAGAGAGGGGAGGGCGGAGACGGATGTTGAAGGTGTGAATATGACATAAGAAAAACATCCTGCCATGTACTGTAGGGAAGAGGAAGATGGTTGGGAAGCAGAAGATATCAGGCGGACAGGGGAGCAAAGTTAACACTAACACATAAATGGTACCATGTGTTTTAATATTTAAATAACTCCTAATAAATCTTGTTTTGTTTTATATGTTAACGCTCTCTCAGAAACCACACCCATACACCATTTCGTGCACTCTCGTGTAGCCAATATAATAAATCAGTACCCCTGTACTGTTCTTGTCCTCCTACTCACTCACCGATCATATTCTCATATTGACCTTCAGCTATACTCTTTTCGTATTATTTTCTGTTTTTAACCTGACGAAGTGTTTGCTTCACTTGTAGCTCTTTACTCGATAATTAGTGAGATAATATGAAACTACTCTGCCTCTACATCATATTACTGCCAGGTTTTCGTAATTAATAACATATTTGTTCATGAAAACGTTGTAGTAGCTGAGTAACGATGATGGGAACAAGCCAATATATCGCCAGCTTAAAACGAAAAAGACTAATATTAGTTAAATTATCTTCCTGTTTTGTTTTCTTTCAATTACCAATTCTCACTTCCCTTTGATAAAAAAGGTAAATAGAAGAGGATTGGGATTATTTTATGAGAGTGAGGAATATACAGTAGATGTAGTAACGGGGGATTATGAGAGTGAGGAATATACAGTAGATGTAGTAACGGGGGATTTTGATTAATTGGCTCATTTATCTATCCTTTTGTTATAATTATTTGTGTTTAATTTCATTCCAAGACCTCCATCAAACTTTTAAAAATACCCTCAATGTCCCCCCTTCGAGATGAATTGTGTGCATGTTTGCAGTGGAAAATGCCCCGATGAATGCAAAATCCTCCTAAATTGCAAGTTCGCTCTTGCTCGCCAGGATTTTGCTTACACCTAATCAAATGGCTCGAAAAGTCTTAAAATCGTCAGAGTGATGGGGTGGTTATTTTCAAAATCTCAAACTAATAGAGAATAATAAGCATGATAGAGAAGGGGGTTCAGAAAATGCTCCCCTTAATATTTAGTTAGATAGTGATACGGCATATAATAAGTTATTGGGCTTATGCAAGTCTGCACATTGACGCAGCGTTCATCTCTGTGTTCTCTCCTTTGGAGCCTGTTATAGATAGCAAACCTAGCCTGGTAAACTATAGTCAATTCATTAATTATGTAGGCCAGAAATCGTGACTTTAATGATCTAAAGTGAGCTGTAAATGTCCACACCTATTCCCTGGCTGTCTCTTCCCATATGATCGGAATATTAGCTTTATTGATTACTCTAGTCGTTTTTGAGTTATTGAAGTTATGGCCTACTGTAAGCTGAATAAATGACTGACTGATTGAGTTTGTGACCTCCAACACAGGCAGACATCATACATCTCCACAGTGAATGGTTTAATCCATCAGGTCCGAACGATGGCAGACAATTGATCTCCTGCAAGCCGGCCAGTGGATACAACCCCTTTAGAGAGCACTTGGTGAAATAGTTGAGATATCAAAAAACCCTCTTAGGACATGAAAATATAGGTGTTTCTAAGACATTTTTACTGTTGTGAAATATTCAGTTTGGTGCACTTGATTATTGCAATGTTGCGTCAAACAAATAATCTGTACGGGCTACTCGCCAGCCTTACGGGTAACCATGAACATCCCGCCAGGGATGTTTGGCCCTTTTAAGTGTAATGTTTTTCACCAAATATATGTGTCTTATTTCAACGTAATATGACTGAAAATAATTGTCAGCAACATAAATAAGTATTGTAGTACTTATTTTTCTAAAACTATACTACAGGTTGGGAATAATCTGACAGTTGTTTGGAGTTTGTAATGTTTTTAAAAATAAGACACCTCTTAACCTCACGACATCTGTTTCACTGTCCAAATTCGATATATGTTCAACCTGTTTTTGAATACCTACGGCCGGCAGCATAAATTGTATCTTGCAACCGGTGGATTCCCGCTACAGCCTATCTGTACGGACACTATTCATGGATTGACTTATTTTGACTTCGGTCACGAGTCACAACATCACGGTTACAGGTACATTGGGAAATAGACTTGGAAAATAATTTATCTCTTTGCTTTAACAATCGTAAATAAACTCGGCACATAAATGATCCCCTTTTAATTCTACGTATTATCTGGTCTCCAACTCAGGTCGAGATACGTTCAATCGTTGAGTGAATAGTTACGGTCACCAGTCATAACTTATAAATTGGAACTATTAAACTCCCATTATAATCTACCTCTAAGAATGCTATTCAGAACTTGCCGTATTCCCACTAGGCGACAGGAAAATCTTAATACGTTCCGGCAATATAATAACAACACAATGACCCCATTTTAAGTCATTAATATTTACAAGTATCCACACATATTTCTACCATAAATCCCTTGTCCGCGTATTACTTTCTTAGCGTTATTCTTATTCGTAGGAATTAGTATAAGATAATACATCCTTTACTCGGTTGACTGTTCATGAAGTTAAATTGATAAACGATGCATCCTTTATTCATTTGTACAGAGAAGTAATGAACCTAATTAATATTTCCTTTATTACGTTATGGGAGTATTTGCGTATAACGAAATATAAAGTGTTTCCTTATTAACAAAAAGTATTTGTGGATAATACTTATAGAGTGTCAATTACTCTCTCCTAACTATTTCTCAGCTAAACTAGCCTACTTCACAAACCCCCCTAAACAGTTCTTCTATCTATTATAAAGGTATGTTCCTTTGTCCTAATAGTGGAAGAGAGCTGTGCTATCTAGGAGAGATCTGGCCCTGTCAAAGATAATAACTTTCTTTTGGGATAAGGCATGTTCCTTGTTCCCTATAGAAGAAGGACTATCTGACGTATAAAAAAGATCAACTTCCTAATTCAGTTTACATAAATGTATCTAGTTTAAGCTTATTTCATTTCAATTTACTTCTACTCCCTAACAAGTCCTATTCTATTTCTAACTATAGGCGTTATGCCTTTCTACCAATGAGAACTGTACATCTTCAGTAATCATAATTTTTATTATATTCATTGTCTAAATCTTTATCTTTGGTTCTGTCCCAAGAAGGACACATATCTTTATTCCCATCCGGCTCTGTCAGGTCAGTTTCTTTTTGGTCAATGGTATTTGGGCCCATATAATCAAATTAGGGTCTTCTCTCTTCTGCCTGGCTCACCATCTCACAGCTGGCCAGTAGTGTTTTGCAAGCTCTCTCTCTTCGCCACAAGTCTCCAGCCCTCCATGTAGTGCCTGGCTGTGTGTATGTAGGCTTGCTATATGTCGGGCAGCGTAGGGGTAGCGTTGATGTAACTTCGGCCCATGGTTGGTATTGGGCCTGGTACTGGTTGGTACTGGAGGTGCCTGGACCTTCCCGGGTAAGGGAGGAAAGGTGTGTAGGCGGTGACCTTTGAACCTGTCCGTGCCAGTGCCGTTTCTCAAGTGGCCCTTAAGCTTCCCCCCCTTCCTTTATACCCGACCCCTACTGCTGCAGGCATGCGCGACATCACTCGGGCGGCCGAAATCCCTCTGTTCTCCTCCTCCTTTATCTCTTCCATATAGTATCCAGGAAGTTTCTCATTGCTGTATTCTAGTGGTTTTCGGGGAGATTGTGATAGTATCTTCCCGCCAAACCACTTTTTACTGCAGGAAAATACTCTGGAGCGAACAGGAGATAAGTTATAATCTGCTGTTTTGAGAGAAGGAGGCAGAGTGTCAAACGAAAATGGCAGCCGCTGATTAGTGGAGAGCTTCCCAGATGTACACATCTCACGGAGCTGAGTATTGTCGGCAATTTTGGTGTGGCATACCTGAGGGAATCCCGCCCTCTGATTGGTCGATGGCATTTTTACATCATAACCCTCTTCTTTGTTAAGGCGAGCACCTGATCGCCGCAAAACTCTTCCCCTGAAATGATCACCTTCTGGATGCCATTCTACTATGGCTTCATGCCGTAATAGAATGGCAGTATTCTGAGTGGGAGGAGCTGTTTTAGCTAAAAACTCCTGCCCTGGCGTGTCTAGCAGTCGGCTCAGGGTGGCCACGTCCTACACTCTCTGTCCTTTCCCTTCCACAATCGCTATCAGGCGACGAAGCCGGTGCTGAGGTTTGTCAGGGGGAGGCATGATACCTGCGGATTGACTTGGCAGGGTGCTATCCATTCCTTTTATACCCAGGTCCGGGTATCTGATTGGTGGAATGCCGACTCTGCCGCTCCGAGTAATTTTAAAGGGGGAATTCTATCTATCTATCTATTGCCTGACGCCGTGATCCCCGAAGGTGTGGCCACGAACGAACCGCCCCCATGCACCTCTGTCCCCAGTCAGTCGACGCCCCTCCCCCCAACCAGCACCGCCTTCGTTCATGTAGTTCAAGGGAATTACCCTTTTGAATTAGGTCATCTGGGTTAGTTTTATCGTCTAGTAATTTTGTTTTCCGAGGGCTTACTCCTCTCTCTCCTCCTAAATTCTGTTTTGTCTCACTTCTGTCTACCCTGTCGAAATCTTCAGAGTAATCTGATAAACTTCCTCCAAAGTCCGTATAGTTATTTAACCCCAAAGTGGCGAGTTATGTGTAATGGACACCACACAACTGGGCGGACATATTAGGCTCCATTCCCACCTATAATCATCATTTTACGATAAATATCGTTAATACTTATTCATATGCGCCTATTTTACGTTTAATATGAAGATAACAACATGTAACAACAATAAAACAAGTGGGAATATTGTTTTGATGGTCAAAATCGCGAATAATTGCCGACCGGCCATTCATCAAGTAAGGAGCTGACGCGGGCCACACTCTCCCTTCTCGGAGCCTGTCGCTAGACTGACTTACTCACTCACACTCTCAGACACTCTACACCCTCTCTAGCAACATGAGCACGGCTTAGACCGGTTTGGAGATATTGGCATGATAAAAACGCCAATAAATATGAGAATAAGAGGACAAATAGGTGATTATTGAAGGGGGAAAGGGGGCAAGGCGGGGATTTTGACACATATGGAGGAGAGATGCAAGGTATGGATGGGAATTATCTCACTTAAACACCATTTTTTTCTTTTCTTAAGTGCTACTGGCGCCTTTTAAAAGTTTGTTTTTAGGCCTTGGCTCATATGAGGACGCTCGCCTTCGCCCAGTATGGACTCCTATGAAGACGCTCGCTGTTTATGGGTTAAGGTATCAAATTTTCTGGACTTCCCATCCCCGTCTATCTCGCTTCCCTTTTCCTCCTCTCCTGGATTATCCGACTCTGTCTCTAGTTCTAATTCACTCTCCCTCCTCTCCACAGTCGGTTTGCTTAGAGACAGCCAGATATCCTCTCGGCTCAAAACGGAACATTTTGGTGAAACAAATTTGTCTCTTGCGTTCCCACGGCAATCTACCTCCTCTTCGCTTTCTTCTTCACTGCTCCAGTCACACGCTTCGGAAGGCAATTGTCCTTCATATCGCTTAGTATGGCAAATATGGGTGGCAGAAACAATATCCCCATCATGCTCGTACCAATCTTGGAATGGTCCATTTATTTCTACCACTCGGAAGGGTCTTTCATATTTCTCTTCTAGTTTACCCGCCCGCAGAGGATCATGTCTTTGTACCAGAATAAACTCTCTGAGGAAATATTAGATATCTGGGGTGGTTCCTGTTGTTGTTTTCGTATTATATCATGGGTTTCTCGTCGCCTTTTGGTTTGGGTTTCAATATAATGGTTTGGTTATGAATAAGTACTTCGTTGAGTAGGATAAGGCAAAGCCTGTTCCTGAGGTAATCTTGGAGTGCTACCAAAAATGATTTCATATGGGGAATTTTCAGTAGTTCTTCCCACTGTGGTGTTTATCCCCCATATTATTTCTGGTAATAACTCGGGCCATTCTCGGGTTATTTCTTCTCCTTGCGAACTTAGGCTTGCCCTCACACAATTTTCCAGCAACCTATGATTTCTCACATACAGCGTTTCCTTGTGGCCAGTATGGAGAAGTGTGTTGTATCTGATATCCCAAGGTACTCCCCAAATGTTGCCATATCTCGTTATTAAATTCCCTACCTCTATCACTCAGGATGCTCTCGGAAATTCCATACACGAAGATGACTTTATGTAACAGGCAAGCAGCTACTGTTCTAGCGCTCTTGTCAGGAATAGCGCAAGCAATAGTATATTTGGAAAATACGTCGACGCAGGTCATAATGTACCTTTTGTTCTCTTTCTTGGGTAAGGGTCCGACAATATCGACTGACAGTTTTTCCCATGGTCTCTGAGCCACACTGTGTCCTGTTGGTTGTCTAGGCCCTCGCCCGTCTTTCCCTCTCTGACATCCCAAACAGTTCTGAACAACTTCCTTCACCACCTTGTCAGCCCTCTGAGTCAAGTACCTTTCGTTAAATTGTTTTAGTACCCTAGACTGTCCTAAATGGGCCCCTCTTCCGTCCCACCCATGCAATATCTCTATCAATTTTTTAGCCACAGAGTGGTCTAAAACTACCCTGTCTTTGGAGTCTCGCCAGGCACCCTGGGAAAACCGGAATTTCTCTTTTGGATTTTCCGCTGTTCCTGGTCCGTTTTTCCCAAAGGAAGTGGACCTTACCGTGGCTATGGGTAACCTAGAAAGCCCATCAGCATTGGTATGTAGCTTACCTGGTCTGTGTCGCACATCAAAGGAATACTCCTCTAGAATTCCTTTCCATCTGACAAAAAGCCCAATCTCCGTCTTCATTTTTCTTAGCCATTGCAGACTATGGTGGTCGGCAATGACTTCAAAGTGTACTCCAGCTAGATAGGGTCGGAAATACTGTACTGCCCATACTAGAGCTAAGCACTCCTACTTGGTGACACTATAATTTTTCTCTCCTTTATTCAAAGTACGACTGGCACAGGCCACAATGCCTTCTTTGCCATCGACTTATTGTGCCAGAACTGCCCCAAGTCCTTCATCAGAGGTATCGGTATATAGATGAAAGGGTCTAGTAATATCCGGATGGCAAATGATGGGATTCGACGTCAGGTTTTCTTTTAGAGTTTCGAAAGCAACTTGACACTGAGAGTCCCAATCAAATTTCCTTCCTTTTTCGAGTCTCATGGTCATGGGTCTAGCGATTTTAGAAAAGTTGGGTATGAACCTCCTGTATTATGAGGCTAGCTCGAACCTCTCTAACTGTGGAAGGAGGGGATATTTCAGCAACAGCTTTGACTTTACATGGGTCTGGTTGGATGCCTTTACTGGAGACAGTATGCCCCAGATAGGCCACCTCTCGCGCCCCTAACTGGCACTTAGACGGTTTTAGTTTAACCCCTGCTGCTCTAATCCAGTCCAATACCTCACTCAGCCTTTCGAGGTGTTCCTCCCAACTACTTGAAAAGATAATCGAGTGTGAGGGAGCGACAGCGCGACAGGCCACCCGTCCTTCTCCCAGGCAGCCACCCGGTACACTGAAGGATCTGAGTCAGAGTCTCACTAGATATACAATGCTGCCAATGGCAAAAATACCGCGACATTAGCGAGAATTGCTCATTTTAGCGAATGTCTATGGTAGCGCTGCGGGTGAACCCTGCGAGCTACGAAGCTCGTTCTGGCGTCAATTTGAAGCTATTTTCTTCGTTTTCGCCTGAATGCATTTAATTTCATGCAGACACTTACCTAATCAATCAGGAGTGCCTGAATGAGCCCAAATATGGCGGAAATAGGCGGAAACATGCCCGTACCGTAAGTGTTAAGCAATCATAAACAGTAATTTAGAACCCTCCATAGATATCAAATATATATAGATATATATTTATATATACTTGTGTATATATATATATATAAATATATATAATATATATATATATATATATATATATATTTATATATATATATAGTATATATATATATATATATATATATATATATTTATATATATATATACCGGTATATATATAATGCTTGTTATATTAGAACCAATCAACACGTTCAAGTGATATATTGTTTTATTTTTAATTTACTATGCATAATATACTAATGTTCTTACCTCTTCAGTTGTCATGTCAAGATTATTATATTGACATTTCCATCATCAGATATGCTAACGTTAAAGTATGACAAATTAGTCGTCAAAACAGCACCAGTATTTTCATTAAAGGGATAGTTTTTTAATGAGTAATTTGTATACTGCAATGAATAATCGGAGGCTTTGATAATTTGGATGTGTTGACCAGTGAATCGTGTAATAGCTTCACCGATAGTGCGCTTAAATCAAATGGAGGGAGTTCATGTGTCAACTATATGGATGAGTTTGTAACATGACGATTAGTAGCAGATGATATATCGATTATTATGAACACAATGATGGAACTGCTATCTCTCTTTAACAATTATGGGTGTCCATATAGGTGACGTGTTTTTGCCAAATTCGAGCATTTTTTTTTTTTTTTTTTTTTGTCTTTGTGAGTGAGGAAGACAAAAGGCAGAACTGCCTGTAGCGAGTGCCTCCCCCAGAGTTGAAAGAGTGACAGCCAAAATCAAGGGACGTTCGAGCCAAAATTCCTGGCCACACGGAGTTTGAAGCAATTTAAGTCATAGGAAGAGGGAAAGACTGATTCTGGGAGAGAGTTCCAGAGCTCAGCTGTTGAATAGAAGAAAGTCTGAGAGTAACGTTTCACTCTTGGGTTAGAGAGTTGCACAGTAGGGTTGAGATTGTGTTGCAAGACGGGTGCTACATGCTCTACGAAGAGGAGGTGGTATACACTGGGAGAGCTCTGAGGAAATCTGATTATTGCAATCTTGATAGAATTGCGAGAGAGCTCTGATGAACACTGATTATTGTCATCTTGATAGAATTGCGAGAGATGCAACATTGCGGCGAAGAGAGAGAGATTGCAGAGAGTTGGCGAGTGGACGAGAGTTTATGATACGGAAGGCCTTCCTTGCTACTTTGTTTAAGAGGACGGTGTGAGAGGATCCTCCCCACACATGTGAACAATACTCTATACAAGGACGCACTGTGCCCCTATACAGAGCAGGAAGTTGTGCAGGGGTAAAGAAACCCTTGTGGCGGTGAGCACACCCAGCTTCTGGGAGGCTGCCTTAGCAAGACTGGTAAAATGGTCTTTCCAAATGAAAGCAGAAGAAAAAGAGACACCAAGAATATTGAGAGAAGATGAAGAATTAATTTTTGTATTGTTGAAGAATATGGGATAGTCCTCTTGGAGTTCCAGACGGGTAATAAGATGGAGAAATTGTGTTTTGGAAGCATTAAAGGCAACAAGGTTTTCTCTGCCCCAATTGGAAATACTAGTTAGATCAGAAGATAAGTGTTGGAATGTATGCGTCCATGCCCGAGAGGATAACCTCGGTAATGCGTTCAGCACTCTCCGAGGGTCCCCAGCCACAGAAGCAGAAGTCATTCCTTGGGAAATCAAAGAAGTACTGCCGAAGAACCTCCCATCGGCAGCGCCAAAGTGCCACAAGCGTCGCCGGTTGGGAGGATCGGGTGACCGTACCGGGGTGCCGGAGAGATAGGACAGGTGACAATGTATATTAGTTTGCTCCGTAGGCTAACAAAAACACCTTCCCAGATTTCCTCCAAATTAAAATAATGTCTACCCACCCTTCAATAAAAAATTTGCATATTTCGATAGACAAATGTCCCGGCCAAAGGTCGATTAATTCTTCTAACTTTTGGTCTATATGAGTGAGGGAGACAAAAGGCAGAACTGCCTGTGACGAATGCCTCTCACAGAGTTGAAAGAGTGACAGGGCCAAGATTAAGGGACATTCGAGACAAAATGCCTGGACACACAGAGTTTGAAGCAATTTAAGTCATAGGATGAGGTAAAGACTGATTCTGGGAGAGAATTCCAGAGCTAAGCTGTTGAATAGAAAAACACTTGAGAATAACGTTGCACTAACAGGCTTGCTATCGCCTACCCAAAAGAAATTCGACACTTGAATCGGGTGAACCGTCTTATTAACGTCAAACTAATGGGGTGAAACATCTTAAAATTTCCAAATGAATGGAGCTAAACTGGGAAGGTGCAGAACGACCTCTCTCCTTATCTCGACCCCTTTGCGATAACTTAAGTTCGTATCATAGTTCGTGTTGGTTAGAGAATGTGTCCCTGGTTTATAACAACACCAACAACAACAACAACATAGATGATGATAACAACCATCATTATATCTCATTATTTGCCACTACTAGGAAACCTTAACCCTTAACTGGCGGGGCCCGCCTTAAGTCGGGCTCCAATTTGCAGCAAGTTAGGAGCATTATTAAGGCTTTTAACCCTTAATTAGCGGCGAGCAACATAAGTCGAGTTAAATAAAGCTGGACTATGTGGCGGCGCTCGACATAACTCGAGTGGCAATTTCAGCACGTAATGTGGCTGAGAGAGAGAGACAAGTGGTGGCAGGAGACTAGCGAGCGTATGACTGCTCCAGACCACCGCGGCGAACCTACTGACACAAATCTCAGCTCCCTCCTCCCTCTCTCACTCGCTACATACTCAATTATGTACCGAAAGTACCGAATTACCTGCTTTTTGCACTCGCGTTGCACGGTTATTGCAAGAAAACTATCCATCATACAAGGATCGTTATGGTGTCATTCGAAAGCTCTGTTTATGCCCTTTCAGGGATAGATACTTGTTTTACGTTCTGGGTCTTATTTAGGCATGAAAATGATCACGTAAACAGCCCTATTTTGGCTAAAAACACCCCGCTGGGCGTTGGGGATTCCATCCTACGAGGACAGGTCGAAGAGTTCTGCGACAGAGTCCCAAATCAACGAAAAAGATTTTGCATCCCAGGAGCTGGACTGGACGACATTGTGGAAGCCTTCGAAGATACCACAAAGGATGCAAATGAAAATACCCTTTTTGTCATCCATGCTGGTTCAAATGACGTCATGCGCACCAGATCCGAAGAGTTGATGGATAAATATCGCAAGATGATCCAGCACTACAAAAACAAGTCAAGGAATATCATCATCTCAGGCATTCTCCCCAAGATCGACGCACCTGACAAATTCTACGACAAGGCCTTCAGCACAAATAGCCGACTAAAACATTTGTGTCTGAGGGAAGAAGTTGAATTCATCAACCTCTGGGACAACTTCTACAACCAGCCTACTCTGTTCCGCAAGGATGGCACTCATCTAAACCCTGTGGGTTCAGCACGCATGGGTCGTCTCCTACACGAAGCAGTCCGCAGCCATGGATCAAAAAACGCCATCCGAGAAGAAGCAGCAGTGACATAAATCATCCAACGCCAAGAAAAAAACAGAGGCAACCGAGGACCACCAGCGATAAGGACCGGAGACAGCGAGGACCGAGGACAGCCATGAACATAAATGTAGATCCGACAAGAACCAAAAATATTATTGAAGCGCGTTCCGTGAGTTCTAAAATAACAAATTTAAAGGTTTTCTATGCAAACGCTCGTAGCATACGCAATAAATTTTCAGATTTAGAGGAGCTAGTGTTTACAGAAAATTATGATGTGATTGGCATAACAGAATCTTGGCTCAATACAGAAGATAGAGACTTTTTAGCAGAGTATTCACTTCCCGGTTATGTAATGTTTGAGAAAAGCCGAATAAATCGAAATGGAGGTGGCGTTTTACTTTATATCAAAGAAAGTCTTAACCCTACCCTCTTGTCAAAACCTCAAATTGTGAACGTCGACGCATCTTTTGTGCTAATAAAGAATAATAAAGGTACCAAAATAATACTTGCATTAATATACAGACCTCCAGCTCAATCAGTGCAAACTGACCGAGAAATTTACGAACAAATTGCAGATATAAGTAACTCGCAAGATACCGTAATTTTTGGTGACTTTAATTTACCTGTGACCAAGTGGGGCAATACTCTTACTTCACACTCCGGACATGACTTGTATACGAACTTGCAAGAGAGTTCGCTTTATCAATTTGTTGGAACGCCGACCCGTGGTAATAACGTTCTTGACATTGTACTTGCAACAAAAGAAGAATTAATAGAGAATTTGAATGTTGGTGATGAATTCAGTAACAGCGACCATCATACGATAACTTTCACTTTAAAGTTTACTAGTAACGAACCAAATAGTAGCATCGAAAAAGTCCCTAATTTCAAGAAAGCAAACTTCCATAAACTTAGAGCTATGTTTAAAGAAACTGACTGGAGCTTTTTAATTCACAATAACGACATAAATACATCTTGGAAGTTATTCGAAGCCACTTACCTAAAAGCAGTGCAAGACTGCATACCATCGAAAATACGGCGTCCAGGCCATAATAATAAGCCCAAATGGTGGAATAAAGATATTTCAAACTGCCTGCTTGCTAAAAAATTTGCTAATGATAGATTAAAATCCTCACAAAATGACGAAGAACGGCTGAAATTTGTAGAGCTACGACGCAAAGCCAAAAAGTTAATTAAGCAAAGTAAAAAGACCTTAGAGTTACATATTGCGAATCAAAGTAAAACAAACCCGAAAGAATTCTATAGTTATATCAGAAAGAAAAAAGTAGTTACTTCAACTGTTGGACCGTTAGTCGATGAAAATGGAGAATACACCAAAGACGAAGAACAAATGAGTAATGCCCTCAATACCTTCTTTGCATCAGTTTTTACAACAGAAGACCTCAGTGATATCCCTACACCATCGCCGATTCAGATTGATAATTCAGATGTCCTAAGCAATATCACCGTTACAGAGAGAGAAGTATTGAATTGTTTAGATAAACTCAAGGTAAATAAAACGCCTGGACCTGATACAATCTCGCCTAGAGTTCTAAAGGAAGCTAAGGATGAGCTCTCTAAACCACTGACATACTATTCAATAAATCCTTGCAGTCTGGAACTATGCCCGATCAGTGGAAGCTAGCCAACGTAACACCGATATTCAAAAAGGCAGCAAATCCCTATCCAGTAACTATCGTCCAATTAGCTTAACCTCAGTTGTATGTAAAATGCTAGAAACGGTCATACGAGACAGACTCGTAAATCACTTAGAGGAAAATAACATACTTAAAGATACTCAACACGGCTTTCGTAAAAAACGTTCCTGTTTAACAAACCTCTTAGACTTCTTCCACGATATCCTCAACCTCTACGATGAGAGTAAAGCTGTAGATATTATATACCTTGATTTTCAAAAGGCCTTTGACAAAGTTCCCCACAAACGTTTACTGCTAAAACTAAAAGCGCGTGGAATACAAGACGGTGTGTTGAAATGGATAGAAAATTGGCTCAGCGACAGAAAGCAAAGAGTAGTCATAAACGGTAAGGCATCAAAATGGACCAATGTAAGTAGCGGGGTACCCCAGGGATCGGTACTAGGACCAATTCTCTTTCTAATTTACATCAACGACATAGATGAGGGTCTCACCTGTACAATCTCAAAATTTGCTGACGATGCAAAAATTGCAAATAGCGTACTCTCAAAAGAACAAGTTGACGATATGCAACACAATCTAGATAAATTGTCATGTTGGGCCCAAATTTGGCAAATGAGTTTCAATGCGGATAAATGTAAAGTACTACATATCGGATACCTAAATGAGAAAGCAAACTATTCGATGAATGGCACTCAGCTTAAGAATGTAAACAGAGAAACCGATCTGGGAGTAACAATATCGAGTAACCTAAAACCGAGTCAACAATGTTCAGAAGTTGTTAAGAAGGCAAACAAAATAATTGGCTTTATAGGCAGGTCATTTGAGCATAAATCCAAAGAAGTTATCCTAACCCTTTACAATTCCTTAGTCCGCCCTCTTCTGGAATACTGCGTTCAATCCTGGTGCCCTTATTACCAAAAAGATATAAACAAGCTAGAACGAGTTCAACGTAGAGTTACCAAAATGATACCTAGCCTAAAGAACAAACCATACGAAGAGCGTCTTAGAGAATTAAATCTATTTCCTTTAACCCAGCGCAGATTAAGAGGCGACTTAATTCAAGTGTTCAAAATCATCAAAGGCATCGACAATATGAACTGTAGTAAGTACTTCACTATCGACCAATCTAATTACACGCGGGGAAACGGTTGCAAAATTATTGGTAAATCTTTTAACTCGCACGAATCTAAGAATTTCTTCTTCAATCGAGTTGTCAACTTGTGGAATGGGCTTCCCCGAAACGTTATAGACTGCATCACCGTTGATTCATTTAAACTCCGCCTAGACAAATATCTCGCATCAAACCCGCGACTGACTGCGTTTGTAAATTAATAACTTTATTTTATCCCCCCCTCAGTTACTAACCCATCTGTCCCCTACTAACTTCCTAATCCTGCCACGGACATTAGTTCCAGGGCAGTAATTCCCTTTCCAATGTTCCCTTACCCACTCTAAACCACTGTTTGGACACTTGATCCTCAGTGTTTTGGAGGACAAGCAACCTAGAAGGGTCACTGGATCTGTTGTTGCTTGATTTCCTTTGTACTCCTTCCTTTGTACTCCTTTGTACTCCTTTGTACTCCTTTGTACTCCTTTGTACTACACATAAATAAACCGCATAGGCCGCTCGTAAGGTGTTAAAGGGTTAAAATCGAGTGCAAATGGCCGGCAGTGCAGCAGGCCACATGTCCGACACCCAGGGCTTACCGCCGCCCACTGACTCACGCTTCCTCTGTTCTCGAGAGGCCGGCAGTGTTGCCAGTAGTGAGCGTTGCGGGAAAAAATATGCCGATATACGCTAAACTCCCATGTTAGTGGTACCACTGCGTGAGAACGACGAGTGCTACGTAGCTCGTTCTGGTCTCATTTTGAAGCTTTTAGTGCCTAGATTTTGCTGAATACATTTCTTTTCATGCAGATACTTGATTGATGACATTCAGGAGGGCCTGAATATGCCCAAAATAGCCCCCCCCCCCCCCCGCTAGACAAGGGTTAATCTACAGTATATAAGAGAAGGATGGATGGGAAAGAGGGAACAATGGCTAGTATAGAACATTGATTGGCATAGTTTGGAGTAATAGGTGGATCAAAGAAAGTTGTAAAGAATAATGTTGTAAAGTGAAGAGCGAGTTGTAAGTTGCAAAGTGTAAGTTTTAAATTAAATAGAGAGTTGTAAATTCTGCCAATCATTAGCTCCCACAACCCTCCCACAGCCCCAACACTTCACAACTCCCACAACCCAAACGCACAATCTTCATTGGTTCGGTTCAGGCTTCACATATCTAAGGTGTAATGGTTCAGACGCTGTTATCACGGGGTATTTATAATAAGTGATGGTGGTTCGGTAGTGGGCGTGTGTGTGTGTGTTAATTTGGATATTCTACAACTGATAGTTGTGTTGACTCTTTGGTCCACAACTTAAGAATGTGGTTATTTCATATTTTTGTCCCTGACATTAAAACTTAGAACCTAAGTTATAATAATGATAAAGTGGAATCAGCAATGACATAACCAAGAAAGTGAATGGGTATATCATTGTCATACACTGATTGCATTGTCTATGAATGGTAATCTACGATAATTATATATTATGGGTATCGGTAATATTTTTAAAAGCTTCTATAGATGTTAGTGTTCTTCTATATCAGATGGTCTTGTATCCCGCATGAACAAGATTACCTACACACACACAACAGGACAAGATCAGAGATAAGTACTATATTATTCACTCAAAAACTCGTGTTCTTGCCATTTGAAAACACAAAATGTGTGTAAATATATATATATAATATATATATATATATATAATAAACAATATTCTCAATCGCATATCGTATTTCTGCACTACAATTTCCTAGTGCTTTCTAATAATTAATCAGGAAAAAGTATTAGACAAATGTAAAGGAATTGATATAATATATTCATAATTTATATACCCGTACCAACTGATGACTAATTGATCAATGCAGTTATAGTAATTAAATAAGTACAGTTTGTAGAAAATATGTCATTAGATTACGGTAATACGGCTATTTGAGTTCATAAATATCAACAACATTGCTGGGATGTAATAGTATTTGAGTTCATAAATATCAACAACATTGCTGGGATGTAATAGTATTTGAGTTCATAAATATCAACAACATTGCTGGGATGTAATAGTATTTGCCAAAGGTAAATATTATGACAAGGTGATGGCCTTGATATGAAGTCTACCAATTGATGAGGCACCCACATTTAGCCAAGGCTTCTGATCACAATATTTCACGATATTTCTGATACTATTAAATATTTATAGACAATATATTTTGTATCCCATTTGGGTGCAGTAGAGGCCGGCCGGGATGGGTATCTAAACTCTTTGCACTGACTGTATCTCTTTTTCTCGGTTCATTCTTTCCATTTCCTTGAGTTCTTATTGCCTTCCATGTTTACGCATCTGGTCATCTGTTTTCTTGGTCATTATCTCACGTCCTTTCTCTCTCCTTATTTTTCCTCCAACACCTTTCTTCACATTCGCTAACCCTGAGACTTTCACCTATTGTTTGCTCCCGCCTTTCTTTCACTGTATGTCATTCTTTTGTATCAGATAATGTCTCGCATTTGTCATTCCATTTGTTACTGTTATGCTGGCTGCTTATTTTTACCAGCTGGGTTATATATATTATATTCACTCTTATTTCAACTGTTTAGATTCTGAATATACTCAACAGGAACATATCTAGTTTCATGAATAGTACTTTTAATATTGCTTCAATCAAACTCCGGTAAACACAATATACACACAGGAAAAGTTATACTCGTATGTATTCAATATATTGAGGTACATATAAATTACAATCCGAGGTGCTACTACAGAGTAGAACTCGAATTCAAGTGACTTTAGAAGATTTTGTTTTGTTTTACTCTTTAGTGAATATTGGGTTGTCACTTACAGTCCGTAATGAATGGGAAAATACATAGGACACATATGATACATAACAATAAATAACAATATTATGTGGGCGTAGTGCTTAACGCAGAGTATATTAGCTAGGGTATGACTCGGCGGTCCAACGGTTTGAGAGGTGTGGAAATACGCGAGGTCAGGGATCAAAGGGATACCGCGCACAGGTAGATGCTTAAAGGAACCGGTCAAGGAGAATCTAGGTCAAACGGACTGGTGTCCAGTTAAATTTACTCTTAGTTTAGTGCAATGCTAAGTTACACTAAGGAAAAGTTAACCTCGCTTTAGGTCTTAAGGAAAGATAATTTAAATAGGCTTTTACCTATCCAAATGGTTGTGTGAATGTTTGCTCACACGAAGCACGAAAAATAAATTCGATCGTAAATGAGGTATACTTTCACGGAGTATGGAAATCAGATTCACTATTATATAGAGTGAATAAAGTATAGCGGTACAATTGCTAAGACAAGTAGGCTTGAATTATATTAACAAACTACTGATGAACGCAGAACGAGGTAGCGCTGTATATAGAGGTAGCGCTGTATATAAGGAAAACAAAGTTATATTTAGAAATTACCAAACGAAGTAGTAATGTATCACTAGCCGAATATGTAGGCGTGATGAATGGATGTTAAATAATCTGATTGCCTCAATCAGTGGTGAGAGAATTATAAGGCCTGAGCTACGTATATGGTTAAACTATTCACAAAAGGAATGAAAATAGGTAAATTGAAATTAATTTATTATAACTCAACGGACGGGTTCTTTACTTTAAAAAATGGGGGGCGACTTTACTAGGAGTACTCTATGGTTAAATAGATAAAATAAGGTGTTGAATAAAGAGATTAAATATGAGGTTCACTTAGAAGTAATAATAGCCTTCGTTATACACTTCACTTCAACTTGGACACACAACGAATAATAATATACAATAATAGAATCTGGGAGTATTCACTGATAAACACTTGGAATAATTACTATATAACGTATGTAAAAATTGATTATTTAAATGCGGGGTACGAATTACATAGATAGAATATCGCAGTAAAAGCAGAGTTCATCGATATCTCCAGTACCGAGTCTGAAAGCAAGTTCTGGTTTTATTATTCTTATATCATTTGCATTACTCCAATTTAGGATATGCTCATTTAGATCGTTTATTCTAGCGTGTAAAATATCTTGCTCCAGACTAGGTACAATTTGACAAATGAATATTAGCATTGCTTCATTTTTATCTCTCAGTTCACTTATTAGGTAACCAATATTGTCTAGTACTACTTCAGGTGATTTGTCTTCCAAAATGTCATACAAACCACAGTAAATAATGCATGTATCTGGTATCCAGCTTAGCTTCTCTGCTACCCAGCATTTCATTAAATAAACATTTGCATTTAGTATTGTTCTAACTGAGCATTTAATGTTGAGATCTGAAATGGGTGTCTCCCAGTACTAGAATCCTATTTGTACACTGTGCTGAACCTCCATTTTCAACGTTGCTCCTGTTTGAGGGACGTCTCCGGCCCCTTGGTAGTGAACCTCCAACTCGGTGATTCGTTGATGTAGTCGCTCCATTGCCTCTTTACCACGGTCCTGTTGTCCTGATGAATTTTCTGTTGGTGGTTGTTGCTCTTCAATCAGGATCCGTTGTTCCATAGCAGAGACTCGATTTGCTAGTTGTCTCATTCCTTCCTCTGTGGTCCGGAACAGTTCTTCTACAGCAGTGATTCGATCAGTGATTCGTTTTTCCATTTCCTTCTCCATGGCTTGAATGGTGGGTTGGTCTGAGAGACGTAACTCCTCAACTGGCGTTGATGTAACCTCTACAACCTCCGTATTTAGTTCGAATTGTTGTTGGCCGATTCCTGCTTCAATGGTTAAAATTCGCTCATCGAACACTTGTAATGTAGAGTTGATATTCTTTATCTCACTTCGAATCTTTTCTATTTCCATGTCCTATTCTTCAATAATTGTCTTGTCTTTTCCAGCTTCATTTGAAGTAGAAATTATCACTTAATTTTGTTCTAATATCATATTTATTAGTTGTCCTTTAGTAACCCAAATTTGTGATATTCCCAACTTGCAACACTTTTTTTGGAGTTCAGTCTTGGTGTAGTTATCATTAAGATCATTCCAGGTAAGAGTAGCCGTCGGGATTTCATTTAAATTGGGTTCACTTTGATTAGTTTCATTACACGTACCGTTGTCAACATCAGTGGGTAATGGTGCAGTAAGCGTTTCCAGGGTTTGATTGGCTGCCATGATGGCGGTACACACATTTAAATAAATAGATAGGCAGCACCGAGCCCAGAAAGGTCACAGTAGGTCCTCTCACCACCCACCCTGCGTGTGTAGTGACGGTGGTGGTGTCGGGTGGAAAGTGGCGGGAAACAGTAGAGGTAGCCAGCACAACAACACAGTAGGTCCTCTCACCACCCACCCTGCGTGTGTAGTGACGGTGGTGGTGTCTGGTGGAAAGTGGTGGGAAACAGTAGGGGTAGCCAGCACAACAACACAGTAGGTCCTCTCACCACCCTCCCTGCGAGTGTAGTGACGGTGGTGGTGTCTGGTGGAAAGTGGCGGGAAACAGTAGAGGTAGCCAGCACAACAACACAGTAGGTCCTCTCACCACCCTCCCTGCGTGTGTAGTGACGGTGGTGGTGTCTGGTGGAAAGTGGCGGGAAACAGTAGAGGTAGCCAGCACAACAACACAGTAGGTCCTCTCACCACCCTCCCTGCGTGTGTAGTGACGGTGGTGGTGTCTGGTGGAAAGTGGCGGGAAACAGTAGAGGTAGCCAGCACAACAACACAGTAGGTCCTCTCACCACCCTCCCAGCGAGTGTAGTGACGGTGGTGGTGTCTGGTGGAAAGTGGCGGGAAACAGTAGGGGTAGCCAGCACAACAACACAGTAGGTCCTCTCACCACCCTCCCTGCGTGTGTAGTGACGGTGGTGGTGTCTGGTGGAAAGTGGCGGGAAACAGTAGAGGTAGCCAGCACAACAACACAGTAGGTCCTCTCACCACCCTCCCTGCGTGTGTAGTGACGGTGGTGGTGTCTGGTGGAAAGTGGCGGGAAACAGTAGAGGTAGCCAGCACAACAACACAGTAGGTCCTCTCACCACCCTCCCTGCGTGTGTAGTGACGGTGGTGGTGTCTGGTGGAAAGTGGCGGGAAACAGTAGAGGTAGCCAGCACAACAACACAGTAGGTCCTCTCACCACCCTCCCTGCGTGTGTAGTGACGGTGGTGGTGTCTGGTGGAAAGTGGCGGGAAACAGTAGAGGTAGCCAGCACAACAACACAGTAGGTCCTCTCACCACCCTCCCAGCGAGTGTAGTGACGGTGGTGGTATCTGGTGGAAAGTGGCGGGAAACAGTAGGGGTAGCCAGCACAACAACACAGTAGGTCCTCTCACCACCCTCCCTGCCTGTGTAGTGACGGTGGTGGTGTCTGGTGGAAAGTGGCGGGAAACATTAGAGGTAGCCAGCACAACAACACAGTAGGTCCTCTCACCACCCACCCTGCGTGTGTAGTGATGGTGGTGGTGTCTGGTGGAAAGTGGTGGGAAACAGTAGGGGTAGCCAGCACAACAACACAGTAGGTCCTCTCACCACCCTCCCTGCGTGTTTAGTGACGGTGGTGGTGTCTGGTGGAAAGTGGCGGGAAACAGTAGGGGTAGCCAGCACAACAACACAGTAGGTCCTCTCACCACCCACCCTGCGTGTGTAGTGACGGTGGTGGTGTCTGGTGGAAAGTGGCGGGAAACAGTAGGGGTAGCCAGCACAACAACACAGTAGATCCTCTCACCACCCACCCTGCCTGTGTAGTGACGGTGGTGGTGTCTGGTGGAAAGTGGCGGGAAACAGTAGGAGTAGCCAGCACAACAACACAGTAGGTCCTCTCACCACCCTCCCTGCCTGTGTAGTGACGGTGGTGGTGTCTGGTGGAAAGTGGCGGGAAACAGTAGGGGTAGCCAGCACAACAACACAGTAGGTCCTCTCACCACCAACCCTGCGTGTGTAGTGACAGTGGTGGTATCTGGTGGAAAGTGGCGGGAAACAGTAGGGGTAGCCAGCACAACAACACAGTAGGTCCTCTCACCACCCTCCCTGCCTGTGTAGTGACGGTGGTGGTGTCTGGTGGAAAGTGGCGGGAAACAGTAGGAGTAGCCAGCACAACAACACAGTAGGTCCTCTCACCACCCTCCCTGCCTGTGTAGTGACGGTGGTGGTGTCTGGTGGAAAGTGGCGGGAAACAGTAGGGGTAGCCAGCACAACAACACAGTAGGTCCTCTCACCACCCTCCCTGCGTGTGTAGTGACGGTGGTGGTGTCTGGTGGAAAGTGGCGGGAAACAGTAGAGGTAGCCAGCACAACAACACAGTAGGTCCTCTCACCACCCTCCCTGCGTGTGTACTGACGGTGGTGGTATCTGGTAGAAAGTGGCGGGAAACAGTAGAGGTAGCCAGCACAACAACACAGTAGGTCCTCTCACCACCCTCCCTGCGTGTGTAGTGACGGTGGTGGTGTCTGGTGGAAAGTGGCGGGAAACAGTAGAGGTAGCCAGCACAACAACACAGTAGGTCCTCTCACCACTCTCCCTGCGTGTGTAGTGACGGTGGTGGTGTCTGGTGGAAAGTGGCGGGAAACAGTAGGGGTAGCCAGCACAACAACACAGTAGGTCCTCTCACCACCCACCCTGCGTATGTAGTGACGGTGGTGGTGTCTGGTGGAAAGTGGTGGGAAACAGTAGAGGTAGCCAGCACAACAACACAGTAGGTCCTCTCACCACCCACCCTGCGTGTGTAGTGACGGTGGTGGTGTTTGGTGGAAAGTGGCGGGAAACAATAGAGGTAGCCAGCACAACAACACAGTAGGTCCTCTCACCACCCTCCCTGCGAGTGTAGTGACGGTGGTGGTGTCTGGTGGAAAGTGGCGGGAAACAGTAGAGGTAGCCAGCACAACAACACAGTAGGTCCTCTCACCACCCTCCCTGCGTGTGTAGTGACGGTGGTGGTGTCTGGTGGAAAGTGGCAGGAAACAGTAGAGGTAGCCAGCACAACAACACAGTAGGTCCTCTCACCACCCTCCCTGCGTGTGTAGTGAGGGTGGTGGTGTCTGGTGGAAAGTGGCGGGAAACAGTAGGGGTAGCCAGCACAACAACACAGTAGGTCCTCTCACCACCCTCCCTGCCTGTGTAGTGACAGTGGTGGTGTCTGGTGGAAAGTGGCGGGAAACAGTAGAGGTAGCCAGCACAACAACACAGTAGGTCCTCTCACCACCTTCCCTGCCTGTGTAGGAGGGAGCATTCAAACAGTACTGATGCCTTAGAACTCAAGAATCTCGTTCTTCCTTATGTTTTTGCCTGGAATCAAGCCAATCTGTTCTTCGACTAGTCAAGCACTCTTTCATCAATAATAAATGCATTGAACTATCCAACTCTAGTTCTTCCCAATCTTTCTAGCAAAAAACCTCTCCAACAATAGTTCTTGCTCGTCTTTCCCTCCCATTTTCCACTCTGCTAGAAACTCCACCTTGGATGATTCTGGTGCTATTCCTCCCTCTCCACCCCCCTCTCCCTTACTTATGCCGAATATCCTAATCTCTTCTAAAGATGTTATTTCTAACCACTCTGGGCTTACTACTAAGAAGGCGTACGGTCCGGACGGTGTTCCTCCTGTTGTACTCAAAAACTGTGCTTCCGTGCTGACTCCCTGCTTAGGCAAACTATTTTGTCTCTGTCTCTCCTCTAACGTCTTCCCTTTATGCTGGAAGTTCGCTCTCATTCAACCTGTCCCAAAGAAGGGTGACCACTTTCAGCCCTCCAACTATCGTCCAATTGCTCTCATCTCATGTAGCTCTAAAGTTTTTGAAACTATTCTTGCTTCCAAATTTCTTAAGTATTTCTCTTCCCATAATCAACTCTTAGATTGCCAGTATGGCTTCCTCAAGGGTCCCTCTACTGGTGATCTTCTTTCATATATTACTAACTCTTGGTCATCAACTGTCGGGACTTTGGTTAGACCTTTTCTATTGCACTAGACATATCGAAGGCCTTCGATAGAGTCTGGCACAACTCTTTAATTTCTAAACTACCCTCCTTCAGTTTCTATCTCTCCATCTGTGCCTTTGTCTCTAACTTCCTTTCCGGCCGTTCCATAGCTGTGGTTGTGGACGGCCATAGCTCACTTCCTCATTCTATCAACTCCGGTGTTCCTCAGGGCTCTGTCCTATCTCCCATTCTTTTTCTAATTTTCATAAATGATCTTCTCAACTGTACCTCCAGTCCCATCCATTCATACGCAGACGACTCTACCTTACACTACTCAATTAGTTTTTCTGAACGCCCCCCTCAAAGACATACGTAATGAGGCCATAGAACACTTAACTTCTAACTATTTCCAATGGGGGAAGTGAAAACCTTGTTGCCTTTAATGCTTCCAAAACCAAAAATCTCCATCTATCTACCCGTCCGGAACTCCCAGTGGACTATCCCTTATTCTTCAACAATACAAAAATCAATCCTTCATCTTCTGTCAATATTCTTGGTGCCTCTTTTCCTTTTGTTCTCACTTGGAAGGACCATATTCCCAGTCTTGCTAAGGCAGCCTCCCAGAAGCTGTGTGTACTCAACCGCCTCAATGGGTTCTTTACCTCTGCACACCTTCTTGCTCTGTACAGGGGCACGGTCCGTCCTTGTATTGAGTATTGTTCACATGTGTGGGGAGGATCCTCTCACACCGCACTCCTAGACAAAGTGGAGAGGAAGGCCTTTCGTATCATTAACTCCTGTCCACTCACCAACTCTCTGCAATCTCTCTCTCCGCCGCAATGTTGCATCTTTCTCGCTACTCTATCGCTACTATAATAATCAGTGTTCCTCAGAGCTCTCCCAGTGTATACCACCTCCTCTAAATAGGGCACGTCGTACCCATCTTGCAACACAACCCCTCCCCTCCTTTGTGCAACTCTGTAACCCGAGAGTGAAACGTTACTCTCAAACTTTCTTCTATTCAACAGCTGAGCTCTGGAACTCTCTCCCATAATTAATCTTTCCCTCTTCCTATGACTTAAATTGCTTCAAACTCCGTGTGTCCATATATTTTGGCTCGAACGTCCATTGATTTTGGCCCTGGCACTCTTTCAAATCTGGGGGAGGCACTCCCTACAGGCAGTTCTGCCTTTTGCCTCCTTCACTCAAATAGAAGAAAAAAAATACATATATACAGTATAACATAACACACAATAGTACCATTGTTCGTTTGTTATGGATATATTTACCAACTTATTTGTGTCATCACCTCTACAATTACTGTACCATGATATATGCGATACTAGGCCTATAGTCTGGTCGAAACTATATTTTCGCAGTTATATAATTATCAAGCGTTGCTCAGGTTGATTCTACATATTTGAATATGGCATTTACAAAGACATGTTCTATTTATAAGTGACTGTAAGATGAGTAAATCCATTAAAATCATTTAGAAATTTATATTCGCTATCAGGTTGTTCGTAATTAAATGCGAACACGTAATTTCGAACTGGCAAAAGTAGGTCTTCTAGTAACCAATGAAATAACATATTCATATATAGCGACCAGTAACATTAACATTCCAATTGGTTGAGTTGGTTTACATCAGAGTACATGTATTGTGATAATGTTATTATGAATGCACCTAATCTAATTAACCCATATTATAGCCTATCAATAGTACAGATAAGTAATTACTAAAGCTTCTGTGATTATCTTTAAACTTGACATTATAGTAATTGTGTATTAGGTCATTAACCCTTAATTAGCGGCTCACCACATAAGTCGAGTTAAATAAAGCTGGACTATGTGGCGGCGCTCGTCATAACTCGAGTGGCAATTTCAGCACGTAATGTTGCTGAGAGAGAGAGACAAGTGGTGGCAGGAGAGTAGCGAGCGTATGACTGCTCCAGACCACCGCGGCGAACCTACTGACACGAATCTCACCTCCCTCCTACCTCTCTCACTCGCTATATAAGGAATTGTATGGGGAAAGTGCCTAATTACATGCTTTTTGCACTCGCGTTGCACGGTTATTGCAAGAAAACTAGCCATCATAAAAGGATCGTTATGGTGTCATTCGAAAGCTCTGTTTATGCCCTTTCAGGGATAGGTACTTGTTTTACGTTCTGGGTCTTATTTAGGCATGAAAATGATCACGTAAACAGCCCTATTTTGGCTAAAAACACCCCGCTGGGCGGTACATATAAATAAACCGCATAGGCCGCTCTTAAGGTGTTAAATATTCAACGAGGTAAGAGAAGATAATTATAATGAATTTCCTCCCATGGAACAATTAGAATGAACCACAACGATTACTTTATAATTTCCGTATAATGTCGTAATGGGAATAAATAATCACGAAACATACCCTAGACAGCTGTGAGCACACATCTATATATATGTATTACATCACAACCTGCAACAGACTGAATTATTCTCTATATTGCGTTTAACACGTCATTAACCCCAAAACGGCGAGTTATGTGTAATGGTAATGGACACCACACAACTGGGCGGACATATTAGGCTCCATTCCCACCTATAATCGTCTTTTTACGATAAATATCGTTATTACTTATTCATATGCGCCTATTTTACCTTTAAACCTTTCATGTTTTTATGACGCAGAGGTTGCCAGATTAGCAATAATAAATAGAGTTCTCTCACTCTTATAATTACCTCTCCAATATTAGTTTTCTGCCCACAGCTAGCTCAAAGACAACTGCAGAGGTTGTAGTAACTAAACTAAAGGTTTATAAATACCCCTGATGGTAACAAAGGCTTTAAAGTATCCCTAATAGGCTCAAAATTGCGTCAAGAACGTGAGAGGGTTAATATGAAGATAGTAACCTGTACCAACAATAAAACAAGTGGGAATATATTTGTTCTGGTCAAAATCGCGAATTGTAAGCGAGCGGTTCATTCATCAAGTGTGAGTCAGCTGGCACCACACCCTCCTCTCTCTAAGCCTGGAGAGTGACTGAGGCCTGTATATATCTCTCTCTCTCTCTCTTTCCCACGCATAGACGCACACATGACCACACCCTGCAACCGGCTTGCAGATGTTAGCACGAAAATATACCAATGAATAAGGGAATAACAGGGAAAATAGGTGATAATTGAAGGAGGGGGTGGGGGGGGGGGGGAAGGAGGGGGTGTGGAGGAGTGATATGAAGTACGGAGGAGAAAAAAAATGTGTTAAGTGATACTGGGGCCTTTTAAAAAAATTGTTTAGGCCTTGGCTCATATGAGGACGCTCGCCTTTCCCCAGTACGGACTAATATGAGGACGCTCGCCGTTTATGGGTTAAAAGTAGTGTCATGCTGGAGCTCTATTATGACATGGTTAAGGATACTAACACATAATATATAATTGTTTTGTTTAATTAGATTAGTTTATGGAAATAAGATGTAGCCTATCGACACTCTTCAGCTGAACGCTGGACACTGTGGCACAAATCCACAAGTTACACAGATCTGTGGATAAAAAAGAAAGTAAGCTATTAGGCACACGTGGATAACCTTAATACAAAGCAGCGAGATAACAGAAAAAAGGCTGAGAACTGTCAGATAATATACGTCACCCTGTCTGAGTATTTCACGATTTGCCTGATGTTTACATTGCCTGCCTTCAGCAAAATACTATCTACCTTTCACTTGCTTTAGGGAAACTATAATTATTGGGTCGTTTCTTTCATCATATATACATTATACATCTAAGAGAGGGCCTTGGTTTTCGATGGGACATAAGGACCAGCATTAATCCCTCTTTCAAGCGAGATAAAGGAAAACATAACTGACCACCAACATCAGTCCGTCTGCTGAAATGAATGATTGTTATTTAACTTATTTGTCAGCATTATTTTGTTCGTCACCCAACATAATTTAGCAATATTATTACAATAGTTATCTTAATTGCAAATCCAAACTCATGTGTGTGCATTTTAAGCTCAAAAGTTAGGCATAGCCGAATTATATAGCTAAGCAGATGACATGCAGATGATGCAGATCGACACTAACGCCATCAAGTGTATGGACCCGGCGCGAGCTCAGCAACAACGACAACAACAACAACGTAAGTGCGAAAATATGGAGTCTGAAAATGCCACTTGACTATTCTTGGTATCACTCTTCTTGCTCAGTTAACTATCATGTGTTCTATACTCGTTGATATTATCTAACACCCTCCTCCTTCCTCCCGTTCCTCCACCACTGTTCCGTTCCCTAGCGGGATATCTCCCTCCCCTTGACATAATTGTCGTATATTGTTTACAATGATGGTCCTTTATACCTACGTTCAGGGTGTTCATTGTTCACATGTGCCTAGTACTACAAACCTATACACAAAATATGACATAACAACATTGCTGTATATGGGAGATAATTATATGATATATTATCTAACACCATCCTCTTTCCTCTGCTTACTCCACCACTGTTTCGTTCCCTTCGCTTGGCCACAACCATGTATTTCATCAGCTGACTGCTAATACTTGTGTTACATTTAGGTTTGTGTTTAGAATAAAGGTAAATACAATTTATTTTACTGTTTTACAATGAAGTGTGTTGTCTTTAGCATCGGTGTATATCATTTAGCAATTCATTACAAGAATGCACTAAATCGAACAGTTTGGAAGACGGTACAAGACAAACCCGTACCTACTAATTAGAACGTGTCCCTAGTACCTAGTACGTACACGTACCATGTTTGTGTTTTCAAAGATCTCCGACGAACTATGTAGAATGGCGACTGATAGGTGTTGTAGAGTTGCTTTTGGAATACCTGATATTTACGTTTGATTGCTATGGCGTAGAAATTGTGGGGTCTGTAAGTCTGTGATATAATGCATTGCTATATATGTCAGTACCGTCGAAAATGCATAATATGGCATCGAAAATGCATCTATCTATCTATCTATTGCCTGACGCCGTGATTTCCGAAAGGGTAGCCACGAACGAACCGCCCCCATGCACTTCTGTCCCCAGGCAGTCGACCCCCCTCCTCCCAACCAGCACCGCCTTCATCCATATACTTCCTCACTCCATCCTTCCAGCTCTCTTTCGGTTTACCTCTCCCTCTCTGTCCTTCCACCTCGCTCTCGTACACCCTCTTATTCATTCTCTCGCTTCCCATACGTTCCATATGGCCGAACCATCTCAAGGTGTTCCTTTTCACACTTTCCAGCACATCTACCTCCACACCACACCTCCTTCTTACTTCCTCATTCGTCTGTCTATCCCTCCATGTAACTCTGCACGCACTTCTCAAGTAACTCATTTCCATCCCTCTCACTCTTGGTCTGAGTCTCTTCTCCAACGTCCAAGCTTCGTTTCCGTAAGTCAGTGTTGGGATTACCACACTGTCATGCAAGGACTTCTTCACTTCCATACTGTCCACCCTATTTCTTGTACTGCTTTCAGCATTCCTACAACCCTCTTCCCCTTTTGCACCCTCTCTCACACTTCTTCATCCATAGTCCCATCATTACTCAACACACTGCTCTGAAACTTAACTGAACTGACAATCCCCATAGCCTGAACGTTCAACTTCACCTCACACTCTGTGGCTTCACCCCTTTCGAAGACCATAGCCTTGCTCTTCCCCGCATTAACCTTCAGATTCCGTTTTTCGCACACTGTTCCAAACACATTTACCAGACCCTGCAACTCCCATTCATTATCGCTCATCAGAACTGTATCATCATCAAACAGCAGTACAGGTAGCTTCCACTCATCTCCCTCCCTTATCAGCGATACACCAACATCCACTGCTCTTCCTTGTATTTCTTTCATGACTCCATCCATGTATACAGTAAACAACCACAGGGACATCACACACCCCTGTTTCAACCCAACATTCAGGTCAAAGAACTCGCTCTGCTCATTCTCCACACGTACTGCCCCCTTTGCACCCTCATACATGCTCTTCACTGCTTTCAGCAACTTGCCATCTACTCCGTATATTCTAAGTACTTTCCACATACCTTCTCTATCCACTCTGTCATAGGCCTTCTCCAAGTCCATAAAGGCAACATACACCTTTTGTTGCTTCTCCAGATATTTCTCCACAACACAATTCAGGGTAAATGATCTTCCTAAAACCGCCCTGCTCGTTACCTATCCATTTCTCCGTTCTCACTCTCACTCTCTCAATCTCTACCCTACTGTGCACCTTCCCTACTACGCTTAGGAGACATATTCCTCGGTGGTTACCACACTCTCCTCTTTCCCCTTTACCCTTATATAGGGGGACTATTATGCCTGATATGGCTTATAAAAACAACATTACGGGCGTCTCACCCTTGTCCTTTTGTTACATACAGTATATGTAGCATCTTGATAAAAATTAATTTGCCCAATCTGGGCCCATGTTGATAATTTATATAAGGTGCTTTGAATCTTGTGTGTCCGAAAAGGAATTTACTTCACTTTCATTTTGTTATCGTCAGCAAATTTTGAGATCCTGCATGAGAGCCCAATACCAATGTTATTAATATAATAGAACAGGTCCAAGGACTGATCCTTGTAGTACACCAATTGCGCCATTAATCTAACTCGAAGCACTAGCAGTGGAACAGTGTGGAACAGTGTGCGAAAAACGGAATTTGAAGGTAAATGCGGGGAAGAGCAAGGTTATGGTCTTCGAAAGGGGTGAAGTCACAGAGTGTGAGGTGAAGCTGAACGGTCAGGCTATGGAGATCGTCAACTCTTTTAACCCTTAAAGAGCGGCGGTGGACTTAAGTCCGCCTCCAATTTGCAGCAAGTTAGGAGCATTATTAAGGCTTTTAACACCTTACGAGCGGCCTGGGCGGTAATTTATATGTACCGCCCAGCGGGGTGTTTTTACCCTAAATAGGGTTGTTTACGTGATCATTTGCATGCCTAAATAAGACCCAGAGTGTAAAATAACTATATATCCCTGAAAGGGCATAAACAGAGCTTTCCAATGACACCCCAACCATCCTTGTACGACCACTGGTTCTCTTGCAACAATCGCGCAACACGAGTGCATAAACCATGTAATTAGGTACTTTCCCTACATAATTTCCTGTGTAGCGAGTGCGAGAGGGTGGGGGAGGGTGGGATTCATGTCAGTAGGTCCGCCGCGGTGGTCTGGAGCAGTCATACGCTTGCGACGCTTCTCCCACCACTCATCTCTCTCTCTCAGCAACATTACGTGGTGAAAATGGCACACGACATAAGTTGTGAACCGCCACTTAGTTTCCATATTTATTTCACACGACATAAGTTGCGCGCCGCCAAAGAAGGGTTAAAGGGTTAAAATCGAGTACAAATGGCCGGGATCGCAGCGGGCCAGACAGCCGACTCCCAGGGATTACCGCCGCCCATTAACTCATGCTCCCTGTGTTCTCGAGAGGCCGGCAGTGTAGCCAGTAGTGAGCATAGCTGGGAAAAATATGCCGCTATACGCTAAACTCCCATGTTACTGGTATCACTGTATGAGAACCACGAGTGCTACGTAGCTCGTTCTGGTCTCATTTTGAAGCTTTTAGTGCCTAGTTTTTTGCTGAATACATTTCTGTTCATGCAGATACTTGATTTATCATTCAGGAGGGCCTGAATATGCCCAAATAAGCCCAAAACCCCCCGCTAGACAAGGGTTTAGTATCTGGGCAGTGTGTTGAGTAAAGATGGGACTATGGATGAAGAAGTGCGGGAGAGGGTACAATAGGGGAAGAGGGTTGTAGGAATGCTAAAAGCACTAACAAGAAATAGGGTGGTCAGTATGGAAGTGAAGAAGTCCTTGCATGACAGTGTGGTAATCCCGACACTGACTTACGGAAGCGAAGCATGGACGTTGGTTGAGAGACTCAGACCAAGAGTGAGAGCAGTGGAAATGAATTACTTAAGGAGTGCGTGCGGAGTTACATGGAGGGATAGACAGACTAATGAGGAAGTAAGAAGGAGGTGTGGTGTGGAGGTAGATGTGCTGGAAAGTGTGAAAAGGAACAACTTGAGATGGTTCGGCCATATGAAACGTATGGAAAGCGAGAGAATGACTAAGAGGGTGTACGAGAGCGAGGTGGAGGGACAGAGAGGGTGAGGTAGACTGAATGAGAGGTGGAAGGATGGAGTGAGGAAGTACATGAACGAAGGCGGAGCTGGTTGGGGGGGAGGGGCGTCGACTGACTGGGGACAGAGGTGCATGGGGGCGGTTCGTTCATGGCCACCCCTTCGGGGATCACGGCGTCAGGCAATAGATAGATAGATAGAAGCACTAACATATATAAAATTCAATATCTGGAAGCCACAACGCCCCTGTCTCGCTGTCTTATCATGCAGCCTCGGACAACTCTCGCACACCACGTATTGAGCTTATTACTCACTTGCCATTGCTCCTCATCGCACATGTGAATATTCTTATAATATGTTAATGTATGTTGGAAACAGGGAGGGTATTTATTATTTATTTTATGATTTGTCGGTGGGCTTTGCATTATCATACTGAAACCAAGTACAACACAAATTCAATCCCAACTCTCAACTCTGTCAACTCTAAAAACATCATAATCTAGTTCATCTTCGCTCACTAATTTAACGCCAGTGTGCTATCTCTCTCTCTTTGTCTCCTTCTTCTTCTGCTCTCTCATCTCAAACACCAACAAGATTCTGATCATCATAATTCTGGAGCTCAATTACAGCCACCGTGTTCACTCATTATTAACTCTCACTCCCTCTCTCTCTCTCTCTCTCTTTTCTTGGAAATATTATCTCGTCCTTAATACTTTATAGTATGTAAACAAAGTCTAGAGTTAATGTTAATTAGTGTTCCTGAACATAAATACTTCCCAAACATTTACGTTGGTGGATTTCTGGTATCAATATGGCTTACTACGTTCTTCATGAAGTTAAGACCTCATTGCTGCCCTCCTATCTCTATTTCTATTATGTGGCTCTGAATTTGAATACATAGTACTCTTTGTTTGGTATGCACAGTACAATATTCTTCTGGATAACTGTCTAGTATTCACTCACATATATTGTTTAATGTACAGTGACACCCCATAATAACTACACTGCATATTTAAGATTTACTGCTTAATTTGTCAACTCTTTCTGACCAGTCATTAGACGTATTGTTGTAAGATTATACAACATCTATTTTTACCATCTATCTGTTGAGGTACAGTTGGTATCATTATTTTGTATCCACTCCATAACTAATGTATGGAAGAAATGTGGCATGGTTCAATTACGAAGGTGCATGCTTGTTATGTACTAGGTAATTCATAAGAGCACTAGTTAACGTTCTTCCATCAAATATTGTTTTGTAAGTCAATCACACTATTTTTAATTTCACACACATATTCTTTGAATGGGTACGAACCGATATGAGTAACTGTACCTCTCAGTTCAGTGTGAAGTTGCCTGTTGCTAAGTTTATCTTTATATATCCTATTATATAAAATATATATTATATTTGTTATACTGCACTAATACATTTCACCTATATTTCTTTAATAATGTACAGTTGTACACTCGGATACCATAGTGTCTAGCTCAGTCATAAATATGTGTGGACTTTCACATATTTATATTAATATTATAGAAGTATATATCTAAAAATGTATGATTATAATCATCTATACATCAGCTACAAACCTATAAATATTGTATTTGGAAAATCATATTCCATCTAAAAATCAATCCAGATAGTTATATTTGCATAAATAAAGTGATAGGTCCTTGAATATTCATTAGTAGCTGAACATCCATTCCAAACAATCCTGCACATTTATAGTGGGTTATTTTATCACTCAGGATGATAATATAAATATCCAATGGTGAACTATCTGCCGCCATAGCACAAGCGAGGATTTATACTGATTTAGGTACATATAACCCACACATACCTCATGATCCAAACGAGATGGTCAAGACTTATTTCTAGTTGAGATAGCAGAACCCCAGATGATGAGAAATTATAAGAACAGGATAGTACAGTGAGAGAGAGAGAGAGAGAGAGAGAGAGAGAGAGAGAGAGAGAGAGAGAGAGAGAGAGAGAGATTTACATAGATTTACATAGATTTACATAGATACACTGGCCACACATATCTTACGATCCCTACGAGGTGACCAGGACTTAATCCTAATAGAGATAGCAACCCTAAGAGAAAGTGGAAGGATAGGATAGCAAAGATGAAGGAGAGAGAGAGAGAGAGAGAGAGAGAGAGAGAGAGAGAGCGAGAGCGAGGGAGGGGGGCAGTAAGCGATTTGTTTTTTGAACATCATGAAGCAATACAAATCATCAAACATTTATAATGCAAACATCACATACGTTCCAAATTAAACGCAGTTATTATTATCTTCTTCAGAAGATAGATACAAAAATCCTGCAACATCTATCTTGGCTCAACCTTTCCTAAAATTCGGTAATACAGGCTCTGGTAATTAATCACACACAAACCCATTAAGGAGATGGGTGGGAGTTTGAGCTTTTGTTCCAGGCTGAAGCAAGTGAAATATTAGAAAAGTGAGGATGAAAAATGCGCGTGTAGTCCAAGACAAATATATGCTTGTCAATGTTGATGGAGGTGGTGGCTTGAGTGAAATTGTACACAGAGAATTTGGGATGATAAATGATAGAGTGGATTGTTGCTTACATTCAGATAATATCATTCAAAGGTAGAAATTATAATGAGAATTACCTAGGTACAGTTCTCAAAATAAGTTCTGTTTCTCTCTGTTGTTTATGAATTGAAATATAATACGCATGATTTAATTACGATTGTTTCTTAACCCTTGTCTATCGGGGCCCGACTTAAGGCGGTCAAGAGAACCAAGAACTAAATGGCGTGGCCCAACTTAAGTCCAATGCGATGTTGAGCACATAATTGGCTCTGAGAGAGAGTCTGAGAGGTGGGAGAAGCGCGGGTGGGCTCTGACCGTTCGGCACGGCTCCCGTACCGTGACTGGTCCCTCCTCCACACTCATCCACATCCACTGCCTCCCTAGACAGGGAAATATGTAAGGAAATTACCGTATTTTAGGGTTTTTGTACTCGCGTTGTAACATCGTTGCAAGACAACCCGTGGTCGTGCAAGGATGGTTCAGGTGTCATTGGAGAGCTCAATTATCGCCCTTTCACGGATACATAATTGTATTACGCTCTGGCTCTTGTTTATGCATAAAAAAGAGCATGGAATGAAGCTCCTTTAGGGTAAATCTGCCCGCTTGGCAGGTAGTAGATGTTACAAACGGCCCCGTGTGACGGGTGTTAAGTAGTGGTATAACTCCTCTAATTAATCAACTGATAATATATTTTGTATTAACTTCACCAAACGCCTCCTATAAAATTAATGAAAGCATATATGTGATCCACCAGGATTCGAACCCATGGTTATCACACACAGATTGTTAGACAAATTAACCATTACACCACCAAGACGGTTAAAGGGTTATGCACACGCCTACGACTTCTTATACATTCTCGAATACTGGATATTAATCTAATCATGTTCATATTCCCACTGCACTATGTTAGCCTAATGTTAAAATTTGGGGAGGCTGAGCCATACACCCCCAATTCACCCTGTATAAGAGATTTTGTTTCTAGCATTATACCATCTTAATACCAATGGAAATACTAAGACTCGCTGAAAAAATCAGCTCTCTATGTGCGTGCGCACGCGAATTTCATCGCACTATATGAAAAATCATTCTAGACATTGAAAAAAATTCAAATTTCCCGCAATTTTCGTATGGCGCATCCTACAAGCATCCCCTACAACGTAGCGTGTTCGCTTTCCCATATTGAATAATAGAATAAGGTGCTGAAAAAAATATATACAGTAATATGTATATTTTTTGGGTATCGCAAATTTCGACATGAAAAAGGTCGAATCTTGGAAAATATCGGAGTGGCAGCCATTGTGAGCATGCTAGAACATTGCTATATAGTCCTATATATAGTGTGTAGAAGGGGAACGAAGCAGAGCAATATAAAAAAGTGTAGTTACACTTGGGAGTTGCCAATATATGATCTCTGGAAATCGCAAAACTTTTATAATCATACCTTGATGAGATAATTTTTTGATGAGAACCTAAGCTTCTCCTTCCAGAGACGTTTTCTATTACTAAGCTGTTAGAGAAAACGAAGTTATATGGGATACTATTGTAAACAATCTTGGTTCATAGGCTTTACAGATTATTATACCAAAGTTTTTTATATAAATCCATGATATTGGGGGCCATGGGAGGGGGGGGGGGGGGGGGGGGCTAGGGATGTCATATGGGTGTTTATGCCCTCATATGATAGTTTCTATTGTTTACAGAAGCCTTTTAGACAAACAACACAACAAACAAAAAAAATTGGGCTGAGGGGAAAACATTTCGTTGATTGGGGGTGTGAGTGAACCCCCGTTCTGGGGGGTTATGGATGCGATACATTTTTTTTTTGCCCTCCTATGCTATTCTCCTATGTTGAAAGAAGCATTTTAGAAGAAGAAAACAAAATTTGAAATGTTGACTGCATTGGGGGTGTAAGGTTCAGCCTCCCCTTAGTGAGAGGAAGGAATATTCATGGGGCACAGATAATTTAGAACGTCCTCGCTAAGAAATATTCCTGAACCTACTGATAATCTATTTTTTATTAACTTCACCACAACACCCAACACCTCCAATGAAATTTATGAAAGCATAAATGTGATCCACCAGGATTCGAACCGGGTTATCACACACAGATTTTTAGACACCTTAACCATAGAAACCACACTCGCAATTCATTCATACTATTTTCTTTCATTCATAAGATCACGACGAGGATCAAAACTTACGTGGACAACAGTACTGTACAATAAATAATGTGTAGCATAGATACATGAAAATACACAATATACAGTTAAAATAACATAAATTAGTCAATACGTTGGGGACTACGCAGCGGCCGCGCGTAGTTGTACTCACCCTCCAATTCCACTCCAAGGGATCTCTTTGGGCGAGGTCCCAAGACGTAAATCAATCCATCCCGAATAATTCACGACATAGGACCGAATTCCTTGACAATTTTCATTTTTGTGGGTGGTAACTATTAAATGTTTGCTGTATTCCTGGCCAGTCAATATGGTAGTGTAGTTAATGTATTTGTAATGAGATTACAGTAATACTATTCCGTTACATTTCAATTACAATATTATTTATCCTTTCAGAGCGGGGAACTTCTCTTGTATTTTATTGTAGTCATATTCAGACAATTTTCTGCAGCTTAGGAAGGGAATATTGCAGTAAAAAAAGTTCAATGAGACACTATGTAAAGTTTAAAGTGCTAGGGGTCCTTTAACATCGTCTAATCAGAGCCATAGTCAAATGAATGAAACATCACCTGTACTGAAAGGGTTAGATGAACTAGGCTATGATACTGACAGGCTAGGAATACGGGCAGACTGTAGTAAATACCATCGACAATGATAGGCCTGGTCTAGGAATACTGATCATAATCATTGGACTTGCATCAGCTTTTGAGTCATGTGGTCAACTCCTTCTTTCCATAGGTATAACTGGATATTCGTTTTGTTGAATTTGACCGTGTGTGTGTTCGTCTGTGTGTAAATGTGCGTGGATGTGTGTTTCAATGTGGTTATATATGTGTACGTGTATGAGTGGGTAATTGTGTATTTTAATGTATATGTATGTATATACGTGCTTGATTGTGTATGTATGTGTGCGGCTGTGTTTATCTGCGTGTGTGTGTTTCTCTGTACTTATGTGTTTCTCTGTGTATGCGTGTTTTTGTTGTAGTATTCTTGTTCTTGGACAGACCAATTACCCACCATCCTCAGGAAGCAGGACAAAGGACTGCCTAAAATTATGTTCCGTGCAAAATGGTCTTGCCGGTAATGTGCTTTCTCTCTCTCTCTCTCTCTCTCTCTCTCTCTCTCTCTCTCTCTCTCTCTCTCTCTCTCTCTCTCTCTCTCTCTCTCTCTGGTACCTCGTGGGAAATTATTGAAAACATTGGAAGTGTTGGGCATTAAAGGAAAAATTCATGCCTGGATAAAAAGCTGGCTATCAAACAGAAGGCAGAGAGTTGTGATAAAATGAGTAGAATCTGAGTGGGAGCCTGTTTATAGTGGAGTGCCTCAGGGATCGGTCCTGGGGCCAGTTTTGTTTATAATCTATATAAATGACATCGATGTTGAACTAAATAATACTATCTCAAAGTTCGCTGATGACACAAAGATAGGAAAATCAGTATTAACCGAAGAAGACAGAAATAAACTGCAATCTGATTTAAATAAAATAGTAGAGTGGTCGGAAAAATGGCAGATGCCATTCAATGTTGACAAATGCCAGGTCTTGCAAATAGGTAATAAAAACAAAACATGAATACAAGATGAAAGGCCAGCCAATCAAAACAAGTGCATTAGTTAACCCGTACAGCCCCAGCAACGCGCCTGACGCGTCGGCGATGTATGTAACGCACAGCCCCAGAGACGCGCCTGGCGCGTCACCCTAATTGCGCCGACCGTAACCTCAGGTGTAGCCACTCAAGAGGGCTCAGATTTGTATGGGAACTGTGTACGTATCCCACGCAACCGTGCCGATGGTTGAAAACTCTCAAAGTCCACGTGCGTGCGCGCGAGCGCGCAATAACCTGTTTTTTTGGGATAATTGCCTTCAATTTTTTACTCTTATAAAAT
Source organism: Paralithodes platypus (assembly GCA_032716605.1). Lineage (NCBI taxonomy): Eukaryota > Metazoa > Arthropoda > Malacostraca > Decapoda > Lithodidae > Paralithodes > Paralithodes platypus. Next base: position 63,449,730 of record CM064498.1, on the reverse strand, counting down.
CCCTTTTCGGGGGCTCTGTAGGACCATTTTTTAAGCTTTTTGAGCGGTTTTTCGTGGTTTTTCCTTCATTCCTAACCCATTCGCTATTGTTTCTGGAATAAAACCATTTTTTGAAAACCGGCCGGGTTCTGGTGCGCAAACATTACAAAACTAGCCGGGGCTCCACGGGTTAAAGACCTGGGGGTTCTTATATCTGAAAACCTGAAGACCTCAGATCAATGTTCAGCAGCTGCGAATAAGGCCAATCGAGCATTGGGATATATTAAGAGAAATTTTACTTATAAAAATGAGAACATTATAGTACCTATATTTAAAAGCATAGTAAGACCCCATCTTGAAAATGGGGTGCAATTTTGGTCTCCTTATCTGAGCAAGGACATTGGGAAGCTAGAGTCGGTGCAGTGTAGAGCGACAAAGTTGATTCCGTCACTAAGAAATAAATCTTATCATGAAAGACTAAAAAATTGAATTGTGTTTCACTTAAGAAAACAAGATTGCGAGGTCAATTAATCGAGTGTTTCAAGATACTAAAGGGATTTGACAAAATTTATGTAGATTCACTTTTCAAAATAGACAATAGTTCATTAACTCAGGGAAATGGAATGAAATTAACTCGGGGAAATGGAATGAAATTAACTCGGGGAAATGGAATGAAATTAAAAACCAGGAGGGCGAATCTCAATATCACAAAGCACTTCTTCACCTAAAGTGTGGTCATCGAGCGGAACAAATTGGCTGAGAAAGTGGTACAATGTAAGACAATTGACACATTCAAAAGAAGTCTAGACATTCATTTTGAGGAGGTGGGAATAATATAGGTAAAAAAAAAAAAAAAAAAAAAAATCTATTTTAGAATTAAGTCCGGACTACCTAGTAGGGACCGTCGCGCGACGTCTGTGTAGTCTGTGTATCTATGTAACTATGTAACTCTCCTTGTGTACGGTAACTATTTATCTTCCTCCTTATTTTCCCTACATATGTATCTCACCTTCTCTCTGTTCACCTTCCTCCTTCCACTTCTCTAATTCAGCCCTTCCATCCTAAAACCATTAACTGATTGGCTAATAGATTTATTCACTTAGGAGCCACTGGGATCTTTATAGAGCACGTCCCCCTTACTCTTCTTTCTTGTACTACCTCACATCTCTCTCTCTCTCTCTCTCTCTCTCACACACACACACACGCACACACACAGTATCATGAATACAGGCCACAATGGCCGAATGCGCTGACTCACTGTATTCTAGTCACTTGGCTCTAGTAGCACAGGTTTGAACCCAGCTACTTGCGGAAGACATTTCTGTCAAAAACATTCCTGAATGTAGTGGGCAAGTGTGGATGCGCCACCTTTAGGTTCCACCTGGTTCCCTGCTATTCCATCCTATTACTCTGCCTAATTGCCTGCCGGCTATAAATAAGTGGATTGTTATGTGTGTGTGTGTGTGTGTGTGTGTGTGAGAGAGAGAGAGAGAGAGAGAGAGAGAGAGAGACAGAGAGAGAGAGAGAGAGAGAGAGAGAGAGAGAGAGAGAGAGAGAGAGAGAGAGAGAGAGACAGAGAGAGAGACAGAGAGAGAGAGTCAACTAAAGAAAAAGGATCCAAGGAAGTAATATAAACTTTGTCCTTGCTATAAAGAACCAATTATCCCCCAGAGCCACAGAGCCATCGGGGTCAGACACCATTATATTGTATCACTCCAAGGACTCACCTCCTTACATTCATTTAACTCTTTCAAAATTCGAGGACGTTCTTACAATGCATTCTGGCTAGCGTTTATCAATAATATTTGCGAGTTGAAAGGTGTATTATGTTCCCTTATATCCCGTTGATCACAAAAGGCCTTCTAGAATATATGCCGAATAAACGCGTCTAATGATTTTCATAATACAAGAACCATTGTATTTGATTTAAGTGCACATATTTATTTGGGGTGCGTGGGGTGCGGGTATATTATGCATGTATAGATTGAAGAGTGCGGGCGACAAGACAGATCCTTGCAGGTTTCCATTTGTGATGTTTCTGATGTTAGATGACTGACCGGCAAATGATACATGTGCATATCTGCCTGCTAGGTAGTTGGCCAGCCACCTGTTTGTATTGTTGTGCATGTTTGAGTTGTATATTTTGTTTGTTAGGTTGTGGCAGGGGATGGCATGGAAGGCTTTACTAATGTCGAGTGTGGCAAGTAGTGATCTGTGTGGTGGTCTAGCCGACTTGATGCCATCACCTCTTTGTGTAACGTCTGTAAGAAGAGTGTTTGTGGAGTGTAGTGTCCTGAGACCATATTTTATTGGAGCTAGGGGTAAAGCGTGTGTGGTCAGTTGTAGTTCGAGGCGTTTTAAAAATGTGGATGGGGTGTAAAGGAGTGTGATGGGGCGGTGTGTAGATCACCGGCTAAGGTTGAACAATAATTATCACAGTATGAAATGCATCTCTCTCTCTCTCTCTCTCTCTCTCTCTCTCTCTCTCTCTCTCTCTCTCTCTCTCTCTCTCTCTCTCTCGGTTGAAGGACTGTACAGAGACCTCCAGTAGGTAGTGGTATAACTGTTAACCACTTTAGGATACAATGACGTGTTTGCACATTAATCTGGCTAGCATTAGACGATTATAATGAACATTTGAAGGCCCCTAGGAATTAAAATGATACGTTATATTTCAATTAACCCTCTGACTTCCAAAATTCTTTCCTAATTAAGAATATTCGGGTTATAATACCCAGAATAAAGTCATTAACAGGCAGCCTGGTATGCTTAATGACCTTTGCAGTACCGGTCTTCAATTCGTATTTGGGTTTAGCTACATTTTGACGATATAATTAATCTTAGGAAGGATATATCATAGCTAAAGGAATGAGATAGTTTGTAGCCTTTTAATTAGTAGACGTCCTTCCTAAGCTGAATATAATCGTCTCATAATTGCAAGAATGTAATAAAAAGAATGTCACCGTACTGAAGTTCATGAACGATTCTGACACAATGATATATAATTTTGAAACACTCCCTTGAGCCACATCCCCCTGTCACATATTTCCTTTATTCATTGTTCACTGCTTCAAGTGTTCTATACAGCTGTACAACAACTAGTTGTGCACTCTAGGACTTAACTCGTGGCCTTAAGGGTGTGAATTTATCTCGAACCGAATACAACATTTTCACTATATATTTTTACCAGATATATACTGTACGTTTCGAAAGTCTGTTTATGCTATTCGAGGGTTCAACTTAGCCCAGGATTTGTGTATTAGAGTGTACAGTTCGTGGTCAGTAATTTCTGAGAACAAAAATTGGAAGCACAACTACAAACTAATCCTGCTTAATCCGTAAACATAACATATTGTGATTCACTACAGGAAGCGCCAACGAGCTTGGCAATAATGTTGATCCCTGACCTCTATAAATTAAAGGGCCTGGAACAAACTGGCTGTAAATATCCACACCTATTTCTTGGTGGACTCTTCCCAAATGGTAGAAACGTCAGCCCGATTGTTTTAATTTATTTTGAGTTATAAGAAGTTATGGGGTCAAAATTATTGTGATGTTCATTGCGCCAATGTAGTTATCGCTCACAATCTTGTTTTTATCGTTGGGGGTATTCATTATAAGTGAATACCATTAATTGAGTGTTTTAATTTGGTTGCTCACTATTTACCCTGCAACCCTGATGCAGATGCCCTCTTTGCATATGTTCCAGAATTCATGGGCTTCTGTTTACATTAATTTCAATGTATATTCCAGCTTGCATTCCATGCATATTGGATCGATTCCATTGCGTATTCTCACCAGTTTGAATTCGCTCTAGATTTCCCTATATACTTGGACTGCATATGTGTGTTCGTAATGCTTGACTAGTATTCTATTATTTACATATTGTATTTATATATATACTGTACAGTATATGCATTTATTTTTTGTCAATACAAATATTTACTGGAAACAAACATAATTAGAAACACAGGTAATAATAAGATAATTAATATTAAACATGTACAATCTTATTAATAATTATGAAATTTACTAATGCAGATATATAGATTACTTAAAATGTTCATAGAATGCGAGTAACTATCTGACAAGGAGAATACGAGAGTAAGGGAAGGAAGAGAGAAACCAGCCGCTCTTCCCTTGACATTTATCCGCCATTACTCATCTGACATTATGCCATTATAGACAACATATATCCAGTACCAACCAACTAAAGCAAGAGTGTGTTGACCTGTGGTGTGTAGAAACCCTATAGTAACAGAGATTGGCCAACCTTATGCATATTGATACCACGGGTGTAATTATCACCACTTTACACTCAATTAGGTTCATACCCATTACATGTACAGGACATAATTATAGTGTTCGCTTTTTAATTATTTTTTACGTGGTCAACTATAATATATCATCACATTGTTTGATAATTTACACCAACAATATGGCGCCCAAAGAAAACAATTGCCTCTGTCTCTTATTACAGAATTTCTATTGAAACTACCACCACAGTATACAAACAATACATATGATCAGTGATGGAATATGCAAGCCCTGACTGGGTGGGCCTTTAACCTAGCTGAAACACATCAAAAGCCCTTGCAGACCATTAAAAAAACAAAACTAAAAATCATCACAGGCTGCAGAGCTACTACACCTACATATCACCTTCGTCAAGAAACCAAAGTCCTCAAAGTCAAATACCACCTGGACATGAGAGGCACTCAATTCCTGGCTGCAGCATCCACAAACCAACACCATCCACTACACTACATGGCAGAACACCCACATACACCAAGGAATATCAAAACAACACCCAGCCCACAATATCACACACACATACTGTCATCATCTCTCCCTCCCTGCCCAACTCAAACCAGCTTCCAGAAGCACATCCATACTTATATATCTCGCCGTTCCATCCAATCACTCAAAGACAACACGCAGCTGCAGGCACAACCTCACGAAATCCATTCCTCTGAATCCTCTCTCCCTAGCGAGGACAGAGTCCACCTGGCCAGGCTGAGATGTGGGCACCATCCAACTCTTCTGAGCTATTAGAAGAAACTGGATAACTCCGTCGTCGACACCTGCCTAGGATGCAACACAGCACCCAATGCTATTAACACCTTACGAGCGGGTGGTGGAGTATATTTCGCTGTGCCGCCCAGCGGAGAGTTTTTACCATAAATGGGGTTGTTTCCGTGCTCTTTTTCATGCATAAACAAGACCCAGAGCGTAATACAAGTATGTATCCGTGAAAGGGCGTAAATTGAGCTTTCTAATGACACCCGAACCATCCTTCTACGATCACTGGTTGTCTTGCAACGATCGTGCAACCGAAGGGCAAAATCGCTAAAATACGGTAATTACTTTATATAATTACGTATGTAGCGAGGGAGTGAGGGTGAGTGTAAGTGGAGTACATCTCAGTTGGTCCACGGCGGCCGTGGCGAGCGGTCATGAGGTAACCCATGCTCCTCCCGTCACTCGTCTCTCTCTCAGAGCCAATATTGTGCCAAAATTGCACTCGGACTTAAGTCAGGCCCCGCCACATAGTCCAAATTTTTCTATACGGACTTAAGTCGGGCCCCAAATACACAAGGGTTAAACACATCATAGAAGACTGCATTCCACACAATCACATCAAACACTTACGCCAACAACATATTCTACACTCCTTGAGAGCCTTGTGGAAAAGCCCGATCGTGGCCATGTCTTTTTTTAGGGACTCGGGGATGTTCGGCCAGACAGCCTAGGGAACGACAACAACAACACCAACAGAATATCTACTGTTGTGAAGTAAGAGTGGTGACAGTGATTGTAGGACTAACATGGTGCAGTAAACATAATTAAACAACAGCAACAATCGGTAACATCACAAGATCATTGATGGGTTTAGCTACAGTGCTAGACTAAACAAATCGCTCTCTTGTCTAGACTTCTTGGTTTGTCCACCTGCCCTGTACAACATTTTTTATAGGATTAGTTTTGTGTAGCTTTAATTTAATTAATTTAGTTAGCTTTGGGAACACGTATTAAAAATGTGCATCTATCTATCTGTCTATCTATATCTATCTATATTTATCTATCTATTCGCAATAAATACATTGGTGTTACGCGTTGCGCTTGGGTATTATTAACTATACAATTGATTGTTATGACTTTTCATGAAACTACATATTTTTATTAGGTGTCAAATAATTACTCCTTTTGAAATTATCTAAATTCTAAAACTCCCAGTTATGTGTTTTTATGGCATAGTGTTACTACATATTATACATATTATATATATATTAAAACACACACTAAATGTATAATGTTATGATCCTTTGATCTTGTGGTAAAATGACAAAACTACAAGCTCATAGCAAAAAATATCTCCTCGTCAAATAAGAGGCAGAAATAGCCAATCAAGTGAAGCATCATTATCGGGTGATCAAAGCCTCAACAGTATTGGCTGATTTATAACACGGATTATATTTGGTAGTAATAGTTAGGAATTCAGGTCAGATATTTGGAAAGGTTTCGTGTATATTCATATCTATTCAGGTGGTACACATATACATTTTGTTGCTTTACAGTATTCACCGTTTCCTTCATTTGCATAAAGTTTTTGTTTCTTTATTACCATCACCATTATCATTCTCAACGCCTTGCATTCCTACGGGAAAATTTTGCTAAAGGAGTCATGGTAGAACCGCCCTCAGACCATTTTGCTCAAACATGCTAATTTTGTCCGTGCCACTATGTACACATTTTCTTTCAATATCATTTTCCACTTTCTCCTAACATACCTCTAGAGTCTAATGGGTTTCCACTACCTGCTGGCCCTCTCATTTTACTTCCAGGTATTTTTTGTTGTTCTATTCTTGTCCTTAGCCATTCCTGGTAGATGGATGTGCCGCCTTGAATTAATTGGAGTTCTTTAAGCACCACTGTATATTAAATTACCTGAGATTGTTTTTTGTGTTTTTGTTAAATACATACACTTCTCTGTTGCTTTATCTATGTGACGTGTATATCCGAGAAGCCATTCTGGAATGGATCATCTACACAGATATCTTGTTCTGAATTAACTAATGTCCAGATGGTCCCTGTAGCAAAGACATGACCAAGCCCTGTCAATCAAGGGTGTGCACAACATTAATAACCGCATCCTATATCACTTGTTTGTGGATGATAGATGACATGCAATTAAACTGTTTTAGTTTTATATGCATCAGTTAATATCCTTTTTACCTAATATTGTACATTATATTAACCCTCTCATGTACTTGACGCAATTTTGAGCCTATTAGGGATACTTTAAAGCCTTTGTTACCGTCAGGACTATTTATAAACCTTTAGTTTATTTACTTCAACCTCTGCAGTTGTCTTTTGAGTTAGCTGTGGGCAGATCACTAATTTTGGAGAGGTAATTATAAGAGTGAGAGTAATCTATTTCTTATTGCTAATCTGGCAACCTCTGCATCATAAGGATGTGAGAGGGTTACACATTGTGAACTCTTTACAGCATCGGAATCACATTACAGCCTTGGATCCTCTTTGGCATTGGTAATCTCTTTTTCTAATCCTCCCCATGGCTCTTAATCCTTCCCGGCATGTCTGACCACTCTTAGCTTCCTTCGCTACCACCACTAACTGTTTTTGATATCATTAGACGTAAACGGGCGGTTTTATTGAGTTTACAAAGAACATAATATATATACTAAGGTCATTAATAGCCCTGCTAACCATCTAAAACCAATGTATGTATTATATTATCCCTGTACGATTCAACACTACTTTAAACACATGTAAATTAATGCAAAGACAAAACACGAACACCAACACACAATTGACTCCTATAGGGCTCAGCTAGATGAGGGTTTGTTTGCATAACCATCCCAGTTGTATATACCCTGTGTTTCGTCCAGCTCACGGTAAATTGAATTCGTTAACAGCAGATTTCTCTACATTTAACAGAATCCTATGAAACTCCTATGTCTCTGCATCATGTAAATACCAAATATTCGTACTTAACAACCTTATTTCGCTGCAAAATCCTCGTAATACCTCCGTAATCATTGTGAGGACATGACAATTTACCTTCTGCGGGGAAACAAAAACAGACTATATTGTATATTGTTAGCTAAAACAACACGAACATACAATAATGCCGTTGTACTGTATTTATCAGTATCTCATCGGACGTCTTGAGGGTTATCAGGATGACTTTGTTTAATTAGTATTGAGGCTTTTGATTATGTTTGCCATTTCAGAGCAATGGCTTGTCCACCAGGGGAAAAACACAGACCCCACCCAAACTGAATTCCAGTTTCGAGAGCAAGCTAATTATCCTGTATAATGCTCGGAAAGGGATGTCACAATACAATACATCAATAACCCCTTCTAACGTCGGATGGTGATGGGCTGGTCTATCCGAGTGAGAACTGAGCTATCTCTGCCATACCCATAGCTTACTCTGACTGTTCCTTTTACTTATATATCTTCTAGATCTCAAGTGGCGGCGTCTTTTCTGTGGATTGACCTCCCTACTGCCAACCTAGGTGGGGGATTGGGCACAGCCAAAAACCTCTTTCCTCATAATTGCTGAGGGGCACGGGGCCTTTTTTTTTCCCGGGCGTTTCCGCACCCTCCTCAGCTCCCTGCCTTGGAGTGGCTTCGGTCACCTGGGCTTTGTTAGTGGTAGGCAGGATGGATTTTGTGGGGGCGCTCGTTTGTGGCCTTGGCCTTGCTCGAGACCTTTGGGCTGTTCGGCCAGGCAGCCTGGGGAACAACAACAACAACAACGTCGGATGGGCTACCACAAAGGGGTTGGAAAGAGGGCATATTGATCTATTGGTAAAAATATTGACAATTTCAATAATATTATATACAAAAGAGAAACACCAGGGCTTGTTAGAAGAACACGTTCATCTTGCCAATATTAATTGCTACGTTTCGGAGACACCATCTTCAGGCAATTATAAAAATAATAGATACACTGGAAACGTAGCAATAAGTAAAGGCAAGATGAACGTACTCTTCTAGCAAGTTGGTGTTTCTCTTCATTATTTGCCACCGCTTATATACAGTATATATATGTATAATATTATACTGTACATATAGATAGATAGATAGATATAGACGGGGGACTGTTGAACTGTTGCTTTAATATACTGTCAGCTTTAACATGGTTATATTTGTGAATGCTTTGTGTGTGTATATGTTGCGTGAGTAAACTACTTGTGTGTGTAAAAGCTTTGTCTGTGCAAAAGCTTTGTGTGTGTAAAGCTTTGTGTGTATAAAGGCTCCGCATATGTAAATGCGTCGTGTGTGTACATGTTTGTGCGTAAATATTATGAAGTGTGTACATGTTTTGAGTGTGAAAATGTTATATAGAGTGTAAGTTCGTTGTAGTGAATACATATTATGGGTGTGTACATTTTTTGACGTGTGTTACGTGTGAAGTGTGTAAATGTTTTGCGTGTATGAATAATATTGTATAGGCTGTGTAAATATTGCGTGTGTAAAATGTTCCCCATGAAACAGCCTCATCCGTGCGAAAAATTGCCACTGGGATTTGGATCCCAAAGCTTTGATGTTACTTACATGTGTGTAGGTAGGTATGTGTAAGGGCTTGTGTGTGTGGTACATGCGCGCGCGTGTGTGTGTGCGCACTCGCGTGTTGACACTGTGAACGTGGCAAATATATTTTGGCATGCATAGGTAATAGTGATTACATAATATCTCTGGTGTTTTACTTCTGTAAATAAGTGTCTAGTTAGTGTGAATGTACGAGTTCATATTCTTGCGTGTATGTGTGTTTTATTGATGCACACATGTGCATGTTTCTATTGCCTTCAGTGGCAAGGTCAAGTTTACTAAGCACATTTACCTAATATTTAGAAGAGACATTAATCCTTGAATAATGCAAGTGACGTACTGAGAAACACTTAAGAGACAATACAAAGAGATGCTGAATATTGTGAAGCTCAGAAGCAGCTAAATGAATGTGTCTATTCTAATTTCAGAAACTGCCCATTGTCAATCAAGAAAACCATTATTGTACCGGAGTTTTACATTCCGTTTGTGGTGAAAATAGATGAAAGGAATAACACACACACACACACACACACACACACACACACACACACACACACACACACACACTTTGAGAAAAGTCGGATCAATAGAAATGGAGGAGGAGTTGTTTTTTATAAAGGAAAGTCTTAATCCTGTCTTAATGTCAAAACCTCAAATTGCGAATATAGACATATCTTACGTACTATTAAATAATAAACGAGGAACTAAAATAACACTAGCTTTATTATACAGACTCCCAGCTCAATCAGTGCAAACTGACAGTTAAATTTATGAACAAATTGCAGAAATAATTAACATACAAGATACCGTAATTCTTGGCGATTTCAACTTACCCGTGATTAAATTGGGCGATATTCTTACTTCACACTCTGGACACGACCTCTATGCTAACTTGCAAGAGAGTTCACTTTTTCAATTTGTACAATCTCCGACCCGTGGTAATAATGTGCTTGACCTTGTACTCGCAACAAAAGAAGAATTAATAGAGAATTTGAATGTTGGTGATGAATTCAGTAACAGCGACCATCGTACGATAACTTTCACTTTAAAGTTTACTAGTAACAAATCAAATAGCAGCATTGAGAAAGTCCCTAATTTCAAGAAAGCAAATTTTCACAAACTTAAATCAAAGCTTAAAGAAACTGACTGGAGCTTTCTGACTAACAATAACGACATAAATACATCTTGGGAGTGTTTCACAACCACTTACCTTAAGGCAGTGCAAGACTGCATACCATCGAAAATATAGCATCCAGGCCATAATGATAAGCCCAAATGGTGGAAAAAAGATATTTCAGACTGTCTGCTTGCTAAAACATATGCTAATGATAGATTAAAATCCTCACAAAATGACGAAGAGCGGGTGAAATTTGTAGAGCTACGACGCAAAGCCAAAAAGTTAATTAAGCAAAGTAAAAAGACCCTGGAGTTACATGTTGCGAATCAAAGTTAAACAAACCCGAAATAATTCTATAGTTATATCAGAAAGAAAAAAGTAGTTACTTCAACTGGTGGACCGTTAGTCGATGAAAATGGAGAATACACCAAAGACGAAGTACAAATGAGTAATGCCCTCAATACCATCTTTGCATCAGTTTTTACAACCGAAGACCTCAGTGATATCCCTACACTATCGCCGATTCAGATTGATAATTCAGATGTTCTAAGCAATATCACCGTTACAGAGAGAGAAGTATTGAATTGTTTAGATAAACTCAAGGTAAATAAAACGCCTGGACCTGATACACTCTCGCCTAGAGTTCTAAAGGAAGCTAAGGATGAGCTCTCCAAACCACTGACATTGCTATTCAATGAATCCTTGCAGTCTGGGACTATGCCTGATCAATGGAAGCTAGCCAATGTAACACCGATATTCAAAAATGGCAGCAAATCTCTACCCAGTAACTATCGTCCAATTAGCTTAACCTTAATTGTATGTAAAATGCTAGAAACGGTCATAAGAGACAGACTCGTAAATCACTTAGAGGCAAATAACTTACTTAAAGATACTCAACACGGCTTTCGTAAAAAACGTTCCTGTTTAACAAACCTCTTAGACTTCTTCCACGATATCCTCAACCTCTACGATGAGAGAAAAGCTGTAGATATTATATACCTTGATTTTCAAAAGGCCTTTGACAAAGTTCCCCACAAACGTTTACTGCTAAAACTAAAAGCGCATCGAATACAAGACGGTGTGTTGAAATGGATAGAAAATTGGCTTAGCGACAGAAAGCAAAGAGTAGTCATAAACGGTAAGGCATCTAAATGGACCAATCTAAGTTGCGGGGTACCCCAGGGATCGGTACTAGGACCAATTCTCTTTCTAATTTACATCAACGACATAGATGAGGGTCTCACCTGTACAATCTCAAAATTTGCTGACGATACAAACATTGCAAATAGCGTACTCTCAAAAGAACAAGTTGACGATATGCAACACAATCTAGATAAATTGTCATGTTGGGCCCAAATTTGGCAAATGAGTTTCAATGCGGATAAATGTAAAGTACTACATATCGGATACCTAAATGAGAAAGCAAACTATTCGATGAATGGCACTCAGCTTAAGAATGTAAACAGACAAACCGATCTGGGAGTAACAATATCGAGTAACCTAAAACCGAGTCAACAATGTTCAGAAGTTGTTAAGAAGGCAAACAAAATAATTGGCTTTATAGGCAGGTCATTTGAGCATAAATCCAAAGAAGTTATCCTAACCCTTTACAATTCCTTAGTCCGCCCTCTTCTGGAATACTGCGTTCAATCCTGGTGCAATTATTACCAAAAAGATATAAACAAGCTAGAACGAGTTCAACGTAGAGTTACCAAAATGATACCTAGCCTAAAGAACAAACCATACGAAGAGCATCTTAGAGAATTAAATCTATTTCCTTTAACCCAGCGCAGATTAAGAGGTGACTTAATTCAAGTGTTCAAATTCATCAAAGGCATCGACAATATGAACTGTAGTAAGTACTTCACTATCGACCAATCTAATTACAAGCGGGGAAACGGTTGCAAAACTATTGGTAAATATTTTAACTTACACGAATCTAAGAATTTCTTCTTCAATCGAGTTGTCAACTTGTGGTATGGGCTTCCCCGAGACGAGACGTTATAGACTGCAGCACTGTTGATTCATTTAAACTTCGCTTAGACAAATATCTCGCATCAAACCCGCGACTGACTGCGTTTGTAAATGAATAACTTTATTTTATCCCCCCCTCAGTTACTAACTTCCTAATACTGCCACGGACATTAGTTCCAGGACAGTAGTTCCCTTTCCAATGTTCCCTTACCCACTCTAAACCATTGTTTGGACACTTGATCCTCAGTGTTTTGGAGGACAAGCAGCCTAGAAGGGTCACTAGACCTGTTGTTGCTTGATTTCCTTTGTACTCCCTTTGTACTCCTTTGTACACACACACACCAACGAGTCCACTATTTTTTTCTTTGAGGCGACAAACCTGTTTACTGCTTACAAGAGCGCTACAATGACCTGTGGTTTGAGTCCTGTGAATTATTGTTTGGGAGTGCTGTTGGTTACAGGGGGTGGGTGGTAGTACTGATGGTGGTGGTGGAGATGATGATGGTTGTGGTGGTGCTGGTAGTCGTAGTAGTGATAGGGGTAGTGGCGTTGATGGTGGTGGTGGTGGATATGATGATGGTTGTGGTGGTGCTGGTAGTCGTAGTAGTGATAGGGGTGGTGGCGTTGATGGTGGTGATGGTGGTGGTGGAGATGATGATGGTTGTGGTGGTGCTGATAGTCGTAGTAGTGATAGGGGTGGTGGCGTTGATGGTGGTGAAGTAAGTGAAATATGCTTTAATAAGATACTTTTTGTTTGTGTTGTGTTGGTGAGAGTGTGATGATGGTGGTGATAGTAGCGGTGGTGGTGAAGTATGTGAAGTATGCTTTAATAAGATACTTTTTGTTTGTGTTGTGTTGGTGAGAGTGGGTGGTATTGATGATGGTGGTGATAGTAGCGGTGGTGGTGAAATATGCTTTAATAAGATACTTTTTGTTTGTGTTGTGTTGGTGAGAGTGGGTGGTATTGATGATGGTGGTGATAGTAGCGGTGGTGGTGAAGTATGTGAAGTATGCTTTAATAAGATACTTTTTGTTTGTGTTGTTGGTACGAGGGTGGGTGTGTTGTGGTGATAGTGGCGGTGGTGATGAAGTATGTGTTTGCATATATGTTGTGTTGTTGTTGGTATTGATTGATGATGTGGTGGGGTTGTGGTGTGGTGAAGGGGTGGTATGAGTGGTGATAGTCGGTGGTGGTGAAGTATGTGAAATGCTTTAATAATACTTTTTGTTTGTGTTGTGTTGGTGAGAGTGGGGTGTATTGATATGTGGTGATAGTAGCGGTGTGGTGTGAAGAGAGTATGCTTTAATAAGATACTTTTTGTTTGTGTTGTGTTGTGAGAGTGATGCTTTAATAAGATACTTTTTGTTTGTGTTGTGTTGGTGAGAGTGGGTGGTATTGATGATGGTGGTGATAGTAGCGGTGGTGGTGAAGTATGTGAAGTATGCTTTAATAAGATACTTTTTGTTTGTGTGGTGTTGGTTACCGAGGGTGGGTGTTGTTGTTGTTGGCGGTGGTGATGATGTTGTTTGCAGGTGATAATGTTGTTGTTGTTGTTGTTGTTGTTGTATTTCCCAAGACTGTCTGGCTGAGCAGTCCCAAGTCGGATTGATAGAAGCTGCACCAGATGTTTGGGCCCCCGAAGGGGCCAGGGTGAGATGAGATCTGTCTCTGAGAGGGCAGCTGGGGAGGGGATCATCAGCCCCTGGGCTTGCACCCCCGGGTGCCCACCGTCCACAGCCCGCCTTGCAGTGTCACCCAATCGGGTGATCACGCCAGCACCTAGAAGGACAAGTAGTACAGGAAAAGAGACAGACAAAACCGGCTAAGGTAGGGTAGAAAATGCCAAACCTCACTGTGGATAGGACCAGCCCTTAACCTGTTGTTGTTGTTGTTGTTGTTGTTGTTGTTGGTTGTGGTGGGATTTGTAGATATTAAATATCATACTTTTTGGTGGAGCTTGTGTTGTTTGTGGTTGTTGTTGTTGTTCTATATGACTGGCTGCGTGCATGTTAACGACGTGTGTGTGCTTGTAAGTCTATGTACAGATTTTGTGTGTGTTTGGGTGTATCTGTAAATGTATACGTGCATGTGTATGATCTAATAAGGTTAAAATTTGTATTGAAGGCTTGCGTAGAGTATATAGCCAAACTATTACTAGCAAAAACACGACTTCCTCATCCTCTCCCTTCTCGTCTGTTAGTTCTCTGTCTGTATCTCTCTCTCTCTCTCTCTCTCTCTCTCTCTCTCTCTCTCTCTCTCTCTTTTTCAGTAATGATAAGTCCCCATTTGACTTACAAAGCCTTCATCATGCTCATCTTCTCATTCTGTTCTTCACTTGGCAGGTTTCTCTAGTTCTGACACCGGAGTGAATGATTAGCCTCTGTTTGTCGGTGTGTTCGTATGTTGATTCGTTATCTGTTTCGCACAGTAAGGGTATAACAAGGGTATGGAAAACGTATATAAAATGATTAAGTTTATTGATTGTGATTTACCATTCTATCCTTATTTTAGATGGGTGTATTGCCAGCAATATACCACTAAATGAGTAAATTATCATGGACACTTTATTTTTCCTTTTCATACCCATATTTGTTGACAGTGTATACTGAACTGTCATAATCTTTCTCTGTAGAATAATATGCAGGAGTGGTGAGGTCTGAACCTCACACACACTACCTCGCCACCTTTAGAAATGGCAATAGTGATCCGTGTACTCTCTTTAAATAAGTATCCTTCGCACTGAACTTATTCAGCATATTGGTTGTGTGGTGTTGGTTACTAAGGGTGGTTGTTGTTGTTGGTGATGGTGGTGCTGTTGTTGTTATTGGTGTTGGTGATGGAGTGTGTGGGAGTTGTAAATATTGAGATATTAAGAATACTGTATAAGTGATAGTGTCAGTGGTGGAGGAGGAAGAACACAGTGGTGGTGTTGGTGGTAGGATGGGAGGGTGGGGGGAGTTGGGAAAGCAGTTAATGGTGGTAGTAGTAGTGGTGATGGTGATTGAAGTGGAAGGAGGGATGTGAGGGAGTTGGGCAAACCTGGCGTCACAAAATGACGCGACGAGTGGGGTCCTAATTGCAGCAAGTCAAGCGTGGCGTATAGCATGGTCCGCGGCCCGTTGGTTACACGTTAGTTGCGATATTGTTGAGGCCGAGTTGCGACATGTGGGGATGTTGCAGCTATCAACCCTGATCTCTCCTACTTATCCTAACATAGCCTAAAACACTCTTGTGTCTTAAGTATTAAACACGGTTGGCTCAATTTACTTTTACACATTTTTTTTTTTTTTTTTCTATGTGATTGAGGGAGGCAAAAGGCATAACTGCCTATAGCGAGTGCCTCCCCCATAGTTGAAAGAGTGACAGGGCCAAAATCAAGGGACGTTCGAGCCAAAATGCCTGGACACACGGAGTTTGAAGCAATTTAAGTCATAGGAAGAGGGAAAGACTGATTCTGGGAGAGAGTTCCAGAGCTCAGCTGTGGAGTAGAAGAAAGTTTGAGAGTAACGTTTCACTCTTGGGTTGGAGAGTTGCACAGAGTAGGGGTGGGATTGAGTTGCAAGACGGGTACCACGTGCCCTACGTAAAGGAGGTGGTATGCACTGGGATAGCTCTGAGGAACACTGATTATTATAGTAGCGATAGAATAGCGAGAGAGATGCAACATTGCGGCGGAGAGAGAGAGATTGCAGAGAGTTGGTGAGTGGACGGGAGTTAATGATACGAAAGGCCTTCCTTTCAACTTTGTCTAGGAGAGCAGTGTGAGAGGAACCTCCCCACACATGTGAACAATACTCAATACAAGGGCGCACTATGCCCCTGTACAGAGCAAGAAGCTGTGCAGGGGAAAAGAACCCCCTAAGGCGGTTGAGCACACCCAGCTTCTGGGATGCTGCCTTAGCAAGACTGGTAATATGGTCCTTCCAAATGAGAGCAGAAGAAAAAGAGACACCAAGAATATTGAGAGAAGATGAAGGGTTGATTTTTGTATTGTTGAAGAATAAGGGATAGTCCGCTGGGAGATCCTGACGGGTAGATAGATGGAGAAATTGGGTTTTGGAAGCATTAAAGTTAACAAGGTTTTCTCTGCCCCAATTGGAAATAGTATTTAGATCAGAATTTAAGAGTTCTATGGCTTCATTACGTTGTCGTTGAGGGATTGCTGGCTGGGGGCGTTCTGAAAAACTAATGGAGTAGTGTAAGGTTGAGTCGTCTGCGTATGAATGGATGGGAATTAAGGTACAGTTAAGGAGATCATTTATAAAAATTAGAAAGAGAATAGGAGATAGGACAGAGCCCTGAGGAACACCGGAGTTTATAGAGTGAGGAAGTGAACAATGGCCGTCCACAACTGCGGCTATGGAACGGCCGGAAAAGAAATTAGAGACAAAGGCACAGATGGAGGGATAGAAACCGAAGGAGGGTAGTTTAGAAATTAAAGATTTATGCCAGACTCTATCGAAGGCTTTCGATATGTCTAGTGCAATAGAAAAAGTCTCACCGAAGTCCCGAAAGGAGGATGACCAAGAGTTAGTAAGATATGAAAGAAGATCACCAGTAGAGCGACCCTTAAGGAAGCCATACTGGCGATCTGAGAGCAGATTATGAGAAGAGAAATGCTTAAGAAATTTGGAAGCAAGAATAGTTTCAAAAACTTTAGAAAGACAAGAGATAAGAGCAATTGGACGATAGTTGGAGGGTTGAGAGCGGTCACCCTTCTTTGGGACAGGTTGAATGTGAGCAAACTTCCAGCATGAAGGGAAGACGTTAGAGGATAGACAGAGACGAAAGAGTTTGCCTAGGCAGGGAGTCAGCACGGAAGCACAGTTTTTGAGAACAACAGGAGGAACACATAAACCAACAAACACTATGAAAGTAAAACCTATGAACGCATCAATGCTTTTACACACATACATACTGTACACACACACACACACACACACACACACACACACACACACACACACACACACACACACACACACACACACACACACACACACACACATTGGCCCACCACAATACATATTATGTGTTATACTATTTTCACTCTTTTTGTTTTTTCCCCCAGGCGCCGTGTCGAAGTTAACAGCCAACACTTTCCTCTTCTTATAAAGACCATGAAAGAGGGGGGGGGGGGGAAGAGAGAGAGGGGAGGGATTATGTACTATGTTATTTTCATACTCCCAGATTTATTTTGTCTTTTCTTTTTGCTCTCTCTCTCTCTCTCTCTCTCTCACACAGACAAGCAATACACTACGTTAATACTGTGATAATGTCAGTACAGTACTGTCATTTGCAAGATCAGATTGCAGCTTGACTAAAAGGTCGCATACAGTGCAAGATTTAACCCTATTTGGTCAGAGGGAGGAGAGCTTCTTTTTTTTGTTTCACCTTTCCCATTTGCTCCATTAGTTTAGAGACTGTATAGTGTTTCATCCCATTACTTTAACAATAATAAGAGTTTCCCCCCATTCAGGTCTCGATTTGTTTCTGGGCGGGCGACAGTGAACCTGTAACTTAAAAGTAATTGGCCTAAGCCGGGACTTATTTTTATTTTCGATTTGTATTGTACAAACTTAGCTTGGAAGGGGTCTGGGCAGGCATTTTATAGTTTGAAGGAAGTCTGGAAAGCAGTTTTTGTTAGCCTTGGTGACAAAGTTAAACATTGCACGAAAATGGCAAAAACAAACAAAATCCTCGATAATAATTAAACAAAATATAATAACCCACAAGACGTCGGACCATTTAGTGATAACCCGCTATCACATAAACACATTCTCCCTCAACATTTATCCTCAACACTGGTCTGGCAGCTTATGAGGTTAACGTTTATCATTATTCCACCACCTTCGGTAATCTTTTATCAGACTGTAGCTCATTCATTATAAGTAAGCCAGAAATCCTGACCTTTTGCCTTTGTAACTCAAATATGGCTACAGCAAATAGGCTGTAGATGTTCAGACCTATTCACTGGCTGAGTTTTCCCAAATGGTAGCAATGTTTGCTTAATTAATGTACTCTAGTCGTATTTTTAGTTGTTGTTGTTGTTGTTGTTCCCAAGGCTGTCTGGCCGAACAGCCTCAAGGTCCTGAGCAAGGCCAAGGCCATAAACGAGTGCCCCAACAAAACCCTCCTTGCCTACCACTAACAAAGCCCAGGTGACCGAAGCCACTCCAAGGCAGGGAGCTGAGGAGGGCGCGGAAACGCCCGGGAAACCAAAGCCCCACCCAAGGCCCTGTGCCCCTCAGCAGTTATGAAGGGAATGTTTGAGGGGCGTATTTTTAGTTATAGAGGTTAGTGACTAAGATTGTTTGCCTACTCATAATGAATAGACTATAGTTTCCGATACCACTGCAAAAGATTCCTGACATTTTACCAGAACAATGTTTACAATAAAAGGTCTCATGTGATACCCTCTTAAGATTGTGAAAGCTTGTTTATGTGAGTTTCAAATATAGTATTGTGTTATCCCTCATAGTATAGCAGAACGCGTTTTTTTTTATTTCATTTGATACCATTAGACGGTCTTACTCAGCTCACTGTAAAAACTGGAGCCATTTACTCATTTATCTCCCACACCATCTTCGTAAACTGAATGCACAAACCTAATGGTAATCAGAATAAAAAGGAAACATGCGTCTTGGTACACTGAAGGGGTTAAAATAACAACAAATTACAACATTACAGACTCGTTAGACAAGCATAGTGGTTAACTGTCAAATAGGATAAATATAATATTGTTGCATCTTGATTATATTAGTGTAATGGTAATGTAATTATTTTCAAGCCTAAAATAAATGACCTTAACCTGTCTATCCCACCTCAACTTTAACTTTATGATGGCATTCAATTATTGTCTTGATTTCTGTATGACAAACTTTCTCTGGTAAATGCAAATGATTAACTTTAAGCAAATAGTCCGGTAATACATATTATCATTTTTGGTCAGGACAATTATTTGTTTTCTATGTATATGAAGGACACAAAGGACAATGCTACCTGCAACAAATGTCCCATCCCAAAGTAGAGTCATAGTCTTTATTTTAAACGTGTGTGCGTGTGCGTGTGTGTGTGTGTGTGTGTGTGTGTGTGTGTGTGTGTATTGGAAATAAGTGTGGCGTGCTTGTTTGGGGTAGTGAAATATATAGGAGTATTAGGTGTTTACCTTGTCTTCACATTTTGAAATGTCCAAAGTCTTGTTTGTTTTTGTTTCTAAAATAATACGCAATAATATATGTTTTAATCATGATGACTGACTACACAAAACGCAAAGTTGATATTCATATGCGTTATGCTTAAATAATGATTAATACATTTAGTACTTGTAGGCTTCATTGGGTGCATCTTTACGGACAAATATACCCTCTTCATTAAAGGTAGGTTAATAACGCAACAGCCAGTAATCCCTCAAATACAAACAAAATGAAGCCATACAACACTTATCCTCTGATCAAACTACTATTTCCAATTGGACCAGAGAAAACCTTGTTGCCTTTAATGCTTCCAAAACCCAATTTCTCCACCTTACTACCCGTCCGGAATTCCAAGAGGACTATCCCTTTTTCTTCACCAATATACAAATTGATCCTTCATCTTCTCTCAATATTCTTGATGTCTCAGAAGGCAGTTCTGCCTTCTGTCTCCCTCACTCACATAGAAAAAAAAATTGTGACCTCTATCCTCTGTAACTCTAACAGGGCTAGAGCAAATGTGCTGTAAGTGTCTACACCAATTCCCTGGCTAACTCTTTACAAATGGTATGAAAATTATATCGATAACTTTTTGAGTTACAGAGGTTAAGAGTAGTTTTCTGGCTCACCCGTAATGAACACGGTATAGTAACTATAGAGACAGACCGATAGCTATATAGACAGGCAGGTTTTTATATAGACAGACAAATAGCTATATAGACAAACAAATAGCTATATCGATAGACATATAGCTATATAGACAGACAGATAGCTATATAGACAGCCAGATAGCTATATAGACAGACATATAGCTATATAGACAAACATATAGCTATATAGATAGACAGATAGCTATATAGACAGACAGATACATATATAGACAGACAGATAGCTATATAGAAAGACAGATAGCTATATAGTTAGTTAGTTAAATCTTTATTTCATAAAAGGTTACATGGTAACATTTTACATATATACAGATAGATTCAGACTCAAATCTTTATTTCATAAAAGGCAACACAATTAACTTTTTACATATATACAATAGAGATAACAGTAACCTCATACATTACCGCATTCTAGGTTCATGGTTTTGTATAAACATAATTCTTGACTTGATAGCATTTATATCATTAGTTTTCAAATCTGATACGTCATATTCATGTAATAGGATATGGTTAACTTCCTTTCCTAACGATAGGTATTCATCAAGGTTTAATAAACCTTTCTGTAAAAACTTGCAAGGTTTTAGGAGACATTTGTGAGCAAATCTAATGTTTAACCAATTCATTAAATGATTAAATGTCATTAGTCCAACCAATTCACATGCATGATGATTACTTTCCCAATATTTTAATTTCAGCATTTTCTTTATTGCTTTGTGGTAACCAATTGCAAATTGCTTAAGAGGAAGTTTGCACTTTTTGTTATAAAACCATAATTCAGAACCATAAAAACTTGAGCAGTAACTTTGGAACAACTGAGTAAAAACCCTAACATTAACATTAGCAAATTTACGTAAAATACAATTAAATTCATTATAAAACTTGTTACGACACCTAATTACGTCTTTGTCATTATTTAAATTATCATCTATTATAAACCCTAGATACTTTTGTTCATTAACAACATTCAATATCTCTCCACATAGCATCAACTTTGGCTTTAAGTTTTTATATTGTCTTTGAAATACATGCATGATGATTTATTAATATTAATGTCAATATCAATTTCTTTTGCTTAATTTCCAAGCATATTTAGTAAAAACTGTAATCCCGATGACGATGGTGCTAATACAACAATATCGTCAGCGTAAGCACTAATATTACTTGATATATTTCCTAGTGTGCACCCCTTTTTACATTTAGACACTTTTTCAATCAGCTTATCTATATAAAGATTAAATAATATCGGAGACAAGACTCCTCCCTGTCTTACTCCATTCATTATTTTCCAGGGTTTTGATATTGAGTCTTTATGCTTAGTAGCAACCAGTTGATTTCTATAAAGATATAATATTATGTTCGCATAAAAGTGTGGAATACCTGCTTCAATAAGTTTACTTATTAATGTGAAATGATTAACTTTATCAAAAGCTTTTTTAAAATCAATGAAAGCTGTATAAACATTTGAGTCTTCTAATCTGTATCTTAAAATTGTTTCTTTAAAAATCAAGCACGCTGAGGATGTAGACAGACAGATAGCTATATAGACAGACAGATAGCTATATAGACAGACAGATAAATATATAGACAGACAGATAGCTATATAGACAGACAGATAAATATATAGACAGACAGATAGCTATATAGACAGACAGATAGCTATATAGACAGACAGATAAACATATAGACAGACAGATAGCTATATAGACAGACAGAAAAATATATAGACAGACAGATAGCTATATAGACAGACAGATAGCTATATAGACAGACAGATAGCTATATAGACAGACAGATAGCTATATAGACAGACAGATAGCTATATAGACAGACAGATAAATATATAGACAGACAGATAGCTATATAGACAGACCGATAAATATATAGACAGACAGATTGCTATACAGGCAGGCAGATAGCTATATAGACAGACAGATAGCTATATAGACAGACAGATAGCTATATAGACAGACAGATAGCTATATAGACAGACATATAGCTATATAGACAGACAGATAAATATATAGACAGACAGATAAATATATAGACAGACAGATAGCTATATAGACAGACATATAGCTATATAGACAGACAGATAAATATATAGACAGACAGATAGCTATATAGACAGACAGATAAATATATAGACAGACAGATAGCTATATAGACAGACAGATAGCTATATAGACAGACAGATAAATATATAGACAGACAGATAGCTATATAGACAGACAGATAAATATATAGACAGAGATAGCTATATAGACAGACAGATAAATATATAGACAGACAGATAGCTATATAGGCAGACAGATAGCTATATAGACAGACAGATAGCTATATAGACAGACAGATAGCTATATAGACAGACAGATAGCTATATAGATAGACATATAGCTATATAGATAGACATATAGCTATATAGACAGACAGATAGCTATATAGACAGACAGATAGCTATATAGACAGACATATAGCTATATAGACAGACAGATAGCTATATAGACAGACATATAGCTATATAGACAGACAGATAGCTATATAGATAGACATATAGCTATATAGACTGACATATAACTATATAGACAGACAGATAGCTATATAGACAGACAGATAGCTATATAGACAGACAGATAGCTATATAGACAGACAGATAGCTATATAGACAGACAGATAGCTATATAGACAGACAGATAGCTATATAGATAGACAGATAGCTATATAGATAGACAGATAGCTATATAGATAGACAGATAGCTATATAGACAGACAGATAGCTATATAGATAGACAGATAGCTATATAGCTTTATAGACAAATAATATAGCATTGTATTGTCTCGTTTAGGTTCGATACAGATTAATACCAATGTTATGATCAGACTAGACAGGTGCCCACATACGTTGTTTTCCACTCCATGCTCCGTTCCATACAGATATTATGCCCATGATTGAATTACGAGTGTAGGTTTTATCCAGTGGCTAACTCATCTGTTAAGTCAACTGATAATTAACGAAACCACACACACTCATGATTCATTCATTATATTATACTTTCATACAGATCATGACGAGGAACAAAACTTAGGTGCCCAACTGTATATTCTCAGTCAAACGTACTCGCTAGGCCAGTCGGTGATTAATACCCTGTCAGGACGATTATCTCTCCCAGGTACTGTACCCTTCTAAGTGTGTGTGTGTGTGTGTGTGTGTTGAGTGTGTGTGTGTGTGTGTGTGTGTGTGTGTGTGTGTGTGTGTGTGTGTGTGTGTGTGTGTGTGTGTGTGTGTGTGTGTGTGTGTGTGTGTGTGTGTGTGTGTGTGTGTGTGTGTGTGTGTGTGTGTGTGTGTGTGTGTGTGTGTGTGTGTGTGTGTGTGTGTGTGTGTGTGTGTGTGTGTGTGTGTGTGTGTGTGTGTGTGTGTGTGTGTGTGTGTGTGTGTGTGTGTGTGTGTGTGTGTGTGTGTGTGTGTGTGTGTGTGTTTTTCTATGTTTGAGTGAGTGTGTATGTGTATTTTGTTTGTTAATATACAAAGGAAGGAGTACAAAGGAAATCAAGCAACAACATATCTAGTGACTCTTCTAGGCTGCTTATGTGTAATATATGCTTATAATATGTATGTGTCTGTGTGTTAATGAATGTGTAAGTGGTTGTGTGATATTTTGTGTATGTGTATTTTTGTTTGTATGTTAGTGTGTGTGTGTGGGTGGGTGTCCATAGCTATGGTAACAAAGATCGTCCAATCTCCGCCAATTTAGTGCCACTAATGATATTTTACTCTCTCTACTCTCACATAATTCCATCCTGTATAGTTTGGTATTTTGACATATATAACGTGTCATTACAAAAATGTTTTAGTAGTATGTTTAATAATGGCTACATATTGATGGTTAATACATAAATAAATAAATATTTGAATTTCATGATAGAAATATAAAATATAACCTCGTTCTTTGATAATTGAGGCATCAATATGTCGACCAAAGGAAGCCATGACCACTCTCTCTAACCACAGGAACTCTAGGCCTGGTTGTACAGTCACGAGCATAAATGCTGCAACATCAACCAGATGACGTTAACTCCTTCATCATGAGAGATTTATGCTAAGATGAATAACATCGTTTGACGGTAACTAGAATGAAATAATGAAACTGTTGTGGGTTTGAAAACAAAAGTTTAGCAATCCTTTAGAAACGAATGGGCGAACGTTAAATGGTTAGTGTTGCAGTATTTATGCTCGTGACTGTACATATAAAGGGAGGTTTGGTTTATCTGGTCCCCCTTCTCCCTCATGTTTAACCCCCTTAGTTTTGACATTTTAAGACGTTCGCTCATTAGTTTGGCGATTCTAAGACATATTCTACCATTTACGTGACGATATATTTCCTGCCGAGCGATAACGAGCCTGTAATTTAAGAGGAACCGGCCTTGGGCCGGGAAATGTTTCTACCAACAAATGTACATATTTATCTGGAAGAAGGTCTTGGGGGTATTTTTTAAGCTTGATGGAGGCATTTGGGAGGACGCTAATAAAATAAAATAAAAACAAATAATAATAATAATAATAATAATAATAATAAGCACATGAATAAATAAACAACTTAAAAACAAATGTTCCCATAAGGTCCAGTGAAGGCAAAAGTGTTCTCCGGTATTCATGAAAAGCGAAAGTGAAAAAGGTTCGGCAATTTGTTGTGATGAAGAAAGGGAATGGGAAGCGTTGGGCTGATGAGGTGAAAGGAGAGAGAGAGAGAGAGAGATTTGATTTTGCCCCGAGGGGCGAGTTTATTGAGCAGCGCCCCCCATCCTGTGAGGGGACAACCACTAGTAAGGCGATACATACTGCTCAAAGAGCCATTATTCCACTGAAACAACAGCATCGTCGTCTGGTTACATTCATATTTGTGTTTATAAGTCAGGTTGGCATTATTCAGATGCGTTATTATAGTTTCCTCATTTAATTGTCACATGGTCTGTATATACGTATTTCATTAAAAAAAAAAAAAAAAAAAAAAAAAAAAAAAAAAAAAGCAAGCAAGCAAGCAAGCTTGTAGTGACTGAATTATTAATTGACAGGTTGTAAATAATAGCACTACAGAACTAGTGCAATCGTATGAGGAGACTATTCATATTTTCATTACATCAATGATTATTGAGATCATAGTTAGCTGAATACAATTAT
Organism: Paralithodes platypus; assembly: GCA_032716605.1. NCBI lineage: Eukaryota > Metazoa > Arthropoda > Malacostraca > Decapoda > Lithodidae > Paralithodes > Paralithodes platypus. The sequence goes on along the minus strand of CM064498.1, from coordinate 63,424,040 downwards.
TACAAAAATAGGCAATGGTATAAATCAACATAATACATAATTTAATACAGGCGGACATAATCATGATCGGGTTCGTTGTGCACTGGGAGCTAAGGTGTCTTGAGATCGCCTCGTACCCACACACAACGAACGTATTATAGTCTGCATGGTTGGTATCTAATTGAATATACTTAGTGGGTATTCCAAGAATGTCAGGGGGTAAGGAAATGTGATTTGTATATTAGAAGACTGTGATTAACGAGACGTGTAACATGTGGAGGGAGGTGGTAGAAAGAGAGGGATCTCGTTGGGGGTGGAAGTTTCGCTCCCAGGAATTTTCGTTCCTGTGGTATTTCAATAATAATAATAAAATAATAATAATAATAAGGGGACAACCACTGGTAAGGCAATACATACTGCTCAAAGAGCATTATTCTACTGTAGCAACAGTATCGTCGTCTGGTGTTATTATAGTTTCCTCATTTGATTGCCACATATGCTGTATATACGTGCTCATGAAAAAAAAAAAAAAAAAAAAAAAAAAAAAAATGACTGAATTATTAATTGACAGGTAAATAATAGCACTACAAAACTAGTGCAATCATATGAGGAGGCTATTCATGTTTTCTTACATCAATGGTTATTGAGATCATAGAGAGAGAGAGAGAGAGAGAGAGAGAGAGAGAGAGAAGTCGAGGGCAGTTTAGGACCTGGGGGAATAGCATAGGAGAGATAGACTAGATCTAAATATAATCTTACAATACTTAAAATATAATAATGACATGTAGTTCAGCATCCTTATCTTACCTTCTCATACTTTCTCTTGGGCTAGATCCCGAAATCACAAGAACCAGTAGCCAACCAAGGGGATCAAACTTTAATAATTATCGCCAATAAACGGCCAGTAAGTAATATGGGCACTCATTGATCAAGGTTATCCTATCGAAATAACACAATAATGAGACAAATGTTATGTAGATTGTATTGTTAGCTGAACACTTTCTCTGATGGTACAGAGTTTCACCCTGGCCCAAGGACTATCGATACACAAACAAACCTTTCTCTACACTATTTATTTAACTCATTAAAGTAAGTTTATACGACACACCAGTTATCAATAAGCGGCAGGTTATATAAATAAGAACTTTGAGGCAGACACACACATCCACTCTGCCACCAACAACTTCATCATCAGCCATCTTGTCACCTCACCAACCACAACCTATACATTATGTCCTTCTGTATATATATATCCTGCCCTCTCTGTAAGTCCACCATTGTGTTATTATAGAATCTACACGGACCTGACTTCGATCCCAGCCAAGGTGGATATATTTAGTGGGTGTGGTAGTACGTTCTAGCGTGTTTCACATGCTCGTATCCGGTTGTGAGGAACCTCCATGACGTATACAGACTAATAACACACACCACAAAGCCACTGCAACAGCTTCCTCTCTCTCTCTCTCCATCACCCCTTCTCCTTTCTCAATGGCAGGTGCCTTTGTAAAGACCTATCCCTTAATAATACCTTGACCACCACCTTTCACTCTTCATTATTTTATTATCACTGGATAAATTAATTTGTGCATTTTTATTTTTATTTCCTGTTAATTTCATCTATACGGAAACACATTTTCATCTACATATTTTGTCTACAATTTTCTGTTTCTCTTTTAATTCAAATACTTATCACAACTTATCCTTTAATGATTTAATTGGCATTTTCATATTACTTACGAATCTCATTCATCATTCATTCAGCATTTTCTATCAGCAAAGATTTCTATTTTCATATTATATTGTTCGTTATTATTGTTCACTACTTCACTCACACATAAATTTCATATTAAAAAAGTGCATCACTGTTGCACCATTCTTATTTAATAGTTTCAATTGAAATAACAGTTTTATCCATGGGCTCAGAAAGTGAGTCAAAGTTCCCTAAAGTTGATAATTCAGAAAAGTTTAGGTTCATATACTCGGGTTTCGCTACTCTCGCTGGAAGAGAGTGGCCACCTTTTTTCACTGGACGCCATTTTGGTGAATCGATTAGCAAAAAACAAAGCATAATACTATGTTTGATGGTGTAGAATATATATCTAAAGTCAACACAATTATCCTGTACCAGTATAACCAAATGTTTAATATGGGTATGGAGATGTTAGAGTGTAAAGATAGCAAAATATCACCCGTGGCACCAAGATGGCGGAGGTTGGCCAATCTGTTACTGTAGGGTCTCTTACTAAAGCCCCCAGGAGGAATAGAATATTGGTGGTGAAGTTGTGAAAAGCGAGGAGAGTCGGATCGGTCAAAGCGAGGAGAGTCGGATCGGTCAAAGCGAGGAGAGTCGGATCGGTTGTCAATGGTTCCATCGTGGATCTTTTGATTACAACAGTTAACCCTATTTGGTCTGAGAAAGGTTTTTTGGACTTCCTCTGTTTCACTCAATTAGTTTGGAGATTTGAAAACATTTCATGCTATTAGTTTTGTTTTACCACAATATGCAGCAGTTCCCCCTCGATTATCAGCCCCCCCATCATCCTCAGCCACAAAATGCAGCAGCTCCCCCTCAACGACCGAGAACAACTCCCCCACAGGCCCGGAATATAGCAGTCCCCCCTCCGCCAAATAATCCACGTCTGGCAACCTACCCGGAGAAAGCTGCCACTTTGTCACCACCCACCACAACCGTGACAGCACCAGCCGCAACGTCACCAGCCACTACGTTGCTGTATATGTTACTGGAGAGAGTGTGGCAACGAATTCTGAGGGTGCTACCCCTCCTCACGCCCCATCATCCACACCACGACGAGAAAGAGACATACCAGCCCCACCATGACCTCCCATCGCCGTGACCTACTAACTCTCAACTCGACGGATCTCGGCGTCGACCAAATTTGTGATAGGAGGACAGAAGGAGCAACATAAGGTATCTCACGCCCCACCTGAGATCTTAGTGCTTTTGGCCTCCTCGAGTGTATTTTTACCTCAACCAGTGCTTTTGGCCTCATTGAGTACTTTTGGCCTTTCCGAGCGCTGTGTTGACCTCATCAATGCTTTTGGCCTGAAGTTTGAGTGCTCCTGGCCTCTAACCCCTTCACCAGCTAAACTTGAATAATGGGATTTATTAAGAGTTGCTTAACTTAACTTTTTCTTAGCTGTCAAGACTCTTCTAATTTAAATAGCCTATAAAACTTGTACACCCATCATTGTATTCTTCTGCACGCCTTTCCCTCGAGATATAGGAACCCCATCATATATGGTGAAGTTTACTCAACCCCCCTCATCGATTAAAGGGGTTGGTATCAAAAAGGTAGTAAATAATAAGATGCTCCACACCATTCAGGCATCGACATTTTTCTGGGCCAGCGATAGCCTGCCTGTAACTTTAACAAAAATGGGTTTCATCCACGACATTTTTAGTTTGAAGGGGTCTGAGTGGGTATTTTTTATTTTGAAGGAAGTCTAGGAAGGCGTTTCTGTTAGCCTAGGGGACAAACTAAAAGATTGGTCGAAAATGGCAATATTAGGTAAAATCCCTATTATAAATAAAATAAAATATCATAGCAACCCACAAGACCACAGACCCAATAGTGATAAACGCTCACTGTCTGATATTATTTATAATGTCTCTCTTTGAAATTGAAACAAGGAATATACAGCTGTTACTGTCCATGTTCTCAAATTTAAAGAGTCAAAATCGGCTAACAAACCTAGAAATCCTCCACCAACCATCTCAGTGACCATCGGAAAGGTGGTGTTAAGTGCAAGGGAGTTACTAATCAAGACTACTTTAGTGACCATCGAGGGAATGGTTGTGTGCTCAGTTATTTATACTATTCTTTATTTTTGTTTTCTTGTATTTATGTGTTATTGCGGATATTTATTAACTTAAGGTAACGTCGACGTCCTTTTGATCTTATTTCAGCTACATTTAGACGATTTTATTAAGCTAAGGAAGGACATATGGTAGCAAAAGGGATTCATTGAGATAGTCTGTAATCTCTTAATGGGTAGACATCCTTCCTAAGATTAATAATACTGTCTAATAGCTGCTAAAATATATTGAACATTATTTCACCGGTACTGAATTGGTTAATGATCTGATGGAGATCTACAGTATGATTTAAGTGTGCGTATGTGTGGTGATACACACACTCACAAACACACACAAGAAAACCAATGTTTTGACAAAGATTTCCTCACAACACCATAATAAAACCCTTGACCAAACATCTCGGCCACCAAGCACCACTGTGAGAACGAATCAACTATCAATTAGGGAACTATTTTCGTTTCCTGATAAACATTTTGCTTCTGATGGGTTTCCTCCATTATTTAACCCTGCGGTCGACTGAATTAGGAAGGTAGTAAGAGAGGTACGGTCGCGGTCATTAATTCCTATGCATTTTGAAACCTCGACACATTTAAAGGAACCTCCGAAATACAAATATCAAGAAGGAAGGAATAAGTTTTTGTTCAACCCGAGACAGCTTCGAAAATACAAGGTGGCATAGAATGTTGCTACCCACCTTGCTGATACTGGCAACTCTGCCTTGCTATACCTCTGTGTGCCCAAGCTCTAAACTGCTTGGGATCGTGCAAAGGATATTTTGCTGAACAAACAATATTTCATAACCATTGCCTGCATTTATTTGTATACAGCTGAGCTCTGGAACTCTCTCCCAGAATAAGTTTTTCCCGCTTCCTATGACTTAAATTTCTTCAAACTCCGTGTGTCCAGGCATTTTGGCTCGAACGTCCCTTGATTTTGGCCCTGTCACTCTTTCAACTATGGGGGAGGCACTCGCTATAGGCAGTTATGCCTTTTGCCTCCCTCAATCACATAGAAAAAAAAATAAAAAATAAATAAAACCCCATTGATCGCAGAATAGGTAGTAGAAGCTACTGGATATGTAATATGTTGCAAACGTTTGTGGGAAGGGCTGCCTGCATATCACCGGCTATTATATTGAAATGAGTATGTGAATTGACTTGTAAATAAGGAACAGGTTGATTCACAGGGAAAATAGATTAATTTGTAACAGGAAAAGGTAAGACTGGTTTAATAACTGATTATTATATTGGTTTACAGTGCGTAAGATTGATTGGATTAATTGATAATGGTTAGGTTTACAGATGACTGAATAATGGTATAAAATAACTTTTAAGTGAAAAATTGGTTGCTTAAATTTTGCTGGAATGGCTGATTATATATATATTTTTTCCAGCTGACAATATATTGTCATGCCCCTAAGTAAATGATTTAGTTATTACGAAAATGTTGTAGCAAACTATGTTGTTAATGATAACAACTTGGCGCATAGACAGTTTATCATATTTTGTCCAGTAAGTTTTGTAGTATTTATATATATCGTGTTGCTGTATTCCAACTACTCCCTCTCGAGCATAGACTGAGAGCCTGTACTGTACAGGCTGTACATTCTAACACTGAACACGGTGAAGCCCGTTAGGTCTCGTTCCAGCCTAGGGAATGAGGCATGTGAAGCACACACCCACAGCTCAAAGCAGCCCCATCTCTGAAACTGCTTCGCCTCTGCGCTTCACCGTCTCACACCCTAGACTCGGACACTCACTCTCAGAATGCCACATACTGAGCAATGAACTCACTAGGCATTGCCCCCCTGTAGCATTTTTGGAATATGGGAATATTCATACAGTGTTATTTAATCAGGGAACAATGGGGGGTATTTTTTTGGCGTTTCGGTGGGCTTTGTGGTAATGCACTGATACTAGGTACAGCACAAATTCCATCCCAATAATATCTTCCCATTGACAAATCGGTATTCGAACCCAGGTCCATTGGATTACCAGTCCAGTGGTAAGACCACTCCACCTCACCTCCCCTGCTGCTAAGGGATTGCATTTACCGTCAGCTGAAAACAACTGGCTGTAGTAGGATGAAACACACATTTGATAGGAAAGTAAATTACCTGAATGAAGTGTTTTTGAACTATACTGTAGGTAGCGCCAACGAAATTTACAATAATCTTAACCCCTTAACTTCTTATAACTCAAAATGAATGAAAGCACTCGGGCTGATATTTCTATCATTTGGGAAGAGTCCACCAAGAAATAGGTGTTGATATTTACAGCCAGTTTGCTTTAGGCCCTTTTGAGTTACGAAGAAGTTAGGGATCGAGATTTGTGTCAAGTTCATTGGCGCTACCTATAGTAGAAGTAGACAGCTTTGCCAAGGGAAAGCAGTATCCACGCAAGTATCGGGAGAGTCTCTGAATAGCCTGCATTCCTTTTTCTCTTGTAGGCCCTTAGGTACTGCTAAATTCCTATCTGGTTCACACACTAAGCGTAACAGGTTAGCAACAACTATACAACACACTCATACAGATGGACAGACGAGACACAGAGAGAGAGAGAGAGAGAGTGGATGAGATTAAGTGTGTGAAAGAGATAATAGTATATGAAAACAATATATATATATATATATATATATTAAGTATATATCACAAATACACGTGAGCCATTAAATGTTTTAACCAACTCCACCATGGCAGCCGTGGTGGAGTTGGTTAAAGCGTCGGCTATCGTCCTGACGGTCGGTGGTTCGAACCCCACTGAGAGATTAAAACATTTAGTGGCTCACATGTATTTGTGATATATACTTAATATTAATAACTCTCACGCTTGGTGGGCTAGAATTATATGAAATCAATTTCGGCCCGAGTTGCGTCGGGACACTTAGAAATCCTTGTATAGTATTCTGGAATATGGATCCTATGACTAGGAATTAATTGAAATGCATTCGCCTAGTGGATTTTCTATCTATCTATCTATTGCCTGACGCCGTGATCCCCGAAGGGGTGGCCACGAACGAACCGCCCCCATGCACCTCTGTCCCCAGTCAGTCGACGCCCCTCCCCCCAACCAGCACCGCCTTCGTTCATGTACTTCCTCACTCCATCCTTCCACCTCATATTCGGTCTACCTCTCCCCCTCTGTCCCTCCACCTCGCTCTCGTACACCCTCTTAGTCATTCTCTCGCTTTCCATACGTACCATATGGCCGAACCATCTCAAGTTGTTCCTTTTCACACTTTCCAGCACATCTACCTCCACACCACACCTCCTTCTTACTTCCTCATTAGTCTGTCTATCCCTCCATGTAACTCCGCACGCACTCCTTAAGTAATTCATTTCCCCTGCTCTCACTCTTGGTCCGAGTCTCTCAACCAACGTCCATGCTTCGCTTCCGTAAGTCAGTGTCGGGATTACCACACTGTCATGCAAGGACTTCTTCACTTCCATACTGACCACCCTATTTCTTGTTACTGCTTTTAGCGTTCCTACAACCCTCTTCCCCTGTTGTACCCTCTCCCGCACCTCTTCATCCATAGTCCCATCTTTACTCAACACACTGCCCAGATACTTAACACCTTACGAGCGGCCTATGCGGTTTATTTATATGTACCGCCCAGCGGGGTGTTTTTAGCCAAAATAGGGCTGTTTACGTGATCATTTTCATGCCTAAATAAGACCCAGAACGTAAAACAAGTACCTATCCCTGAAAGGGCATAAACAGAGCTTTCGAATGACACCATAACGATCCTTTTATGATGGCTAGTTTTCTTGCAATAACCGTGCAACGCGAGTGCAAAAAGCATGTAATTAGCCACTTTCCCGATACAATTCCTTATATAGCGAGTGAGAGAGGGAGGAGGGAGCTGGGATTCGTGTCAGTATGTTCGCCGCGGTGGTCTGGAGCAGTCATACGCTCGCTACTCTCCTGCCACCACTTGTCTCTCTCTCTCAGCAACATTACGTGCTGAAATTGCCACTCGACCTATGTCGAGCGCCGCCACATAGTCCAGCTTTATTTAACTCGACTTATGTGGTGAGCCGCTAAATAAGGGTTAAAAGAGTTGACGATCTCCATAGCCTGACCGTTCAGCTTCACCTCACACTCTGTGACTTCACCCCTTTCGAAGACCATAACCTTGCTCTTCCCCGTATTTACCTTCAAATTCCGTTTTTCGCACAATGTTCCAAACTCATTTACCAGACCCTGCAACTCCCATTCATTATCACTCATCAGAACTGTATCATCCGCAAACAGCAGTATAGGTAGCTTCCACTCAATTCCCTCCCTTTTCAACAATACACCAACATCCACTGCTCTTGATAGTATTTCTTTCATAACTCCATCCATATATACAGTAAACAACCACGGGGACATCACACACCCCTGTTTCAAACCAACATTCAGGTCAAAGAACTCGCTCTGCTCACTCTCCACACGTACTGCCGCCTTTGCACCCTCATACATGCTCTTCACTGCTTTCAGCAACTTGCCATCTACTCCGTATATTCTAAGTACTTTCCACAAACCTTCTCTATCCACTCTGTCATAGGCCTTCTCCAAGTCCATAAAGTGGACCTAGTGGATTTTCCTTCTCCTTAACATTAATAGGATAGAAGGTTGAGTGTCTTTTAGACTGCCGTGGTGGAGTTGGTTAAAGCGTCGGTTATCGTCCTGATGGACGGCGGTTCGAACCCCAGTGAGAGATTAAAACATATATTTAAATATAATGTATATATATATATATATATATATTTTTTTTTTCTATGTGATTGAGGGAGGCAAAAGGCATAACTGCCTATAGCGAGTGCCTCCCCCATAGTTGAAAGAGTGACAGGGCCAAAATCAAGGGACGTTCGAGCCAAAATGCCTGGACACACGGAGTTTGAAGCAATGTAAGTCATAGGAAGAGGGAAAGACTGATTGTGGGAGAGAGTTCCAGAGCTCAGCTGTTGAGTAGAAGAAAGTTTGAGAGTAACGTTTCACTCTTGGGTAGGAGAGTTGCACAGAGTAGGGGTGGGATTGAGTTGCAAGACGGGTACCACGTGCCCTACGTAAAGGAGGTGGTATGCACTGGGATAGCTCTGAGGATAGCTCTGAGGAACACTGATTATTATAGTAGCGATAGAATAGCGAGAGAGATGCAACATTGCGGCGGAGAGAGAGAGATTGCAGAGAGTTGGTGAGTGGATGGGAGTTAATGATACGAAAGGCCTTCCTTTCAACTTTGTCTAGGAGAGCGGTGTGAGAGGAACCTCCCCACACATGTGAACAATACTCAATACAAGGGCGCACTATGCCCCTGTACAGAGCAAGAAGCTGTGCAGGGGAAAAGAACCCCCTAAGGCGGTTGAGCACACCCAGCTTCTGGGAGGCTGCCTTAGCAAGACTGGTAATATGGTCCTTCCAAATGAGAGCAGAAGAAAAAGAGACACCAAGAATATTGAGAGAAGATGAAGGGTTGATTTTTGTATTGTTGAAGAATAAGGGATAGTCCGCTGGGAGATCCTGACGGGTAGATAGATGGAGAAATTGGGTTTTGGAAGCATTAAAGTTAACAAGGTTTTCTCTGCCCCAATTGGAAATAGTATTTCGATCAGAATTTAAGAGTTCTATGGCTTCATTACGTTTGTCGTTGAGGGATTGCTGGCTGGGGCGTTCTGAAAAACTAATGGAGTAGTGTAAGGTTGAGTCGTCTGCGTATGAATGGATGGGAATTAAGGTACAGTTAAGGAGATCATTTATAAAAATTAGAAAGAGAATAGGAGATAGGACAGAGCCCTGAGGAACACCGGAGTTTATAGGGTGAGGAAGTGAACAATGGCCATCCACAACCGCAGCTATGGAACGGCCGGAAAGGAAATTAGAGACAAAGGCACAGATGGAGGGATAGAAACCGAAGGAGGGTAGTTTAGAAATTAAAGATTTATGCCAGACTCTATCGAAGGCTTTCGATATGTCTAGTGCAATAGAAACAGTCTCACCGAAGTCCCGAAAGGAGGATGACCAAGAGTTAGTAAGATATGAAAGAAGATCACCAGTAGAGCGACCCTTAAGGAAGCCATACTGGCGATCTGAGAGCAGATTATGAGAAGAGAAATGCTTAAGAAATTTGGAAGCAAGAATAGTTTCAAAAACTTTAGAAAGACAAGAGATAAGAGCAATTGGACGATAGTTGGAGGGTTGAGAGCGGTCACCCTTCTTTGGGACAGGTTGAATGTGAGCATATATATATATATATATATATATATATATGCCAGGCTGAATGTATATGGAATGACGGAGTCCAAATGAAGAGGTACAGATGTGAGAGAGTTGGAGTGTGGAATGGGTGTGTGTGCTGGAGTGAGTGAGGGAACAGTGAGAAAAGGTGCGTGATTGTTTGTAAGTAACAAATGGAAGGAGTGTGTAAGAGAATATGGGTCTGTGGGTTCAAGGATTGTGTGGGTGAGAATTAAAGTAGGAATACAAACGTGGGTGATTGTGTGTGTGTATGCTCAGACACTTGTAAGAGAGAAAGAGGAGTTCTGGGTGAATGTGGAGGCGTGCCTGGATAAGTTTGATAAGAACAAAAGAATATTTCTGATTAGGGACATGAATGGTAAGGTGGGTGATAGGAAAGTTGATGGAGTGGTGGGAGGGTGGGGGGTACCGTCAGAGGTGAATGGGAATGGTAGTGCACTTGTGGACGTAAGTGTGGAGAGGAGGCTGTGGATAGCCAACACCTTCTTGCGACACAGAATGATACACAGGTACACATGGAAAGTGGTGTGGACGATGAAGGATAAGATAGTGGTGGAACGAAAGTCACTGATTGATTATTGGATGAATGAACGAAGAAATCTGTGGTGGATGCTAGGGTGTATGGGGGTATTGGAGGGGGTCTGTCTGATCATTATGTAGTAGTAGCTACAATTAGGATACAAAAGAAGTGGGTGAGGAGAGCTGGAGGGAGGCGAGAGGAAGGTGGAATGGTGAAGAGGGTAGAGAGGCTACAGGAGGAGGAAATCAGAGAAGAGTACAGGAGAGCAGTAGAAAGATGACTAGGTGGGTTCGACCTGGAAGATATGGAGGAAGTGGAAGAGATGAGCAAGGTGTTTAAGGAAGAGATCTGTGCAGCATGTGAAAAGGTGTGTGGAGTTAGGAGAAGAGGGAGGGGAGTGAAAGGTACAGCATGGTGGACAGAGGAGGTAAAACTAGCTGTGGAAGACAAGAAGAAAGCATACAGTGAGTGGTTGGGTAATAGAGAGAATGAAGATTCGGAGAGGCAGAAAAGAGCGAGGTATGTGTAGAGAAAGAGAGTGGTGAAGAGAGTAGTGAAGGAAAGTAAGAGAAGAGTAGATGAGGAATTTGGCAGGAATCTGAGTGTAAAATGGAGGGAGTGTAAGAAACTGTTCTGGAAAGAAGTCAAGAAAGTTAGGGAAGGTAGCAAGGGAAACAGTAACGGTGTGAAAGATAAGAATGGGAGAATGCTAGCCGAGAAGCAAGAGAGAGTCGAAAGATGGAGGGAGTACTTCAACGAGTTGCTAAATGTTAGGAATGAAGAGCCAGCAAACATAGTTGGATATGGTATGGGAGGGAGAAGAGGAAAAGTAGTGGAGGATGAGGTGGGGATCAGGAGGTCAGAAGTGTGGGAAGCCATGAAAAGAGTGAAGTTGAGGAATGCACCAGGAACAGATAGAGTGTGTGGGGAAATGTTGAGGTATGGTGGTGAGATAGTGATCGAATGGGTATGGCAAATGTGCAAACTAGCATGGGAGAAGGGGAGTGCACTCGGTGACTGGAAGACTGGCATAATAGTCCCTCTATATAAGGGCAAATGGAAAAGAGGAGTGTGTGGTAACCACCGAGGAATATGTCTTTTAAGCGTAGTAGGGAAGGTGTACAGTAGGGTATAGATTGAGAAAGTGAGAGTGAAAACGGAGAAATGGATATGCAACGAGCAGGGAGGTTTTAGGAAGGGAAGAGGTTGTGTAGATCAGAATTTTACCCTGAATTGTGTTGTGGAGGAATATCTGGAGAAGCAACAAAAGGTGTATGATGCCTTTATGGACTTGGAGAAGGCCTATGGCAGAGTGGATAGAGAAGGTATGTGGAAAGTACTTAGAATATACGGAGTAGATGGCAAGTTGCTGAAAGCAGTGAAGAGCATGTATGAGGGTGCAAAGGGGGCAGTACATGTGGAGAATGAGCAGAGCGAGTTCTTTGACCTGAATGTTGTGTTGAAACAGGGGTGTGTGATGTCCCTGTGGTTGTTTACTGTATACATGGATGGAGTCATGAAAGAAATACTAGGAAGAGCAGTGGATGTTGGTGTATCGCTGAAAAGGGAGGGAAATGAGTGGAAGCTGCCTATACTGCTGTTTGCGGATGATACAGTTCTGATGAGCGATAATGAATGGGAGTTACAGGGTCTGGTAAATGAGTTTGGAACAGTGTGCGAAAAACCGAATTTGAAGGTAAATGCGGGGAAGAGCAAGGTCATGGTCTTCGAAATGGGTGAAGTCACAGAGTGTGAGGTGAAGTTGAACGGTCAGGCTATGGAGATCGTCAGCTCATTTAAGTATCTGGGCAGTGTGTTGAGTAAAGATGGAACTATGGATGAAGAAGTGCAGGAGAGGGTGCAACAGGGGGAGAGGGTTGTAGGAACGTTGAAAGCAGTAACAAGAAATAGAGTGGTCAGTACGGAAGTGAAAAAGTCCTTGCATGACAGTGTGGTAATCCCGACACTAACCTATGGAAGCGTAGCTTGGACGTTCAGGAAGAGACTCAGACCAAGAGTGAGAGAGGTGGAAATGAGTTACTTGAGAAGTGCGTGAAGAGTTACATGGAGGGATAGACAGACGAATAAGGAAGTAAGAAGGAGGTGTGGTGTGGACGTAGATGTGCTGGAAAGTGTGAAAAGGAACAACTTGAGATGGTTCAGTCATATGGAACAGATGGAAAGCGAGAAAATTACTAAGAGGGTGTACGAGAGCGAGGTGGAAGGACAGAGAGGGAGAGGTGCACCAAAGGAGAGGTGGAAGGATGGAGTGAGGAAGTATATAAATGAAGGTGGTGCTGGTTGGGAGGAGGGGCGTTAACTGACTGGGGACAGAGGTGCGTGGGGGCGGTTCCTACGTGGCCACCACTTCGGGGATCACGGTGTCATGCAATAGATAGATATGTATATACCGGTATATATATATATATATACAGTATATATATATATATATATATATATATATATATACACAGGTCTCCCTCACTATCCAATGCCCCAATTTACGATATTATTATAGGGTTTTAGGTGTTTGTGTTTGGATTTTGGCTGGTCCGAGAACGAATCCACATTTACCCCATTAATTTTAGGGTTTGCCATACAATTTTTGTATTTAAGATCGAGTTTTCAAGAACTTAACCCAATCGTATATCGAGGGAGACCTTTTATACATATATATATATACCGTTATATATATATATAAATATATATATATATATATAAATATATATATATATGCATATGAGTGAAAGTGAGTATCACCACTTGACACTTATCCAGCATTAAAACCCAACCAACCCCCAACTACCATAACAGGTAAATAAACCAGTGTATATTTCAGCTTCCTACCAATATCAGTGGAGGTGTGTGGAAGGGAATGGGGGGGGGGGTATTGAGAAGAGGTCGAATTAGCTCTAGTTGGAGGGGGGAATATTCTTCTTTCTTTGTTTATCTATATACTCAGGCCCAATCCCCACTTTTCCTTTTTTTGGGGGGTGGGGGGGGGGGGGGGGACTCAAAACCGAGCGAGAATAGGGGCAACAGAAAACAATGAACACACAAAAACAAAATACAAATTCACACACATCTTGGTCATCCAGCAGAAAACCCAGAGACAAGGGTCACCAAGGTCCCTTCAGCACTTCCCCGTCCCCCAACCACTAGGAGAGATTCCGATCTTGGCACGCAGACATGCAGCGGAGCCGAAGCCACAAACCCGCCTACCTCACTTCCAGACGCACCTTTCATATAAACCGTCTCCCCGGGCCAGGCGCCTGATGGACTATTATCTAGTCCAACTTGCGCCCGACCCCTTACCCCAAATGACCACGTGTTCACTCAGCTGTTCACAAGCATTCTGCATTCATTCCTGTTTAATACCACTTCCCTTGCCTGATCTATAGTCATTCCTCTATCATCCAAAGCTTGTCTTACACGGTCTCTCCATCTCAATGGGGGTCTTCCTGCCCTTCTATCTCCCCTTGTATCTGACTCACATATTCTCTTTGTCAGCCATTCATCTTCCATTCTTTCAACATGACTATACCAGCTCAGCACCATTCTGTCCACTCTGGCTGACAAACGTTCCTGCTGCCTCACTCTCCTACGTATCTCTTCATTCCTCAATCTGTATCTAAGAGTAAATCCACACATTCTCCTCAAGCAGGTCATCTCCATCACATTCAGCTTTCTTTTTTCCTTTTCCTTCAGAGCCCATGTTTCAGCCCCATACATCACTGTTGGCAAAACAATTCCTTGATACATTGCACTTTTTACTTTCATTCCGAGATTTCTCGTCTTCCACATACTTCCCATTTTTTCTTTTCTATGTTAATGAGGGAGACAAAAGGCATAACTGCCTGCAGCGAGTGCCTCTCCCAGATATCAAAGAGTGACGGCCAAAATCAAGGGACGTTCGAGCTAAAATGCTTGGACAAACGGAGTTTGAAGCAATTTAAATCATAGGAAGAGGGAAAGACTGATTCTGGGAGAGAGTTCCAGAGTTCAGCAGTTGAATAGAAGCAAGTCTGAGAATAGCATTTCACTTTTGGGTTGGAGAGTTGCACAGAGTAGGGGTGGGATTGTGTTGCCAGGCGGGTTCTATGTACCCTACGTAGAGGAGGTGGTATACAATGGGAAAGCTCCGAGGAACACTGATTATTGTAGTAGCGATAGAATAGTGAGAGATATGCAACATTGCGGAGAAGAGAGAGAGATTGCAGAGAGGTGGTGAGTGGACGTGAGTTAATGATACGAAAGGCTTTCCTTTCTACTTTATCTAGGAGTCGGTGTGAGAGGATCCTCCCCACACATGTGAACAATGCTCAGTACAAGGACGCACTGTGCCCCTTTACAGAGCAAGTAGCTGCGCAGAGGTAAAGAACCCCTTGAGGCGGTTGAGCACACCCAGCTTCTGGGAAGCTGCCTTAGCGAGACTGGTAATATGGTCTTTCCAAGTGAGAGCAGAAGAAAAAGAGACACCGTGAACATTGAGGGAAGATGAAGGGTTGATTTTTGTATTGTTGAAGAATAAGGGATAGTCCTCTGGAGGTTCCTGACGGGTAGTAAGATGGATAAATTGAGTTTTGGAAGCATTAAATGTAACAAGGTTTTCTCTACCCCAATTGGAAATAGTAGCTAGATCAGAAGATAAGCATTTTATGGCTTCATTACGTTTACTTTTGAGGGACTGCTGGCTGGAGCGTTCTGGAAAACTAATTGAGTGGTGTAAAGTAGAGTCGTCTGCATATGAATGGATGGGACTAGATGTACAGTCGAGATAATTTATGAAAATTAGAAAGAGAGTAGGAGATACGACAGAACCCTGAGGAACACCGGAGTTGATAGGATGAGGAATTGAGCGATGGCCGTCCATAACCGCAGCTATGGAACGGACGGAAAGGAAATTAGAGGCAAAGGCACAGATGGAGGGATAGAAACCAAAGGAGGGCATATTAATTAATGATTTGTGCCAGACTCTATCGAAGGCCTTCGATATGTCTAATGCAACAGAAAAAGTCTCACCGAAATCCCGAAAGTTGGATGACCAAGAGTTAGTAAGATATGAAAGAAGATCACCAGTAGAGCTCCGAAAACCTTCCTTCCTTCACACACTCTCTGTTTTACCTCCATTTCAATACCTCCACTCCTGCTAATTGTTCCTCCTAGATATTTAAAACACTCTACTTGTTCCAATATTTCCCCATCCAGCCTCACATCTAGATACACCATTACTCTACTTTTATTGACGTTCACCTTCAGTTTCCTTCTCCCACAAACCACGCCAAAGTCTTTGACTATCCGCTGCAGTTTCTCCCCAGAATCCACCACCAATGCTGTGTCATCAGCGAACAGCAACTGATTCAACTCCCAATCTCTACCATTCTTTCCTACTAAATCCAAGCCTCTTCCCATAGTTCTCATTTTTACCTCCCTCACTACACCATCCATAAACATATTAACCCTTGTCTGGCGGCGCTGGACTTAAGTCGGTCTAGAGAAGAAAGGACTATGTGGCGGGGACCGACTTCAGGCGGTGTGCAATTTTGAGCAATATTTGGCTCTGAGAGAGAGACGAGCGGTGGGAGGAGCGTAGGTCGGCTCTGACCGTTCGGCACGGCTCCCGCGCCAGCACTGGGCCCACCTCCACACACACCCACACTCACTGCCTCGCTACACAGGGAATTATGTAAGGAAATTACCGTATTTTAGGGATTTTTCCTTCGTCTTGCACGATCGTTGCAAGAGAACGCGTGGTCGTAGAAGGATGGTTCTGGTGTCATTGGAAAGCTCAATTATCGCCCTTTCAGGGATACATAATTGTATTACGCTCTGGCTCTTGTTTATGCATGAAAAAGAGCACGGAAATAAGGTCGTTTAGGGTAAAACCACCCGCTTGGCGGGTAGTAGAAGATACTGACGGGCCCGCTCGTAAGGCGTTAAACAACCATGGTGACATTACACAACCCTGTCGCAAACCTACCTTTACCTCAAACCATTCACTCAACTCACCATTTCCTACTCTAACTCATTCTCTGCTCCTTTCATAAAAACTCTTAACTGTTTCTAACAAATTTCTTCCAATTTCATAAATTCTTAACACCTTCCGCATTGCTTCACGATCCACACGATCATACGCTTTTGCCAAATCCATAAAATCCCAAAATATCTCCTTATGCTTCTCTAAATACTTCTTGCATAACTGTCTTATTGCAAACATCTGATCCACGCACCCTTTTCCCCTACTAAAACCGCACTGTTCTTCTCCCATTGCAATTTCCTTACACATTATTATCCTCTCTACCAACACCCTGCCATACAACTTTCCAACCACTGATAATAAACTAATACCTCTATAGCTTGAGCGCTCCTGCCGATCTCCCTTCCCCTTGTATAACAACACAATACATGCACTCTTCCAGTCTATTGGTACCATTGATACAACAAAGAACACATTGACAAGTCTCACCAACCAATCTATTATCTCATTTCCACCCTTCTTTATACACTCCACAGCAATACCATCCAAACCTTCTGCTTTTTATTGGTATTTGTATATTTATATTGTTATTATTATGTTTTTTTGCTAACTGAAAGCTATGGAATATATTACCTTTATTTGAGAAGGGATGATTATAGGAATACATTTAGCACCTGAAGTGATAAAAGTAGATGACAGCCATGGAAAGGACGCCAATTCTAACCAAGTATAATCCATTCATTATATGTAAGCCAGAAATCGTGAACCCTAACCTCTGTGATTAATAAATAGCCAGAGCTAATGGGCTGTACATTTTCACTCATGTTAACTGGTTGACTGTTCCTAAATGGTGGATATATTTGCTCGTTTACTGCAGTAAATTATATATTTATAGAGGTTAGTGATCATAATGTTTGTCCTACCTATAATGAATGGAATATGTCTATGCTTGTGGTGTCGGTGATCCTGATCACATTCAACTTTATGCCGATCATATAATAAGTAATAATTGCTATATGAATTACAAGCAAAATCTGGATATCATACGTACACCAGTCCCCGGTTATATACAGAATGTGCTGTTAATACACATTTATTTACTGGCACCCATACGTCTATTTCATAATGTATAAAATATTAGGAAGGTGGCTGTGCCTTATCTGTCACTAAAATTTGGGATATATATATATATATATATATAAGCAGGGCTTCCCAAAACAAATTTGCCATGTACATCTGATATTAGGCATTAAAGGTACTATAACAAATATTATAAATCAACCATTTAAGAGGTATTGCAGGTTTTATATAGTGTCCTCCCCCACATTGCTTTAACGGATTCTTTCATGTCAAATAGTTTCCAGCAAGTCCAAAGTGATCTAATATGTCTAATTATTGTGCAGCTTACAAAATTATATCATCTTCATAATAATATGGAACCTAATTGCATTTAGATGGGGATGTGATAGGCTCTAGGACAGCTAGTCCAGCATTTTGAGGAAAACTATCTCTGTAACGAGTAAGACGTGGAATTTTGCTTACAGAACATTTTATGCTTATACTATTTTCATAACCTTATTCTGAAGTTTGGCACGTCTATTTCAGGACACTCTGTATAGAATGCTTGCTTGTCTGTGACTGCCTAAACTTCAAACTTTTAACCCATAAATGGCGACTGTCCTCAATAGAGGTTTTTGTGGTGCACTGCGACCGTCTTCAATAGATCCAGTACATAAAAAAAAAGACTTTGAAACACCCCAGTGGCACTCAAAACAAAGCAATTTTTGATTAGGTGAGATAATTCCCCTCCATTGCTTTCTACCACTCCTACATATGTGTCCCCTCCCCCCTTCCCCCACCCCCTCAATTATCAACCATTTTTCCTCTTATTCCCCCTTTTTTCGGGTAATTTTCGGCGCGAATTTCCCTCGCGCGGCCTCTTTAACAAGGGCGAGGCAGCTAGAGATCCTTCAACAGAGAGACTTCTAGTGCAAGTCCTCACTGTCGCTCTACAGCTTGGAGAGGGAGCACATACTCCGCCCCGGCTCTCACCTCATGATACAACCGGGCGGCAAAAATACGTCTTTTTCAACCCCTAAATGCTATTCCCACTTCTTTTATTGCTCTTAAATGTTCATATGTTTATATTAAAAGCAAAATAGGCGCATATGGATAAGTAATAATTATATATACAGTATGGTACTATGACGTCAGAATAGAACCAAATACCTTCGCTTGGCGCGAGGGTTTGAACTACAATAGCTTCGTAGTTTAAGAGTTAATACCATTGAATTGTGACATTTGCTGGGGACCTCAGTGGCTTTCAATATAGGGTTTTAGCATCATAATAGTAAACAAATGTATACATACTGTAAATTCAAAATGGTGAATTTATTATCATAGTGTAGCTCTTTTGCATTCTCCGGAGTAACCTGCACTTGCTGTGGATACCTCCGTTAGTTTATTTACATATAGTATATGAAGTTACCACAACCTTTCAAACTCACTATAGCCAAATATGAACCACTTAAAATACCCAGTAACATACCCAAGATAGCTTTACTATCTATCCATTGTGACGCCTACCAGTGTTGGCAGAATCGCCTCCCGTTAGCCACTAGCGCTCGCCAGGGCAGTGAAATGGGCTACAGTTATCAGAGAATGTTGTTCTTTCTTTCATAGTACTTGCATTGTTACAGACAGTCCAGTGGTGGTCTTTATTTTCGTCTGTGACAACGGGAAGTATTTTATATCATGAGTAGAATATAAGATGCATTGTAGTGTAAAGTTGACAGAGAGAGCGAGCGGGCAGCGTGGGGGTAGTGAGTGTTGCTTCCCTCCTCCCTCCCGGAGGAGTTTTTCCCGCCAGCGCGGGCTTTCTCTCGTCTTTGATTGGCTGGTGGTTCTTGGCGCGTCCTAGGAGCCTGCTGTCTTGTGACGTATCGGCCTGTGATTGGCCGACCACCATGCCTTTGTGGGATCCTGAGGGTCCCGAGGAGCTACCCTCCTCAGAGTAGGCTAGGGACGCACACGACTAACATCCTTTTTACAACTGTCCCCCATTTCTCCACCATTCTGATACTGTCTCTCTCACTCAACTTCTTTCTTTCATTCCTCTAATCTTTTAACGTCACAGCACTCCCTTTGGGTTCTGTACACGATTATCGGCCCATCGTATTGTGTGCGTCGCTCTCATATATATTTCCATGTATTAGAATAGGCTATAAGGGTTCTTAGTCTATGGAGGTTTGATGACTCTGTATGTGTCTCCCTCAGTGTCCTTAGTTTATGGAGGCTTGATGACTCTGTGTGTGTCTCCTTCATTATCATTAGTGCTCTGCTGGGTTATTTAATGCTAGACTGGGAAAAGGCTTCTGTTGTCGTTGTCACCGATGTGTGTATGGTTCGCTTATACCTACACGACTGCGACGGTTTCTGTGGTAGCCTAGGTCGTCCTTTTGGTTGTGTCTTTTGCGAGTGCAGCATCGTGTTGTAAGAGGGCATTAGCCTATTACCTTATAACACAGTGCTGCCTCTTTGTTTGACTTTAGAGGGATCGCCAGGGTAGAACCAGATACATGAGATCTGGATCTACCAAGAGAGCATCCCCGTCATTAACGTAACTTTAATCATACCGCCTTAAGGACAACGCTAGGCTATGAGCCCGTCTTGCTCAGCCACAGTTTCCTAACCTTGATATCCCAGCTAGACTTTATTCGCCGAGCAGACATTAGTTAGGACATGAGCTCTTTTGATATGTATGCATTATTATTCACAGTATTTATTAGTCTGGGTTGTTGTTGAGTTGCACAACCATAGCAGACTGTTTCGTTGATGAGGAAGTACTTCTTTTAGTGTCGAGCATTACTGCCGTTGCGCATTTATAATATTCCCATGTCAGTTAACATTATATGTCCTATCATTTAGTGTATTCAGTCTACACGTGTGGTGTCTTGCCTCCTGCCTTTATATAATTTAAGATACGAGCATCTTATAAGCATCAGACTTTCTTCAGAAGTTTCCAGGTCTATGCTGTAGGACTATACTTCACTTTCTTTCAGATAGGAGTGAAGAGTTTATTGTTGTTTAGAGTAACTGTATTGAAGCATCTTTTTATTATATTAAATCTTGCAGTAATTTAATTGATCTTTCCATAGCTTCCCTTTTATGCATTTTAACGTAACTTGCATCTTGTTTGTTATCAGGCTATACCAGTGTGGGTTAGCCTGAAGTAGAGTACATTTATGCCCAGTTAAGGATACCCCGTTATCGCATATTAACTCTGGAGGGTATAGGTGTTTTTGTTCGCCGGCATATAAGTTCGAGGGTTTGGATCTAGCGTACCATTGTTGCATAGTGCCCTATTACTAGTGCAATCATTAAGTGCCCTTGTTTTATTCGTTGCCCCGGTCGTAACAAATGGCGACCTTGCCTAGTAGCTTATCTTATGAGCAAGTCGTCATAACAAATGGCGACCTTGCCTAGTATCTTATTTTAGTAGAAACCAGGATCCATTTGTTTATTATTGCAGTAATAACAAATAGTGCCCTTGCCTAGTATCTAACAAAGAATTGCAGGATTGTTGGACATTTGTTTATTGAGGAATATTTTGGACACATGGAATTTTTTTTGGCAACGTAGTATAGCACTTGAGTTGTCTTCGAGCATATTTTTGAGTGAGTAGTGCTACATGAGAGTTTAGGTACTTCTTTTTTATAAACGTTGAGAATTTTCGGTGGACACTATGTCGAACGACGGATCAATGTACAGTGAGGACACAGTACGGGAAGCAGACTCTGAGGTGCAGCAGCTGGGTTTGTTAGAAGGCATTAGAGTAATAATTAGTGAGGAGGATGCAAGGAAGTTTCTGGAGATGCCAATTACTGCTAACCGGGTGTCGGGGATTGATCGGTATGGTCTCCAGTGTTTGGCCACGGTCATGGGGCATGTGGGCACTAGCAGCATGTCGAGAGGTGACCTGGTGGCCTGGTTGCTCGGCGGGGTGCGTGGGGCTTCGGGTGGAGCGGGAGCTGGGGCACCTTCGGCCCAGCCCCCATTCCACTCGACTCCTACCATGGCGCCCCCTCGGGGTCCGGAGCCAGGTACGTTCCCGCAGGCCGATAGTCACTGGCAGCGTGGTTTGTCACTGGGTGGGTCTCCAATTGTTGCATCTCCTCCTCCTCAAGGTTTAACTGCAGATATGATCTTCCAGCTTGAGATGGCTAAGATGAAGCAGCAGTGGGAATCTGAGCTTGAGATGGCTAGGATTCAGGCTGAGGAGAGAAAGGCCATACGTGAGGCTGAGCTTCAGGTTGAGGCTATGAAGTACTGTGCAGACATAGAGCTTGAGAAGTCTCGGGTGGAGTCGACAGGGCAGCGTCTCGGTGCTGGAAATCGAGGTCTTGATCAGTCTTTATCGCACCTTCTTAAGTTAGTCCCTGTATTTGACGAGTCGGGTGTCACAGAGTTTTTCCTGCGTTTTGAGAAGAAGTGCCGGGAGCACCAATGGCCCGAGGTTAAGGGGGCAGCCCTTGTTTCCTCTAGGTTGGTTGGCAAAGGACTCAAGGCATATGATGCGTTGCCCTTGGAGTCTTGCGTCGATTATGAGGTATTGAAGGAAGCTGTTCTGCGGGCATACGAGTTACAAGCAGAGACATATAGGTTGAAGTTCCGGGGTGTTACGAAGGGTCGTGAGTGCACTTTTCTAGAACATGCCCGGGAACTGTCTGATGCATTGAGAAATTGGCTGAGGTCAGAGAAGGTGACGTCGTTCGAGGAGCTTGAGCAGTTAGTCCTTCTAGAGCAATTTTTCAAGTGCACAGGCTAAAATTATACTATTATGCTTGGGAGGGGTTATAAGATTTTATTTATTCTAAAATGTTGTTTTATTTATGATTGAGCTTTGCATTTCATTTCTGGTGGAGTGGCTGGTTGTGGCGGGTCTTGTCGGCATTCTGCCTTGTCAGATATGGTGCTCGCCTAATGTTGAGCGTCCCATATCTTGGGCGGGGTGTGACTCCTACCAGCGTTGGCAGAATTGCCTCCCGTTAGCCACTAGCGCTCGCCAGGGCAGTGAAATGGGCTACAGTTATCAGAGAATGTTGTTCTTTCTTTCATAGTACTTGCACTGTTACAGACAGTCCAGTGGTGGTCTTTATTTTTGTCTGTGACAACGGGAAGTATTTTATATCATGAGCAGAATATAAGATGCATTGTAGTGTAAAGTTGAGAGAGAGAGCGAGCGGGCAGCGTGGGGGTAGTGAGTGTTGCTTCCCTCCTCCCTCCCGGAGGAGTTTTTCCCGCCAGCGCGGGCTTTCTCTCGTCTTTGATTGGCTGGTGGTTCTTGGCGCGTCCTAGGAGCCTGCTGCCTTGTGATGTATCGGCCTGTGATTGGCCGACCACCATGCCTTTGTGGGATCCTGAGGGTCCCGAGGAGCTACCCTCTTCAGAGCAGGCTAGGGACGCACATGACTAACATCCTTTTTACAACTGTCCCCCATATCTCCACCATTCTGATACTGTCTCTCTCACTCAACTTCTTTCTTTCATTCCTCTAATCTTTTAACGTCACAGCACTCCCTTTGGGTTCTGTACACGATTTCATATCGGCCCATCGTATTGTGTGCGTCGCTCTCATATATATTTCCATGTATTAGAATAGGCTATAAGGGTTCTTAGTCTATGGAGGTTTGATGACTGTGTGCGTCTCCCTCAGTGTCCTTAGTTTATGGAGGTTTGATGACTCTTTGTGTGTGTCTCCCTCATTATCATTAGTGCTCTGCTGGGTTATTTAATGCTAGACTGGGATAAGGCTTCTGTTGTCGTTGTCACCGATGTGTGTATGGTTCACTTTTACCTACGCGACTGCGACGGTTTCTGTGGTAGCCTAGGTCGTCCTTTTGGTTGTGTCTTTTGCGAGTGCAGCATCGTGTTGTAAGAGGGCATTAGCCTGCTACCTTATAACACAGTGCTGCCTCTTTGTTTGACTTTAGAGGGATTGCCAGGGTAGAACCAGACAGAGGTGGGCAGGTGCGCGCCATTTGGCACTCTACGCTCTGCGATCCGGTGCGCATTACCAATATTCCTGTCAACAACAGGTACAAGAACGTCATTATCGTGTACAGTCATCGTACCGTTCGTACGGTGTTACTCACGGTGTTAGTGAACTGTGATACAGTGATACTATGATAGTGACAGACTGACAGTGTTACAGTTGTTAACTTGTTATTTTTTTGGGGGGGGGGGCTTTTGCTAACACAAAGTAAACCTTACGGGCAAGTTACGGCTTATGAAGGGGCTTAAGGGTAAGTCTGGCAGTGGTATAGCCCGAGCCTGTCTGACTGTCTGATAGTCAAAAGACACTATAGACTTCAGAGACTTTTATCATTTTATGGTATCGATACTAGATACTATCGGAATGTTACTTGAATGTATGGGTGGGAGGGTGGTTTGGGGGATGGTGGGGCGAAGGTAGAAGCGTAATTGACTCGTGTTACAAATATGAAGCCGATTGGTGAGGTAGTTTCGCCACCACAGATTTTATTTGTTTTCCTTTTCTTCGTACGGATACGCTGGAAGTGGGTTGTGGGAGGCAGTTGGGGGTGTGGTGGAGGGAAGGCATAAGGGTAAGGCACTTGTCACACAAATATGGAACGGATTGGTGCAATCGTTTCGCCGCCACAGATTTTCTTTTTTTTTGTCCTTGTGAGGCGACCGAGTGTCAGCGAGTGGGTGGGAGGAGGGGTTTGGGGTAGTGGTGGTGCCGTGGTGGGTATGCAGAAGGGTAAGGTACATGTGGTAAAAAACTAAAAATATGAAAGCCATAGGTGCAGTCGTTTCGCTGCTACGATTTTTTTCTCGGCGAGTCAGTATATAGTTATATACGGACCTGGCACTGGGCGTGACAACTGACATCTGACAAGACCCTAGTCCCGGCCGTATATATATAATTATTATAAATTATATACCGTCGGACCTGGCAGTTTCGGACCTAGTTTCGACAGTTTCTGTAATTCTTTATGTCATATCATAGATATCAATGGACAGTCACAATGTCACAAACTCACAATGATATCAATCATATCATATTGACATTTGCAATGATATCAATCATATCATATCATTGACATTTGATTCATTGATATGACATAAAGAATAACAGAAACTGAGAAAGTGAGAAACTTAAACAGTTAAACTTCAGAAAGACACCATGACTTGAGGTTTTTTAATGTTTTGAATTCTTGGAATTTAGTGAAGTGAAAGACAAAGGACAAAGTGAAGGACAAAGGTCAATAATTAAATAACTTCTAGAAGCTGTTTTGTTTGTTTTGTTTTTTATATACCTATTTTTGGGAGCGCGGAGCGCAGGAGCGGGGAGCGGGAAGCGCATCGGGTCTGCTGACAAAAGGGGCGCGTGAGCGCTGCCGCATTACCTTATGTCTGATGAGCGCGGAGCGCTGCCGCATTACCGGTCCCACCGGAGCGCGCCCACCTCTGGAACCAGATACTTGAGATCTGGATCTACCAAGAGAGCATCCCCGTCATTAACGTAACTTTAATCATACCGCCTTAACACCTTACGAGCGGCCTATGCGGTTTATTTATATGTACCGCACAGCGGGGTGTTTTTAGCCAAAATAGGGCTGTTTACGTGATCATTTTCATGCCTAAATAAGACCCAGAACGTAAAACAAGTACCTATCCCTGAAAGGGCATAAACAGAGCTTTCGAATGACACCATAACGATCCTTGTATGATGGATAGTTTTCTTGCAATAACCGTGCAACGCGAGTGCAAAAAGCAGGTAATTCGGTACTTTCGGTACATAATTGAGTATGTAGCGAGTGAGAGAGGGAGGAGGGAGCTGAGATTTGTGTCAGTAGGTTCGCCGCGGTGGTCTGGAGCAGTCATACGCTCGCTAGTCTCCTGCCACCACTTGTCTCTCTCTCTCAGCCACATTACGTGCTGAAATTGCCACTCGACCTATGTCGAGCGCCGCCACATAGTCCAGCTTTTTTTAACTCGACTTATGTTGCTCGCCGCTAATTAAGGGTTAAGGACAACGCTAGGCTATGAGCCCGTCTTGCTCAGCCACAGTTTCCTAACCTTGATATCCCAGCTAGACTTTATTCGCCGAGCAGACATTAGTTAGGACATGAGCTCTTTTGATAAGTATGCATTATTATTCACAGTATTTATTAGTCTGGGTTGTTGTTGAGTTGCACAACCATAGCAGACTGTTTAGTTGATGAGGAAGTACTTCTTTTAGTGTCGAGCATTACTGCCGTTGCGCATTTATATTATTCCCGTGTCAGTTAACATTATATGTCCTATCTTTTAGTGTATTCAGTCTACACGTGTGGTGTCCTGCCTCCTGCCTTTATATAATTTAAGATACGAGCATCTTATAAGCATCAGACTTTCTTCAGAAGTTTCCAGGTCTATGCTATAGGACTATACTTCACTTTTTTTCAGATAGGAGTGAAGAGTTTATTGTTGTTTAGAGTAACTGTATTGAAGCATCTTTTTATTGTATTAAATCTTGCAGTAATTTAATTGATCTTTCCATAGCTTCCCTTTTATGCATTTTAACGTAACTTGCATCTTGTTTGTTATCAGGCTATACCAGTGTGGGTTAGCCTGAAGTAGAGTACATTTATGCCCAGTTAAGGATACCCCATTATCGCAGATTAACTCTGAAGGGTATAGGTGTTTTTGGTCGCCGGCATATAAGTTCGAGGGTTTGGATCTAGCGTACCGTTGATGTATAGTGCCCTATTACTAGTCCAATCATTAAGTGCCCTTGTTTTATTCGTAGCCCCGGTCGTAACACCATTTTACTCTACCGCGTACCTATTTATCTGCTAGTTAATGGTTACCTAAAAGTAGCCTCATAAAGATTAACTGGCCTGATGTGTATTCATTCCATTTCTACACTTATCTCTCCAACTTTCTTACATAACTTCCACTCTCAAAACTACCAACATTAGCCAACATCCGCCTTGTTCCACTCACCCACTGTTATACGCATTATATATAATTCATTGGTTTATCCGCATTTAGAGTATTGTGCCCAGTTTTGGTCTCCATACAATGAAAAGCCCATTGAAAAATTAGAGAGAGTACATCAGAAAGTTACTAAAACCTTTCCCCGACTTATAAACCATATGAGGCATAAGTAAATTATATTAACCTATTTTCCTTGACAAACTGCAGAATATCAGGGGAGCTAATCCAATGTTTTAACCTATTGGCTGAGGGAGACTTTCCGGAATGTACATGGCAATTTATAGCAATTTACAGGCTTTTAAAACCTGTGGAGACGAGTCCGAGTGAGCGGGAGCGCGGCAGGCCCCCGTTCACTCTCTACCCAGGTGGCCGTGACACTGAGGTTGTATGAGGTATATCCTGCTAGACTCTGCATTGCTGCCAAAGGCAAACGTAGCACGACATTGGTGATAGTCGCTCAAATTAGCGAATGTCTATAGTAGCGCTGCTGATTAACCCTGTGCACTATGAACCTTGTTCTGGTGTCATTGTGAAGCTCTTTTCTTTTGGCTGAATATATTTTATTTCATGCAGACACTTGTTCAATCATTCAGGAGTGCCTGACTGAGCCCTAATATAGCGGAAGTATGCCTGTAGCGTAAGTGTTAAATTATTAAAGATCATGACACGATGGATGCAAGTACTTTAAATACTTCTCAATAGATAACTCAAATTACACAAGAAGTAATGGTTACAAAGTTGTTCAAAATGGTTTGCATTCATGTGAAGCGAAGCAGTTCTTTTTCAACAGAGTAGTCAAACACGATACATGACAAGATTTAAAATTGTCGGGGAGAGAGAGAGAGCGAGAAAGAGAGAAAGAGGGGGGGGGGTTGAGGGGAAAGAAAAAGAAGAGGAAGAAGAGTCGTAGTAACAGTAACGTAGAGAAGAGAACAAATAATATGAAATGAGGAGAGTTGGAGAGCTAGAAGGGTATGCTTGCAAGTTTTTGTTTGCATCAATGTAGACTCTGTGAACACGTAAATACAGTATAATTATCTCAAATGAATGTGTGTTCCCCTTTCATACTCCATTTTATGTGTGTCTGGGTTCATATGTAACTTTGTGTCTGAATTCCCTTGTATATCAGTTGGTGTTAAGCTTTACTATAATTTATTATAATTTTGCTATACATTTTATCTTCGATCTTTCGGGTTTTTTCTTTGCCTTTGGGCGAGAGAGTTTATTAAAATTTACGTTTGTATTTGAATTCTCTAATAAAGTGTCAACCTTGCTCAATACAGTGATAGCAAATTTCTACGCATATAACATGTATCTTCAATTGCCAATCAAACTCAATGCAAGTTATGAGTTAAGGAAGGGTAAGTGTCGTGAATCTTGGTATAGATACCGTAGTTTGAATTTCCCGGGTTCACGACAGCTGGTTCCTTTTTGTTTATAGGCATAACTGTATTTATATTTGTGGATAAAATATTACTGTGGTTACACCAATTATATCTTATTTTATTTTCCCTTATTATTTGATCACGGGGGACGATGTAAAACCCTTAAATATATTTTATATTGTCACGATAAAAGGGAATCTTGATCACACTTCACACAGACTTGTTCCGGCCAAGACAGACCGCCAGCTACTGCCACATAACACCAAAACTTACCTGATATTCGCCTCCCAACATGTGTACTCTTTGCATCACAGCTAAGTTCCTTTAATACTAGAAGTACTTCATAGATATTACTGGGACTAGCACAGGATAGCCTACATATACATTTTAACACGTAAGTCAACTGCCGACCGGTATCATTTTATAGCCTAGGCCAATTCATCTTCCCAGGTTTAGTTATTTAATTTATATCCGTTTCTCCTTTACCCCCTTGGAATAATAATCAGGATATAATTGGTGCCGTGTGACCAGGATTCTGGGCCATCTGTTATATATTGATAAGAATTGGGGGGGTATTAGGCCTGACTTGTCTGCCTTTGTGTAGAGCTGGGCGATCCAATGGACAAATGTTGAGGGGCGCACCGGGGGAAGCTGCAAGGGCATGGGGGGGCGTCGGCCAAGAGTTTGAGCCATCGTCGTCCGGTGGTTACCCTGTGCCCTTGAGAAAGGTGGGCCTCTTCGGCCATTCGTATGTCCGGGATTTTCCGCTGGACCGTCCAGTGCAGTGCCCTGCTTTTTTTGTTAAGCAGATATATAGACCAGGGGCAAGGGTGGACACTGTCAGGCAGACCTCAGCCTGGGTTAGATGCGCCAGGGAGCCGGAAGGCATTAGATAGGCTACTGGACAGAGCGCGTGCCTTCTTTGAGAAGAAGGACAGGGCCGAGGAGGAGCAGTCGACGCTATAGGCTAGATCTAAAGACTATGACGACGGCTGCGGCTGTTCCTCCTTCAGAGGAGTCTTGGTCCTTCTTTCTCTTTCCTTTCCTTTCTTTTTCAGGCATTAACTTTGTAATTTGTTAAAATTTAATATAGTAAAGTAAATATTGTAAAGTAGAGTAATATGATATATGTAAATTTCCTTTTCTTTGATCATTTGTAAACTCACAGGGGGCACGCGATCTGCATGCTTCAATTTGCTTGGTTGCTGTCATCATCAATATAAGTAGGTTAGCCTAGGCTTAGAATAGATTAGAATAGGTTAGCCTACAGTGACGATTAGTATTGTTGTTCCTTAAGCTTTAGTTACCGTAACATTTTTAAGAATGGAGGAGAAAATAAAGTCATTGCGGCGGTTCAGGGCCGCCAAGAAGGGAGGGATTACTAAGCTTACCTCTAATCTGTCTGATTTTATTGAACATGTTGCTACACTGCATGATGTAAGGGGTGTGAAAATCACTGTAGAAAAGGCCCTAGCTGATCTAGAGTCGTATAACGTAGAGTTGTATAGCTTATATTCAGATGATCAGTTAGAGGAGATGGTGAAAGATATGCAGTATGGTAATCAAGTAAACAGTCAGTTAGCTGAGTTAGATAGTGCTCTCCAGACAGCCACTACTGGTAGATGTCATGATAGCGCAGCAAGTAGGAAACAGAAGGGTATTAAGCTACCCTCCCTGAAGTTGCCAGTTTTTGACGGGGATCCAACACAGTGGGTGGGTTTCTGGGAGCTCTTTGATTGTAGTGTTCACTCCCAAACAGACTTAACTGACATTCAGAAATTTACGTATCTAAAGGGACAACTTAGTGGTGAGGCTCTACAAATTGTTAGTGGATTTAGTTTGGTCGCTGCAAGTTATGAACCAGCGGTCACTATACTGAAAAACAGTTATGGTCAAAGGGATCGCATCAAAGCAGCTCACATAGCGAAACTGTGTAATCTCCCGCATCCTAGCCAGAAGGTCAGTGCTCTGAAAGATTTGTCCGCGTCATTTGAGTGTGCATGAGTCATTATGCTCTATGGATGTAACAGTGAGTGAAATGTGTGCAGTACTGTTGCATAATAAACTTCCTAGTGCACTCTCTGAGGTGATTAAGCATGAATTAAAAGACAACTGGCTGGATGTGGATGAATATGTTCGTGTGTTTAAGACTGAAGTGTGCAATCTAGAAAGTAGACATAATCCACTAGAACAGTTTGGGGCGACCGCCACAGCAGCATATGCAGTGTATCAGAAACCCGATACCAAGCAGAAGTATGGATGTAAGTTGTGTTTAAAGACAGGACATTTATGGGCAAAGTGTGCTAAATACAAGAACAGTCCCGTCAAGGCCAATAGAGCAAGGCAGTTGAAATTGTATGTCAGGTGCCTGTCGTCAGAACATGGCAGCCAGGGGTGTACTAACCCTAAAATTAGGCCGTGCCGATTCTGCCATCAGAAACATTTTAATTATTTGTGTCCGACGCCACGCCTTGAACAAACTGGACGACCAGTGGCCCCTGAACCAACAGTGACCATGGCTGTGGCTTCAGGCTGTAATGCAGTGTTGTTACCTACCATTCAAATTCCCTTGACCGACAGAAACGGTCATACCAGTAAAGTAAGAGCTTTGTTGGACCAATGTTCGCAACGTACCTTCATCTTGTGCTCTGCTTTATCGCAGCTTGATTACATTAGGGTCAGTAAGGAACAGCTAAGGCTCCAGGGATTTACTGGCTCACTTGGTAGTACTGAGTATGAAATAGTAGAGTTAACGTATCATCACAGAAGAAGGGTGCGTAAATTGAGGGCCGTTGTGGTGGATGAGTTACAAGTATACAAACCAGGGAGAAGATTAGGGATGGAGGTAAATGCTATCAAGGCTCGGGGTTACAATTTAGCCAATCCAGGTATCACTGATGGAGATATGATAGGGTTACTGATTGGGTGGACTTTTATTACCACTTTGTACATTCAGGCTATGTCAGGGAAGGAAGTATAGTTATGTTACCCACATTTTATGGTTATGCACTGAGTGGCACTTATCAGTCAGATATAGAAGAGACCCATGTAGAGTTAGTCACTGTTCTTAAGTAAGCAGTAGACCCTTTAGTGGAGATACAGGAAGATATTGGCAGGAAATCTCCAGAATTAAAGGATCTGACAGCTCTATGGGACTTGGACCATATTGGTATAAGTCCTAATGAGACTGGTAAGGGTGGGGAGAGAGTCTTAAATAGATTTTCTGAAACGGTACAGTATTCCGAAGCACAGGGACAGTATATAGTGGAACTGCCGTGGAGAGATAACATAGATAAATTACCTGATAACTTTAAGTTAGCCCGGGGCAGAATGAGAGGAATGTAGCGTAAATTTATAAAGGATCCCAACTACTGTCAACAGTATACAAAGGTTCTGGATGATCAGGTAGAAAGGGGTTTATTGAAAGGGTAGAAAACAGGAATCAAGCTGGTCATCCCATTCACTACTTAGCATACCATGGCATTACTAAGGATAGTGTTACTATGCCTGTACGGATAGTGTTTGACTGTTCGGCTAGGATGGACGAAAAGGCGTTCAGTTTAAATGACTGTCTCCATACAGGTCCATCGCTAGTGGCTGACCTCACCCAGGTACTTCTACGCTTTAGATGCCATCAATTTGCCTGGGTGAGTGATATTGAGAAGGCATTTCTCATGGTGTGATTGAGTGAGAAGGATAGGGATACTACTAGGTTGCTGTGGCCCGTTAATCCCTTGGATGTTGCAAATCCTTACATTGACTACCGGTTCTGTGCAGTTCTGTTCGGGGCCACCTGTTCCCAGTTCTCCTTAATGCTACCGTTCAAAACCACCTGTCTATGATACAGGAGAACAGTGAGGTAGTTAATAAGCTAAAAAGGGGTTGTATATTGATAACTTGCAGGGGACTGGTGATCATGTAGGTGATTTGCAACAACAATGTTGGGATGCCCGTAGAATATTTTCCAGCGCTAACCTGTCTTTACGTGAGTGGGTCACAAATAATGAGAGCTTGCGGGAACTATTGCACCTGAAGGGTATAGCTTCCGCCAAACAAGACGGAACAACTTGGCGTTGCGTGGCTAACTGATAAGGATATGTTACAGGTTAATTTCCGCGGAAGTAGCCCTGCATTGGTTACAAAACGCGAGGCTCTAAGTCTAACCGTGAGTGTGTTCGATTCTCTAGGAGTGTTGCTACCGGTAACCATCCGGGCGCGGAGGTTCGTACAGGACTTGTGGAGATTAGAGTGTGGGTGGGATGTACCCATTCCAGATGACATGAGAGCTAACTGGCAGGGTATTTATGACGATATGATAGATAAGTACAGGTATCATGTTTCCCCGTCAGGTTACTAATTCTAAGAGGGTTACGCTGCACCTATTTAGTGATGCTAGCTCAGTAGCATATGGTGTAGCAGCCTATGCGGTTGGTAAAGAGGAGAGTAGGTTAGTAATGGCCAAAGCTAAAGTAGCGCCTATTAAGTCCCTCACCATACCTAAGATGGAATTAACTGCTGTTCTTCTCGCAGCTCGTCTCGCATGTTATATATCTGAGGCCTACGCGGACGAGCTGATTATAGAGAAAGTATACCTCTGGTCGGACAGCCAGATAACCCTATGAAGGTTGTCTAGTGAGAAGATTTTGCCTATATATGTTCAGAATAGAGTTGATGAGATAAATTCATTAGTCCCCGGCGCTCAATTTCATTATGTGTCCACAGAGGACAACCCCTGTGATTTAGTCACCAGAGGGATTTCATATGTGTCCTTAGTTGCTTCTTCGCTTTGGTGGGGAGGGCCCACATGGCTACCTCACTAAATGCTATGGCCTGATCATGGCCCCTCAATAGGAGGGGACACCACTGTGGGCTGTAACATGAGTCAAGAAGGAACCCTGTCATTGCTGGTACCGGTTGCCCCTACTGCCATATTGAATTGGGATCGGTATGCCTCATATATGAATTCATGGCATGTAATGGCATGGGTCCTTAGGTTTATTAGGACTCTTAGAGAGAAGACACAAGGGAACTATCAGGCAAAACCGGCATACTTGACGGTGCCGGAATTAAGAGCAGCAGAGTCAGCCATGATTAAGGTAGCTCAGAGAGAAGCTTACTCTGAGGAACACCACTATTTGTCAAAAGGACGGCACACCAAGCAATATAGTGAAGCAGTTAGGCCTCTATATGGAGTGAGGCATGATACGCTGTAGAGGTAGGCTACACTTGTCAGCTTTACATGATAGCGCCAAGTATCCTATCCTTATCCCTAATAAACATCGTATAGTCACTCTCCTTAATAATTACTGCCACAAAGTGTGTAGCCATAGTGGTGTTAGTTATGTTGTAAACTACATAAGGCAAAGATGCTGGATCCCCAAGATTAGACAGGTAGTAAAGAAAGCCTTAAGGGGATGTATCATCTGCAAGAGATTGCAAGGTACATCATACCGTGCTGTACAGGCCCCTCCATTGCCGGAGTTTAAGGTTCAGGAAGTGAGTCCTTTCCAGGTAACGGGGGTTGACTACACAGGTGTCTTGCCAGTAAAAGAGAAGGGGGGTACTGTAAGTAAATTATATGTAGTCTTATTCACCTGTGCAGTTACTAGAGCGGTCCATGTAGAGACGGGGTCTAACCTCCCCTGCGAATCATTTTTGCATGCGTTCCGTAGGTTTAGTAGCAGGAGGGGTTATCCTGAGATTATGATGAGTGGTAATGCCACCACATTTGTTAGCGGAGCCATTACATTACGGGAGTTGATAGATGATGCAAGGTTAAAAGGTACTCTAGCGGAAGTCAAGTGCGAGTGGCGGTTTATACTGGCCAGGGCGCCATGGTTCGGTGCCATATGGGAACGGGTCATTGGCATCCTAAAGGCTGGCTTGAAGAAGGTACTGGGTCGAGCATTGGTTACCTCAGAGGAACTGAATATGGTATTACTGGAGCTTGAGGCCACAGTCAATGATCGCCCGCTTGGCTACACGTACAGTGATCTTGAAGACCCTCTGCCCATCACTCCTTCACAACTGGTTCATGGGAGGCGGATCAGAAGCTTTCCAAGGCGAGAAGTCACTGATGAAGATCTTAAGGACACGACGTGGCGTAACAACGATTCCGTCAATCAACGCTTCTAATATGTAACAAAACTCTCACATGACCTGTGGAAAAGGTGGAGCACTGATTATTTAATATCACTCAGGGAGCAACATCGTCACTTAATGGTAAAAAGAGGGATAGCATCGCCGCAAGTTGGGGACGTCGTTCTAGTACATGATGACGGCCCCCGACTTTTTTGACATATAGGTCGGATAATGAAACTTCTTCGAGGTCCTGACCACGAATGTAGGGTAGTTCAGGTAAAAACAGGAGCCGTTTTGACCGGTTTGACCGTTGGTTAAGCTATACCTACTAGAGATAGATTAAGAGGTAGTGGATGGCGACAGCAAGCCGAACTCTGATAATATCCTTGCACACACACATTACGGTCACGGTGGCCGAGCGCGCTTAATCACCGTATTGGGGGTGCTAGCTCTGGTGTCGGGAGCTCGATCCCACGCGCCGGCATGGGAAGTTCTCTCAAAAACATTCCCTGGCTGTGAAGGCTAGGTTTGGACGGACCATCTCGGGGGACCAACAGAGTCTCCTGCCCACGTCCTACTCCCTCGGGGGTATGTAGGTGCTCTCGTTAGCAGCCAGGATCGGTCTGTCGATCCCTTAGGATAAGAACTGGGTTAAGTCTGTATTCTGTGTAGCCTCATTGGCTGCCGGCTTGAAATAAACCGATAATTAATAATATTAGTATTATTATTATTAAACACACACACACACACACACACACAAATACATTCACATACATCGAGGAGTAGATAGAATATATATATATACTATATATATATATATATATATATATATATATATATATATACCGGTATATATATATATATATATATATATATATATTTATATATATATATAGATATAGATATATATATATATATATATATATATATATATATATATATAACGGTATATATATATATTTATATATATAGAGAGAGAGAGAGTCGCTAGCTATTTGAATATAATCGTATTTTGATGTGGATAGTATATAGCATGCCTGAAACTTTATATACTGGTGGCTAAATTTACTCCAGACTCAGCTAACTGTACACTCGGATACCATAGTCTCTAGCCCACTCATAAATATTCGTGGACTCCAGCTACTGACTTCTAAATATGGAGGTATACCTCTGATCACTATTATATGAATATTATTTCCCATACATCAATGACAAAACTATATACACTATTTTGTTAAATTATATAAACAAATCAATCCGTATGATTATAATTACACAAAGAAAAACATGTGGTGTCCTGGAATTCTTCTGAATGAGCTACAGACTATATGGCAACCAACTGTACAACCAAACCCCACGCCCGCCCTGCTGCCCCGCCCACCTGCCCCGCCCACCTGCCCCGCCCACCCACTCCCAATACTGCTATTATTATAATGGTCAATACAACCCGGCCTCCACATTACCATAATTTGATAACTAGGTCCCCGATATTACATTACGGCTTAATTAAATGTAAAACTTGGGGTCGATCCTTTCATGTCGTGTGAAGGGTCCCTGGAAAGTGTAGCAAAAGTAGGTTATTTGATTTTGTGAACAATTGCTTGGAAATTTGATTAAATGTTCCTATAAATCCTGATGCCCAAATTGTGTTGTATAATATTGATGGTGCTTAACTAGGCTCTATGAATGTTTTTTTATTAACAAATGACGTGAGAATATTTTCTTTGGGATAATGTTTCTTTCTGCTATTTGATGATATTATTTTTCATTTTGATTTTGATATGTAGTTATGGCTTAATATACTGTTGATTTGAGTTATCATAATTTAAAATTATTGTTTTCAATAATAGAATATTCCATTTAATTGTCATAGTCTGTTTCACTCTTCTCAGCCATTATCTTTCGCACTCACCTGATACTATTGATTTGTTGTGTTTGTCGTAAAATAGTGTTGGTTTCAATAATATGGTAAATATGTTTGGAACAGTGTGTGAAAAACGGAATCTGAGGGTAAATGCGGGGTTATGGTCTTTGAAAGGGGTGCAGCCACAGAGTGTAAGGTGAAGTTGAACGGTCAGGATATGGAAAATGCCAGCTCATTTAAGTAATTGGGCAGTGTGTTGAGTAAAGATGGGAGTATGGATGTAGAAGTGAGGGAGAGGGTGCAACAGGGGAAGAGGGTTGTAGGAACGCTGACAGCAGTAACAAGAAATAGGGTGGTCAGCATGGAAATAAAGAAGTTTTTGTATGACAGTGTGGTAATCCCGGAAGCGAAGCATGGACGTTGGTGAAGAGATTCAAACCAAGAGTGAAAACGGGGGAAATGAGTTACCTGAGAAGTGCGTGCAAAGTTACATGGAGGGATAGACAGACGAATGAGGAAGTATGAAAGAGGAGTGGTGTGGATGTAGATGTGCTGGAAAATGTGAAAAGGAACACCTTCAGATGGTTCGGCCATGTGGAACATATGGGAAGCGAGAGAATGACTAAGAGAGTGTACGAAAGTGAGGTGGAAGGACAGAGAGGGAGAGGTAAACCGAATGAGAGGTGGAAGGATGGAGTGAAGAAGTATATGAGTTAAGGCAGTGCTGGATGGGAGGAGGGGCGTCGACTCACTGGGGACAGAGGTGCATGGGGCCGTTTCGTTCGTGGCCACCCCTTCGGGGATCACGGCATCCGGCAATAGATAGATAGATAGATAGATTCAATATCAAATATTTCATTTAAGAATTAAAATGTTCTAAGTCTACTCTGTTCTTCTCTAACATTGTTTTTCACACTTACCTCTCTCCCCCCACCACCACCACAATTTTTCTGCCTTCTCTCATCCTTTTTTCTATTATATCTTTTCGGTATCCTAATTTTGAATCAAATAACTGATTGGTAGATAATAGTGATCCATTTTTTAAGAGTCAACGATCCATTAAGAACCCCTCATCCTTCCCCTTCCCTGGTTTATTAGCTTCCCCCAACCCCTCCTTCTCTCTCTCTCTCTCTCTCTCTCTCTCTCTCTCTCTCTCTCTCTCTCTCTCTCTCTCTCTCTCTCTCTCTCTCTCTCTCTCACACACACACAGATTTTACGAATAATTTGTCAAGGAAGGTGGCCAACAGTAATTCAATTGGTACACTTAACCCTTGTCTAGCGGGGGGGGGGGGGGGGTTTGGGCTTATTTGGGCATATTCAGGCCCTCCTGCATGATAAATCAAGTAAATGCATGAAAAAAAAATGTATTTAGCAAAAAAACTAGGCGCTAAAAGCTTCAAAATGAGACCAGAACGAGCTACGTAGCACTCGTGGTTCTCATACAGTGATACCAGTAACATGGGAGTTTAGCGTATAGCGGCATATTTTTCCCAGCTATACTCACTACTGGCTACACTGCCGGCCTCTCGAGAACACAGGGAACATGAGTTAATGGGCGGCGGTAAGCCCTGGGAGTCGGGTGTCTGGCCCGCTGCGCTCCCGGCCATTTGCACTCTATTTTAACCCATTAAAAGCCTTAATAATGCTCCTAACTTGCTGAAAATTGGAAACGGACTTAAGTCCGATCCCGATCTTTAAGGGTTAAGAAGAGACTAGACGATCATTTGATCTGTATATGTCACAGATTGCATTACTATAAATGAATATATTTAAAAGTAGCAGGTATGTAAGTATAAGTTCCCTTCCAGACTAATGTCCTTCTTTCCTAGGATAAAGCTTTCCTCGTTGGCATTTCCCGATCGATAAGGTTACACTTTATGTTTATTCCGGTACGGCTTCTTAGCCGGAGGGAGCTGTCCTATTCTTGTACTATAAATTGTCCCTGCCTAACAGATATCGAAAGGTCTTTGTGGTTTGAGTATCTGTGCAACGTATTTACACTGAAGACTGAATTTAGTCATTTCTGTTTTCATAATCTTTTATATTAATTTCACATGTCACATTCTCTTATCTTAACACCTTACGAGCAGCCTAGGCGGTAATTTCTACGTACCGCCCAGGGAGTAGTTTTACCATAAATGGCCTTGTTTCCGTACTCTTTTTCATGCATAAACAAGAGCCAGAGCGTAATACAATTATGTATCCTTGAAAGGGCGTTAATTGAGCTTTCCAATGACACCTGAACCATCCTTCTACGATCACTGGTTGTCTTGCAACGATCGTGCAACCGAAGGGCAAAACCGCTAAAATACGGTCATATCGTTACATAATTACGTGTGTAGCGAGGGAGGGAGGGTGGATGTGTGTGGAGTAGATGTCAGTAGGCCCACGGCAGCCGTGGCGAGCGGTCATGAGGCAACCTACGCTCCTCCCGTTGCTCGTCTCTCTCTCAGAGCCAATATTGCGCCAAAATTGCACTCGGACTAAAGTCGGGCCCCGCCACATAGTCCAGGTTTTTAGATACGGACTTAAGTCGGGCCCCGCTACGAATAGGTTACTGTTATGTTCCATGCATCCCCTTGTTTTTCTTTTGCTTTGAATAGTCCAGTGGCTGTCTAGAGACGTGTTGGATCTATGAATTAGTAAAGACGTACTTTTCGCATATGCACTGTATATATATATATATATATATATATATATATATATATATACAGTATATATATATATATATATATACTGTATATATAATGAAATATGATAGTGATATTGGTACAGACACTTTAAGGTATAGCAGAAATAGAACAAGTAAAGACTGAATTTTCTAGTCTAATAGGTACTGGTATATTATTGAACGTATAATATTCCTTGTTGAAAATGCTTTGAAATATTCCTAGAAATATTACATAAGATGATTACGGGGGGATAGGCGGTTTTATCTGGCCCCTTTCTCCCTCGTGCTTAGCCCCATTGGTTTCTCGATTTTAAGGCGTTCGGCCCATTAGTTTGGCCATTTTAAGACATAATGCCCCATCTCTTTGTCAATATTAAGACCTTCTGTGCCATTTAGATGTCAATTGTTTTCCTGGCGAGCAATAGCAAACGTGTAATTTTTAGAATAACAGGCTTTTGGCCGGGACATATGTCTACCGAAAAATGTACATGTTTATCTTGAAGGGGGGTCTAGAGGGTGTTTTTTACAGGTTGATGAAGGTCTAGGGAGGAAACTAAAATATATTAAAACGATAAAACAATTAGCAAATAAATACGCCCATCTCCCCCTATAATAACAACAGAGGATCTGTGGAAGTTATATAACAGGTATAGGAGTATATGCATTTATATTATTGGTTAACAATTAATTACCCTTCCAGTATAAATTTGTTTAATTTGGAACTCAAACTTAGTTGACAAAATACAATAACCGTTTAATCAGATTGACATATTTATGTAGCCTACAGTGCCACTGAATATTTAATGAATTCCTAACATTTCTCTTAATGCTTGTAAACATATTATTATTGATTATAAATGGCTATGAATGCAGAGTGAAATGAATAGCAATCCATCCTTCACGGGGAGATGGGCCGTATATTTGGTCTATTAATTCAATTATTTTTATATATCTTAGTTTCTTCGCTAGAAATTCATCAAGTTTAGAAAACAAAAAACCTAAACCCCCCTTTAAGATAAATTTGTAAATTTTTTGGTAAAAAAATTTCCCGGCCAAAGGCAGGTTCCTCTTAAATTATCAGGCTTGCTATCAGCCAAAAATCGGCACCTACATTTTTTTGTTTTCTATATTCCAACTACTCCCTCTCGGGCATAGGCTGAGAGACTGCACACTCTACCGCTAAACACGGTGACGCCCGTGAGGTCTAGTTCCAGTCAAGGGAGTGAGACCTGCGAAGCACCCATTCACGGCTCGAAGCAACTCCATCTCTGAAGCTGCTTTGCCCCAGTGCCTCACAGTATCATCCCCCAGACTCGGACCCTCACTCTCAGAACGCCACCTATTGAGCAATTAACTCACTAGGCATTGTCCCCCTTTAGCATATTTTGAATATGGGAATATTCATACAGTGCTATTTAATCAGGGAACAATGAGGGTCTTTTTTTGGCATTTCGGTGTGCTGTGGTAATGCACTGAAACTAGGTACAGCACAAATTCGATCCCAATAATATCTTCCCATTAACATATTAGGATTCGAGCCCGGGTCCATTGGATTGCCAGTCTAGTGGCAAGACCACTCTGCCACACCTCCCCTGGCACGAAAGGTCTTAAAATTTACAATAAAATGGGGTGAAAAGTGTTAAAATCGCCAAACTAATAAACCGAACGTCTTATACTCTCAAACAAATTGGGCTTAACACGAGGGAGAAAGGGGGCAAGAAAACAGACCTATTACCCCTTAATAGAAACCTCCTTAACCCGGGAACGGCGAGGGGGGGGGTATTGAACTCGATGCCCCTGGGCGAGCATATGACCATTTGGGCGACTATTCCAAATTGCGACGAAAACTACCTCAGCGTGTAGGAAATGTTCGCACGCACCCGGCCATATACTGTAATATTTACCACCAAAAAATGTGTGGGGTTTCCCGTAGTTGGAAAATGTGGCGCGACCGGCATCGCGCGGCGAGATTTACCCGCGCGTATATTCTGGCGTACGGGGGGGGGTAGTAGTACCGAGGGGAGGGTGGGTTGGCCGTATTATGGCTTATATAACGTATTGTGAACACTTTCATGATATATAATGTACATGTACGTATATAGGCGACCTATTTACAAAATTTACATGTCATATAGCAAGAAATAAGACGCACATACACAATATATACGATATATAGGCTGAAATTATACGTGACCTAGTGAGTGAATGTAGGGAGGGAGGGAGGCAGGGATCATATGACAGTCGCCCGAGGGTAAACAGATGCACGTGTGGGGTGTTGGGGGTGTGATACAGGGGTAGGTGGAGGAGGGAGGGAGGCGGGTTGATGGAAGAAATTGCTATATAGTATACGTATTGATCACTGTCATGCTTTCATATACCATGCAGACACTGCAGTAGTCCCATGTGAAGAGTGGCCACCCATTATTTGGCCGTAGACAGTATAATGCACAGAAAACCAAGTACATTCAATTTTCTAACCGACAGAATCTCACTGACTCCCATATATTTTTTAATGATGTAAATATTCCCACTTCCCCTAGTATTGACATTCTCGGTGTAACATTAACTACTAACTTGAGCTGGACACATTATGTTAGAAGCATTGCTAAGAATGCCTCTAAAAAACTGGGACTCCTGTACAGAGTTCGAGAATTCTTCACTGACGAGCAGTTGGCCGTAATATATAAAAGTCATGTGCGCTCTCAGATGGATTACTGTTCACCTCTGTGGGGTGGAAGTGGAGTGGTTGCATTGAGGCAGTTGGACAAAATTCAAAATAAAGCTATTAGATTAATCAATAACCCTGCAATCACACAGGACCTTCCTACATTAGCCATACGAAGAAACGTTGCATCCCTTGCATTATTCTACAGATATTTTCACAGCAATTGTTCCGAGGAACTTGCTTCAATTGTGCCGCCTCTCCACATCTTTCCCCGTAGAACTAGGGCAGCTGAGAGCGCCCATGAATTTACACTTTCTCCTCCACAATGCAGAACTTCTGCTTATCAGAATTCATTTATCCCCAGAGCTACTACTCTTTGGAATTCACTTCCCTCGAATTGCTTTCCACAAACTTACAATCAACAAATGTTTAAATCCAGTTGTTACAAACATTTTATGAATGGAGGATGCCTTTAGGCACATGGACCTTTTTGTTTTATCTGTGTTTTTCCTTCCTCCGTTCATTGTCTCTTAAAAAAAAAAAAAAAAAAAAAAAAAAAAAAATAGAACGAAATCAGTGTAGGTTTATGGGAGGGGGGAGTGAAGACTACAAAGGTAGGGGGTTTGCCTCAATAAACAGTGTGCCCGAAATAGACTGGTGTCGTTTTACACAAGATAAACTGCTTGGCCCTTTCGACACAAACACCGACCTATTGTAGAAATTCCTATATTTATAATATAACTATATTGTAGAGTGGTAATTTACATGTCACTTTGCGTAAATGACAGATAATTTCATTGATCTACGAGTATATGCACGTAATATTATGTGACGGTCCTTTTGATATTTCAATGAATGTATTTTTATAGGGATATTATGTTATCTCCCAGGTAGTGAACAAAATATTCATCGATATACAATAGTATATCGATGTATTACTTTTTTTTTTGGTCGCCGGTGACAGGTCGAATCTACAGACCAAGTTTTGCCTTTCCTATACTATGAACCGCGGTGGCCCGGTCGGTAAGGTCACGGAGTCCAGGATGGAGATACTTTTGTGATGTTTAGAAAAATGTTGGCAATTTTTTTTTTTTTTTTACAAACTCATGTAATTGTATTCAAGCAATATGAAATATTCATAAAATAATTCATATTGCAAAAATACAATTACATGAGTTTGTATTTTCTTTTTTGTCTTTTTTTATTTATTTATTTATTTTTGTTTTGTTTTATATTATAAAAGAGGAAATACATACATAGGAACATAGTTTGCAAAATATTATTATTTATTATTTACATTACATACAAGCATATATGGGCACATTACTATCACAGGAGATTTATCTTGAGGTAGTGAGTGAAAACATTACAAAATACTAGTGAACATAACAAATATAATTACCAAATATATATATACAATGCAATTGGTATCACAGTAAAGAGATCATGAGTGAGAGTGACTTAGGGAATAGATCATAAAAGTGAGAGTGACTTACGAAAGATATCATGAGCGAGACTGACTTAGGAAAGAGTTAGCTAAAGAGAGCATGAGAGAGTAATTTAGGATGATCATGAGTGAGAGTGACTTAGGGAATAGATCATAAAAGTGAGAGTGATTTAGGAAAGATATCTTGAGCGAGACTGACTTAGGAAAGAGTTAGCTAAAGAGAGCATGAGAGAGTAATTTAGGATGATCATAAGTGAGAGTGACATAAGCACGCGGTTAGGTAGGTCAGGTCAGGTCAGGTCAGGTCAGGTGAGGTAGGTCACGAGTCAAGGGCAGGGCGGCGACACTCAGAAAAGCTTCAGGGTGTGGTAGTCCCTGAAGCAGTCGCCGAGGCAAAGGGGGACCTTGCACTCCTGGCACATGGTGGTGACCCTGGGCATTGTCCTGGGCCGCCTGGTGGTGTTGGAGCAGGCATAGCACAGCAGCTGCTTTCGCCGACTGCCAACAAACTCGGTGTGGACTGGGTAATGCCGTGACAGAGCTACCTGTATACGGTCGGGGGCATGGGCACCACGCCAACCCACTTTAGTTTTAGTGGGCTCCCCGAACTACTCCAGGAGTTGGTACGACACATTGTACACAAACTCCCGGAACTTGAGCTTCTTGTTCGGGGCCATTTCCCTTTTTACAAGCCAAATATTGTAGGCGTTGAGCATGGTGATGTCCACAAGATGATGGAAGAGCTTGTGGTACCACTTGACAGTCTTTCTCAGACACTCAACGCCTGCGAGTTGGCAGTCGGACTTGTCCACAAGGCGCATATTCTTGGTGTAATCCACCACCATGTCAGGCTTGTCAATTACTTTCTTGGTCCGGTAGTGGATTTTGCCTGAGTCGACCTGGGCGCCTGTGTGGACAGTTGACAGCAGGTGAACATCACGTCTGTCCTTCCACTTGATGGCCAACACTTTGCCAGACTTCTCCATCATCTTGTATTTCCCTCGTCCCCTTCGTCGCCTTCTTCGTGCGCTTCTCTCCCGGTGTTCCTGAACAAGGTTGTCCTCCGAGGGTGTGTCACTGGATGATGGATTTTCTAGTGGCATTACACGACCGACGAACTTCGGCATGAACTTTCTTGTCCTTCTGACAGTCCCACATGACCTCGTTTGGTTGTCATGTAGATACTGGCAGAGAGCAGGAGAAGTATACCAATTGTCGGTGTACAATGTGTGCCCCTTGCCCATGTATGGTTCCATAATTTTCTTCACGATGGCCCCAGACAAGCCCAAGGGGTCATTGGCAGCGACTCTTGGCACATCTATATCAGTTCCAGTATAGACGATCATGTCAAGCACTAGGTCGGTCTCACAGTCACACAAGACGAACAACTTGATCCCAAACCTGTGCCTCTTCAAGGGGACATACTTCTCGAAAACAAGACGACCTTTAAAGAGGATGAGCGACTCATCAATCACCAAGTTGTGGAAAGGGGTGAAGTATTTCTTGTACCTCGCCATCAACATGGTGAAAACATCACAAATTTTCCAGATTCTGTCATCTCTGTTAGGATTGTCATTGTCTGAGAAGTGAATGAATCTCAGCAGCAATGAAAATCTGTCACGGGTCATGCACTTGTTGAAAATTGGTGAGGCGATGAGTGGGTCATGTTTCCAGTAATGTTGCAGCACATGCTTCTTGCAAAGAGTCATGAGCAACAACAGGGCAAAGAACGTCATTAATTCTTTGGTAGTAGTATCCACCCAGGCTTGTATTCTAGCCCTTGGAGATATCATCTGCATCCTGTCCC
The DNA here is from genome assembly GCA_032716605.1 of Paralithodes platypus. Taxonomy (NCBI): domain Eukaryota; kingdom Metazoa; phylum Arthropoda; class Malacostraca; order Decapoda; family Lithodidae; genus Paralithodes; species Paralithodes platypus. Next base: position 63,379,556 of record CM064498.1, on the reverse strand, counting down.
ACACCCACCTGAAGTAGGCGTTGGTTCGGGCCACAATGAACGTCATAATCTCCAAGTCAAAGAATGCCAAGAAGAAATCCATCTCGCTTGCAATGTCATCACAGGGCCATCTGCTGTTGAACCAGATTGATTTTTATCAAACTGGTGCAAGTCAGGTATAAAATCGGACCCATCTGACCATGCAAACGCATGAAAATTTGCATCACGCATGGGCAAGTTGTCGTCATCATCATCGTCAGCGCCACCTTCGGATAGGTCACTGTCGTGGTCCCGATAAAGGATTTCGTCGTCATCCTCCTCAGACGACGAACGCCCTTCCTCGTTCCCATCCTCGGCCGCAGGCTCACTGTCACTGTCCACGCCGCCCCAATCCCTCTCATCGCCGTCAAAATCGCCATCACTACTATCCCCTTCGGGACCGAATAGCAGGGAGGCATATTTCGAGGGCGTCAGGGGATTCCTCTGCCGTACTCTCATAGGCGTCCTCTGGACAGGGGCGGAACGGTCAGCAGAGGTGGAAGGGCTAGCTGTGGCGGCTGCAGGGGCGGCGGCGGCTGCAGGGGCGGCGGCGGCTGCAGGGGTGGTGGCAGGGGCGGCCCGTGGTGGCACGATGGGGGTAGAGGCAGGCGGTGTTTTCTTCTCCTTCACCTTCCTTTTTGTCCCTGCGACGGCAGGGGCAGTGGCAGGGGCGGCAGCTGCTGCAGGGGCAGGGGCATGGGCAGGGGCGACCCGTGGTGGCACAATGGTGGTAGAGGCAGGCTTGCTTTTCTTGCCCACCCCCGTCCCTTTTGTCCCTGCGGCGGCAGGGGCAGTTGCAGAGGCGGCAGCGGCTGCAGGGGCAGGGACAGGGGCAGGGGCATGGGCAGGGGCGGCCTGTGGTGGCACAATGGTGGTAGAGGCAGGCTTGCTTTTCTTGCCCACCCCCTTCCCTTTCCCTTTATGTCCAGTCGCCCCCGCAGGTCCTGCGTCCCTAGGGCGGCCTCCTCCCGATGCAGAAGGCCCTCCTGTAGAGGCGGCGTGGGTGGTAGAGGTGATACTGGTAGCAGTAGAAAGCACACTGACATTGGGAAAGGCCAGTGATCTTTGGGCACGTACCATACCTCTTTTACGTGCCTTACGTGCCTTTTGGGGGGCACGAACATCTTCATCCGTGTCACTACTGTAATCGTAGAGGTAGGAGTCCTTTTGGGCAGCCACTCTCCGCCTTCCACGGGCACTGACACCACCTGAAGGAGGCCCGGTCGTGTCAGAAGGGTGCGCGGGAGAGGCACGTGTTGGCTCCATGGTAAAAATTTGGTATCTCACTGTACGCGCGTGACTGTGGTGTGTGTGGGGGTGGTGGCAAGAGGTGCCATGTAGTACTACTCACGCACCAATTTTTAGCCGCCTGGGTTAAAGCCCGCGGTTTGGGTGCGTGTTTAAATACCGCCCTCTTAAGAGCTTTGCCACCGTCGCCCAGTAAAACTTCTTATGAGCTTTGCCGCCGTTTACGGGTTAAATAAATATCACCTCCAATGTCATCAATATACCAGTTTCCAGTAGTTTACGCCACAGACAGCATATCTCCAAATTGTATCATCCGATTGGTTGGATTTGATATGTAGCCGAAACTCCAAAACTCTTGCCAGGGCCTATCAATGTAATTTAAAAATCCTTGTTGTTTCTACCTATCAATCTTGCATGACGCCAATGAGCAAATGTGAGTTATTTTTAACAAGATCAAAATGTATAATTATGTGCCACTTAATAATTGATTCAAACATAAAATCTGCATCTGTGGGCCCTCATATATTACAGTATTTTAACCTCCTAAATACTACTAATCGTACTTATCATTACTATAGTCAACTTAATCCTCATCTTAATTATTATATATCTCAATATTGTAATATACAGTACCTCATCTTCCACCCTTATACTCACCATCATCACCACAACTTTACTTTCACCATACAATCTCTAAAATTCAGAAAAGCACCAGCACGATAAGCTCCCTCAACACTCCTAAAAAGTCCATAATTATGAATGACGACTGGGAAAGCTCGAGGAAACATGTGCAGGAATTGTACTTTTGTGGCCTGTTGTATGGTGAAATATTGTGTAAAAGTGTATTATGTTGATGGTGTGTGTGTGTGTGTGTGTGTGTGTGTGTGTGTGTGTGTGTGTGTGTGTGTGAGAGAGAGAGTGTTCCTACATATTATATTTATGTAAGTTACTATTTACAGTGTTTTCATTATTTTTGATTAAATTACATTTGTTTCAAGTATTTACTCTATAAGTATGTGAAAAAGTTTCTAAGTGTGAATGGACCTTTTTGCACAGTTACAATTGCTCCAATAAAGTAACATTTGCATAATATTTTATATACAGTAACACCAAGTTGTAGATTCGTTAATTACCTCGTTTCTCATGTGTATCTTCTTTACAATATTTAAAAGTACACTGAGCATGTATCACTATAAGATCAACGAAGACAAAATTATTTCTAACAATGCTTACTCTATGTAGTATATAGGGTTAAGATTTGTGGCCTAATTATTTTGAATATACTATAGTTGTACCTAAAAACATGCAGACGGAACCACTGTGCGACACCCATGCTAACGTACAAACACACACACACGCCTACAGTATATTGGCAGTCGATCGTTCAGAAAGTTATTTAAAAGCTATGGGTCCCAAGTCTCTCGCTTGGGTACCAGGGGCCAAGCCAACAGAAACGTTTACTCCAAAACTAATATTCAAACCTTACATATTTTGCTATCAACTGGTCCCTAGTCCCACACCTTATAGTAGTCATTCGGGCAGAACAAATAGTGTTAAGCAAATTATTTTTTCACCGATTTGTAATTATTTCAATGAATGTACTGATATTTACGAAAGTTACACAATAATTGGTACTCATTAGCAAAGTTTTGATGAAGGAATTCGATTTCGTTAGCCATATATATAACGATCTGTATTAAATAAGTATAATGATAGTCACACAAATGTCGAGACTATTGAAACGTTATCTATATATCAACATATTACGTAACGTTTGTTTCCTTATTTCCCTACCTATTGTCTTAAAGCTTCACACCCAACCAAGCACACGTTAGTCATTTATATGGGACTGTGAATCTCGTAATATTTGCAATTGTTTATTATTTATATGTAGATTACTCATGCGTATGTTAAAATTTCCACACAACACTGGGCTGCTCAGCTGACATTCCTCGAATAATTCCTTCATGATCCCTCACAAGTCGCCCAATTGTAAACGATTTGTGGATGATTGAATCTCACTCTCTCTCTCGATCTACTTTTGCTTAAGAAACGGTGAATACGAAGAAAGATGATTTAGTAACATACATTTCAATAATCTATTTAAGCTAGCCAAAGAGAGATCCACAAGAGGAAACACATTAACCCGGGAATGGCGCATAGACTATTAAGAGGTTTTACTGGGCGAAGACGACGGGATTCTTAAGATCCAAGGCCTAAAAAAAGCCTTTTAACTCATAAATTGCCAACCTATGGTAGTTCAAACCCTCCCACCAAGCGAAGATATTTGGTTCTATTCTGATGAAAATCGTTCTATGTAACATATAATATAATTATTACTTATCCATATGCACCTATTTTGCTTTTATTATGAACATAAGCACATTTAAGAGCAATAAAAGAAGTGGGAATAGCATTGAGAGGGTGAAAAAGACGTATTATTGGCGCAAGGTCCTATCATGACGCGAGAGTTGGGGGAACGTACATCCACCCTCTCCCAGCTACCAAATGACACTTAGGCCTTACACTAGAAGTCTCTGTGTTACTACCGTGTTAAAGACACCGGGAGGGGGAAATTACAAACGAAAATTACTTGATAAAAGATAGAATAAGAGAAAATATAGATGATAATTGAGGAGGGGAGAAAAAGGGGGGGAAGGGGGGGGGACACATATGTAGGAGTGGTAGAAAGTAATGGAGGGGAATGATCTCACCTAACCACAAATTGCTTTGTTTAGAGTGCCACTGTGATGTTTTCTATTTTTCTTTTGTTATGCTCTAGGTCTATTGAGGACGGGCACAGTGCACCAAAAAAAAATCTATTGAGGACGGTCGCCATTTATGGGTTAAAAGACCCCAGTGGCACTCAAAACAAAAGAATATCTGATTAAGTGAGATAATTCTCCTCCATACCTCCCATCACTTCTCCACATGTGTCCAGCCCACCTCCCCCCCTCCAATTATCACCTATTTTTCCTCTTATTCCCTTGTTTATCGGTTTATTTTCCGCGACAATCTGCCCCACCTGGTTTCAATTTTGAAGAGAAGGCATATAGAGATCGTAGCAAGAAAGAGACTTCACTAGCAAGACATCAGTGTCGATCGATAAGTAGGAAGGGGAGGGTGTGTGCCGCGTTGGCTCTCCTCTCAGTTAATGAATGGCGGCAATACATGTTTTTTTCACCCCCAGAATACTATACCCACTTATTTTATTACTGTTACATGTTAATATCTTCATATTAAACGTAAAATAGGCCGTTATGAATAAGTAATAACGATATTTATCGGATAATGACAATTTTCGTCCGGAATGTATCAAATTATCTTCGCTTGGCGGGCACTTTCAAATACCATAGGTTCGCCGTTTAATGGTTAAAGCTAATAGACAGGAATGCAAACCTAGACACAACTAAAACTTCCTTCACCTACAGTATAATTGGTGAGTGGAATAATCTTCCTAATGAAGTTATATACAGTGGCTCAATATTCACATTTAAATAAAGGTTAGACTCATATTATCACAGAGAAGTTGGTCTGGAGTAGAAAATTATTACTGACAAGAGAACCTGGCAGAAATTAACACTGTTTTCAGTTGAAGAGAGCCGAAAAAAAGGTATGCATGCCATTTTCTTTCAATTACTAGGCTAACTATTCAATAAATTCCTTCTGGCGATTGCCATGCCCTGCAAGGTTATTTACTTCTAACTGTTTTCATGTATGACAATTTGCCAGAGGGAGCGGAGGGTAGGGATAGAGCCTTCATCTTTGCTAACCTTTCCTTCCACTTTCTCTTATGGTTGCTATCTCTACTAAGATTAAGTCCTGACCACCTCGCAGAGATTGTAAGATCTTTGTGGCCAGTGTATCTATGTAAATCGATGTAAACCTGTTTTTTTTCTCTCTCTTTCTCTCTCTCTCTCTCTCTCTCTCTCTCTCTATATATATATATATATATATATATATATATATAAATATATATATATATATATATATATATATATATATATATATAAATAATATATATATATATATACTATATATAAATACTGTATATATATTATATATACAGTATATACCTTTCTTTTTTCTTTTTTCTATGTGATTGAGGGAGGTAAAAGGCAGAACTGGCTACAGCGAGAGCCTCCCCCATAATTGAAAGAGTGACAGGGCCAAAATCAAGGGACGTTCGAGCCAAAATGCCTGGACACACGGAGTTTGAAGCAATTTAAGTCATAGGAAGAGGAAAATACTGATTCTGGGAGAGAATTCCAGAGCTCAGCTGTTGAGTAAAAGAAAGACTGCTAGTAACATTTCACTCTCGGGTTGGAGAGTTGCACAGAGTAGGGGTGGGATTGAGTTGCAAGACGGGTACCACATGCCCTACGTAAAGGAGGTGGTATACACTGGGTAAGCTCTGAGGAACACTGATTATTATAGTAGCGATAGAATAGCGAGAGAGATGCAACATTGCGGCGGAGAGAGAGAGATTGCAGAGAGTTGGTGAGTGGGCGGGAGTTAACGATACGAAAGGCCTTCCTTTCAACTTTGTCTAGGAGAGCGGTGTGAGAGGAACCTCCCCACACATGTGAACAATACTCAATACAAGGACGCACTATGCCCCTGTACAGAGCAAGAAGCTGTGCAGGGGAAAAGAACCCCCTAAGGCGGTTGAGCACACCCAGCTTCTGGGAAGCTGCCTTAGCAAGACTGGTAATATGATCCTTCCAACTGAGAGCAGAAGAAAAAGAGACACCAAGAATATTGAGAGAAGATGAAGGATTGATTTTTGTATTGTTGAAGAATAAGGGATTGTCCGCTGGGAGTTCCTTACGGGTAGATAGATGGAGAAATTGGATTTTTGAAGCTTTAAAGGTATCAAGGTTTTCTCTGCCCCAATTGGAGATAGTATTTAGATCAGAATTTAAGAGTTCTATGTCATCATTACGTTTGTCGTTGAGGGATTGCTGGCTGGGGCATTCTGAAAAACTAATGGAGTAGTGTAAGGTTGAGTCGTCTCCGTATCAATGGATGGGAATTGAGGTACAGTTGAGGAGATCATTTATAAAAATTAGAAAGAGAATAGGAGATAGGACAGAGCCCTGAGGAACACCGGAGTTTATAGGGTGAGGAAGTGAAAAATGGCCGTCCACAACCGCGGCTATGGAACGGCTGGAAAGGAAATTACAGACAAAGGCACAGCTGGAGGGATAGAAACCGAAGGAGGGTAGTTTAGAAATTAAAGATTTGAGCCAGACTCTATCGAAGGCTTTCGATATGTCTAGTGCAATAGAAAAAGTCTCACCGAAGTCCCGATAGGAGGATGACCAAGAGTTAGTAAGATTTGAAAGAAGATCACCAGTAGAGTGACCCTTAAGGAAGCCATCTGGCGATCTGAGAGCAGATTATGAGAAGAGAAATGCTTAAGAAATTTGGAAGCAAGAATAGTTTCAAAAACTTTAGAAAGACATGAGATGAGAGCAATTGGACGATAGTTGGAGGGTTGAGAGCAGTCACCCTTCTTTGGGACAGGTTGAATGTGAGCAAACTTCCAGCATGAAGGGAAGACGTTAGAGGGTAAACAGAGACGAAAGAGTTTGCCTAGGCAGGGAGTCAGCACGGAAGCACAGTTTTTGAGAACAACAGGAGGAACACCATCCGGACTGTACGCCTTATTAGTATTAAGCCCAGGGAGGGTAGAAAGTGCATCTTTAGAAGAGGTTAGGATATTAGGCATAAGTAAGAGAGAAGAGGGTGGAGAGGGAGGAATAGCATCGGAATCATCCAAGGTGGAGTTTCTAGCAAAAGAATGAGTGAAGAGTTTAGCTTTCTCAGAGGAAGAAGTGATGGTTTGCCATCAGAATGGGAAAGGGGAGGGAAATACGAGGAAGAGAAATTGTTGGAGAGGTTTTTGGCTAGATGCCAGAAAGCTTGGGAAGAGCTAGAGTTGGATAGTTCAGTGCATTTATTATTGATGAAAGAGTGTTTGGCAAGTCGAAGAACAGATTTGGCTTGATTCCGGGCAGAAACATAGGAAGAATGAGAGTCTTGAGTTTTAAGGCGTCGGTACCGTTTGAATGCTTCCTCCTTATTGCGGACAGCAGTAGAACAGGCGTGAGTAAACCAAGATTTTTTAGCATTAGTCTGAGAGAAAGCGAATGGAATGTATGCTTCCATGCCCGATAGGATATATATATATATAATATATAGGAATGTGGCAGCCCCACCGCCTGTTACTTTGTGCCGCAGATATTCCCTGGAGGTTGGGACCGGGAATACCACCTACAGAATTGTTAGGAGGCTGTGGATGCCAGCTGAACAGGGCGGTACTCACGGTAAATGCTAGGTGGCTGATAAGGACCGCTGGAACTCCTGTTTCACCACCTGGCCTTCCTGGCAGATCCTTTCAGTGTTTCATCAATATTGAGGGCAACCCCAGTCTGCCCTCCAAAACACCTTCTCCTCCTATTGATACATTATACTACAAATACCTTACAGACTACACTAACCTTTTAAAACAAAATAACAAAATGACGAAACCTCGATCCGCCGCCTCGGAGTCCCCAGGGGGGAAGGGGGGGTGACCGGAAATGCTCCTATCAGTCTGTCCCCTTGAAACGACTCGCCAAAATGCTCTGGACCACCACCTTCTACTCTTACTATTAATTTATGTAATATTCTTGGCCTTTCCTCTAACTTCTGTGGAACACAACCTCTCCTCTGCCAACCCTGATCTTCTCTTTCTCATACATACACAGTTGTCTTGGAGTAATGACAGCAAACCCTTCTCTGTATCCTCCTACTATATCTATCCTCAGTTTCGAGCCAAAGGTGGATGTTGCATCTATGTACGCAACAATCTTGCTTTGTCTCGTGTTCCCAACTTAGATCCTTCTAAATTCTCAACTCTCTGGCTAAAGCTTTCTTGTTTCTCTCAAACTAAATGTTTCTGCACTGTCTATTTTTCACCTAATTCTACTGACTGTCCAAAATTCTTTCACTATCTAACATCTAAAGTGGAACATATTATATCTATCTCTCCTTTCGCAGAAATCTCCATCTTAGGAGATTTCAATGTTCACCACCACCAATGGCTATCCTCTGTTTTCACTGACCAACCTGGTGAAAAGGCCTACATCTTTTCTATCTTAAACGACCTAGAGCAGTTAGTACAGCATCCCACCCATATCCCGGATCGCTTCGGAGATCGGCCCAACATTCTTGACTTATTTCTAACCTCTAACCCTTCTGCTTATACTGTAAATCTGTTCTCTCCTTTGGGCTCCTCCGACCATAAAATAATATCTGTCACCTGTCCTATCTCTCCAATACGGCCACCCGATCCCCCCAACCGGCGGCCCTTGTGGCACTTTGGCGCTGCCGACTGGGAGACTCTTTGGCAGTAATTCTTTGATTTCTCATGGAATGACTTTTGTTTCCGTGGAGAGTGCTGAACGCATTACCGAGGTAATCCTCTCTGGCATGGAAGCATACATTCCATTTTCTTTCTCTCAGTCTAATGCAAACAAATCTTGGTTTACTCACGCTTGTTCTATTGCTGTCCGTAACAAGGAGGAAGCATTCAAACGGTACCGACGCCTTAAGACTCAAGAATCTCATTCTTCCTATGGTTCTGCCCGGAATCATGGCAAATATGCTCTTCGACTTGCCAAACATTCTTTCATCAATAATAAATGCACTGAACTATCCAACTCTAGCTCTTCCCAAGCCTTCTGGCATCTAGCAAAAAACCTCTCCAACAATTTTTCTTCCTTGTCTTTCCCTCTCTTTTCCACTTTGATGGCACAACCATCACTTCTTCCTCTGACAAAGCTTAACTCTTCACTCAAACTTGTGCTAGAAACTCCACCTAGGATGATTCCCGTGCTATTCCTCCCTCTCCACCCCCCTCTCTCCTACTCATGCCTAATATCCTAATCTCTTCTAAAGATGTATGTTTTACCCTCTCTGGGCTTAATACTAAGAAGGCGTACAGTCCGGACAGTGTTCCTCCTGTAGTACTCACAAACTGTGCTTCCGTGCTGACTCTCTGCCTAGGCAAACTCTTTCGTCTCTGTCTCTCCTCTAACGTCTTATCTTCTTGCTGGAAGTTTGCTCTCATTCAACCTGTCGCAAAGAAGGATGACCGCTCGCAACCCTACAACTATCGTTCAATTGCTCTCGTCTCTTGTATCTCTCAAGTTTTTGAAACTATTCTCTTCTCATAATCTACTCTCAGATCGCCAGTATGGCTTCCTTAAAGGTCACTCTACTGGTGATCTTTTTTCATATCTTACTAACTCTTGGTCATCCTCTTTTCGGGACTTTGGTGAGACCTTTTGTATTGCACTAGACATATCGAAGGCCTTCGATAGAGTCTGGCATAAATCTTTGATTTCGAAACAACCCTCCTTCGGATTCTAGCCCTCCATCTGTGCCTTTGTCTCTAATTTCCTTTCCGGCCGTTCCATAGCTGCGGTTGTGGACAGCCATCGCTCACTTCATCATCCTATGAAGTCCGGTGTTCCTCAGGGCTCTGTTCTATCTCCCATTCTCTTTCTAATTTTCATAAATGATCTTCTCAAATGTACCTCCATACCATCCATTCATACGCAGACGACTCTACCTTACACTAGTCAATTAGTTTTCCTGAACGTCCCAGCCAGCAATCCCTCACAAACAAACGTAATGAAGCCATACAACACTTATTTTCTGATATAACTACTATTTCCAATTGGGGCAGAGAAAACCTTGTTGCCTTTAATGCTTCCAAAACCCAATTTCTTCATCTTACTGCCCATTCAGAACTCTCAGAGGACTATCAATTACAATTCAACAATACAAAAATCAATCCTTCATCTTCTCTCAATATTCTCGGTGTCTCTTTTTCTTCTGCTATCACTTGGAAGGATCATATTACCAGTCTTGCTAAGGCAGCCTTCCAGAAACTGGGTATGCTCAACTCTCTCAAGGGGTTCGTTACCCCTGCACAGCTTCTTGCTCTGTACAGGGGCACAGTGCATCCTTGTATTATTGAGTATTGATTACATGTGTGGGGAGGATCCTCTCACACCGCACTTTTAGACAAAGTAGAAAGGAAAGCCTTTTGTATCATTAACTCCCGCCCACTCACCAACATTCTATCGCTACTATAATAATCAATGTTCCTCAGAGCTTTCCCAGTGTATATCATCTCCTCCACATAGGGTACCTAGTACCCATCTTGCAACACAATCCCACTCCTACTATGTGCAACTCTCCAACCCAAGAGTAAAATGTTATTCTCAGTCTTTCTTCTATTCAGCTGCTGAGCTCTGGAACTCTCTCCCAGAATCAGTCTTTCCCTCTTCCTATGACTTTAATTGATTCAAATTTCGTATGTCCAGCCATTTTGGCTCGAACGTCCCTTGATTTTGGCCCTGTCATTTCTTCAACTCTGGGGGAGGCACTCGTTACAGGCAGTTCTGCCTTTTGTCTCCCTCACTCATATATAAAACAAAAAAATCTGTTCTTCGACTTGCCAAACACTCTTTCATCAATATTTATGCATTGAACTATCCAACTCTAGCTCTTCCCAAGATTTCTGGCATCTAGCCAAAAACTCTACCTTACACTACTCAATTCTCCCTACCAGCAAATCTTGGAGTTGCCTCGCCTGACACGGTGTTTTGTACAGTAAGCAACCTCGGCCCTTTAAATGGCGATATCCCGCAGTTCTTCACCCTCCCTCTCCATCACTAATTCTTAATTATAAGCTATATGTCGTACTTTTTATAGCTGACATACATTACAGTCATTGCATATTAATGCTCATTATATTTTAAAATCACCCATAATATCAAATAACTTATATTTATACAGTATATATAAGGAAGGAGGTATTTTCGCGCATTTTTATTATGATAGTTAATCATCCTTATAATTTTGCTTTTAGTCATGTCTTGCTACATATGGACATCCCCACAACTACCATACTATATAAGCACTTAGTGTAGCCATCTAGTATATAGTAAAATCATGCAGAATCGTAAGAAATCGTGATAAACTTTGCATAGCCTAGGTGTTGAGTATTGTTGATGTCGACAAACGTAGCTCTGGCGTTACTTCGGAAGCATCCACCAGAGGTCTCCGGTGAATTCCTGGTAGGGAGAATTAGTTTTCCTGAACGACCCAGCTAGCAAACCCTTATAAACAAACACAATGAAGCCATGCAACACTTATCTTCTGATCTAACTACTATTTCGAATTGGGGCAGAGAAAACATTGTTGCCTTTAATACTTCCCAAACCCAATTTCTTCATCTTACTATGCGTGTGGAACTCACAGCGGACTATCCATTACACTTCTACAATACAAAAATCAATCCTTCATTTTCTCTCAATATTATCGGTGTCTCTTTTTCTTCTGCTATCACTTGGAAGGACCATATTATCAGTATTGCTAAGGCAGCCTTCCAGAAGCTGGGTGTGCCCAACCACCTTAAGTGGTTCTTTACCCCTGCACAGCTTCTTGCTCTGTATAGGGGCTCAGTGCGTCCTTGTATTGAGTATTGTTCACATGTGTGGGGAGGATCCTCTCACACCAAACTCTTAGACACAGTAGAAAGGAAAGCTTTTCGTATCATTAACTCCCGTCAACTCACCAACTCTCTGCAATCTCTCTCTCTTCACCACAATGTTGCATCTCTCTCGCTATTCTATCGCTACTACAATAATCAATGTTCCTCAGAACTTGCCCAGTGTATACCTCCTCTTCTAAGTAGGGTATGTAGTACCTGTCTTGTAACACAATCATACCCGTACTCTGTGCAACTCTCCAACCTAAGAGTGAAATGTTATTCTTAGTCATTCTTCTATTCAACTGCTGCGCTCTGGAACTCTCTCCCAGAATCAGTCTTTCCCTCTTCTTATGACTTAAATTGATTCAAATGCCATGTGTCCAGGCATTTTGGCTCGACCGTCCTTTGATTTTGGCCCTGTCACTCTTTCAACTCTGAGAGAGGCACTTGATACAGGCAGTTCTGCCTTTTGTCTCCCTCACTCACATTGAAAAAAAAAAAAATATATATATATATATATATATATGTATATATATCCCCCCCCCCCCTTGGTGGAGGAAAACAAGAATATGCGCCATGCGTCCTACTGCGTGTCGTACAAGTCGACTAATAGGGGGAATGGGGGTAGATTGTAGGCACCAATCGAACAGAGCTATACCCAGGAATGGCTGTAAGCATTTGATAAGGAACTGCTGGAACTCCTGTTTCATTTGCTTGGCCTCTCTTACTGATTCCATTTATTCCTCACTTACACTGAGAGTAGTCCAGCATGCTCTCGCAAACACCTCCTCCTCCTATCTACTTCACTACACTTAACATACACACCACACTTCCTCCTTCAAAATTATAAATCAAATGAAAAACACAGGCCCAGTCTCGGAGTCCCCAGGGGGGGGGGGGGGGGGGGGGGCGGACCATAAATACCCCCACACATGCCCGACCTTCCCCTGACGACCCCTCTAAATGCTCTGGACCACGGCCTGTGACTCTTACTATCAACTTCTGCAATATTTGCGGCCTTTCCTCTAAATTTCACTCTGTCGAACACCATCTCTCCTCCTCCAAACCTGATCTTCTTTTCCTCACCGAAACCCAGGTATCTGAGACAACTTCCTGCAGCCCCTTCTCTGTATCCACCTACTTTCAAAGCCAAAGGCGGATGTTGTGCATACGTGCACAACAAACTCACTTGCTCTTGCGTTCCCGATTTCGACTCCTCTGAATTCTCAATCTATGGCTCAAACTATCCTGTCATTCTCATACTAATTATTTCTGTGCTGTCTATCTTTCCCCTAACTCTACCGCCTTTCCCAAATGTTTCGACTATCTAAACTCTAAAGTGGAACACATTCTATCTATCTCTCCCTTCTCTGAAATATCCATCTTAGGAGATTTCAACGTTCACCACCGCCAATGGCTCTCCTCTCACTCTACTGACCAACCTGGTGAACAAGCATACGTCTTTTCTATCGTAAATGACCTAGAGCAGCTTTTCCAGCAACCCACCCGTATCCCGGATTGCTTCGAAGATCGGCCCAACATTCTTGACTTATTTCTGACTTCTAGCCCTTCTTCTTATACTGTCAATCTTTTCTCTCCTTTGGGCTCCTCCGACCAAAAACTTATCTCCGTCACCTGTCCTATCTCTTCAGTACGGCCATCCGATCCTCCCAGCCGGCGGCGCTTGTGGCACTTTGGCGCTGCCGACTGGGAGGCTCTCCGGCAGTATTTCTTTGATTTTCCATGGAATGACTTCTGCTTCCGTGGCCGAGGACCCTCGGAGAGTGCTAAACGCATTACCGAGGTAATTCTCTCGGGCATGGAAGCGTACATTCCATTTTCTTTCTCTCAGTCTAATGCCAAAAAATCATGGTTTACTCATGCTTGTTCTACTGCTGTCCACAACAAGGAGGAAGCATTCAAACGGTACATACGCCTTAAATCTCAAGAATCAAATTCTTCCTATGTTTTTACCCGGAATCAAGCCAAATCTCTTCTTCGACTTGCCAAGTACTCTTTCATCAATAATAAATGCACTAAACTATCCAACTCTAGCTCTTCCCAAGCTTTCTGGCATCTAGCCAAAAACCTCTCCAACAACTTTTCTTCCTCGTCTTTCCCTCCCCTTTTCCACTCTGATGGCACAACCATCACTTCTTCCTCTGACAAAGCTGAACTCTTTGCTCAAACTTTTGCCAGAAACTCTACCTGGGATGATTCTGATGCTATTCCTCCCTCTCCACCCTCCTCTCTCCTACTTAAACTAATATCCTAATCTCTTCTAAAGATGTACATTCTACCTTCTCTGGGCTTAATACTAAGAAGGCGTACAGTCCGGACGGTGTTCCTCCTGTTGTACTTAAAACTCTCCTCTAACGTCTTTCCTTCTTGCTGGAAGTTTCTCTCATTCAACCTGTCCTAAAGAAGGCTGACCGCTCTCAACCCTCCAACTATCGTCCAATTGCTCTCATCACTTATATCTCTAAGGTTTTTGAAACTATTCTTGCTTCCAAATTACTTAAGCATTTCTCTTCTCATAATCTGCTCTCAGATTGCCAGTATGGCTTCCTTAACACCTTATTAGCGGGCTAGCGGTTTATTTATATGTACCGCCCAGCGGAGTGTTTTTAGCCAAAATAGGGCTGTTTACGTGATAATTTTCATGCCTAAATAAGACCCAGAGCGTAAAACAAGTATCTATCCCTGAAAGGGCATAAACAGAGCTTTCCAATGACACCATAACGATCCTTTTATGACGGCTAGTTTTCTTGCAACAACCGCGCAACACGAGTGCAAAAAGCATGTAATTCGGTACTTTCCCCATACAATTCAGTATGTAGCGAGTGAGAGAGGGAGGTAGGAGGTGGGATTCGTGTCAGTAGGTTCGCCGCGGTGGTTTGGAGCAGTCATACGCTCGCTACTCTCCTGCCACCACTTGTCTCTCTCTCTCAGCAACATTACGTGCTGAAATTGCCACACGACCTATGTCGCGCGCCGCCAGATAGTCCAGATTTATTATACTCGACTTATGTTGCGTGCCGACATATAGGGGTTAAAGGTCGCTCTACTGGTAATCTTCTTTCATATCTTACTAACTCATGGTCATCCAACTTTCGGTACTTCGGTGAGACTTTTTCTGTTGCACTAGACATATTGAAAGCCTTCGATAGAGTCTGGCACAAATCTTTAATTTCCAAACGGCCCTCCTTCGGTTTCTGTCCCTCCATCTGTGCCTTTGTCTCTAATTTCCTTTCCGGCCGTTCCATAGCCACGGTTGTGGACGGCCATCGCTCATTTCCTCATCCCATCAACTCTGGTGTTCCTCAGGTTCTGTCCTATCTCCTATTCTCTTTCAAATTTTCATAAATGATATTCTTAACTGTACATCCAGTCCCATCCATTCATATGCAGACGACCCTACCTTACACCACTCAATTAGTTTTCCAGAACGCCCCAGCCAGCAGTCCCTCAAAAGTAAACGTAATGAAGCCATAAAATACTAATCATCTGATCTAGCTACTATTTCCAATTGGAGTAGAGATAACCTTGTTGCATTTAATGCTTCCAAAACTCAATTTATCCATCTTACTACCCGTCAGGAACCTCCAGAGGACTATCCCTTATTCTTCAACAATACAAAAATCAACCCTTCATCTTCTCTCAATGTTCTCGGTGTCTCTTTTTCTTCTGCTCTCACTTGGAAAGACCATATTACCAGTCTTGCTAAGGCAGCCTCCCAGAAGCTGGGTGTGCTCAACAGCCTCAAGGGGTTCTTTACCCCTGCGCAGCTTCTTGCTCTGTACAGGGGCACAGTGCGTCCTTGTATTGAGTATTGTTTACATGTATGGGGAGGATCCTCTCACACCGCACTCCTAAATAAAGTAGAAAGGAAAGCCTTTCGTATCATTAACTCCCATCCACTCACCAACTCTCTGCAATCTCTCTCTCTTCGCCACAATGTTGCATCTCTCTCGCTATTCTATCGCTACTACAATAATCAGTGTCCCTCGGTGCTTTCCCAATGTATACCACCTCCTCTACGTAGGGTGTGTAGTACCAGCCTTGCAACAAAATCCCATCCCTACTCTGTGCAACTCACCAACCCAAGAGTGAAACGCTATTCTCAGACTTTCTTCTATTAAACTGCTGATCTCTGGAATTCTCTCCCAGAATCAGTCTTTCCCTCTTCTTATGACTTAAATTGCTTCAAACTCCGTGCGTTCAGGCATTTTAGCTCGAACGTCCGTTGATTTCGGCCCTGTCACTCTTTGACATCTGGGGGAAGCATTCGCTGCAGGCAGTTATGCCTTTTGTCTCCCTCATTCACATAGAAAACAACAAAATATATATACTGTATAAATATATATATATATATATATATATATATATATATATATATATATATATATATATATATATATATATATATTAGATATATATATATGTAAATATATATATATATATTTATATATATATGTATATATTAGATATATATATATATATATATATATATATATATATATATATATATACTGTATATATATATATATATATATATATATATATATATACTCTATATATGTATATTTCATATATCAAACAAACATTCATAAGATATGTTGTGTCATCTATATACAATAAAAACAAGAGGTAACCGTGACAATGTTGTGAGATTAGGCATTTCATGGATACAACTGTTAGATGAAGATAACTATTAAGATGTTTGGAAAGTAAGATATTATAGTAGGGTACAGGTAACGTAAAAGTTGTAGAATATAGGACGAGGTTAACACATTATAGGTACACATATACAAACCTGAAGCTAGTTAAGGGATAACATTACAATACGAAAACAATGGTTACCTGAAATACCTGGACAATTGACATGAATATTATCATAAGAGAAGCATTAGTAAACATATGGAGAGTGGGAAGTGAAATTAAATAGGATAAGAGAACAATTGAAGGGAGTGTAATAACAAGAGCGATAATAATCAAAATGTATGTTCACTCGGATACCATAGTCTCTAGCCCACTAATACGAAATCAAGGATCACATATGTATTTATTTATGCAATTATATTACCATGATTGATATTTGAATATAACTTTCTTTTTGAATATATAGTATATATAGTTTTGTAGTTGATTTAAAGAAAATTATTTTGATAAGTTGGTTTATATAAATATACTTCCATAGTTAGAAACAGGTGAAGTCCAAGAATATTTATTAGTAGGCTAGAGACTATGGTGTCCGAGTGTTCATTATTTGTCTGAAAATACAGTCGTGTAATTGAATATAGAATTAGGCTGCATATGACATAATTATATTGTATGTAAATAAGGTAATTTGTGAGGAAGAGTTTAAAAGTACATAATGTTTACTGATTATTATAATCGGAAAATGTTGAACAAGAACAAGCTTAATCGAGGAAAAGCTGCTACAAGAACTGGACCAGTTAGAGAATGGACACTATTAATGATACAGTCAGATGTCATAGTCTCTAGCCGACTCATAAGAATGCGTGACTTCCCTTTATTAGTTGTTATGCAATTATACCTTTATGCGTTGATTTTTGGATAGCACTTGCTTTTCAATAATGAATGTATATAGCTTTGTAGTTGATGCATACAAATTCATATTTATAAATTCGTTTCCAGAGATATACTTCCGTAGTTAGAAATAGGTGAATTCCACGAATAAATGTGAGTGCGCTAGAGAGTATGGTATATGAGTGTACCGTAGCTAAATTATAAAAGAGAATGACAAGACAGGAAGAACAGACAGGTTAGTTGGAAAGGTGGCAGCCTAGGTAAGTACTGCACAAAATATTGAAGTAGTTAGAGTGTAAAAGGTGTTAATGGTGTGATAAAAGATAGTGTGGACATGAGAAGACGAACAGACAGGTAGTAGGCAATGTAGTAGCCCAGGTAAGTAGGTGAGATAAGTACCCAGGTAAGTATGAAGGTAAGTAGCGGTATAAAGTTAGGGCACTGAACCTAACGACTATAGTAAACCTAACGACCACCATAACTTACCAAAATAATTACTAAAATAACACAAAGTTTATAGGACCCGCCCATTAACACCACATTTCTATGAGGATGAGGTAGACAAAGGGCAAAACTGCCCGAGACTGCCTCTCCCAGAGTTGAAAGAGTGACAGGACCAAAATCAAGGAAAGTACGAGCCAAAATGCCTTGACACATGGAGTTTGAAGCAATCTAAGTCATAGGATGAGGACAAGATGGTTTCAGGGAGAGAGTTAAAGAATTCAGCTGTTGAATAGAAGACAGACTGGGAATATCGTTTCACGCTATGGTTGGAGAGTTGCACAGAGTAGGGGTGGGATTGTGTTGCAAGTCGGGTGCTATGTACTCTATGTAGGATGTCGTGTACACTCAGAGCTCTGGGGAACACTGATTATTGTAATAGCGGTAGCATATCGAGAGACATGCAACATTGCGGCGAAGAAAGTTAATGAGACGAAGGAATGTCTCATTGGACATCCCCTGTTTTGCTCCCTTAATATGGAGAATTTAAGATGTTTCATTCCATTGTTTTGACAATATTATGACGCTTCACATCATTCAGGTGTTGATTTATTTTCTGGGCGAGCGATATCGAGCATGTATCATGGAATATATCAGAAAGTTTACAAAATTAGCTTGCTGACAGTTAGGTATGCGTGATGTCAATCAAACCGCAAGAATACTAGTGGTAGAACGAAATAGAGACTGAGTAGAATTAGTCAAGATTCCTCTTGTTTTATACACACACACACACACACACACACACACACACACACACACACACACACACACACACACACACACACAATCACTCACACACACTCTATCTCTCTTGAATATGTGCAGCGTAGAGCAACTAAACAAATTCCCTCTCTGAGAAACAAGCCATATTATGAAAGATTTATGAAATTATATTTGTTCTCACTAAAGAAAGAAGGTTACGAGGCCACCTTATCGAGTGTTTTAAGATACTCAAAGGATTTTGACAAGGTAGATAGATATCAGTGCACTGTTCACGATTAATAACAATGTTGCAACCTGAAGTAATGAAAATTAAATTAATTAGAAAGAAGGCATGCCTAGATGTGCAATTTACTGTGGTACAGTGTACACTGTGGTTAAATAGTGGAATAGTTTACCAAGGGAGGTGGTCGACAGTAAATCAATTGATGCGTTTAAGAAGAGACTGGACGATCATCTGATGAAGATTTGATTAATATGAATGAATAAGTAGGCATGTGTAATCTCCCTCTCAAACTAATGTCTTTCTATCCTCTATACACACTTTCCTTGTGGGCATTTACTGACCCAAAAGGTTACAATTCATCCTATTTTCCGGTACGGCTTTTTAGCCGGAGGGTGGGAAGAGAGCCTTCTACTTTACTGTCCTTTTATTCTACTATAAAATGTCCCTATCTAGTAGTATTAAGGCCGGACCACCTAGTAGGAACCGCTAGGTCTGTGTGGTCTGCGTATATGTGTAACTCTTTCTCTCTCTCTCTCTTTTACCCTTCCACCAACGATGCCAGGGACACAATATATCCAATATACTCTGGGTTGTGCTTCATATTGTGGTGATGTCCAGATAACTGTCCCACTTGCTGATATGGGGAGCTGCTGACAAAGATAAGAGGAGGAGGAGGAAGAAGAGGAGGAGAAATGTGAAGAAGAAGTGGAAGGCAATAGAAGATATTAGAAGAGATTTTAGAAAATAGTAGAACAAGAAGATAGTAAAACAAAAGTAGAAGAAAATAGTAAAATAAGATGAATAAAATGTGTGGGAGAGAGAATACTGTGAATTATAAGACACGGGAGAAGATGAGGGAGAAGCCATATGCAGAATAGATACAAAAAATGGCCTTCATATAGCATACAATTTCCAAAAGCGGATGGGATAGGCAATTAATGTCAGATTACATCTCAGCTACCTGGAATTAGCCATGTAATCTCAGTTTTAACACCTGAGGTAAAAGCACGAAAGTACAAGATATACATTTTACACAATAAGTAAAATAAGCTCTTCCCAAATGGTAAAAATATAATTTTGATTGTTCTAGTCGTGTTTTAGTTATAGGATTAGTAGTCAAGACCTTCGTGCTACTTATAATGGATGGAATATAGGAATTACAAAGAGGGTCTAAGGCATTAGGGTGGATTAAACTTTTCTGGTGTAAGGTGAGTCTTTTTACATCCTACTTGTGTTGCTGCAATGGCCAGCCTGCACATTTTGAAAATGCGGCTTCGGCTGGACATTTTTGGATAGAATTTGTTTTTCAATTGATACCATATACAGTTTTGTAGTTGATGGATAGACGGTTTTATTCATATATTCACTTCCAGAGATAGGCTTCCAAAATCAGAAATAGGTGCCATTCACGAATTATATATGAGTGACTGTACCAACATCAACTACGGAATATATTGCATTTGCCCATATATCCAGCTGTTCTATTGCCTGACACCGTGATCCCCGAAGGGGTGGCCACGAACGAACCGCCCCCATGCACCTCTGTCTCCGATCAATCGACGCCCCTCCCCCCAACCAGCACCGCCTTCGTTCATATACTTCCTCACTCCATCCTTCCACCTCTCTTTCGGTTTACCTCTCCCTCTCTGTCCCTCCACCTCGCTCTCTACACCCTCTTAGTCATTCTCTCACTTTCCATACGTTCCATATGGCCGAACCATCTCAAGTTGTTCCTTTTCACACTTTCCAGCACATCTACCTCCACACCACACTTCCTTCTTACTTCCTCATTAGTCTGTTTATCCCTCCATGTAACTCTGCACGCACTTCATAGGTAATTCATTTCCACTGCTCTCACTCTTGGTCTGAGTCTCTCAACCAACGTCCATGCTTTGCTTCCGTAAGTCAGTGTCGGAATTACCACACTGTCATGCAAGGACTTCTTCACTTCCATACTGACCACCCTATTTCTTGTTACTGCTTTCAGCGTTCCTACAACTCTCTTCCCCTGTTGTACCCTCTCCCGCACTTCTTCATCCATAGTCCCATCTTTACTCAACACACTGTCCAGATACTTAAAAGAGTTGACTATCTCCATAGCCTGACTCCATCCATATATACAGTAAACAACCACGGGGACATCACACACACCTGTTTCAAACCTACATTCAGCTCAAAGAACTCGCTCTGCTCACTCTCCACACGTACTGCCGCCTTTGCACCCTCATACATGCTCTTCACTGCTTTCAGCAACTTCCATCTACTCCGTATATTCTAAGTACTTTCTACAAACCTTCTCTATCCACTCTCTCATAGGCCTTCTCCAAGTCCATAAAGGCAACATACATCTTTTGTTTCTTCTCCAGATATTTCTCCACATCACAAATCAGGGTAAAAGTCTGATCTACACATCCTATTCCCTTCCTAAAACCTCCCTGCTCGTCGCCTATCCATATCTCCATTCTCACTCTCACTCTCTCAATCACTACCCTACTGTATACCTTCCCTACTACGCTTAGAAGACATATTCCTCGGTGGTAACCACACACTCCTCTTTCCCCTTTGCCCTTATATAGGGGGACTATTATGCCAGTCTTCCAGTCATCGGGTGCACTCCCCTTCTCCCATGCTAGTTTGTACATTTTCCATACCCATTCGATCACTATCTCACCACCATACCTCAACATTTCCCCACACACTCCATCTGTTCCTGGTGCTTTCCCCAACTTTACTCTTTTCATGGCTTCCCACACTTCTGACCTCCTATCCCCACCTCCTCCTCCAGTACTTCTCTTCTTCTCCATCCCATACCATATCCAGCTATGTTTGCTGGCTCTTCATTCCTTACATTTAGCAACTCGTTGAAGTACTCCCTCCATCTTTCGACTCTCTCTTGCTTCTCGGCTAGCATTCTCCCATTCTTATCTTTTACACCCTGACTGTTTCCCTTGCTACCTTCCCTAACTTTCTTGACTTCTTTCCAGAACAGTTTCTTACCCTCCCTCCATTTTACACTCAGATTCCTTCCAAATTCCTCATCTACTCTTCTCTTACTTTCCTTCACTATTCTCTTCACCACCCTTTTACTCTCCACGTATCTCGCTCGTTTCTGTCTCTCGAAATCTTCATTCCCTCTACTACCCAACCATTCTCTATATGCTTTCTTCGTTTCTTCCATAGCTATTCTTACCTCTTCTGTCCACCATGCTGTACCTTTCACTCCCCTCCCTCTTCTCCTCACTCCACACACCTCCTCACATGCTGCACAGATCTCATCCTTAAACACCTTGCTCATCTCCCCAACTTCCTCCATAACTTCCAGGTCGAACCCACCTAGTCGTCTTTCCACTGCTCTCCTGTACTCCTCCCTGACTTCCTCCTCCTGCAACCTCTCCACCCTCCTCACCATTCCACCCTCCTCTCGCCTCCCTCCATCTCTCCTCACCCACTTGCAGCTGTTACTGAGCTGAATTAAAGTATGCAATTTTGTACCATATACCTTTAATGAAAGGAAGTGTTGAACAAATATAATTTTAAAATCTCAAATTTAAATTAAACGTGTTTTTAATTATTACTTATGCAACTATAAATAACTATAATATATTAACTACAGCAAGTTTTGGGATAACCGTCGTGAGTACAACTGTGCATATTATTATAAAATAAATATAGATAATAATACATTGATTTTAAAGTAATGGTACACTCGGATAACATAGTCCGTAGCCCACTCATCAGAATTCGTGGACCCCATATGTTTTTCTTTATGCAATTAGAACTATCGTCTCAGTTTTGGTCAGAGTTTACTATTTCAATATACGGTATTTATAGTTTTGTAGTTGATGTACATATACTAATATGCATTAATCCGTTTCCAGAGATGTACTTACATAATTAGAAGTAGGCAAGGTCCACTAATGTTTATGAGCGAGACTATGTTATCCGACTGTACTATCTGTTTTATAATGCAAGTATAACTCGTCACAAATTCATACATAAATGTGAACAAACGTAAGAAGCTGATTAGAGGTAGATCAATAAAGGAGAGGTCAGGAGGTGTGCCTTCTTCAGGTTATACAGACTGATCCTAAAAATATTCAAAATCAGTATTATACTATTGGAAAGAAAATGGATCTAATTATTATGTTCCTTCCAACAACCAACTATACTCCTAAAATCGAATGCTCACAGAAAATCAATTAGACAGTTCTAATGTAATACATTCTATCACTTAATAAGCTGAAATATACCTAGTGAAAAAGCTCCCAAATACATACAAAACAACATTAATCATAACCCTCTGGCCTCAAACTCCATCTTGTAAACAATGAACATCGAACACAAAAGCTAATATTATTTGATAATTGACAAGCACACAATAAAAAAAAATACAAAAAACACCCATGTACAGTACCTCAAAAAGCTAAGCACATCGAAAGAGATCCACACCCCATGATAGCTAAGGGACAACTAAACTAACCCAACCCAACCAAACACAACTGTTCATACAACCAATCCCCAAGTTTCGGACAGTAATTGCAGAGAATGATCTAAAATAAAACATTATGAATTGTGTGAAACGTTAAGTTCAGGATTAATCTTTTTTTATTAGTAATTTTTCACCAATAAGTGCTTCATAGTGCCTCCGAAACTTGGCAACTATTTGAAAATCCGCAGGAGTGTAGGGATGGTTTTGTTCTCTAGCATGATGACGAATGGCCGAAAAAGGCATTTTTTGCAAAAATTGACCTGATCGATGACCTTTACCAATGTGCTCGAACATTCGCACTTTAAAGGCACGTCCAGAACATCCTATATACCTGGTCTGACAACCAGGACAAGTAAATTTGTATACGATGTTCGAGCACAATTGGTCAGGCACTCGATCTTTAAATGATAAATTTCTTGTGGTAAACTCATTCGTGAATATAATTCTAAAATTAACCGCGGGGAAGCTAGTACTCAACAATTTTGATATGTATTTTCTGTACTGATAACTTACTTTACCGTAAAAGAGCATTTTAATGTATGTTATCAATTTAGGAACATTAGTTTTAGTCTGATCAGGAGCACATAGTTTACTGTAAAGAAACCTCTTCAACACCTTGTCAAATAAATCCCTGACATAATTATTGTTAACAAAATAATCTCTAAGTTTGCCTATTTCTTCATGTAAAAGATGATACGTGGAACATATAGCATACGCTCTATTTAACAGGATTTATATATATATATATATATATATAGAGAGAGAGAGAGAATGTCTGTACGTGATTGTCCACCAGGGTAACGTATATTCATTAATAAAAATCAGAGGAGAGCCATTTTTCTTTAGCTTTATTTATTACTTTGCAAATTCACATTATTTTGGACGCCTCGTCCATCATCAGGTGACTTGTTGTGATCCTAGAATGAAAACATTTGATTTATTGTTGTTGTTGTTCCCCAGGCTGTCTGGCCGAACAGCCCCAAGGTCTCGAGCAAGGCCAAGGCCATAAACGAGCGCCCCCCACAAAACCCTCCCTGCTTACCACTAACAAAGCCCGGGTGACCGAAGCCACTCCAACTAACAAAGCCCGGGTGACCGAAGCCACTCCAAGGCAGGGAGCTGAGGAGGGTGCAGAAACGCCCGGGAAACCAAAGCCCCACCCAAGGCCCTGTGCCCCTCAGCAATTATGAAGGGAATGTTGAGGGGCAAGGGAATAATGTGACGCTTTGGCTCCCAATCTGCCAACTTCTAGGTTGGCAGTAGGGAGGTCAATCCACGGAAAAGACGCCGTCACTTGAGATCTAGAAGATATATAAGTAAAAGGAACAGTCGGAGTAAGCTATGGGTATGGCAGAGATCGCTCAGCTCTCACTCTGATAGACCAGCCCATCACCACCATTTGATTTGTTATACATATAAATATAAGTAATTGTATCTTATGTATATTGCATTATCATAAATTATAAAAGAAACGATTAAACAAAGGTCAAATTAATACATCATAATTAATTAAGAGAAGACAAAATTGAAAATTACCGACTGAACTACAAAAATTGCCAGTCAAATTATCCTAAAACATAGAAAGAACCAATAATGAATTTATCCAATAACTAAATTGAAAATATGCAATACTTGGTAATATTTTTCTTATACATATTGTTTAAAATAAATATAAGTTTACCTTAGACACCCATGTTATCCGTGAGAAGTCACAAACTGAACTGATGTACTGTACCAACTAGCAACAACTCCTAGGCTAAACAAACCCTAAATCGAAATAAAAAGAAATATAAAGTTATACAGTGAAATATATAACTGAACGATATCTACCCTAAAGAAGCCTCCTAATTTTGACAGTTAAGTTCGGGTTACATTTTATTTATTAATATTTTCTCAGCTAAGAAAGTATCCAAATAATTTCCGAACTTTCCCACACAGTAAAAAGAGGGTGTTTTTTGCAAAAACACAAAAAATGCGTTTGTTTGTTACACTTCTAAAACACATTTTGTCATTCTTATATAAACGTGTGTTTTCTTAAAAACAAACAAGTGTTTTTGTATAAAAAACATTTTTTTTTGAAAGGCTTGTTACACTTATAAACCGGATTTAGGCGTTTATAGATGAAACACGTGTTCTATTCTAAACACCATGTTTTTTTGTAAACACAATTGTAGTCGTTATAAAAGTAAAGATATTCAGTATTTATGTTGTTTTAAAATGGATAATAACATCCACATGAAATCATAGTTTTAATATATCCACTAATTTTGCATCTAATTATATTTTCTCGTTCACAATATGACAAAACAAGAAAGCGTTTACAAAACACATGAAACTTCAGTTTGTTTCATTTTTAAACACAGCATGTTTTTATATAAACATACATTTATTAAATGCAACGCGCCAAAAACGTATAATGTTTCTCAAAACACCGTTTTTGTGTTTTTATAAAAAACATTTTATTTTACTGTGCAAGATAACACAATTCCTCTCTGAAAATGGATGATCAGAACTGCGAGAGTGATTTCTAACATCAGAGAAAGACATTTTGTTCAGGAATTGGCCGGTACATATTTATATGTTAAACAAATCAAATGTTTTCAATCTAGGATCACAACAAGTCAGCCGATGATGGACGAGGCGTCCGAAATATTGTGAAATTACAAATGTAATAAATAAAGCTAAAGAAAAATGTCTTTCTTCTGTGTTTTTACCGTTCTCTTATTAATGAAAATATATATATATTTTTTTTTATTTTTTTTTTTTATATATTCCAACTTACTTCCTCTCGGGCATAGGCTGAGAGCCTTAACATTCACTGCTTTACAATGAACAGTGAAGCCCGTGAGGTCTTGTTCCAGTCTAGGGAGTGAGACATGTGAAGCACGTAGAGTACAACGAGCACCTGCCATCTTGCCTTCACATGAGGCACGGTGCTCACTCAGGGCCTGAAACGACCCAATCTCTGAAGCCACCTCGTTCCCGTGCTTCACTGTCTGACCCCCTACACTCGGACTCTCACACTTACACACAGACAACGCCACCTGTTGAGCAGATAACTCACCAGGCATTGCACCCCTATAGCATATTTTGAATATGGGAATATTCATACAGTGCTATTTAATCAGGGAACAATGAGGGTATTTTATTGACGTTTCGGTGGGCTTGTGGTAATGCACTGATACTAGGTACAGCACAAATTCCATCCCAATAATATCTTCCCATTGATACATCGGGATTTGAACCCGGGACCTTTGGATTACCAGGCCAGTGGCAAGACCACTCCACCACACCTCCCACACATACCACATCTCCACCACACCACATATATATATATATATAGAGAGAGAGAGAGAAAGAGAGAGAGCGAGAGCGATATCAATGAAGTAGGTAGTTTATTGTAATTGTTTAAGCATTTTCTTTCCTTTTTCCATCTTCTTGCGCCTTTTTCCAATATTTATTCTCGCTACCTCTCCATTTTCTGTCAGCCACCCTCCACACTGATCACCATATTAATTAAGCTGTTCCTGATCTGCTAGAACAGCTAGAAAGTCAGCCTCCCTCATCACAGACTCTGAAACTACCTAGGCTTGAGCAGTCATATTATAATATTTGATTGGTGGTGGAGGTAGCTGTCTTGGTGAGAGAGAGTGACAGTGAGAGTGAGTTAGTGAGAAAGAGAGAGTGAGTCAGTGAGTGAGACAAATTAACTATTGGTAAAGTGATGATAATTAGTAGGCCTACCGAGCAAACAAATATATATGTATATACAGTAAATATAT
Source organism: Paralithodes platypus (assembly GCA_032716605.1). Taxonomy (NCBI): domain Eukaryota; kingdom Metazoa; phylum Arthropoda; class Malacostraca; order Decapoda; family Lithodidae; genus Paralithodes; species Paralithodes platypus. The sequence goes on along the minus strand of CM064498.1, from coordinate 63,352,464 downwards.
ATCTCTTGGACCATGTATGGTTACTGCAAGATCAGTTTATACACCTTATATAATGCCTTGGCTTCTCACTGTGTCCATGTCCTACAGTAATGCAATGCCTATTATATAATACAAGGAGGACAAAGAATAGAATAGTATAGTATGAACAATTTAGAACACTCCCTCCATATATAGCCAGATTATAGTAAACAGAATACCCATAGGTTTGTATCTAGCATTAGTATTCGCATTTACTGTAACCCTATCATATTATGAAGACGTGTGTCTAAAAAAAATTGGGGTTATCATTAGATTATTTTATGCAGCTTATACAAAAACTCTAGGAATCAAAGTTGAAACAAAGCACTCTTGATAAACTTTCTAGCTAGCATAAGTTCTTCCTACTGAATATATTCGTATGACAATAGCCACCATAGACTGTTAATGCTAACTATAATCCTCTACTAGTTAAATGTGAAACAACTATATCATAGTGACTTTGGGAATGCCAAGTTGGATTAACTTGGAATACCTTTAAATACACCTGACCCGTGGACTATGAATATTATGGTCCACTTTTACCTTCACTTTTTTCCACTTTAATCGTTTGAGGTTTCAACAAATATATTTCGTTGCGACTCGATGGGAGACAAAACACGCCTGCCGGAATTACCGTGACTCAAACTATGAATATTCATATTTTTTCAGTGGGGTTAGGTGACTGTGTTTAGCGGATAGAGAGAGAGAGAGAGAGAGAGAGAGAGAGAGAGAGAGAGAGAGAGAGAGAGAGAGAGAGAGAGAGAGAGAGAGAGAGAGAGAGAGAGAGAGAGAGAGAGAAAGAGAAAGAGAGAGAAGAGGGAGGGATGGGGAAAGACTGACCGACAGACACGGTTGAATGGGTTAGCTTTAATATTGAGAAACTGACAAACAGCGAGGACTGCAGACCAACTTCAGTATAACTTTATCAGAGGAAGGCTCGTTGAACTAACCTGTGTCCTGTGTTGGTTTTACTAGGGCAACAATCAATTGACCTGTTGCGAGTTTGACACGCATCATTCCAGCACACCAACCCCTCACCTCACCCCTAGAACCCCTTTAGTAACAGAAATCTCCCAACATCTACCAATATTAGTGCCACAAGAGTCATCAGCCTCTCTTTAACTCTTTACACTAAATACACTATATTCGGCAATACAGGTACAGGATACATAGTATGGTCTTTGGATCTATATTATACATTATTACAAATTTAATGTAACTCCGTTGTTTGATAATTATGGCATCACAATATCATCTAAAGAGAAAGATGATCATGTGCCTTACTACATTATCTTTCTCAACTCCATAGTTCCCCCAAGTTTCATTCCCCTAACACCACCCCAAAAATCCTTTCCCCAACACCACCCCAACCTTCCCCAACCCCTACATATCATAATCAACGCACTGCTCCATAATTTCTCCCCCACCGGTGAAATAATATCCGATGTTGGTGGACATAAATCGGGGCCTTGGCGTTTAATAACTGGGTGTGCGTGTTTACGGTGAGGTGTTGATCGTGTGGCTGTCTGGTGGATTACCTGGGAGTTACGAGGGTGGGGGTTGATGGAAGCTGTTGGAGAGCCTGTAGTGCAAGAGGGTTGCCATTTTTTCGCTTTTTGTTATCCATCAAATTTCCAAAATACCCCCAAGATCACCCTTTCGAGATAAATTAGTACATTTTTCGTTAGAGAAACGTCCCAGGCGAACATTTTAATCTCAAAACTAATTGTACAAAACATGAAGGAGAAGGTGATCCAAAAAAAAAAAAAGCCCCTTAAATCTTCAAACAATGGGCAATAGATGAATTATGATCATGTACAATTTAGATACAAAGACCACGTAATCTATCTTGTACCATTGTTCTCGAATGTTTTGTTGTGGAAATGGGCATATTTGAGTACATAGAGATGCTATTGACACCAAAATGGAGGAGGTTGACCGATCTCTGGTGCAATAGTATCTCGTGCGGGAAGTAAGTGTATTTGTTTATAAAGGTTTACAAATATTACAGGTTGTATGTGATACAGAAACACATCATCTTCTAGCTTATTACATACTTGGAATGTGCGCTTAACCCTTCCTACCCGGGCTGCCTTAGGTAAGGACAGCGCGGCTGAAGGGCCGCTCCCTGGTATGCCTTACCTAAGGCATTTGCTTTAAAGCGTGCTTTAAATTTCGCGCGGGCAAATTTTACTTTGCGTGGGCGATCGTAGCGCCACCAAGCCTCAACTACCACGCTTATCAGTTCCTACGTTGCCGCCATTGAGAGCTACAGCAAAAAAATGAATTCCGACGCATCCGATACTGTGCAATCTCCCGCGCGTCCCAGTGCTACCCCGCTTGCAACATCTACGCTTCTGCCAACCGAGAAAAAAAAGAAACTAATGAAAGTGAAACGTTTGCTAAGTGAGAGTGCAATACACCGTGAACTTTTCAACTCGGATTTGAGCAGTGGTGAAAGCTCTGTGGACAAAAACCTCTATATTCAGAGTAGAAGTGGGAGCTAAATTTACGATTTTGTGGGATTTGGTGCTGATGACAATGTTGATTTATTTGAGGGGGGTGCTAGTAGTGATGATCCTGATGTGGAAGTGGTGGAGGAAGGTGCTATTGAAGTACCAAGTGTGCTAGAGCCAACCCCTTTGCCTAGTTTCGTAGGTCAGGGTAGGCATAGGCCTAGCCCTAGCCCTACGCCAGGACCTTCCCCTTTGCCTGCCCGTACGCCCTTGAAAGTGGGTAAATACTTCTATAAACAGTCTTTAGTGAAAAGTGCAGCCAAGAAAGCACGCAGGGAAGCAGAAAAAGTGAGGGAAGGCGTAGATAGTGAGAGTGACGCCGACCCAGGCCTAGCAACCACCCGCATTCCTTTGTCCCGACGCCTTGACCCGGGACGCCGGGAGGGCCGCCCACAGCCCTCGGCTTCATCTGTCCCTGAGGATGACCCAAGGGCCTCTACAAGTGTGTCATTGGCCTCCCACAGTGTGCCACCACAGGCACCGCATCGTAGGTCATTATTTCCGGCGGAAAAGTCCACGGCTAGCCGCAAAAGGAGCCCAACTCCCGAGGCCGAGGCTCCCATTGCTCAACCTCCCGCAGCCCCACGCCGCCGACGCCCGGTCTATTCTTCGCCAGAGTTGTCTCCTGAAGAGGCTGCTGACGACCCCAACATTGCCCCAGATGACCTGACGTCGCCTGAGGAAGAGGAAGAGGAAGAGGAAGAGGAAGAGGAAGTCCCGACAAGAAGAGTCAAAGGGCGAGGTCGTGGACGTGTTCAGCCTGCCGACGCCGCTGCCCCTGGGCCTGGGCCTGGGCGTGCAGGGCGTCCGCCTGGGCGTCCACGTGGCCAAGGGCGTGTGCCAGGGCGTCCAGGGTGTGTGCCTGCTGCAGCTGCACGTCCTCGTCCTCGAGCTGCTGAAATGTTTGTGTGGTCAGATGGGGCGGATTTTGTGCCAGATTGTCCTGCCTTTGACGAGGTACAACAGGGTTCCGGGGTGTCACCAGCATATCCCTGTGGCCCAAATGCCACCCCCAGTGAACTTTCCTGTGGCTTCTACGACAATGAAGTCATGGAATACCTTGTCAAAGAGACAAATAACCACCAAGCTATCTGTTCAAACTTTCTTGGGAGGAAGACCAGTGCCAAGATGGTGGCATGGAGAGCTCTCACTGTGGCAGAATTATATGTGTTCTTGGCACTCACAATGCTGATGACACACATAAAGAAGCACGTTCTGGCCGACTACTGGATAACTGGCGACCTCACAACGACTCCAGCATTTGGCAAATTCATGTCAAGGGATAGGTACTTCGACATCCTCTCATATTTCAACCTGACAAATAACATGCATGTCCACGAGCCCGACACACTCTGGAAGATCAGGCAACTATATGACATGATACGTCATCGGTTTTCCACCTACCTGATTCCATTTCAGAAGCTGTGCATCGACGAGTCTCTGGTCCTGTTCCGTGCTAGGCTGCACTTCCGACAGTATATCCCGTCAAAGAGACACCGCTTCGGCATCAAGCTCTTCGTCCTCTGCGACTGCAAGACGGGATATGTGCTCGACTTTATAGTCTACAGCGGCAAGGGTGGTGAGATGCAGATTGACCCCCTCATTGGTTTTGGCGGCGCTGTGGTAAAGAGGATGATGGAGAGGTACTTCCATGACAACCACGTCCTCTATACTGACCATTATTACCCGTCGCCTATCCTCGCCAAGTACCTCCATGACCGCAAGACCGGAACTGTCGGCACAGTGAAGGGGAATAGGAAGGGCATGCCAGCCTACCCAACCAAAACTAAGAAGACTGACATCTTCCATAAGAAGAGTGGCCCCATCCTCTCCATCCACTGGCATGATCAGCGCAAGGTCAACCTCCTCACCACATGCCACAAAGCAGAGATGGTCCCCGCAGGGAAGGTAGACCGAAAAACGAAGAACCCTATCACAAAACCAGCTGCTGTTCTGGACTATAACCTGAACATGTGCCTCGTCGACAAGTCCGACATGCAGATGGGCTTCATAGACTGCCTGCGAACATCTTGCAGGTGGTACAAGAAGTTTTTCCTGCATACAGTAGATATGTCTGTCCTCAACGTGTACAGCATCTACCGTTTGAGGAGTCCAGTCATCAAGTACAAGAGCCTGCGGACCTTCCAAAAGCAGCTGATACATGAGCTCCTGGTAAAACATGCGGGTACACCAGGGAGGCCACTACAAGGACCAGGCATGATGGACAGAACAGGGTGTGCCGAGTTCTTCAGAAAGCACCAGCTCGTCGCCCTTCCTTTCCAGGGTCCTAACAGCAGAATAAGAATGCAGAAGAGGTGCTATGTGTGCACCCGCACAACTCGACGACCAAGCAAACCCACAAAAACCACTTGGCAATGCCTCGAGTGTCGGGTGGGACTGTGTGCTGGCATCTGCTTCAATGATTTCCACACTCTGGCAAACTATTGAAGTGTAAGTGACAGTGATAGTGACACTCAATAATAATAATAATAATAATAATATTAATAATAATATAACTAAGTGTAAGTGAAAGAGACACATAAGTAATAATAAGTGCCTTCAGAACAATATGAACAAGTGAAAGTGACACTAAAATATATATTCCTAACAATAAAGAAGTGAAAATGACACTATTAATTACCATAGTCCAGTATAAATAATCATAACTACTATAATAATGACTATAAAACTAAGTATAAGTGACAGAGACACAAATTACTTCAGAAAAATAACTTTATTGAGTGAAAATAACATAATAACAATAATATATGGCATAATAAACAATAAAACACTAAAAAATCGCTTCCCGCCATAATTCAAGGTAGAGCGACGAGTCAAAACGTTCGTCGTAGCCTGGGCCGCGGTTGAGCGTTCGGACGCGGCGAGGTAAATACGCGGCAAAAGTTACCTCCACTTCCATCACCATAACTCCGGAACTACTTGAGCTAGAAAGCTCTACTTAATGCCATTCTACGCGCCCATTTTGACATATGTTTGATTAATGTAGGTAGTATATTAAGCGAGATTAGCCTTAGTTTACTTTTGTTGTGTTTTCAGCCAAATCGCCCGGATACAGCCTCCGTCCTTAAGAAAGGCTGCCCGGGTAGGAAGGGTTAAATATGTTATCATGATCACATACCTCCATTCCAATTGAGAATGATGAAACCCCATTGTTCTACATTGCTGTGTTTGATGTTTTTCAATGCCAGAGCCGTGTTGGACTAACATTTGATCAATACTTGTGTGAGTGTATCTATATATGAGTGTATATGTGGGTGTGTGTGTACGAATGTGTGTCGATCACGTGGCTCGAACAAAGCTAACACTTACCCTCTCTCACACTGACCCAGACCCTCACTGCCTCTCGAGCGAGTGGCATGACACAATCATGCAATTGGTATGGGAAAGGGAGTGGGCGGGTGGATGGGAGATGGTTGGGGTGTTTGTAGGTGAGGCAGATGGTAGGGGGGGGGGGGGGGGCCCAGGGAGAGGCTTGGGGTAGTGTAGGAGGGAGCTTAGTTCATCACAAGGCCAATAGGGCCGTGATTGCACCTTGGACATCTTTATCGCTTACTGCGAAACATGCTGATGCCTTATTGGGTCATCCAAGGGGCTGCCCATAAAACCTATTGGGCGTCACCAAATGTCATTTTACCAATCTTTCCTTCATCACTCTCTCGTTTCCTCATCACTCTGCTCATTGTGCACCCCTCTTCATGCTCCACCACTTGTCATACTCCACCATTCTGCATCCTTCCACACTCTTTCCCTCCTCCATCATTTTGTTCATTCTTCACCACTACATCCTCCTCAACTCTCTTGTCTCCATCTTCCTCCTCCACCACTATTAATTACCTCCTCCCCCACTCTCTCCCTTCACCACTTCCTACCTTCATCTCCACTCTCTCCTCCTCCCCCACTCTCTACCTTCTCCATCACTCTTTTCTCCATCTTCCTCCTCCACTACTCTCTACCTTCTCCACCACTCTCTCCTCCACATCTACTTCCTTCACCCCTGCTTACTTCCTCCACCACTCTCTTCCTCTGCCACTCTTTACCTGCACTGTTTTCTCCACACTCCTTCACTCTCCCTCTCTCTCCCCTCAACCTGATGTAAATTATGTGAAACCACAAGATAAATATTATATGTGTGTGTGTGTGTGTGGGGGGGGGGGGGGGGGGGGGGAGGAGGTTCTGGACCATCATCTCCCTCATATCTAGTCCCATTCGTTTTTAAATTGTAAGACATTCGCCTCATTATTTATAAGATTATAAGACCTCTCCTGACATTAAGGTGTCTATTATTTCCTGGTGAGTGATAGCGAGCCTGCTATTTATGAGAAACCGACAGTGTTCTTTCTACCGAAAATGCACAAATTTATCTCAAAGGGAGATCTTTGGTGTAAATTGTATAGCTTGATGGAGGTCTAGGATGCAGACTAAACAATAATAATAATGAATTAATATATGAATAATTAAATGACAATCTAGCCTAATCTGTCAACATGTTAGCGTGCATACAAAGTTGCAATCGGATTGAACAATTTAATGCACAATATCGAGTCAGATTAAATTAATTGTTTTTGCTGTACTATGTTAAATGAATTATTGTTGAAATGATTATCTTTATGAAGTTTGCTTTTTTATATTGTTGTACCCGATTGATTTACCTCATAAGCTGCGCAACTATGGTATTTGAAAGTGCCCGCCATGCCAAAGTATATGATTTACTCCTGGCTAAAATTGTCAATTTACCATATATATAATTAATACTTATCCATATATGCCTATTTTACTTTTAATATGAACATATGAACATTGGAAGGCAATAAAACAAGTGGTAACAGCAATTGGCTGTTGAAAATCGTATAGTTTAGCCCCACGGTCGTAATCTGACCTTGACCAGCGAGAGTAAGACACCCTCCCTCTCTCCTGTCTGGCATAGTACTGAGAGACAAGGGGAGCTCTCAGACTGGCTCAGAGGGTCGGAGATACACTCCGCCATCCTCCCCCCTCTCTCCCAGCCGTCCTTGCACTAAAATACTTGATAAATATCGGGAATAACAGGGAAATTACCAGATAATTGAGGAGGGGGTTGGGACATATGTGTAGGAGTGGTAGCAAGTAATGGAGGGGAAATATCTCACCTAATCACAAATTACTTTGTTTTGAGTGCCACTGGGATATTTTGAAAGGTTCTTTTTATGCCTTGGATCTTAAGAGTCTGGCCGCATTCGCCCAGCAGAACCTCTTAAGAATCTGGCTGTAATACCTGGGTTAACCGCCAGAACCCCAGCTTATTTAACCCATAAACAGCGACCATCCTCTATAGAGGTTTTTGTGGTTCAATGCAACGTCCTCAATAGATCTAGAGCATATAAAAACCTTTAAAACACTCCAGTTGCACTCAAAACAAAGGGGAGATAATTCCCCTCCATTACTTTCTACCACCCCTCCATATGTGTCTCCCTCCCCCCCCTTCCCCTCCTTTTCCCCCCTCCTCAATTATCCGGTATTTTTCCTCTCATTCACTCTTTTATCGTGTAATGTTCTGCATGAATTTCCCTCACGTGGTCTCTGTAACATGGGCGAGGCAGCTAGAGATCCTTGCAAAAAGATATTTCTATTGAAAGGCTCAGTGTCATACTGGAGGTTGGAAAGGGAAGGTGTACGCCGCTCGGGCTCTCGTCTCATGATACGACCAGGCTGCAATATTTCATCTTTTTCACCCCCAAATGATATTTCCCCATCTTTTATGCTTAGATTGATATGCAGGATTCAAAGTTGCATAATAAATCGTAGGCAGTGTCCACCATTCTTTAACTGTCTTCGTGGAATAATGCATAAGGTGTTGATTTTCGGTGTGAGCGTCCTGGGTTCGAATCCACAGACTGCCACATGTGTTTGTAATATTTCATTAATCGATTTTAGGAGTAGAGTTGGTTGTTGGATAGAACATAATAATTGATATTGGTTCAGGAGTAATTTATCGAGAGGACTTCCCTAGTGGTTAAGGCCCCATTAATTGCTCTTTCCATTCACATATGCATAGCCTATGTGAGTTGCAGTTGGGATGTGTGTACATGCTTAGATTGATATGCAGGATTCGAAGGTGCATAATAAATCGTAGGCAGTGTCCACCATTTTTTAACTGTCTTCGTGGCATAATGCATAAGGTGTTGATTTTCGGTGTGAGCGTCCTGGGTTCGGATCCACGGACTGCCACATGTGTTTGTAATATTTCATTAATCGATTTTAGGAGTAGAATTGGTTGTTGGATAGATTATAATAATTGGTCTTAATTGTTAATATGTTCACATTAAAAGTAAAATAGGCACATATGGATAATATATAATGATATATATGGTAAATATGGCAATTTTCGTCAGAATTTAACCAAATACCTTCGCATGGCGGTACCCGTTGAACTACCATATATATATATATATATATGCGAATATGCTTCCACACTAAAGGTGTGTAGAAAAGGGTAGGTTCACTGCACAAAGTTTAAAATTTGTTAGTGCTAAAATTAAATTGCATCTAAAATATATTGCATGCACAAAATAAGGGTTTAATAAGTATGTCCGAGTATCTTATTAGAAGGCTCGGACTGTTGTGTACATATTAAAATAATGTTTATGTAAACATTTACATAAACATTATTTTAATATGTACACAACAGTCCGAGCCTTCTAATAAGATACCCGGACATACTTATTAAACCCTTATTTTATGCATGCAATATATTTTAGATGCAATTTAATTTTAGCACTAACATTTGTTAAACTTTGTGCAGTGAACCTACCCTTTTCTACACACCTTTAGTGTGGAAGCATATTCGCATATATTGTTACCACAAGAAACAATATTTGTCATGTTTTATATATATATATATATATATATATATATATATATATATATATATATATATATATATGTATATACTGTATATAGTATGTGAATACAAATGTGTCTATCGAATATCTTTCATACATGTCTAAGTACAGATTCATTCGTTCTATTATTTTCTATTATTCTTCCCTGTAATGGTTTCCTTCCTTTCATTTATCTTTCTCCCTTCAACATCAATCGCTGTACACGGCGCATCTTTAATCTTCGGCTCTCATTTTCTCGGTCGCTAAAACAGACAAGGCAATATAGATGGTTGGATGGTCAAGGAGAGAGAGAGAGAGAGAGAGAGGGGGGGGGGGGGTGAGTAAAAGAGGGAAATTACTAGTCCCGATACCCGCTTGAGTAGCACACAAGTCAGTACCCTAGCTGAGGTAACCTGCTGCATTTAAACATATACTTTATTTGATCAGAGAGGGTGTATTTGGAACTTCCTTGTTTCGCTCCACTACTGTGGAGATTTTAAGACTTTTCACCTCATTAGTTTGACGATAAGATGCTTCACCCCATTCAGGTGTTGATGTCTTTCTGGGAGAGCCTGTAACTTGGAAGAAATCTGTCCTAGGCCGAGACATTTTTCTATCGAAATATATACACATTTTGCTTGAAGGTGGTCTGGGTGGACATATTTTGGGAAAGGCGTTTCTATCAGCCTTGGGGATAAACTTAAACACATTGCTAGAACATAGAACACAATCCTCATTGATAATCAACATTAATCCTCCATTACAAACCATAATGCACTTTATTAAATTAATTAAAACATATGATCCTACCGGGGTTCGAACTCGGGACACCACACCCAGAACATATAGGCATCTAAGCTATTACACTAGATCAGGTTAGTTAACACTACCTGGTCCGACGTCTTCGGGGTTGCTAGGATAGTTTGTTTAATTAGTATTGAAGATTTTGCTTGTTATTACTATTTTTGACCATCGTATTTAAGTTTGTCTCCTTGGCTAACACAATTGCCTTCCCAGACTTCCTTCAAACCAACAAATTACCCACCCAGACACCCTTCAAGCTAAATTAGTATATTTTCAATGGAAGAATGTACCGCCCCAGGTTGGTTTATTATGTGATATTTGTTTCTTATGCCGACATCGACCACCCAGAAACAAAATAGACACCTAAATGGGGTGAAGCGTCTTACAATCGCCAAAATAATAAGATCAAAACGACTGTACCCTGTCACCATCACCCAAACCGTCTGCCCCTTACTCCACCTTTGTATCGTTCAATATAATAGTATGTTGTGAAAAAAATATACTAAGAATACCCAATCATAAGTAACCATTTTGTGAGAGAACATTTTAATATATAGAAAAATACAGGTATTACTGATATTGTCTAGATATGTATGAATGTGTTTTGTCTATATTAAATAAACAAATTAATTAATAATTATGTTTAACCCGTCCCGCCCGGGCTCGCCCTCCTAAGGACAGTGTGAGGTACCCGGGCGATTTGGCCGAAAAACGTCTAGGCCTATGCTACTGTATCTTTGTTATTTTACCTGATAGAAATGTCCCATGCATCTCTAAACGTAGTGCGGTTTCCAATCTGTAGACTGGCATTGAGTAGAGCTCTGTAAGTCAACTGGATCAGTTGTGATGACGATTTCCGTGGAACGACTTTGCCGCGATGTTGACAATATCGGAGCTTTTCAGACACTAATTTCGTCATACCATACAACAACAACATTGATCCGACGTCTCCTTCTTGTTTTCGGAGGTTCGGTGACGCAATGACCGGCTTTGTTTACATGCGTCGGACGCACGGCGTTCACACCAAGCTGAATAGGCTTTCAAGCTTACTGCCTGTTATAAGGACACCCGGGGTCCTGCCCATCTGCCGCGGTGTCCTTATAAAAGAACAGCCGGGCTGGAAGGGTTAACAAAGCTGAATATGACATCAAACAATGTAAACATGAGCTGGAATTGAAGCCAACCAAATACCACCCAGAACCATGCAATATCAGGATGTAATTAATTGTGTGCATGGACATTTATGTAATGCAAACAAAAAATAAAAAGAAAACTACCTTAAATGTTATTATTATCAATAAATATTTAATCGAAGTAAGAACAATATAATATAAAACCAAATCATATAATGACACAGACTGTAAAATCTTAACCAAATAATGTTCCCGGTACTAATAAAGAAATACGCAAATAGCATAATATGAAATGAGAAAACTATATACATACATTGAAATATTAATTCATAATTATTTAGGAGAATAATTAGTATATCCAAGAACTAGAATATACTGTATATGGTCGTCAATAATACTCGAGAAGCTAGGTTAATTACACAACACCCACCTAAAGGCTTCCTTTAACCATATTGTAACACCGAACACTATTTCATACTTTGAATTATTCTCCTTCATAAAAACCTGACACTGGACTCTCTAGCCTCAATGTGCATTAACACAAGTGTCACTCAAACACTTGACCTCGGCTTGACTAATATCCTCAACATCAGGCTATTATTGCCGTGACTGAAGTGCTATACAGCTGTCATCATTGTAAAAAGATAAGTATGCATTGAAATATTACTATTGGTCTCTCTCTCTCTCTCTCTCTCTGTATGTGTGTTTACCCTTGAATAAGTGTAAACAAAATGATTGTACTCAAATCATGACTCACCTGTGCAGTAAGGTATTTCACTGTATTACTTTTTGGTGTGTGATCATAATAGTTTAATTTTGCTTGCTTTCTATGATAATGCATGGCTTCTCATATCTTATTGTCGACATTTATACAATCTTATTGATGCTTACCTTCTTGGTGGCATTACAGTCCACCATCTGGCCAATGTTGTTTTGTCAACACACTTTTTCTTACTCAAAGTTTCCAGTTTTCAGACAGCAGATATTTTAGCGTCGTTTATATATTTGTTGTATATTAAACTTAGTTCCTCCCACACTCTTGTGCTTATTTCATTTTAATAAACACTGTGTATCTCTTTCTCCTTTTTTAACTTACATTATATTTGTTTCCATTGGAACTCACTGTATATCAGTATATACGATAAGCTTTAAGTAGCCTATTATTAATAGTTGTTTTGCTGGCTATTTTGCTAATGTATCATGTATACAATATAACTATACACACGCTTGTTGTATGAATAAAATAAATAAAGATAAAATTAGTTCACCTCAACAAATATTCCATACCTTCACATCTCCAATTTTGCAAATACATAAATCTAAAGAATAAGTATACCCACGGATTGTTAATATCAATTGTAGTTGATAAATCAACTTTGATTTTTTTTCTTTTCTATGTGATTGAGGGAGGTAAAAGTCAGAACTGCCTATAGCGAGTGCCTCCCCCATAGTTGAAAGAGTGACAGGGCCAAAATCAAGGGACGTTCGAGCCAAAATGCCTGGACACACAGAGTTTGAAGCAATTTAACTCTTTGGCTGCGGGCTGTTTTGGGCTATTTAGGGCATATTCAGGCACTCCTGAATGATGAATGAAACATCTGCATTAAATGAACTGTATTCTGCCGAAAACTAGGCGAAAATAGCTTCAAAATGAGACCAGAACGGGCCTTGTATGTGGTCTGGTTCACCCGCAGCGGTGCCATAGAAACGCGGGAAACCCGCTATTTGTTAGCACTCGCTCGTTTGGCAACACTGTTGTGAGAGACCCGCGCGAGACACAGTCTACCTCAGTGGGCCGCTCGCTGCTCTGAGAAACGGAGGTGGACCCCTCACGCTCCCGCCCACTGACACTCAATTTGTACGGTTTTTACAGGTTTTTGAAGCCTGGAAATTGCTGTAAATTGCCAGGAAGTTCCAGAACGTCACCCACAGTGAAAGGGTTAAGTCATAGGAAGAGGGAAAGACTGATTCTGGGAGAGAGTTCCAGAGCTCAGCTGTTGAGTAGAAGAAAGACTGAGAGTAACGTTTCACTCTCGGGTGGGAGAGTTGCACAGAGTAGGGGTGGGATTGAGTTGCAAGTCGGGTACCACGTGCCCTACATAAAGGAGGTGGTATACACTGCATTATACCCTATCTCCTCAGCCAATTCACCCAAGGCTATACTTGAAACCTTTTTATATATACTGTATATATATATATATATATATATATATATATATATATATACAATTTATATGTGTGTGTGTGTGCGTTTCATTCCATTCAGTTTAACTCGAAAGCCTCCATATATTATCATTGGTGAGACTCACAGCAGTGAAACAAATAGATCCCAAACATCTTTCACAATCTGTGGAGGGTCTTCCGAGGCCTTGAGTGAGTCTGTGTGGCACTTTTATGAATTGACGAGAGAGAGAGAGAGAGAGAGAGAGAGAGAGAGAGCGAGAGCGAGAGCGAGAGAGTATATGGAAGAGGACATTTAAAATATGCTCTCTCACACAAACAACTACCGACTAGCAAGTCTGGGTTTATTATATGGTCCATACACATTTCTGGAGTCTAACTTGAACCATAAAGTGCCCCAGAAAGGGTTTTTAGCTACATTTATTAATTACAATACAATACAATCATTATGTAGTAGTAGCTAAAATTAGGATACAAAAGACTTGGGTGAGGAGAGCTGGAGGGAGGCGAGAGGAAGGTGGAATGGCGAGGAGGGTGGAGAGGCTACAGGAGGAGGAAATCAGGGAATAGTACAGGAGAGCAGTAGAAAGACGACTAGGTGGGTTCGACCTGGAAGATATGGAGGAAGTGGAGGAGATGAGCAAGGTGTTTAAGGAAGAGATCTGTGCAGCATGTGAGGAGGTGTGTGGAGTAAGGAGAAAAGGGAGGGGACTGAAAAGTACAGCATGGTGGACAGAAGAGGTAAAAATAGCTGTGAAAGACAAGAAGAAAGTATATAGAAAGTGGTTGTGCAGTAGAGGGAATGCAGATTTGAAGAGACAGAAACGAGCGAGGTACGTGGAGAGAAAGAGAGTGGTTTAGAGAGTAGTGAAGGAAAGTAAGAGAAGAGTAGATGAAGAATTTGGAAGGAATATGAGTGTAACATGGAGGGAGTGTAAGAAACTCTTCTGGAAAGAAGTCAATTAAGTTAGAGAAGGTAACAAGGGAAACAGTAAGGGTGTGAAAAATAAGAATGGGAGAATGCTAGTCGAGAAGCAAGAGAGAGTCAAAATATGGAGGGAGTACTTCAACGAGTTGCTAAATGTAGGGAATGAAGCGCCATCAAACATATAGTTGGATGGGGTATGGGAGGGTGAAGAAGAGAAGTAGTGCAGGACGAGATGGAGATTAGGAGGTCAGAAGTGTGGGAAGCCATGAAAAGATTGAAGTTGGGGAAAGACCCAGGAACAGATGGAGTGTGTGGGAAAATGTTGAGGTATGGTGGTGTGATCGATTGGGTATGGAAAATGTGCAAATTAGCATGGGAGAAGAGGAGTGCACCTGATGACTGGAAAACAGGCATAATAGTCCTCCTATATAAAGGTAAAGGGAAAAGAGGAGTGTGTGGTAACCACCGAGGAATATGTCTTCTAAGAGTAGTAGGGAAGGTGTACAGTAGGGTAGTGATTGAGAGAGTGAGAGTGAGAACAGAGAAAATGATAGGTGACGAGCAGGGAGGTTTTAGGAAGGGAAGAGGATGTGTAGATCAAATTTTTACCCTGAATTATGTTGTGAAGAAATATCTGGAGAAGCAACGAAAGGTGTATGTTGCCTTTATGGACTTGGAGAAGGCCTATGACAGAGTGGATAGAGAAGGTATGTGGAAAGTACTTAGAATATACAGAATAGATGGTAAGTTGCTGAAAGCAGTGAAGAGCATGTATGAGGGTGCAAAGGCGGCAGTACATGTGGAGAATGAGCAGAGCGACTTCTTTGACCTTAATGTTGGGTTGAACCAGGGGATTGTGATGTACCCGTGTTTTTTGTTTTTTTTTATCTATGTGAGTGAGGGAGACAAAAGGCAGAACTGCCCATACCGAGTGCCTCCCCCATAGTTGAAAGAGTGACAGGGCAAATATCAAGGGACGTTCGAGCCAAAATGACTGGACACACGGAGTTTGAAGCAATTTAAGTCATAGGAAGAGGGAAAGACTGATTCTGGGAGAGTGTTCCAAAGCTCAGCTGTTGAATAGAATAAAGTCTGAGAGTAACGTTTCACTCTTGGGCTGGAGAGTTGCACAGAGTACGGGTGGGATTGTGTTGCAATATGGGTACCACGTGCCCTACGTAAAGGAGGTGGTATACACTGGGAAAGCTCTGAGGAACACTGATTACTATAGTAGCGATAGAATAGCGAGAGAGATGCAACATTGCGGCGAAGAGAGAGAGATTGCAGTGAGTTGGTGAGTGAACGGGAGTTATTAATACGAAAGGCCTTCCTTTCAATTTTGTCTAGGAGAACGGTGTGAGAGGGAACCTCCCCACACATGTGAACAATACTCAATACAAGGACGCACTATGCCCATGTACAGAGCAAGAAGCTGTGCAGGGGTAAAGAACCCCCTAAGGCGGTTGAGCACACCCAGTTTCTGGGAGGCTGCCCTAGCAAGACTGGTAATATGGTCCTTCCAACTGAGAGCAAAAGAAAAAGAGACACCAAGAATATTGAGAGAAGATGAAGGATTGATTTTTGTATTGTTGAAGAATAAGGGATAGTTCGCAGGGAGATCCTGACGGCTAGATAGATGGAGAAATTGGGTTTTGGAAGCAGTAAATGTAACAAGGTTTTCTCTGCCCCAATTGGAGATAGTAGTTTGATCAGAATTTATGTGTTCTATGGCTTCTTTCGGTTTGTCGTTGAGGAATTGCTGGCTTGGGCGTTCTGAAAACTAATGGAGTAGTGTAAGGTTGAGTCATCTGCGTATGAATGGATGGGAATTGAGGTACAGTTGAGAAGATCATTTATAAAAATTAGAAAGAGAATAGGAGATAGGACAGAGCCCTGAGGAACACCGGAGTTTATAGGGTGAGGAAGTGAGCGATGGCCATCCACAACCGCAACTATGGAACGGCCGGAGAGGAAATTAGAGACAAAGGCACAGATGGAGGGATAGAAACCGAAGGAGGGTAGTTTAGAAATTAAAGATTTGTGCCAGACTCTATCGAAGGCTTTCGATATGTCTAGTGCAATAGAAAAAGTCTCACCGAAGTTCCGAAAGGAGGATGACCAAGAGTTAGTAAGATATGAAAGAAGATCACCAGTAGAGCGACTATTAAGGAAGCCATACTGGCGATCTGAGAGCAGATTATGAGAAGAGAAATGCTTAAGAAATTTGGAAGCAAGAATAGTTTCAAAAACTTTAGAAATACAAGAGATGGGAGCAATTGGACGATAGTTGGAGGGTTGAGAGCGGTCACCCTTCTTTGGGACAGGTTGAATGAGAGCAAACTTCCAGCATGAAGGGAAGATGTTAGAGGATAGACAGAGACGAAAGAATTTGCCTAGGCAGGGAGTCAGCACGGAAGCACAGTTTTTGAGTACAACAGGTCGAGGAACACCCTCCGGACCGTACGCCTTCTTAGTATTAAGCCCAGAGAGGGTAGAAAGTACATCTTTAGAAGAAATAGGATATTAAGCATAAGTAAGAGAGAGGAGGGTGGAGAGCACCGGAATCATCCAAGGTGGAGTTTCTAGCAAAAGTTTGAGTGAAGAGTTTAGCTTTGTCAGAGGAAGAAGTGATGGTTGTGACATCAGAGTGGGAAAAAGGAGGGAAAGACGAGGAAGAGAAATTGTTGGAGAGGTTTTTGGCTAGATGCCAGAAAGCTTGGGAAGAGCTAGAGTTGGATAGTTCAGTGCATTTATTATTAATGAAAGAGTGCTTGGCAAGTTGAAGAACAGATTTGGCTTGATTTCGGGCAGAAACATAGGAAGAATGAGAGTCTTGAGTTTTAAGGCGTCGGTACCATTTGAATGCTTCCTTCTTATTGCGGACAGCAGTAGAACAGGCGTGAGTAAACCAAGATTTTTTAGCATTAGTCTGAGAAAAAGAGAATGGTATGTATGCTTCCATGCCCGATAGGATTACCCCGGTAATGCATTCAGCACTCTCTGAGGGTCCCCGGCCACGGAAGCAGAAATCATTCCATGGGAAATAAAAAAAAGGACTGCCGGAGAGCCTCCCAGTCGGCAGCGCCAAAGTCCCACAAGCGTCGCCGGCTAGGAGGATCGGGTGGCCGTACTGGAGAGATAGGACAGGTGACGGAGATAAGTTTATGGTCGGAGGAGCCCAAAGGAGAGAAAAGATCGACATCATAAGAAGAAGGGTTAGAAGTTAGAAACAAGTCAAGAATGTTGGGCCGATCTCCGAGGCGATCCGGGATACGGGTGGGATGCTGAACTAACTGCTCTAGGTCATTTAGGATAGAAAAGACCTAGGCTTGTTCACCAGGTGGGTCAGTAGTGTGGTTGTTTACTGTATATATGGATGGAGTCATGAAAGAACTACAAGGAAGAGCAGTGGATGTTGGTGTATTGCTGATAAGGAAGTGAAATGAGTGGAAGCTGCCTGTACTGCTGTTTGTTGATGATACAGTTCTGATGAGCAATAATGAATAGGAGTTGCAGGGTCTGGTAAATGTGTTTGGAACAGTGTGCGAAAAACGGAGTCTGAAGGTAAATGCATGGAAGAGCAAGCTTATGGTCTTCGAAAGGGGTGAAACCACAGAGTGTGAGTTGAAGTTGAATGGTCAGGCTATGGAGATTGTCAGCTCATTTAAGTATCTGGGCAGTGTGTTGAGTAAAGATGGGACTATGGATGAAGAAGTACGGGAGAGGGTGCTACAGGGGAAGAGGGTTGTGGGAATGCTGAAACAAGAAATAGGGTGGTTGGTATGGAAGTGAAGAAGTCCTTGCATGACATTATGGTAATCCCGACACTGACTTACGGAAGCGAAGCATGACGTTTGAAAAGAGACTCAGACCAAGAGAGAGAGGGGTGGAAATGAGTTACTTGAGCAGTGCGTGTGGAGTTACATGGAGGGATAGACAGGTGAATGAGGAAGTAAGAAGGAGGTGTTGTGTGGAGGTAGATGTGCTGGAAAGTGTGAAAAGGAACACAGAGAGATGGTTCGGCCATATGGAGCGTATGGGAAGCGAGAGAATGACTAAGAAGGTGTACGAGAGCGTGCTGGAAGGACAGAGAGGGAGAGGTAGACCAAAAGAGAGGTGGAAGGATGGAGTGAGGAAGTATATGGATGAAGGCGGTGCTGGCTGGGAGGAGGGGCGTTGACTGACTGGGAAAAGAGGTGCATGGGGGCAGTTCGTTCGTGTCCACCCCTTCGGGGATCAGATAGATAGAATACAATTATTTTATTATTTTGGAGATGTAATTTCAGTTTGATAACCTTGACCGTTAAATTCCCAAATCATATCATTATCTCATTCATAGGATATTATAGTGCAAGTTTGACCTCCGTGTACGGTACCGATTTATGTGATTTCGGGATATGGGCCATCAACTAACTATAACTTTGTTTGTATAGGTATATGTATTGTGTGTGTGTGTGTGTTTGATTTATGTAAGCTTGATTGTTTAAGTCTACCGACTGTATATTTCTATTTCTATCTATCTATCCTTCTCCCTATAATCATTTGATAATCAGAAACTGGTATTAGTACTCACAGTACGCATTTCAATCGAATCCCGCAAATTTGTGTTGTGTTTGCATATCCTGAGACAATGGTAGATAATTGTACTCCAATTGTACACACATGTTTGTAAGGGGGTTCTTCCTAAGCTGAATGACTTAAGGAGGGAGATATCCACTTGAGGGATTTTTTTCTGGACCCCTTTCTCCCTCATGTTTAGCCCCATTGCTTTTGAGATTTTAAGACCTTCGCCCTAGTAGTTTGGCGATTTTAAGACCCCTTGCCCCATTTCTGTCAATTTTAAGACCATTCGTTCCATTTAGGTGTCGATTTTTTCCTGGCGAGCGATAGCGAGCCTGTAGTTTAAGGGGAACCGGCCTTCGGCCGGGACATTTTTCTACCGAAAAATGTACAAATTTATCTTGAAAGGGGGTCTAGGGGGTGTAATTAGGGGAGGTATTTAGTTTGTTACCTAGACCTCCAGCAAGCTTAAAATTACACCCCCTTGATTCCCTTTCAAGATAAATTTGTACATTTTTTGGTAGAAAATTTCCCGGCCGAAGGCCGGTTCCTCTTAAATTACAGGCTCGCTATCGCTCGCCAGGATAAAATCGACACCTGAATTGCACGAAAGGTCTTAATATGGGGTGAAAGTTCTTAAAATCGCTAAACTAATGGGGCAAACGTTTTATAATATAAAAAGCAATGGGGCTAAACATGAGGGAGAAAGGAGTCAAGAAAAAAATCCCTCAAGTGGAGATCTCCCCTTAAACAATCCTCTGTAGTTTAGGAAGGACCTCTAGGAATCCCAATCGGCCAAACCAACTCAGTATTGCTTATACAGTAACTTCCACAACTGAATACATTCGTCTAATCACAAACAGGAATTGTCAAAACCTGTCGTTATCCTCAACATTGAGGGGTTATCACAAAGTTCCCCCAGTATAGTACTATTTAGACTCGTACACACCCTTTCTATAAGATATAATGATCATTACAACCACGGAACTGTGACGAAAGATTTAACGCTTTTAGCATAGGAAGACGCGTTCGTTATTTTATTAAAACGATTATTAGACGATTTGATAGTGCTACAAGATACACAGAGGGCCTCGGAGTTGGACGGATCCTAAATTGAGTGGTCAATCCTGTAAGTCTTTCACTAAACTGGCTTGGGGTGTCCCTCTCACAGGGAATAGGTCCGCTTGGGGGCATTCTGTGTATGGCCACCCTCGTAAAGGGAGTAAGGCGTCCGGCAATAGATAGATAGATAGATTTATATTGGGGCGAAATTTTGATAATCAAAGGGTTAATCGAAATATGTTACTCTTTTGATATAATTATATAAACTTACAACAGTTTGAATCTTTGAACATCCTGAAACATATGGGCTATAATAACAAATTGTATTGTCTCGTTGGCATTCGAAACGGATTCAGATGAGTGCGCCGCCAATTGATGCTCTTGACTGTATTCCAATCCTAAGTAAAATCGTTTAATTTTAGCCCAAATAAAGCAAATAAGGCTTCAACAACCCCAGCACCTCACAACTCAAACAACCTATAAACCAAGCGTAAATGTTCACTGGTTCTGTTCATGCTTCACATATCAAGGGTGTAATGGTTCAGACGGTGTTATCACGGAACATTTACTTTATAATTGGTGGTGGTAGTTCCTTAATGGTCCTGTGTGTGTGGGTGTGCTATTTTGGAGCTTCTATAGAATATACCTTTCTCTCCTTTTCTTTTACCGTATGATTAGGATAATTATAGTTTTCTCTTTGGCATTTGATTATGCAACATGGATACTAATTATAGTATGAAAGTGGACACAGACGCAACATAGTACTGTTAATAGAAGTGGAAGTGACCAGTTATATCATTACCATGCCTAGATTGCTGGATCGTCTCTATAAGGTGCACTACGATGTTTATTAAATTCATGTACTATTTCGTGTAGTTATGCTATGTTTACACAGTCCAATACCTGACTGTCGTCCATGAGCACAAAGCACAAACCGACCAAAACTATAGGGAATAGACACAGAAAAACGGCTATCACTCTATTGCTCAAATACTCAAATATAAAACATATAATAATAGCATAATTATACATTAATGAATACCTAATACTAAAACAACATTAGTGATCGCCATTCACGGTTTTACCCGACCACTTAGTACTCTATAATATATTATCAGTAGAATATTTGTATTACATACATTCAGTACATTGTTAATGTAGCCTATCATATTATACAATAAG
This sequence comes from Paralithodes platypus, assembly GCA_032716605.1. Taxonomy (NCBI): domain Eukaryota; kingdom Metazoa; phylum Arthropoda; class Malacostraca; order Decapoda; family Lithodidae; genus Paralithodes; species Paralithodes platypus. Next base: position 63,331,202 of record CM064498.1, on the reverse strand, counting down.
CCATGTTATGACCACTGTAATTTTATGTTGTTATTATTTAAAAATAATGCACATTCTCACACAAACCCAAAAGTAAAAACACGAAATTGAGCAAGAAAGATGTGTACAAAAAGTACTATTAATATATACCATTACAGTATATATTAACACAATGCTACATTTATATATATATAGATATACCGGTATATATATATTGAGTATATATCACAAATACACGTGAGCCACTAAATGTTTCTAATCTCTCAGTGGGGTCCTGACGGTCGGCGGTTCGAACCCCACTGAGAGATTAGAAACATATACTGTATATATATATATATATATATATATATATAGGCGCTATATAGAGTATATATAATATAGTATATATATATATATATATATATTGAGAATATATCACAAATACACGTGAGCCACTAAATGTTTCTAGTCTCTCAGTGGGGATCGAACCATCGACCATCAGAACGATAGCCGACGCTTAATCAATTACACCATGGCAGTCTATATATATATATATATATATATATATATATATATATATATATATATATATATATAGGCGCTATGCTCCAGAGTAAATGTATAAATAGATGTTTATCGTCTAGTAAATTCTTTACGTATATCAGTTTATCATGTGTAGGTTGTTGCCCTGCTCCTGTCCTCCATATTATCTCTCTCTTTCATAGGTCGTTCTCTCCGTCTCCTTCGGTTATTATTACCTTCCATGTTTACATCTCTGGCCATCCGTTTTCTTGGTTATTGTCTCACATTTTCTTTATTTTCACCTCTCCTTCTTTTTCCTCTTCATCTCACCTTTCTTCCCGTTCATTGACCCTCAGACTTCCACCTTTTGCTAGTTCTCGTGTTCGGTTCATTACAGTAACATTAATTGTGCAAAATAATTATCCATTAGTATCATTCCATCCACTCCATTACTTTATATCTCGCTGTCATATTGTTACATATTTATTTTAGGATTTATCACGACCAGAGAGAAATTATAAAATTGAACAATACTGTTAAAAAGTATAATTGGCCGTCATGGTACTACAATATCTATATATTATTTTGAACAAATTTAGATTATTATTATTTGGATTATTATTACTTATTGAAATTCCTAATTTATTCTGTTTATATAATTTATCTCGGTTACTTGTGCCTGCAGAAATGCACATACCTGATTTAATTATTTATATCTAGAGATATTATATATAGGTGTCAAATAAAGGGTTCAAAGAGTGCACTGTTCAAGATTCAAGTGGACAGTCTCCACAGCCTGGGATGATAAATCGTATCAAATGTTTCTTGAAATGTTGCCCACAATTTCTGCAATCTCTTCTGGAGGAAAAGCGATGGCTCCCACTCCTGCTCTTATCTCAGTGGTGTTTAACATCTATTCGACAAGGCTGCAGAAGAGGTTGTTAATTATCTCGGGCTCATAGTCTTATATAGTATTTATTTAGTTTCCTAGTAGAGCTCAATACAGTTATCGATGGACAGGGTTGCTGAGATTAGTTCGGGGTGAAGGCATTGTTCACTTAATTTATGGCAAAGTTTCATAAGGTCCCGCTGTGTGTGGCACATCAGGTAGAATTCACTTCATGTTTAGCTCTAGGGCCTGGATATTGCAGGCTTATGTTGTGTGTAGCACACCTGGTAGAGCTTTCTTCATGTGTAGTTCTAGGGCTTGAAGTCTGAAGACTTACTTCACATGTTTCACAGCTGCAGGTGGTGATCAAGCAGACTTTGTGTGTAACACTTCAGTTGGTCTTGAAGCTCACTTCATGTCAGGCTAAGCTGCTGCTGGTAGACTTGTAGCTCAGTTCATGTTTAGTTGCCTTGGGTCCTAAATGCCAATTGTTAGTTTTCAGGTTTCTTGTTGTTTGTGTTACAGTGGATGTTACTGGCCTATTGAATGTCTGGTGCTGTGAGATGTAGTCCAGTCTTTGATTGGACGTAGAGGGAGCTGCATTGGTGGAACAAGGGCACCTGTGAATCTTGGTAGAAGGAGCCTCAACTGCCCTTTCTGGTGGAGTGCCTCTATGGTAGTGTGTGCAGCAGATCTCTAAGAGGATGAGGATATATATTGGTGCAGTTGGTTTGCGAGGATCCTAAGGCATATTAATAATGTTTCCAATAGTAATGCACTGTGTACAATTTACGGAGAGAGTTAATTTGTTTAGGAGGAATCCACTCAATGTTGAATCATTAACATCGACCTCTGGCATCCTACTTTCAATTACCTAAACCTGAAAGAACAAGTTTGAATATCTGTTTGCGCTTCAGTTTGATGTCGGCATGTTATATTTAATAGTGTACACTAATGATTTTGTACATCCAAATAATTAATTCCATCATACTTTTACCAGTTCGTGTCTTGTATGGCTTTCTTCTTCCTTATCCTTTCTCTCGAACGAGTTCTCTAGAACGAGTTCAACGTAGAGTTACCAAAATGATACCTAGCCTAAAGAACAAACCATACGAAGAGCGACGAGCGTCTTAGAGAATTAAATCTATTTCCTTTAACCCAGCGCAGATTAAGAGGTGACTTAATTCAAGTGTTCAAAATCATCAAAGGCATCGACAATATGAACTGTAGTAAGTACTCCACTATCGACCAATCTAATTACACGCGGGGAAACGGTTGCAAAATTATTGGTAAATCTTTTAACTCACACGAATCTAAGAATTTCTTCTTCAATCGAGTTGTCAACTTGTGGAATGGGCTTCCCCGAAACGTTATAGACTGCATCACCGTTGATTCATTTAAACTCCGCCTAGACAAATATCTCGCATCAAACCCGCGACTGACTGCGTTTGTAAATGAATAACTTTATTTTATCCCCCCCTCAGTTACTAACCCATCTGTCCCCTACTAACTTCCTAATCCTGCCACGGACATTAGTTCCAGGGCAGTAATTCCCTTTCCAATGTTCCCTTACCCACTCTAAACCACTGTTTGGACACTTGATCCTCAGTGTTTTGAGGACAAGCAACCTAGAAGGGTCACTAGATCTGTTGTTGCTTGATTTCCTTTGTACTCCTTTGTACTTTGTACTCTCCCTCTCTACTATATAATTTACCTCTTTAACACTCTCAATTTGTTTTCTATCTTATATTTCCATGTGTATGATACATGCCTCTGTCCATGTCCAGTGTGTGCCTCAGTGTAAAGACAACAAGACCAGAGTGATGAATATATCAAGGTGGACCAGACCTGACTCTTGTACACCATCACACAACATTGTTGATGAACGATATATGACGTGTACCTCAAAAGAGAATGTGTTAACCCCTCGAGTACCAGAGACGCACCTTATGCATCGGCAATGTATGCAACGCTAAACCCCAAAGCCGCATACGGTCCGTCACGGTTAATTACTCCGGTCCTATGGCACCTAGAGGGTCAGATTTGTATGAAAACTGTGTATGTATCCCACGCAACAATGCTGATAGTTGAAAACCATCAATGTCTAGCCGCCTGCGCGTGAGCGTGCAACAACTTGTTTTTGCCTACCCATTTCCCCATGTTAATTTCGACTTTCGGGCACCCCGTAGGACCCCTTAATGACCTAGGGTATCTTTTTTGGTGATTTTTCCTCCATTTTAACCCTTACCAGGTGTTTTCTGGAAAACAAATTTTATTGACAACCTGCTGGTCCTGGAGTGTACATTTATATTACATTGCCTGGTGCTCAGTGGGTTAAGGATATATATATATATATATATATATATATATATATATATATATATATATATATATATATATTCGTATAATTTATTGGTCTCTTAGGATTTCTTATTTCGTAGTTGAAAAAATAATATTCCTGAACAGGAGAAATTTATTATAATATATATATATATGTCTATTAGACACTTACAAAAATAGTTGATACACTGTATTAACTTTAGTCCTAAAGTATAATAGATGTAATTTATAAAGGCGTGTTATTCTAATGTCTGAACCCCTACTGTACCATAGGGTACTACCATAAAAGTCCCCCCCAGTACCAAGCTATGTGGCCAAAATGGCAAGATATAACAACCTGCCACCTCAAAAGATGGAGGAATACTGGCTTTCCCAGCCTGTAGAGGCTTGGATATAAACTGATAAGTGTTGCCAACTCTAGAGCAGTGCTCAAACGGTTGTGGTACCAGGTACTGCCTGATACTTGCAGTTACAAGGATCGTATATTACTGACAGCTCTCTGCCGTCGCTGGGACTGGACGGGTTACCATTTAGCAGTAACAACAAATATTTGTTTTTGTTAGACAGCGTAATATGTAAAGAACAAGTTCCTAACATCATTGGCATCTTGGATATTCACCAGCTGTCACGTCGTAAGTTATATATATTTACCTATATTTGTTCTTCCCCCATTTATGTATTTTGAATATTTTACTCAGGCTCTCTTTGAACTCAGCAAGGCAATTTTGTACGTTTTTTCTCGATAGTAAAAAATGCCTGAGCCTAGGGCCGATTTCTTTTAAGTTACAGGCTCGCTAAGAAAGAAATCGACACCTGAATCAGGTGAAGCCTCTTACTATCGCCAAACTAATGGGGTGAAACGTGTTAAAAATCTCCAGGCTCATATAGCAAAACAGGGCAGGTCCAAAAAGACTTCCCTCGGATCCCATGGGGTTAAAAGATGAACACATTGGGTGGCCCTTTAACCTCGATGTTTGTAGGTATTGTTATGTTGTTATGATTATGTGCTGAGACGCTGTTTTTATAATATTCTGGTATACGGTAGGCAAGACTATAATAGGAAGTTTATATTAATGAGAGAGTATATCACCATGATAATCCTTACCCTTGTGATGTATTTTACTGGTGCTGTGTGTGTGTGTGTGTGTGTGTGTGTGTGTGTGTGTGTGTGTGTGTGTGTGTGTGTGAGAACGATAGAGAGAGAGATAGTGTGTGTGTGTGCATGTCATGAGGGACTGTGTGCCAACTAGTCCTGCAGGGCTGATTGCCTAATACTAAGCTACAATAGGTATTATATAGGTACTACTATAGAGAGACTGTGAGGAGGGCATAGTGGGAAGAGGGAGGCAGTTGGACGGTGGGTTTGGGAGGAACTGGAGTGCATGAATTATGCTAGGCTATTGTTGATTTGTGTAGAAGTAATTTAATTAGTGTGGGATTGGAAGGCAGTGATGGTAGTGAGCGATACATGGGAGGTGTTGGACTGGAAGGGAATCTGCGGTGTGTATGGTGTGAGGTGCGGCAGTAAAGTATGTTGAGCAGTATGTTGTGCGCAGGGGAGGGAGAAATGTACGGTGTTCGTTGCGTGGTCGGATATTATAATATTATCTTCCGTGAGCATACACAATTTGGAATATAAATTATATCATATCAATTATTAATTAAAACAATGTTACTCATCTCTACGGATTGGATTAAACAAATATCGAGAGTTTTTGCCTGTTATCAATGTATATATACATATGTTCTGTACATACAGTACATTACTTTTGAACGCATTTATTGAATGTGCTGGCTAATATAATTATCCCTACATTAGTTTTGATATGGTGTCTGAATTGCAATTTTCGCAGGTGTAATTACTAAGTAATATTAATAATTCAAACTATTTGGTTACTCGAAACGTATTTAGCTTGCCAACCTCACAATTAAACACATTCTTAGAATATGAAGTATAATTGAAGTTATGTATGTAATTAGGACATTTGATATTGGTTAGTAAGTTATATGGAATAAAATACACAATATTGAAAGCCAATTACCATGTATGCACTTTGTACTATATCGGATTTATTAGGTTGTGATTGGTATCCCTGGAAAGGCCAACACCAACACCATCACAACCAAGAAGGATCTAATAAGGAGAAGTGGCTCTCTGTTTTTGGTTGTAGGCCCCTGATACTTACCCTATCTAACGACAAGCACCCGCCAATAGAGAACGGTCAATTTCGAACAGTAACTATACAGTTTTTACCCCTCACTAGAGAATGTACATTATTTTGAAAATGGTTATATTTCGAGCTGTAACTATACAGTTTTAATATCTACACCACTTGCACTACTCAATATCTCTTCAATGTTCACAATTCATAATAGCTGTTATACATGTTAATATTACTGTTGTCACTCATGATGTTTTAATGATCTCCATTGTGTTATCATTATTGTCCTAGCTTATCGTCCATATGGTACTATAACTAAATATATTGTGCTACATTCCATGTCTACAATATAGTATTTTTTGCAGCAACTTTACTTTTTTCTGCATAAAATACTTTATCTAATGTTTATCTAATGTAATTCTTGATATATGTGTAGGTTACTCAACGTCTATATCTTGTATTGGTTTTGTTCCCTACATTTAAATTTGTTTCAATACTTGTATGGATTACAGCCATATGTTCCTCATAGCGTTCGTACTTTTATTGAACAGCAAAAAATAAACAACCACTCACATATTACTGGTACTGCTTAATTGGTGCTTGTCCTGAGGAGTAAATAAAGACATACAGGTACGCCATTATCAATCATGAATGAATATGCGAGACCACCACAGCACTCATCCCAGTGACTGTCTCTCGAGTAATTTATGTTTCTACAGCTCTACCCATACACGTCATACACTAATAAATACACATCCCTTCAGCAACAACATTTCCAAAAGTGTGGAACACATATTTGTTTCTCAGTTTGCGTATATAAATATATTTGCTGTCGATGTTGCATGTTTACTATTTTTGCTGTGTCTTCACTTAAATCATCTTCTACTAAATTACTATATTTCCTAACATTATTGGGATTGTACTCTGATTTAAATTTATACTGGTCTTCATTTATTTTGCAATTGGCTTCCGCATCTGAATGGTCTTTAGCCAATATGCATCAACACGTATTGGACCTTGCATGGTGAGGTATGTACAGGATGTCAAATGCATAAACTTCATGGCAAATCATAACTCCAATTTCCCATCCTACACTAAGTGCTTCATCAACTCTATATTGATGTAATTTCCCTCAAAGCCATATATATATATATATATATATATATATATACAGTATATATATATATATATATATATATATAATTATATACTGTATATATATATTCTGGTATCTAGCCAAGAAACTCTCCAACAATTTTTCTTCCTTGTCTCCCCCCCCCCCCTTTCCACTCTGATGGCACAACCATCACTTCTTCCTCTGACAAAGCTGAACTCTGCTCAAACTTTTGCTAGAAACTCCACCTTAGATGATTCCGGTGCTATTCCTCCCTCTCCACCCCTTCTCCTCTACTTATGCCTAATATCCTAATATCTTCTAAAGATGTACTTACTACCCTCCCAGGGCTTAATACTAAGAAGGTGTACGGTCCGGACGGTGTTCCTCCTGTTGTACTCAAAACCTGTGATTCCGTGCTGACTCCCTGCCTATGCAAACTCTTTCGTCTCTGTCTCTCCTCTAACGTCTTCCCTTCATGCTGGAAGTTTGCTCTCATTCAACCTGTCCCAAAGAAGGGTGACCGCTCTCAACCCTCCAACTACCGTCCAATTGCTCTCATCTCTTGTGTCTCTAAAGTTTTTAAAACTATTCTTGCTTCCAAATTTCTTAATCATTAATCTTCTCATAATCTACTCTCAGATCGCCAGTATGGCTTCCTCAAGGGTCGCTCTACTGGTGATCTTCTTTCATATCTTAATAACTCATGGTCATCCTCCTTTCGGGACTTCGGTGAGACCTTTTCAATAGCGCTAGACATATCAAAGGCCTTTGATAGAGTCTGGCACAAATCTTTTATTTCCAAACTACCCTCCTTCAGTTTCTATCCCTCCATCTGTGCCTTTGTCTCTAATTTCCTTTCTTGCTGCTCCCTAGCTGCGGTTGCAGACGGCCATCGCTCACTTCCTCATCTTAGTAACTCCGGTGTTCCTCAGGGGTCTCCTATCTCGTATTCTCTAGCTAATTTTCATAAATTAAATTCTCAACTGTATCTCCAGTCCCATCCATTCATACCCAGACGACGACTCTACCTTACACTACTCAATTCGTACTACTACCCCATTCCCTTGCTCATGAGGGATGGTAACGACTCAGTGCTTGTGAAACATCTTTAATGCGCCGAGCGTGGGCGCGAACCCAGGCCTTCTGGGTGGAAGTCCAAGATGCTAGTCACTACACCAAGCGAGCTGCCTTTAATGCTTCCAAAACCCAATTTCTCCATCTATCTACCCGTCCGAAACTCCCAACGGACTATCCCTTACAATTCAACAATACAAAAATCAATCTTTCATCTTCTCTCAATATTCTTGGTGTTTCTTTTTCTTCTGCTCTTACTTGGAAGGACCATATTACCAGTCTTGCTAAAGCAGCCTCCCAGAAGCTGGGTGTGCTCAACCGCCTCAAGGGGTTCTTCACACCTGCACAGCTTCTTGCTCTGTACAGGGGCATAGTGCGTCCTTGTATTGAGTATTGTTCACGTGTGTGGGGAGGATCCTCTCACATCGCACTTCTAGACAAAGTAGAAAGGAAGGCCTTTCGTATCATTAATTCCCGCCCACTCACCAACTCTCTCCAAACTCTCTCTATTCGCCGCAATGTTGCATCTCTCTCACTATTCTATCGCTACTACAATAATCAGTGCTCCTCAGAGCTCTCCCAGTGTATACCACCTCCTCTACGTAGGGTACGTGGTACCCATCTTGCAACACAATCCCACCCCTACTCTGTGCAACTCTCCAACCCAAGAGTGAGACGTTTCTCTCATACTTTCTTCTATTCAACAGCTGAGCTCTGGAACTCTCTCCTAGAATCAGTCTTTCCCTCCTCCTATGACTTAAATTGCTTCAAACTCCGTGTGTCCAGGCATTTTTGCTCGAACGTCCCTTGATTTTGGCCCTGTCACTCTTTCAACTATGGGGGAGGCACTTGCTGCGGGAAGTTCTGCCTTTTATCTCCCTCACTCAAATAGAAAAGAAAATATATATATAGCAACCTCCTCCCGTCTAAGCGACGTCAACCATTGAAGCACAATACAATATTAGGGGAATGTATCCTCTACCGTTTATTGCTTCTCTGTGTATACATGAAAAATATAATATAGGCAAGAAATTCCAACCTCACACTCCACAAAAACTAAGAACATAAAATTAAAGATAACCCCGATCAGGTGGATGGCATAAAATACAAAGTGAGTAGTTACGTTATTTGTGTTTATTATTTAAAATATCTGTACAATGTGTAGCATCAGACGTCAGACGGTCAACCCCAATACACTTGTCATCTGAGAAGTGGCTGCTTCACACAACACAGGACTTGTTCTGCTGATCAGGTGTTTTCGTCTTCAGGTTGGTGATGTCAAGGTTCTTGAGCCATAACGAACATCTGTAATGATACAAATGCCAGAATGTCATATGTCAGCTATTTACCGAGATGATGTCTCTGGAATATGTATTCAGTCAGCCATGATTATACACTCGTATGTGAGTATACTATATACTGTATACGCGTAGATACGCCCTACTTATGACTAAGCACTTCACCTTACCTTTGGGAAAAAAGTGATATATGAAATTATTTTGCTTCCGCTTGCATTTTTCACAAACATCTCAGCTGTTACCGTGTTGTCTTAGTGTGCAGACGATGCACCACCGATGACAGAATCATCTACAGGTATGCTTGGTCAAAGCTAGGGATCAATTGGGATCCCATTAACCCTTAACCATCGGCGCGCAACATATGTTGAGTTAAAGAAAACGTGCCCATATGCGGGCCTCGACAGATGTCGAGTGCAATTTTGAGCACGTCATGTGCTGTGAGAGAGAGCTGAGCGGTGCGAGGAGCATAGATTCCCTCCTGACCGCTTGCCACCACCGCCGTGGGTCGACTGAAATGTATTACACCCTCCTCCACCCTCTCTCACTCGCTACACAGGGAATTATGTAAGGAAATTTCCTTATTTTTAGGGTTTTTGCACTCGTGTTGCACAATCGTTGCAAGAGAACCAGTGGTCGTAGAAGTATGGTTCGGGTGTCATTGGAAAGCTCTGTTTATGCCCTTTCAGGGATAGATACTTGTATTACGCTCTGGGTCTTGTTAATGCATGAAAAAGAGCACGGAAACAACCCCATTTAGGGTAAAATCACCCGCATGGCGGGTAATAAAAGTTACCGACCCACCCGCTCGTAATGTCTTAAGCTCATTCCTCCTTATTAGATCCTTCTTGGCCACATCTCTCTCAGTTATGTGTTTCTATTAGCGGTGACCGGTACGCTTCATTGTTTACTTCTAACCACTATCGTACATATTACGTTTCATTGTTTACATGCGTTGCTGGGCCTGCTTTTATTTGACTAGACTGAAGTGTGCAGCCCAAGAAAGTACCCTGGCTTAGAACTAACTAGTAATAATAGTCAGATGGTGCCACTATCAACCATAAATCCCGTGAGCGTGTGTGGTGAACAAGACAATAATGATAACCTGGCCGCTGTTCCACCTCCCGTAGTGTGTATGAAATTAACCCGAGCTGACAGTAGACAAGTTTATTTAGATTAAGAAAGATGTCTCAAAATCCCGCTAGCTAACTCTTTTAATGAAATGTTGCCTTGATTATGTGAGGTCTGGCTAACAACTGACGATGTTATTACGCTTAAGAAAGACATATTGGAGTCCAAGGAATAAGTAACTTGTTATAACCGTGAATTTTGCCTCACTTAAAGTCACATATCTCACCTCAAATGTAAACAATAAAATATCTGGAACGGGATACTCTGATGCTGGCTGGAATAAATTTGGGTGAGTGATACTTGCCCTTGGACCAAACGACTTAAGTTATAGAACAGTTTGTGTGTGTGTGTGTGTGTGAATGTGTGGGCGAACTGTGTGTGTGTGAGTGTTGTAACGAATTTGAGTGTGTGTATACTGTAGGTATGTGTTACCTTTTACATTAGTAACTATCCTATCGTAATGTACAGTACGTACAACTGCCAACTGATTGATGAAAGCTGTATATCTTGCTTGCCAGTATATATTCCAAATTAGTCATACTACCATAAATTAGCTTTGTGTTAACTATGACTGTGTAGGTCAGTTCATTTTACCTTAAAAATTAAATAAATACATATTTGGTAATTGTACAGTCACAGTCAACAGGTCCTGGACACGAATGATTACCCAAAATATAAATGTCTGTTTTCTAATTTGTCTTCATCTATCTAAAACTCTTTGTGGTCTTTTTTAATGGAATATAATCATTGGTACTTATTTCCTAAACTACCGCTAATTTGTTCTCAAAATTAGAAGCCTGTTATATAATAAGAATATTCGAAAAATTAAATAAATATTCGTGGGAAGGATGTAGTATTCGGGTATATCACCAGCTTTGTTTGTTACTCGCACACTCAGTGTTACTTTCCTGTCTATTTTGACTGCTTTGTTTTTTGTGATTTGCCCCGTGCTGGCAATTATGATGATGCTAATAAGTCATGGGGGGTCGAGAGGGGGCAAAGCCCTCTTCAAACTAGTATTGTATCCCACGGCAGTAAAAATAGAACGTTATCACGAGCCTGCGAATAATGTAAACAAAACTGGCAATATGCCTGATTACTACACCCTTACCAAATGTGTTTCACCCACCGGAAATGCATTTTTGTACACTATATAAAGCACTGTACAAAAGAAACTCTCCCTAAAACTTCTCCCTAGTGATGCTAGTAAACACTTATTAAGCCCCTTACTAGCAGAATAGATACTGATTTAAATAAGTCATTGGGAGTGTGTGTGTGTTGGGGTGGGGTGGGAGGGGGGGTGGGGGGAGAGAGAGAGAGAGAGGTAGCAAAGGTCCTCCTCAACCCATCCTGTATCTCAAGGCAAACGAATGTTGTTTTAAGATCGTTGGATAATGGGAAAAACACATTTTCCCGGGGTTATAACCAACTTGAACTACTGTATACTGATTCAAAACTATATAAAACGAATACAAAAACATGGGGAAATTAGTGGTAGTTTCGGTTATATCTTCATAATTATCTATGGGGCTTTTAGCCAGTTTTTTGTCTTCAAAACTCGCTTCAATTCGTGGAATTTAGCACAGATTGAAGTGGAAACCGATGTTATTGAATTTATATTTTAGTAAAAATATATATATATTTTGTTCATAATTGATGCTACTTAATATATTTTCTACCATTCTCAAAAATGTGTTGCAAGGAATGCGAGCGTACTGAATATAGCATGTATATTTATAATCATATCAAATCAGAAAACTTATAATCGTGTAACTCTATATAAACGAAAAATAAACGATATTTCCGTGATGTATAATATATAATATATAGAATATAATCCGTTTATTCACTGCAAGTTTAATATTCATTATCCATTTACAGATGTCTAGCGAAAGGTTGACTCCTGCCTTGGGTCATATTATACCGGTCCTACAATTATACCAATAAAGTTGTTGAATGACTGACTGACTGACTCAACACGTCAACATCAAGGGCCATCCACGTTAATAAGGTAACGTTAACATCCTTGGTCCAGCAAGACAATGAAAATTGCTACTGGGAAATACATTGTAAAGCATGATGTTAACAACTATTGTATACTGCTAATAATAGAAAGTTAAGTAGCTATATTGATACCCTAGCCACACTGGTGGTCAGGTTATATTTCTGATACAAATGTCAAAACCCACAGTGGGTGATGTGGTTGTTGTTTTTGTTGTTCCCTAAACTGCCTGGGCGAACAGCCCCGAGTCCCTGAGGAAGGCCACGGCCACGATCGGGCTTTCCCACAGAGCTCTCATTGAGTGTAGCTTGTGTTGTTGGCGTAAGTGGTTGTGTAAAATGCAGTCTTCTATGATGTGTTTGATGGTATGGGGTGCTGTGTTACATCCCGGGCAGGTGTCGAAGACGGAGTCATCCAGTCTCTTCTGATAGCTCAGAGGAGCTGGATGGTGTCCGCATCTCAGCCTGGCCAGGTCAGTCAGTCAGCGAGTAAGGGAGGATTCGGAAGGACGGATTTCGGGAGGTCGTGCTTGCAGCTGCGTGTTGTCTATGAGTGAGTGGATGGATCGGCGAGAGATATGAGTATGGATGTGCTTTTGGAAGTAGGTTAGGGGTGGGCAGGGACAGTATTTGTGTTTGATACCGTGTGTTGGGTGTTGTTTTGATATTTCTTGGTGTCTGTGGGTGTGTTGCCATGTAGTGTAGTGGGTGGTTTTGATTCGTGGAGGCTGCTGCCAGGAATTGAGTACCTCTCATGTCCAGATGGTCTTTGACTTTGAGGATTTTGGTTTCTTGATGTAGGTGATCTGTGGGTGTAGTAGCTGTGCAGCCTGTAATGATCTTTAGGGCTTTGTTTTGAATAGTCTGTAAGGTCTTATGATGTGTTACAGCTAGGTTAGAAGCCCAAGCTGGGCTTGCATATTCCATCACTGATCTTATGTATTGTTTATAAACTGTGGTGGTGGTTTCTTTGTTGTGTCCAAATTTTGTGTGAGCAAGTGACGTGAGGGCGTTAAGTCTGGGTGTCAGTTTCTTTTTCGTGTTTGTGGTGTGCTGTTTGAATGTCATATGAGTATCATTATGTTACTCCTAGGATTTTGGGTGAGCGTGTATGTGTTAGGGGTGTGTTGTTTATGGTGAGTTGAGGGATGTATTCGTGTTCTCCTGTCCAGATTGTGAGCAGGGTTGCGGTGGATTTGGCTGGGGCTAGATTAAGTATGTTTGTAGTGCACCAGCCATGTAGTGTGTTGAGATAGGGTTGAAGGAGATCTGTTGCTTTTTTGGGGTCATGGTGTGTGCATGTGAGTGTTATGTCTTCTGCATAGGAGGCTAAGTTTATTTGGGGTGTATTGGGTATAGTTATGTTGTGCATATAATGGTTGAAGAGTGTTGGCGATAGGACTGATCCTTGTAGGACTCCGTTTGGAAAGTTTCTGATGCTAGATGACTGACCGGCAAAAGATACGTGTGCACATCTGCCTGCTAGGAAGTTGGCCAGCCACTTTTTTGTGTTGTTGTGCATGTTTGTGTTGTAGATTTTGTTTGTTAGGTTGTGGCGGGGGATGGCATCGAAGGCTTTACTAATGTCGAGTGTGGCTAGTAGTGATCTATGTGGTGGTCTAGCTGAGTTGATGCCGTCAAAAGCTCTTTGTGTAAGGTCTGTGAGAAGAGTGTTTGTGGAGTGCAGTGGCCTGAAGCCATGTTGTGTTGGAGCTAGGGGTAGGTCGGGTGTAATTAGTTGTAGTACAAGGCGTTTCATGACTTTGGAGGGGGTGCAAAGGAGTGTGATGGGGCAGTGTGAGGAGGTTAGCTTGGGGTCTTTGTTGGGTTTGGGGAATGTAATGATGATACCATGCTTCCAGATGTCTGGTATTGTGTTGTGTGAATAAGTGTAGTTTGATATGTTAGTGAGTGCTTGTATGCCTTGTGGTCCCAGGTGTCTGAGGTGTATGTTGTGTATGTTGTCTAGGCCACAGGCGGGTGAGTGCTTGAGATTGTTGATAACAAGGGAGTACAAAGGAGTACAAAGGAAATCAAGCAACAACATATCTGGTGACCCTTCTAGGCTGCTTGTCCTCCAAAACACTGAGGATCAATTGTCCAAACAGTGGTTTGGAGTGGGTAAGGGAACATTGGAAAGGGAACTACTGCCCTGGAACTAATGTCCGTGGCAGGATTAGGAAATCAGTAGGGGACAGATGGGTTAGTAACAGAGGGGGGGCTAAAATAAAGTTATTCATTTACAAACGTAGTCAGTCGCGGGTTTGATGCAAGATATTTGTATAGGCCAAGTTTAAATGAATCAACGGTGCTGCAGTCTATAACGTCTCGGGGAAGCCCATTCCACAAGTTGACAACTCGATTGAAGAAGAAATTCTTAGATTCGTGCGAGTTAAAAGATGTACCGATAATTTTGCAAGCGTTTCCCGCGTGTAATTAGATTGGTCGATAGTGAAGTACTTACTACAGTTCATATTGTCGATGCCTTTGATGATTTTGAACACTTGAATTAAGTCGCCTCTTAATCTGCGCTGGGTTAAAGGAAATAGATTTAATTCTCTAAGACGCTCCTCGTATGTTTTGTTCTTTAGGCTTGGTATCATTTTGGTAATAAGGCCACCAGGATTGAACGCAATATTCCAGAATAGGGCGGACTAAGGAATTGTAAAGGGTTAGGATAACTTCTTTGGATTTATGCTCAAATGACCTGCCTATAAAGCCAATTATTTTGCTTGCTTTCTTAACAACTTCTGAACATTGTTGACTCGGTTTTAGGTTACTCGATATTGTTACCCCCAGATTGGTTTCTCTGTTTACATTCTTAAGCTGAGTGCCATTCATCGAATAGTTTGCTTTCTCATTTTGGTATCCGATATGTAGTACTTTAAATTTATCCGCATTGAAACTCATTTGCCAAATTTGGGCCCAATGTGACACCTTGTCTAGATTGTGTTGCATATTGTCAACTTGTTCTTTTGAGAGTACGCTATTTGCAATTTTTGTATCGTCAGCAAATTTTGAGATTGTACAGGTGAGACCCTCATCTACTGTATGTCGTTGATGTAAATTAGAAAGAGAATTGGTCCTAGTACCGATCCTATGGGTACCCCGCTACTTACATTGGTCCATTTAGATGCCTTACCATTTATGACTACTCTTTGCTTTCTGTCGCTGAGCCAATTTTCTATCCATTTCAACACACCATCTTGTATTCCATGCTCTTTTCGTTTTAGCAGTAAACATTTGTGGGGAACTTTGTCAAACGCCTTTTGAAAATCAAGGTATATAATATCTACAGCTTTACTCTCATCATAGAGGTTGAGGATATCGTGGAAGAAGTCTAAGAGGTTTGTTAAACAGGAACGTTTGCTACGAAAGTCGTGTTGAGTATCTTTATGTATGTTATTTTCCTCTAAGTTATTCACGATTCTGTCTCTTATGAGCGTTTCTAGCATTTTACATACAACTGAGGTTAAGCTTATTGGACGATAGTTACTGGGTAGGGATTTGCTGCCTTATTTAAAAATAGGTGTTACGTTAGCTAGTTTCCACTGATCAGGCATAGTTCCAGACTACAAGGATTTATTGAATAGCAATGGCAGTGGTTTGGAGAGCTCATCCTTAGCTTCCTTTAGAACTCTAGGTGAGATTGTATCAGGTCCGGGCATTTTATTTACCTTGAGTTTGTCTAAACATTTCAATACTTCTCTCTCTGTAATGGTGATATTGCTTAGAACATAAGAATTATCTATCTGAATCGGCGATTCTGTAGGGATATCAATGAGGCCTTCTGTTGTTGAAGCTGATGCAAAGAAGGTATTGATGGCATTACTCATTTGTACTTCGTCTTTGGTATATTCTCCATTTTCATCGACTAACGGTCCTACAGTTGAAGTAACTACTCTCTTCTTTCTGATATAACTATAGAATTCGTTTGGGTTTGTTTTACTTTGATTCGCAACATGTAACTCCAGGGTCTTTTTACTTTGCTTAATTAACCTTTTGGCTTTGCGTCGTAGTTCTACAAATTTCACCCGTTCTTGTGTCATTTTGAGAGGAGGTTAATCCATCATTAGCAAACTTTTTAGCAAGCAGACAGTTTGAAATATCTTTATTCCACCATTTGGGCTTATCATTATGGCCTGTACGTCGTATATTCGATGGTATGCAGTCTTGCACTGATTTAAGGTAAGTGTTTGCGAATGATTCCCAAGATGTATTTATGTAGTTATTGTTAATTAAAAAGCTCCAGTCAGTTTCTTTAAACATTGCTCTAAGTTTACGAAAGTTTGCTTGCTGGAAATTAGGGACTTTCTCGATGCTGCTATTTGGTTCGTTACTGGTAAACTTTAAACTGAAAGTTATCGTACGATGGTCGCTGTTACTGAATTCATCACCGACATTCAAATTCTCTATCAATTCTTCTTTTGTTGAAAGTACAAGGTCAAGGACAGTATTGCTTTGTTTGGTGATTGGTGAAGGGTGTATAGTCAGGGTCTGTGGGGAATTGTCTCTTACGTCGGATGACACGTCGGTCGTCTTTGTGGGGTTTTAGGTGGCTGACACGTGAGAAGTGATTGATGAGAGTGTTTGCTTGTTGTTTACATGAAGGAGTAGAGTCTGTTGTTGTGATTGCAGCATGTGATTGTGTTGTGTTACTGTTGGAAAGTGTGATGCTCTTTAGTGTTTTGTAGAGTTTTGGGGGATTTGTTTTGTGATGTGTTTAATTAGGAAACCATATTTTTCCCCACCCTCTAATCCTCCAGCCACTTGTCGTATGGTGAAACAGATGTAAAACTCTGACTAACTTTCGAAAATCGCCAGAAGAAATCAGTATGAAGTATTACGGTACATTGAAAAGAGATCTATAGATAGATAGACATATAGATACATTGATAGATAGATAGATTTATTGACAGGGATAGAAGGTGGTTAGAAGGTCTGTATAAGTAGCTTGAGGTCACTTTATGGTACGTGATTAAAAGACGTGTATAAGTAGTACTCGATAACTAATGATTTTCATCTATTTGGTTACTGGAATTATAATATATCTTCACATTTAGTTATCAAATTATCAGTTTAAAGTTCCTCTTGCCTTAATATGTTTTCGTGGAATATATATAAACTGTCAAAATGCATCATAATCCTAAAGGGGTTAACAAGCTCAGTTTTCTCAGTACGACCTTTTGACTTGACTACCTCCGAGGCTAGATTGTGTCCTAAATACCTTTACCTTTATTACCCCAGGAAATAGGTAAACACAAACAACCCAGTTATAATCAATATTGTTCAATAAAACAGTAATGTATTTGTGTCTCACACGTAGGTACAGTCAGAATCCTATAGTTCGCCGAATATATAATTATGATCGTTGTCTGTGTAGTTTTAAGTTACTGTATCTTCTCATTTTTCACATACTTGCAACACACCCAGTAACTATTACTTTTGGCTTCACTTCGTAGAAACGGCCATCTCTCCAAAATGTCACTATAGTTGTCAAAGTGTTGTCGAACTATTTATTTTGACTGTACAATACTGGCATTAACGAACGGGAGAGAGAGAACACGTATCTGATTACTCTAAGCCTAAGGGGACGTTATTTTGTTTAATATTTATTATTTTTGTTTTATTATTAATGGTATATATATATTTGCTTTAGTTCTCTCCCTAGATCTGTATCAAGCTTATACAAACAAATCCCACAGAGCCCCCTATCTAGATAAATTTGTATATTTTTCGATAGAAAAATATAAGGCCGGTTCCTCCTAAAATACAGGCTCGCTATCGCTCGCCAGGAAAAAATCTACACCGAAATGGCACGAAGCGTCTTATCATTGACAAATAAATGGGTGAAAGTCTTAAATTGTTTAAACTAATGGGGATAAAAATGAAGGAATAGAGAGATACAAACAAAGAAAAAAGAAAATCCCCTCAGTACAGAAACCGAGGGATGAAATGGTTTACTTTGCCCGTTTATCGTGTGCTTAAATTAACTAGCTTCACGGGCTGGTGGGTTAAGGGGAGATCTCCACTCGAGGGATTTTTGTCTCGACCCCTTTCTCCCTCATGTTTAGCCCCATTGCTTTTGATATTATAAAACGTTTGCCCCATTAGTTTAGCGATTTTAAGAACTTTCACCCCATATTAAGACCTTGCGTGCCATTCAGGTGTCAATTTTATCCTGGCGAGCGATAGCGAGCCTGTAATATAAGAGGAACCGGCCTTCGGCCGGGACATTTTTCTACCGAAAAATGTACAAATATATCTTGAAAGGGACTCAAGGGGGTGTAATTTTAAGCTTGATGGAGGTCTAGGGAACAAACTAAATACCTCCCCTTAAGACTCTAATGGCGCTCAAACATTTTCAAAGCTGAATCAAAGCCGGTATTTATTGTTTGTCTAAGTTTATACATTTCGGGAGTTCCTTTCACCAAATCGAGAAGTCAGAGAACCCTAGGACTTTTGTTTCAGCTTGTACACAGTACACATTAAGACACTACTGCAACCCTTAACATTTACAAGCTGTCCTGGTCATCAGGGGGTAGTGCATGTTTTTGTATCTATTTATTTATATATTAACTTATTTTGTTTTGTTTCCTAGTTAGACCTCCATCAAAATTAAAAATACACCCCTTAGACCGCCTTTCAATATATATTTGTATATTTTTCGGTAGAACAATGATTCGGCCGAAAGCCGGTTCTTCCTAATATTACAGGCTCGCTACCACTCGCTAAGAACACAAATCGACACCTAAACGGCACGAAATGTCTTAATATCGACAAACAAATGAGCCGAAACGTCAAAAATCGTCAAACTAATGGAACGAACGTCTTAAAACCTCAAAACTAAAGGAACTGAACACGAGGGAGAACGGGGTCCAGAAAAAGTGACTTCCTCCCCCTTAATCAAGTAAGCTCGGTAGTGGTATGTCTGGTATCGGTATTGGTATGTCTGGTATCGGTATTGGAATGTCTGGTATCGGTATTGGTATGTCTGATATCGGTATTGGTATGTCTGGTATCGGTATTGGTATGTCTGTATCCGTATTGGTATGTCTGGTATCGGTATTGGTATGTCTGGTATCGGTATTGGTATGTCTGATATCGGTATTGGTATGTCTGGTATCGGTATTGGTATGTCTGGTATCGGTATTGGTATGTCTGGTATCGGTATTGGTATGTCTGGTATCGGTATTGGTATGTCTGGTATCGGTATTCCGTTTGTGCAGGTCAAAATACTCCTGTGATACCCTGTATATATACAATGGGTGTACACGTTACAATACAATGGGTGTACACGTTACAATACAATGGGTGTACACGTTACAATACACTGGGTGTACACATTACAATACAATGGGTGTACACGTTACAATACAATGGGTGTACACATTACAATACAATGGGTGTACACGTTACAATACAATTGGTGTACACATTACAATACAATGGGTGTACACATTACAATACAATGGGTGTACACGTTACAATACAATTGGTGTACACATTACAATACAATGGGTGTACACGTTACAATACAATGGGTGTACACATTACAATACAATGGGTGTACACGTTACAATACAATGGGTGTACACATTACAATACAATGGGTGTACACGTTGCAATACAATGGGTGTACACATTACAATACAATGGGTGTACACGTTACAATACAATGGGTGTACATTACAATACAATGGGTGTACACGTTACAATACAATGGGTGTACACATTACAATACAATGGGTGTACACGTTACAATACAATGGGTGTACACATTACAATACAATGGGTGTACACGTTACAATACAATGGGTGTACACGTTACAATACAATTGGTGTACACATTACAATACAATGGGTGTACACGTTGCAATACAATGGGTGTACACATTACAATACAATGGGTGTACACGTTGCAATACAATGGGTGTACACATTACAATACAATGGGTGTACACGTTACAATACAATTGGTGTACACATTACAATACAATGGGTGTACACATTACAATACAATGGGTGTACACGTTACAATACAATGGGTGTACACATTACAATACAATGGGTGTACACGTTACAATTCCCAAGCACTTGTAGGTGGTACATAAATATTTGATCACTAATTGACGGAAATCACAAACGCTGGACATTGATAATAGTGGATATATTTAATACATTTCGTACACCCTTTTACTGCCAGCAGGTCACGCATCGGTGCTTAAAGTAGCTGTCATTTTATGTTACTGTTTATGATAAACTAAGTTGGAACATGGACAATATTAGGAGGAACACATTTGAAATACTGACGAATAATTTAGGAAAACGTGAATTTACTGGTTAATGTTCACGGTTTCGTATATATCTAGAAGTGTTCAAGTATTTCTCACCACGACTATCCATTATTATTTTGATAATCTGGTGTTGTTATGGATTATTATTCTTACCCTTTCAAGACAGTCCATTACACATTCGTTCCCCTTCCTCCCTTCCATCTTCCCATTACAATCCTCAGTTTATTTTTCTCTCCAGCTTCTCCCTTCCCCACCATTTTTATCTTCTCCCCCTCTTGTCGTCTCTCTCTCTCTCTCTCTCTCTCTCTCTCTCTCTCTCTCTCTCTCTCTCTCTCTCTCTCTCTCTCTCTCTCTCTCTCTCTCTCTCTCTCTCTCTCTCTCTCTCCAGTCTCTCCATTCCACCATTTGTATCTCCTCCCCCTCTTGTCTTCATTACACTCCCTTCACGAGACCTCAACATTTGATATGAATGATGAAATTTTAGTTTTTAGTATTTGTGGTCTAGCCTTGTAGTCATCTAAAGTTATTGGTAACTTAATCACATCTTCTATCGCTATTTCAACAATCAGTGTTCTTCAGAGCTCTTTTTGACCCCAAAGTCCCTTGAATTTGGTTATCTGTCATTATGTTGGCTTTGGGGAAAACACTCGTTACAGGCAGCCTGCTTTTCGTTTCCTTCATGCACAGAGATAATATGTATATATATATATATATATATATATATATATATATATATATATATATATATATATATAAAAAGAGAGAGAGAGTACACAGGAGTACAAAGGAAATAAGCAACAACAGGTCTAGTGACCCCTCTAGGCTGCTTGTCATCCAAAACACTGATGATTAAGTGTCCAAACAATGGTTTAGAGTGGGTAAGGGAACATTGGAAAGGGAACTGCTGCCCTGGAACTAATGTCCGTGGCAGGATTAGGAAGTTAGTAGGGAACAGATGGGTTAGTAACATAACACAGTTATAAGTGATCTTTCGTATATCTGGGAAAAGAGAGTAACGTCTTGGTAATATTTATACGCAATAATCCTTGATGAATTTGAGGGGGGAATAAAATAAAGTTATTAATTTACAAACGCAGTCAGTCGCGGGTTTGATGCAAGATATTTGTCTAGGCAAAGTTTAAAAGAATCAACGGTGCTGCAGTCTATAACGTCTCGGGGAAGCCCATTCCACAAGTTGACAACTCGACGGAAGAAGAAATTCTTAGATTCGTGTGAGTTAAAAGATTTACCAATAATTTTGTAACCGTTTCCCCTTCCCCGCGTGTAATTAGATTGGTCGATGGTGAAGTACTTAATACAGTTCATATTGTCAATGCCTTTGATGATTATGAACACTTGAATTAAGTCGCCTCTTTATCTGCGCTGGGTTAAAGGAAATAGATTAAATTTTCTAAGATGCTCCTTGTATGGTTTGTACTTTAGGCTAGGTATCATTTTAGTAACTCTCTGTTGAACTCGTTCTAGCTTGTCTATATCTTTTTGGTAATAACCAGGATTGAATGCAGTATTCCAGAAGAGGACGGACTAAGGAATTGTAAAGAAATATGATAACTTCTTTGGATTTATGCTCAAATGACCTGCCTATAAAGCCAATTATTTTGTTTGCCTTCTTAACAACTTCTGAACATTGTTGATTCGGTTTTAAGTTACTCGATATTGTTACTCCCAGATCGGTTTCTCTGTCTACACTCTTGAGCGGAGTGCCATTCATCGAATAGTTTGCTTTCTCATTTCGGCATCCGATATGTAGTACTTTACATTTATCCGCATTGAAACTCATTTACCAAATTTGGGCCCAACATGACAGGTTATCTAGATTGTGTTGCATGTTATCAACTTGTTCTTTTGAGAGTACGCTATTTTAAATTTTTGTATCAACTACAAACATTGAGATTGTACAGGTGAGACCCTCATCTATGTCGTTGATGTATATTAGAAAGATAATTGGTCCTAGTACCGATCCCTGGGGAAATTATATTGGTCCATTTAGATGCCTTACCATTTATGACTACTCCTTGCTTTCTGTCGCTGAGTCAATATTCTATGCGTTTCAATACACCGTTTTGTATTTCATGCGCTTTTAGTTTAAGCAGTAATCGTTTGTGGGGAACTTTGTCAAAGGCCTTTTGAAAATCAAGGTATATAATATCTACAGCTTTACTCTCATCGTAGAGGTTGAGGATATCGTGGAAGAAATAAGAGCTTTGATAAGCACGAACGTTTGTAACGAAAGCCGTGTTGAGTATCTTTAAGTATGTTATTTTTCTCTAAGTGATTTACGAGTCTGTCTTTTATGACTGTTTCTAGCATTTTACATACAACTGAGGTTAGGCTAATTGGACGATAGCTACTGGGTAAGGATTTGCTGCCTTTTTTTATATCGGTGTTACGTTGGCTAGCTTCCACTGATCAGGCATAGTTCCAGACTGCAAGGATATGTTGAATTGCAATGTCAGTGGTTTGGAGAGAGAGAGAGAGAGAGAGAGAGAGAGATAGCTTCAATGTTCAGTACTATTTGTGTAGGTGAACATATCTAAGGGACGTATATCACCTCCATGCTCCTCTGTCAAAGGCAACCAGCATCTATCATCCCACCCAGCTCGACTTTCGCTCATATACCTGCTTTCAACATGATCAAATAATTACCTCAAAATGTTCCTTTCCACATTCTCTAGCACGTATACATCCACACCACATTGCTCTAGTACCTACTAATTTGTCTGTCTATCTCTCCGCGTGATTCCACACTAATTTTTGAAGTAACTAATTTCTATTACTCTCGTTATTGATAATCTCATTCTTTTGATGTCTCTTAAATAAAGTGCATGTGTCATTTGGATACATCAATGTTGGGATCACCACACTATCAAGCAGTGCATGTTTTACAACCATGCTCACCTACCAATTCCTTGTCATTGTTTTCAACATATCCATAACCCTTCTTTTACGCTGTACTGTACGTTCCTTCGAATGTCTAGCATTGCTCATCAACACTGCCCAAATACTTAAATTAACTGACATTTAAATTACCTGAATTCTCAACATCAATTCATACTCAGTAAATTCGTCCCTCTCAAAGACAAATATCTTACTGTTTATCACACACACATCACTAAACATATTTACGAAAACTGCAACTCCCATTTATGATCATTAATTTGAACTGTATCATCAGAACAGTAGCACAAACTAACTCTTCCCTTTTCAGGGGTACTCCGACATCCACTGTTCATCCATGTATTTATATATGATTTCATCCATAAATATACTAAACAACAATGGGGCCATGATATACCTTTGTCTTAACCCAATAATCAGATCAAAGGACTCATTCGGTTTAACTTCCACACATATTGCCATCTTTGCACCCTCAAACATGTTCGTCGCCACTTTCAGCAAGGTGACATCTACTCCTTACACTATTATGAGTAATATCCACTTACCTTGTCTATTATTCATTCAATCCAAGTATATAATGGCATACAACTTAAATATATTTTCCAGATATTATTGTACAACATAGTTAGATACAATGATGAACAAAATGTTTAAGTAAGATGTATTATAACTGGTGTAACTCTACTTAATATATCTATACACATGTTTGATTAAAGGTATAACTATAACAACATTCGTGCCTAGAGTCTACACAAAGATATATATTACATAATCACATATTTATCATTCACTGCCTTGTGTGTTTTCCTTCCTTGCATTCCTTCCTCATATATTCAAGGATCAAGACTGAACTCCAGCTTTGGTAAAACTGTCTTGGTATCTCCCTGTCCATTGATGTTTCAGTCAGTTTGTTGTTGATAGAAGAGCCCTCGGTCACGAGAGAGAGAGAGAGAGAGAGAGAGAGAGAGAGAGAGAGAGAGAGAGAGAGAGAGAGAGAGAGAGAGAGAGAGAGAGAGAGAGAGAGAGAGAGAGAGAGAGAGAGGAGAGAGAGAGAGAGAGAGAGAGAGAGAGAGAGAGAGAGAGAGAGAGAGAGAGAGAGAGAGAGAGAGGAGAGAGAGAGAGAGAGAGAGAGAGAGAGAGAGAGAGAGAGAGAGAGAGAGAGAGAGAGAGAGAGAGAGAGAGAGAGAGAGAGAGAGAGAGAGAGAGAGAGAGAGAGAGAGAGAGAGAGAGAGAGAGAGAGAGAGAGAGAGCGCGCGCGCGCGGCTATGATTAATGAAGTGTGAGAGTGAGGTGGCAGAGGGAGGAGAGTGACGGGAGAAGGCTGAGGCTATGGAGATAAAAGTGAAAGTATTGGTTCATTTTTAACCCCTTTTGGATTGTGACGTATGTTGACAGTATACTATTTTTGGTCTTCATTAGACAATTTTAATCAGCTTAAGAAGGATCCATGGGCATCAGAGGTATACCCAAGTTGGTTTTGATCCCTTAATTTGCTAGAATTCACTCATAAGTTGAATAAAATCGCCTAGTGATAGACAGAACAAAATGAAGAATCGTGCCATCGTATCCTGAAGGGGTTACAATATGGATTAAGGGAATGTGATAGATCGGGGGTAGATAATTATGGGTTCAAAGGGGAAACGTAATCGGCACATTATACACAGATGAAACACACTTAACCTCTCCTTTTTACAACACATTAGTATTAATCTCTCCCAAAATGTATTATCCAAGCTCTTCTACTGCGTTTCCTAACACCAAATATTATACTTGGCCATTATATTCTGTCTTTGCATTCTTTACACTTCATTATATTATTGAAAGAGAGTGTGTGTATATATATATATGTGTGTGTATGTGTGTGTGTGTGTGTGTGTGTGTGTGTGTGTGTGTGTGTGTGTGTGTGTGTGTGTGTGTGTGTGTACTCATACTAATCATTATAATTAACGGTTTATTGAGAGATGGAGCCCGGGAACTGAAAATATACATAGCAACAAAGATCAAAACAGTCAGGGTATAATTATGTATCACATACAGTGTACACTTAATATGAACACATGTACCATAATACAAACACAGAATACATATTTATATATACACCCCACGTACAAGCTAATAAGCGTAGGTATACTTACATAAAGTTGCTGTTTGTGGAGGATTTTGTGGCAAGGTTGAAATGCATGACTACCATTTTATTTTTATTTATAGTGATGTGATTATCGCAGATCCAGGTCAGTAAGGTATCGAGTTGATTGAAGACTGTTGTAGTCTGGAGAGATGTTGTTGATAGGTGTGACGATGGTAGTGTCATCGACATATTTCCAGCAGTGTCTAGTGTCTTGAATGGCATTGTTAATCAGTATGAGAAAGCAAACTGGGGCCATGCCTGTACCTTGAGGGGCACCGCAGGTAAGTGTTTGAGATGACGAGGTGCTACCTTGGAATCTGACGGCCTGTTGACGATTGTGGAGAAAATCTTCCAACCAGGCGACGAGATTCTCATGGAAGCCGAGTTGTAATGATTTGGTGATGATTGTGGTGTGATCTATTAAGTCAAAAGCCTTGGTGAAATCGATGAAAACTGCAGTAACTGAGATGGTACGTTTGTCGAGATGTGTGTGTGTGTTTGTACA
The DNA here is from genome assembly GCA_032716605.1 of Paralithodes platypus. NCBI lineage: Eukaryota > Metazoa > Arthropoda > Malacostraca > Decapoda > Lithodidae > Paralithodes > Paralithodes platypus. Next base: position 63,304,864 of record CM064498.1, on the reverse strand, counting down.
AAGGAGTACAAAGGAAATCAAGCAACAACGGGTCTAGTGACCCCTCTAGGCTGCTTATGCTCCAAAACACTGCGGATCAAGTGTCCAAACAGTGGTTTAGAGTGGGTAAGGGAAAATTGGAAAGGAAACCATTGCCCTGGAACTAATGTCCGTGGCAGGACTAGGAAGTTAGTAGGGGACAGATGGGTTAGTAACATATCACAGTTATAAGGATCTTTCGTATATCTGGGAAAAAGAGAGCAACGTCTTAGCAATTTATAAACACAATATTCCTTTGATGAATTTGAGGGGGGAATAAAATAAAGTTATTCATTTACAAACGCAGTCAGTCGCTGGTTTGATGCAAGACATTTGTTTAGGCAAAGTTGAAAAGAATCAACGGTACTGCAATCTATAACGTCTCGGGGAAGCCCATTCCACAAGTTGACAACTCGATTGAAGAAGAAATTCTTAGATTCGTGCGAGTTAAAAGACTTACCAATAATTTTGCAACCGTTTCTCCGTTTGTAATTAGACTGGTCGATAATGAAGTACTTACTACAGTTCATATTGTCGATGCCTTTGATGATTTTGAACACTCGAATTAAGTCGCATCTTAATCTGCATTGGGTTAAAGGAAATAGATTTAATTCTCTAAGACACTCCTCATATGGTTTGTTCTTTAGGCTAGGTATCATTTTGGTAACTCTACGTTGAACTCGTTCTAGCTTGTCTATATCTTTTTGGTAATAAGAGCACCACGACTGAACGCACTATTCCAGAAGAGGGTGGACTAAGGAATTGTAAAGATTTAGGATAACTTCTTTGGATGTATGCTCAAATGAACTGTCTATAAAGCCTATTATTTTATTTAACTTCTTAACAACTTCTAAACATTGTTGACTCGGTTTTAGGTTACTCGATATGTGTACTCCCAGATCGGTTTCTCTGTCTATACTCTTAAACTGAGAGCCATTCATCGAATAGTTTGCTTTCTCATTTCGGTATCCGATATGTCAACTTGTTCTCTTGAGAGTACGCTATTTGCAATTTTTGTATCGTCAGCAAACTTTGAGAATGTACAGGCGAGACCCTCATCTATGTCGTTGATGTAAATTAGAAAGAGAATTGGTCCTACTACTGATCCCTGGGGTACCCCTTTACTTATATTGGTCCATTTAGATCCCTTACCGTTTATGACTACTCTTTGCTTTCTGTCGCTGAGCAAATTTGCTATCCATTTCAACACACCGTCTTGTATTTCATGCGCTTTTAATTTTTGCAGTAAACGTTTGTGGGGAACTTTGTCAAATGCCTTTTGAAAATTAAAGTATATAATATCTACAGCTTTACTCTCATCATAGAGGTTGAGGATATCGTGGAAGAAGTCTAAGAGGTTTGTTAAGCAGGAACGTTTGTTACGAAAGCAGCCGTGTTGAGTATCTTTATGTATGTTATTTTCCTATAAGTGATTTACGAGTCTGTCTCTTATGATTGTTTCTAGCATTTTACATACAACTGAGGTTAAGCTAATTGGACGATAGTTACTGGGTAGTGATTTGCTGCCTTTTTTTAATATCGGTGTTACATTGGCTAGCTTCCACTGACTAAGTATTATAAGGAAAACCAAGAGGATACCATCTACTTATTTGATATCTATGGGATAATCGCTATTCTGAAGGAGAAACTTGGTAACTCAGAAGGGCAAATCGGTCCGAAATAAAGAAAGTATCGGGTGTTAAATTGCCGCACCTGACTTTGCCTACCTTCGCTGGCGACCCCACATTATGGACGGGATTTTCGGATATATTTAGATGTGTGGTGCATGACAGAGCTGATTTTCGTGCGATTCAAAAGCTGACATACTTAACCCTCAACCAGCGGCTCTCGACTTAAGTAGGGTGAGAGAACCATGGCCTAACCAGCGGGTCTCGACATAAGTCGCAAGGGATTTTTAGCACATTATCGGCTCTGAGAGAGAGTCCACGGGGTGGGAGGACTGCAGGCGAGCTCTGACCGCTTGGCCCGAGCCAAGAAAGGTTACTGATGTGTGTTACACATACCTACACCTCCCTCGCCTCCCTAGACAGGGTAAAGTCTCGGGAAATTACCGTGTTTTAGAGTTTTTGTACTCGCGTTGCATCATCGTTGCTAGCGAACCCGTTGTCGTATAAGGATGATTCAGGTGTCATTGGAAAGCTCTATTATCGCCCTTTCACGGATACATAATTGTATTACGCTCTGGCTCTTGTTTATGCATGAAAAGGAGCATGGAATGAATCTTGTTTAGGGTAAATCTGCCCGCCTGCCAGGTAGTAAAAGTTACAAATGTCCTCTGTCCGACAAGGGTTAAGAGGTCAGCTACAGTGAGACGCCTATAAACTGATAGAAGGCTTTACGGTTGAGGGTACAAGCTATGCCCCCACCGTAGAATTGCTTCAGGAGACCTTCGGGCATCCCGACAGAGTAAAAGCGGCGCACATCATGAACTTTCATGACTTTGTCTGACCTAAATGTCAAGCAGCACAACTAAAGGCTTTTTACGCCAATATGGAAAGTATGATGCGGTCTATGACTAGTCAAAAGGTAAGTTTAGAGAAATTTTGTGTGGTTACACTATTGAAAAAATTGCAATCACCAGTTAAGGAGACCGTTAGGAAGGAGATGGGTGACCAGAGTAAAGATTATAAGACTTTTACATAGTGTTTTCAGGCAGAACTCTACAACATGGTGGGTCAAGATACCCCTGTGAAAGAATTTCCTATGGCTACAACCACATTCACAACAAATATAAAAAATTGAAGATGTTCGAAGGACCGTTTATCATGTGGTTATTATTGGAGGAAATACACTGTAGAATTGATGAAACCACACAATAATATATTTACCTTGTTGCCTGGACGTAGGCGATGGGATAGGGTTAATGTGGAGTGGAACTAGGCAATAAGAATGGCGGTGGCGTTGGTGATAACAAGGGATGAACAAAGAAGAAGTTTAGAGGATAGTTAAGGACAGAATGGGGGCCTCTAGACTTAAATTATAATGAGGATAATAATAGATGATCGGTGAATTGATGGGAATCTACGTTGAGGTTAGTTCTAGCGTACTAATGGAAAGGGATGAGAGAACAAGAAAATAGTTACTGTCGGCGGTGGTGTTTTGAGAGCGAGTGAGGTTCCAAACAAAATTTAAGGGAACCTTGCTTATTCACGCGTGCCCAAACAGGTCGGGAGAAATTTTCCCTTCCCGGAATTTATTACCTAGGCTTATAGGAACGATATATTACTACTTAATATCTAATATCGAACATAATTCAATATTTTTCCTATTTATACTAAATCATATTATGAATCTTATTCCTACAAACTTATTACTTAACCCTCTCCGTCATATATGACGCGATCGCGTCATATGGGCGAGTGGCCAAAAACGCTCATATGACGCGATCGCGTCATTTTGCTATAATCCAAATTATCAAACCCATTAAGTATTTCAAAAACTTCAATGAGCTGACCTCGTAGTCTGCATGTCTCCAATGGGAAGAGATCACGAGCTCTCAACCGGTCCTCATAGCTCATTCTTCTAAGCGATGGAATAAGCTTTGTAGCTCTAGCTTGTACTCGCTCTAGTCACTATGGAGACCAGAATTGAACAACATACTCAAGGAGAGGCCATATCAGAGCGTTGTAAAGTGTGAGGACTATTTCCTTTTTTCTATACTTAAATTGCCTCTTAACACCTAACGAGCGGCCTAGGCGGTAAATAATATGTAGCCACCAGCGGGGTGTTTTTAGCCAAAATAGGGCTGTTTACGTGAACATTTTCATGCCTAAATAAGACCCAGAGCATAAAACAAGCATCTATCCCTGAAAGGGCATAAACAGAGCTTTCCAATGACACCACAACGATCCTTGTATGACCGCTAGTTTTCTTGCAACAATCGCGCAACACGAGTGCAAAAACCATGTAATTCGGTACTTTCCCCATACATTTCAGTATGTAGCGAGTGTGAGAGGGTGGAGGAGGGTGGGATTCATGTCAGTAGGCCCGCCATGGTGGTCTGGAGCAGTCATACGCTCGCTACTCTCCTGCCACCACTTGTCTCTCTCTCTCAGCAACATTAAGTGCTGAAATTGCCACACGACCTATGTCGCGCACCGCCAGATAGTCCAAATTTATTTAACTCGACTTATGTTGCGCGCCGCTAATGAAGGGTTAATATAGCCCAATAATTTATGAGCTTTTTCTCTACTTCAATGCACTGGTCGACAAACTTTAGGTCACTGCTAATCAGAACACCCATATTCTTTTCCAAGTCAGTCACTTCCAGAGGACCCAATAGTAAATAGCCTGAATTGGGGTTTGCTTGGCCGATATGCATAACCTTGCACTTTTCCAAGTTTAGAGGCATCTGCCATGTCTCCGACCATTCACCCAGTCTGTTTAGGTCCTATCTGAGCTGTTCAACCTCTTTGGGGTCTTTCACATTCATTCCAAGCTTTATGTCATCTGCAAACTTGGAGATCACACTCAACAGACCAATATCGATGTCATTGACATGGTATGATAAACAGTAGTGGGCCAAGGACTGATCCCTGTGGAACTCCAGAAGTGACTGGAGTCCACTCAGATGAAACTCCATTGATTACCACTCTTTGTTATCTATCTGTTAGCCAACTTTCTATATAATTTGTGACCTCTGTATTGATACCTAGTGCACTCACTTTTGACATTAGCCTGCAATGAGGCACTTTGTGAAAAGCTTTTTGAAAATTTAAGTAAAGGATGTCTATGGCTCTACTTTTGCCATACAAACTCAGCATTTCATGGAGAAATTTCAGCAAATTGGTAAGACATGATCGATGTCGCTTGAATCTATGTTGGGAATCTGTAATTAAATTGTGGATTTCTAAGTAGTCAACCATCTTGTCTACTAGTGTCCCTTATAAGAGTTTTACTATGATAGAAATCAAGCTAATTGGCCGATAATTCTTGGGACACTCGTGATCCCCTTTCTTAAAGATTTGGGTCACATTGGCCAGATTCCAGTCTTCAGGGACTTCTCTATTTTCTAGTGATTTATTGAAGATGTCTGCCAAGAAAGGTGCGATTTCATCTCGCACTTCTTATACAACTCGGGGCAGAAAGTTATCTGGGCCGGATGACTTGAACCTATTTAACTTATCTATTCTTTTTGCTACCTCCTCTGGGGTACATCTAATTATGCTAAGAACTTCACCCTCATACACTAATCCTGGACTTGGCATGTCACTGGTATTTTCTCTTGTGAATACCGAGGCAAAATAGTCGATTAGGGATTTAGCTATATCATTGTCAGAAGGGTGAAGTTGGCCTGTTGGGCACTTTAGAGGTCCAATGCTACTTTTGAATGGCTTCCTGCTGTTCACATAGCTGAAGAACTCTTTAGGACTCTCTTTGTAGAGGGCTGCAACCCTTAGTTCTTCATTCCACTTTGCTTCCTTTATAAGAGATTTCACTCTTCTACTCATATTTTTGAAGGAATCTAAATCTCTTTGGTCTCGACTTCTTTTGGCCTTTCTGTATGCAACCTTTCTCTTTCTAATTGCTGAAGCTATGTCACTTGTGAACCATTTTGGTTGGGTTGAGCCTGATTTGGTAAGTTTAGTAGGAACAAATGCAGCTTGGCGATCCGTAAACTGCTGTTTGAATGAGCACCATATCGCATTAACATTCTCACCCTCAAGTCTGATCTGGGATAAGCTTCCCCGAAGGCCTTCAAAATTTGCACAACGGAAATCTAGTTTTGCACTCTGAGGACTGATGGGTCTGCTGCTAAAGGTGCGAAGAGAGAAGCTAACTAGATTGTGGTCAGTATATCCTAGTGATTCCCCAACAGATAGTCTGGTCACACTTTCATCTTCAGTGGTGAACACAAGATCTAGTATACTGTTCTCTCTGGTTGGCTCGTTCACCCAATGGGTCAAAAGGTTATCGCTAGTGAAGTCCACAAGCCACCTACCTTCAGTATCGGCAGGTCTTGCTTCCCAGTTTATTAGGCACTTGAAGTCACTTAAGATCACACTGGTTTTACCCTCGATAAAAGCACTCAGTCTTGTGTACAGAAGTTCATCCTTTTCAACTTTTGATGAGGAGGCCTGTACACCAGAACAATCCTATAGATAGAGTTACGTACATTAAAATCTACTCCAAGCAGTTCATGTTCTTATCTGATCTTGCAGTCAATTGGGTTTAGAACATTTCTGATGTACACAAGAATTTCGCCCCCTTCCTGCATGGTTCGGTCTTCGTGGAACATTCTATATCCAGGTATTTCAAATTCCCCAACATAATCTCTGGTGCCGCTATGAATCCAGCATTCAGTGATAGCCACTACATCGAAGCATTTTGTTCCTAATTGACCTGACATTAAATATTACTACCTTAGGGAGATTCAGGTTTTTCTTAGAACCCTCTAGTTTACCCTGTTTCCCGAAGAGAAAGGGGTCTCCGGGGTAGGGCCTTTTCTTGCACACTATTTCCCTGCACACTATCAGAGGTGTTGCAACTCCCTGCTTGGTGAATCCTCACCTGAGGTAGAAGAACCACTATCTAGTGGTTCAGAAATTGGCAACTGAAGTGTAGAGTCTTGAGGGAGTTGCGAGGCATCTCTCAATCTACTGGAGAACTCTGCCATTTGTTAAGAGGCATTCTTGTTCTCTGAGGGACGAACTCCTTTTGTGGGACCTCTTTTTGGAAGTTTGAGATCAACTGTTGGTGAGGGTTTGTACTTTTCCTGCTTCCTACATTTTTGCTTGCCCTCAGCAACCTATAAAGATGGTGATGTAGGAAATCACCAAGCTTGATTTTACCGCTAGAGCTTAAGTGCACACCATCACGGAGGTAGAGGTTGTGCTTCCCATAGAACTCTTCAAAGGGGTCGACAAATCTCACCCCTTTCTGGGTACACAGGTCAGCTTACCTACGCTTTAAGCCAATTGCTATGCTGGTAGCAGAATCCCCTCCACATATCCTGGGCAAAATACCAAGTATCATGCTTCTGTCTGTCTTGGGTCGGAATTCATCAGCCAGAGTCATGACCTCTCCTATTATGGACTCTGTGGCACCGGCTTTATTTATTTTGAGAAACAGGTCATTACCACTGACCTGGAATATTATTGTCGTCCCCTTTTTCTTGGACCAGACTGTTTTCAATTTCTTTGTGATCTGGGATGTCCTAGCACCTGCGAGGCTCTTCACCTTTCTCACATCTCGGCTAACTTAACAAAGTGAGACTCTTGGCCTTTGACCTGAGAACCCCCAATCAAAATGGTTTTCTTCACTTTGTCACTAACGACACCAAACCTGTTTGACATGTTACGTTTGGTCTCTTTGTTGTTTGAATGATGCATAGTAGGCTTTACGTTTCGCTGCCCACTCTGCACTTGACGATCCTTTTTTTCTCTTTCTGTGAGGACTTAGGGAAGTCATACTGTCTTTTTGCATGGTATAAAAGAATGCTTTTTGAATTGAGGTATTAACCTCATATTTCTGCCTGGTCTTTTTTTCTTTTAGTGTTTGACCTCTCTCCAAGCATAGCGAGGGTCATTAGCACTAGCTGTAGCAGGAATCGCAGCCTCTTCTGTAGTTCCTGGTTCAATTGTTGCCTCCTAGACTGGCATTATATTCTTATGTTGCTTACTTGCACCTGCATGATTTGTGTTGGTGTTTGAAGTAAGAGCTGCCACTCTCTCAATAGCTTTATTTCTAATGCCCCTTTCCCACTGGTGAGACAAGTCACGATTTTCGTCGCCGACACCAATAAATTGGCACATTCGTGACATGTCTCAACACCTCTCATGAAAAATCGTTTGACTCTCAAGGCCTCTCAAGGGCCCTCGCGGGTCGTCGCAAATGTTCGGACAGTTCAAAATTTTGGACGAGGACTCACGAGGATTGGTTACCCTCGCAAGCATCGTCGAGCATCGCCGAGGGAGCTGCTAGGGTTTCTGCGATCATCTGCGACATCGGCGAGACATCGCGGAGTTTGTCGCACAAAAAAAATAGTTGAAATTTTCCAAAACGTTGCACGACGGATTGACGATGCTCTTAACATCGACGATCATCACCGATTTCCTCGTCGATTAGTCGTTGACGTGCGCACGAATACTCGCCGAGAGTATACCCACCAGGGGTATGCTCCGCACGAGGCATGCGAAGGGCCTTGCGACGTAGCGGAATGCTCAAGACACACCTGCCGAGGCCAAAGCGCACCTTCGCCGAGGTGGGTAAAAATGATTAGGCCTATAGTGAACCGGTCAACCCTTTTTTCTATGCACCTCTCGTGGGGGGTTCACCTGTTTTTTTTTTTCTTTCTCTCCTTTTCTCTCTTTCTCTGGTTTGTATCCATTCAGCCCCATTCAGCCAACTGTTTTAAGACGTTTATCCCCATCCAAGTATCGATATCTTCCTGGCAAGCGATAGCGAACCAGTATTATATGGAGAACTCCGGCTTCGCCGGAGACATTTTTCTGTCGAAAAATTTACAAATTTAGCTTGCTCTCAAAACAAAAATATATATATGTTGGCTCGCTACCGCTCACCATGAAAATATTGAAACCTGGATGGGGGTAAACGTCTTAAAACAGTAGGCTGAACGGGGCCGAACGGATACAAGGCAAAGAGAGAGGGAGAGAAATAGAAAACAAACAAAAAACGAGGAGAGAGGGAGAGAAAGAGAAAACAAAAAAAGGCGAGGTGGGCTCAATTTTTAAGCCGTAACGCAAACATTGAGCCCACCTCGCTGTTTTTGGTTTTCTCTTTCTCTCCCTCTCTCCTCATTTTTTTTTCTATTTCTCTCCCTCTCTCTTTGCCTTGTATCCGTTAGGCCCCATTCAGCCAACTGTTTTAAGACATTTATCCCCATCCAGATGTCGATTTCTTCCTGGCGAGCGATAGTGAACCAGCATTATATGGATGAATTGAAGCCTGTGCCTTTTAATTATTGTGTTAATATTAATTACTATGTGCTGTACTGTCCCTGAAAACATAATAAGGGTGGTATTTGTCATTAACCCTTAAAAAGCGGCCCACCACTTAAGTCGAGTTAAATAAAGCTGGACTATGTGGCGGCGCTCGACATAACTCGAGTGGCAATTTCAGCACGTAATGTGGCTGAGAGAGAGACAAGTGGTGGCAGGAGACTAGCGAGCGTATGACTGCTCCAGACCACCGCGGCGAACCTACTGACACAAATCTCAGCTCCCTCCTCCCTCTCTCACTCGCTACATACTCAATTATGTACCGAAAGTACCGAATTACCTGCTTTTTGCACTCGCGTTGCACGGTTATTGCAAGAAAACTATCCATCATACAAGGATCGTTATGGTGTCATTCGAAAGCTCTGTTTATTCCCTTTCAGGGATAGATACTTGTTTTACGTTCTGGGTCTTATTTAGGCATGAAAATGATCACGTAAACAGCCCTATTTTGGCTAAAAACACCCCGCTGGGCGGTACACATAAATAAACCGCATAAGCCGCTCGTAAGGTGTTAATATGATAAATTTCACATGAAAAAAAAAAAATATATATATATATATATATCCCCGCCGCTGTAGGCCTACTCCCTCCCCTCCCCTCCCGGTCCTGGCCTCAACCCCGACCCTGTTACTGTGATGATTTATCCTCCTTCATTCACTGTCCCCCCCTTCACTCACTCAACCATCTTGTACTACCTCTATAAACTCCTCAGAATCAGAGTCTCCTATTTGATGCTGCCAATCTATATTCGGAAAATTAAAATCCCCCATAATGCACACATTGCTAAACCTTGATGCCATTTTAATTTCCTCCCATAATGACGTTCCGTCATTTCTACTCATATTTGGCGGTCTATACATAACTCCAATAACTATGGTCTCACTACCTTCGTTAACCTCTACCCAAACACTTTCATTATCGTTATTTAGTCTAATACCTGATTTAATACAGCTTTTTAATGTACTCCTGACAAACACTGCTATACCGCCATCCCTCTTACTTGTTCGGTCATATTTAAACAAACTATATCCTGGTATATCAAATTCTGCTAAAAAATGCCTGGTTTCTGTATTAATCCACGTTTCAGTTAGCGCTATTATGTCTATATTTTCTTTGCTAACAAGGGCTCTAAGTTCGTTCATTTTGTTACATAGACTCCTACTCCTACTCCTACTCCTTACATGTCCCTACAGTGGGACAGGGATCTGCCTTGCTTAGGCCAATCGGCTTTCTGCAGACTCCCATTTTCTTATGTTCTTATATTAGTTTGTGTAATATACTCTCAATTTACTTCTTTTCTTTATACCTAATTTACCTTTGTTTTTTAGCGACATTTCCATCTTCCGTTGCACCATCACTACTATCATTTGCATTATAGTCATCATTTTTAGCATGAGACTGAATATCCTTATCGCTTTCGCCTGACGCTAAAATTGTTCCATTTAACCTCTCATTTAGAGGCAGTCCAAAGAAGAATGACCAAAAAGATACATAATATTAGAAATTTATCGTATGAGGAGAGGTTGAAAGTCTTAGGCCTGCACTCACTAGAGAGACTAAGATGTAGGGGAGACATTTGATAGAGGTATTTAAATGGATAAAAGTTTTAAATAAGGGCGATATAGATGAGGTAGTAAAGCCAAAGAACGGCGACATAACCCGCTCAAATGGTTTCAAGTTAGATAAGTTTAGATTTAAGAAAGATATAGGAAAGCACTGGTTTGGAAATAAGAGTTGTTAACAGGTGGAATGCACTGCTCAGAACAGTAATTAGCTCAGAAACAGTTGAAAGCTTTAAGCATAAGTTGGATTCCCATATGGGCTGGGTGTGAATGGGAGCTGCGTCATGTGGGCCGCATGGCCATATGCAGTTTCCCGCGATCTTATGACCTTATGTTGTTATGTAATTGGGGTTGGGTGTGACAGGGATCTGCCTTGTGTGGGCCGATCGGCTTTTTGCACACTCCCATTTTCTTATGTTCTTATGTTCTTATGATGTTGATAAGCCTTGTGCTACACCCTATTGATAATGCCAACTATTGAACACACTTAAAAGTGTATGTTATTTGGTCTCTATATAATCTGTGAATCATTTCCGATATGATGGAATTAAAGATTTTTTTTCCACCAACTCATAATCAGCAAAAACGACACAAATGTCAATTAAAACATGTTACAATATTTCACAATCATTGTGTGTATGCCGTGGGAAAATAAAAATCTATCAAACGTAAATCTTCTGGTGGTCTCTGAAGCTCAGCGCCGCCTCCCACAGCAAGATGGAGGGGAGGGTTGAAATATTGTGTAGACTATCTTATTTATTGTTTATCTATGTGCTGGAAGGATATTATATTTTTCAAGTCCATCACATTAGAAATGATTCAAAGATTACAAAAAGTCCAAATAAGACATAGTTATGTTAATGTATAAGGGAGTTAGGTAGATGCATTAGAGAGATAGATAGATAGAAAGAGAGAGTTGCAGAGGGGAAGTGAGCGATAACTATTATGAGACAGACTTAATTGGTTCTGAAAAGACAAAGTAGACATTTTTATTGACTCTCTTTTTCATGATATTATTTGTGTGCTAGAAGGATAATAAGGTCCATAAGAACACGTACATCGCTTTTGCGTAGATGCGGCATATGTCTCACCATCTCTAAATTTTACAGGTTATCGAGGTTAATGTAGAATGAGCTCTGGGGCCGTGTCAATGTCTTTATATACAACAAAAAAAGTTTGGGGGGTTGTGGGTGGGTGGGGGCATGTTTACTTGACCCATTGTAACGAGATATGGGATGGGTGTGGGGGCTATTTCCTTGACCGATTGTAACGTGATATGCTAATTCCACTCTGCAATTAGCACATTCACGTTACATTCGCTCAGGTGCGCACACCTCGCCGATCTTGTTCGGACACCTCGGCTACGTATCTGCGATGGCAACGCCGATGATCGACGAGGAATCGTTCATTCATCGCAAGAATTTGTGCCTTTAAAAAATAATCTTATCACCTCGCCGAAGTAAACGCCGAATCATCGCTTGAATCGCCAAAGACGTCGCAGAGCATACGGCGAGTTTTCTTTCATCCTCGCATGATTTCGCAAGATATTTTTGAAAATGTGACATGCCTCGCAGAGGTCACGACGAAACATCGCTCACTTCGCCGATAACGTCGCAGAAGGTCGGCGATTGCGTCGCTGACATCGGCGACATCTTCGCCGAGTATAATTTGTCATCTATTTGAAACGGTCAAAATCGTGAACGTTGCACGTATTCTTGCGAATTTGACAAAACGAAGTCATCGGCGACGAAAATCGTGAGTTGTCGCACCAGTGGGAAAGGGGCATAAGGCTATCTATAATCTTTAGCGACTCTTCTATTTCTTTTCTTACTTCAGAAACTTCTTTCTTTAGAATTGTATTTTCTGTGTCTTATTGCTATAAGTTTTCCTTAATCCCAGCTACCTCACTCATGAGTTTGCCTTCTATCTCACAAAAGAGACAGAGACTATCATGGTGGAAAACTAATGACCAATACAATGCTATAAAAAGGGGGTTGATGGTGAATTATTCCCGCCTCATCTGCATCCGCCTATGCCTATTCGTCAATGGTGTTCATTCTGTTCTAGATTCTGACTTTGTTATGCCTGCCACACTAAACCAAATGTCTCCCCGAGGCCAGACAGTCCCAACGTGCCGCAGCTCCCAACTGAGCAGCAGTCGTGTCCTAAAGACACTTATTATCCGAAAGGAGTGACAGCGATAGCCTGAATCCTTACTAAGCACTACTAACCACCTTCTAATGGCCAGACTCAAGAATCAAGTTATCGAGGGATATTACACTTATTCCAGTAGACAACCCGGGTATTTTAGTTGGCCTGGCAACCAACATGGCACTAAAGCACTCTCACCTAAGATCAAGCCAGCCAGAAGCACCATAGAACGGTCACAGGGACTGGTCAAGCATTACACGTTAGGAGTGGGCTTATCGGGGCACTGCAGCCACACTTCATTTATCGATCCCCATCGCCTGGAATTTCTCCAATTCCAGTCTTTCATAACCTGCAAGGGTTAAATGGTGTTATTAATTGAGGTGTCCAAAGCCTCTCTTCCCACGCATGAGGTACAGTAGGGTCCTTAATATTACCGTAAGTTAATTATGTGTGTGTGTAAAGAATAGGGAAGAAGTCTTATAACTAGACCTATAGTCGGAGTAGATGTAGCTCGGATTCGCAGGGACGCTATTCCCTAAAAGACTAACCCCGTCTCACGAGAGAGAGAGAGAGAAATTTAACGATAATGGCACAACAAATAATAACAGGGGTAATCCAATTACTTAAACATTGTGGGAAAGTCTAAAACTGGATAAAGGAACAAGTAAGGAGAGGGAAGGAGACGACACATGATTAATTCAATCACACACACACACACGCGCACACACACACACACACACACACACACACACACACACACACATATACACGAACTAGTTTACTTTCTTGCCTTTACAACCAAACAAGGCACTGGAAGGTCGAGCATATATTCTTGGAGGATTGCAGGAATTTTAGCTGCTGTGGCCTGGAGACAGAAACACAGAGAGGGAGAGAGTGGATACGGTGGAGAGGATACAGTGCCTTACTCACAAACATACCGGAGTGTGTGGCCTCCAATCATGGTCAGGAGATCTTTCTCCCAACCTGTCCGACATTAACATAGTTATGTGTATTGTTCCCTTTTCAGTGGTCAATCATATTTGATGGCATATTGAATCATAATTTTAACATAACATACCGAAAGTACAAGCAGACTGTAGAAGGGGATTGTCATAATTATGGACTAAATATGAATTAATTACAAATTCATAATTATACACATTATTAAACAAAGATATACGTGGATTAGCGTACAGATAATAAGCAAGGAAGACCGCTTGACATACGAACACATACACTGTGATGAAGCTCTCAATAGATAGGAAAACAAAGTTAAGCTGTCAAACACATAATTGACGAGAGAGGTAAACAAAAGCACAGGCAGATACAAAACTGTCACGTGGATAACTAGTGCGCTACAGACAAACGCTATGTGTGAAACTGATACCAACGACAAACTTAGGCATTTAGACTTGTAGCATCCGCTCAAGATTGAATATGGCAAGCACAATTCTTAGTTTATTATATTGGAGAACAAATATATCAAGTTGTGTAGGTATACAATAAAGGGAAAATCACGAAAAGCAGCAATACAGAACGAAACAAAAGCATAAAAAGGCTATCAAGGAAAATATGCAAACATTATAGGTTTGATTCCCAAAGGGAAGTAGAGAAAACCTAATATTTAGTAGGGACCCCAGAATCATTGACGATGTTGCCTATTAGTATAATAGTCTCCATTCAACACCAACGTCAGTCGTTTGAATCAACCGCCGCGGGGAAGAAAGAGATTCATCTTCATAAGTGCAACGCTACTTCTCTTTTCAGATCAGATCAGATGAAGTATTGAGGGATAAACCTTTGCAACGGCACCTCTTATTTACATTCTACTTTTCCTATTTCTCTGAAGCGTGTAGAGAGGGGAGAAGGGGTGTTGGAGAGAGAGGAAGCTGTTGGAGTAGCTTTGTTATGTGTGTTTAGTATGTATACGTCGTCAGGATGTTCCCTGACTGGGTGCGAACATGTGAAACATGCTAGGATGTACTACCACACCCACTAAATGTCCGCCGTGGCAGGGATTCTATCCCGGATCTTGCAGATTCACACGTGAGCGTGCTCACCACTCGACCACCACAGCTCTTTTTATGGTGTCGTCATATTGATCGGGTACCCACTACAAAAAAACTTCGTAAAAAATACGAGAACAAAAAAGGAAAAATAATTTCCACTTAACACTGTTATTCACAAGCTTCCCACATTTGGTGGATTTTCTTGCGTTGTGGCTTCTTACCGCCTCTCGCCAAGCGCAACAATTCGTCCTTCAATGATATATCAAGATAACTCAAAAATATCAGCGAATTGGAAGGGGATGGCTGGGTGGGACGTCGTCGTCAATGATTCCGGGGCCCCTACTAAATTTTGGGTTTTCTCTACTTCCCTTCGGGAATCAAACCTATAATTTAATAGTGCCCCCTTCATCATTGACGACGTTCCCTGAATTCCAAGACTGGAGGGAGACATTCGTAAATATCAAACTCTCAATAACCGCATGGTTAAGTCAAGAAACCTCATAACAGGAAAAAGAAATATTAATTGTTTTGTTGTGCATACAACATTATAAAATATGAAAGCAGTGCGTTGCTTCAAGGAAGCCTGCTCCAACAACAGAGTCCTCATGCATAAGGTGTTTGTTGTACCGGGTGAGACAGAGTTAGAAGCAACAAACCCTTCATCATCCCGACCCTGCACCTATACTGAGCTCAGCTAGGTTCCTGGGTGTAGTCATATTGACCAATATAAAAACTACTGAAGCTAGTGCAACTAGCCAGGAACATACTGGGGTCACATCTGACCCATATCGACCTTCTGAGTCTAGTGCGACTCGCCTAGAAATTGAAAATGATATAACTGTAGGAAAAAACAATTCTATATTATTCATAAAACATAAGCTGGACAGTTAGACAATGGACAAATTTACAGAGTCACATTGGACCATTTGTAATCTAGTGCAACTAATCTCGAAAAACATTCTTTTATTAATCATAAAACATGAGCTTCAATTAAGCTTTATAATCTAAATTCTCAATTTTTTCTAAACCAAGTAAACTGAGCTTCAGGCTCATACGAATCTAATTTTGGGGGGACAGCCCGGCGTAAACAGCGCCTAGCTAGCCTATACTAACTTGTAATCCTGTGTAAGGGGGAGTTCCTCTCTTGTACTGGGATCCACATATCCCCCCCCCCTTTTTTATGAAGCCCTAAAGGGCGTAACTATCACAGTCCTAACAACTAGGAATACAAGGCAGAACTACCGGAGTGTGTCTATGGGCAGACTTACGACAAATGTCGTAAGTCCCCCCCGTATAGGGGGACCGACCCGCGTTAATGCGGGTGGGAACCTTTTGGTGACCGCCTCTCCGTACTAGTCATGTTTGTGGCTAGTATTACATTATTGTTAAAGATTGCAAGCCGGCGGGCGGGTGCCTCCGGCTATCACTATGTCATTGAAATGTGAGATGGACACTCCGAGTGCAGATCCACCGGGGAGTTAACGTTTTTTTTTATAGAACCAACTCTGGGTGGCGGCAGCAGTCTCCCTTCTCTGCATAATGAGTTAGTCTCCCTTCCCTTATACAGAGGGTGGTTATCGGGCTGTTATGCAATGCCATGTGAGGTAAAGCCGCATGACTTCCTCTCCGGCATGCTGTTGTGTGGACCGGTTCCGGCCAGTCAGACCGAAGACATCATGGGGCGCAGCCCCCCGTGGGAACTTAACACTTGGTTGAACCTTGAAACCCTATTGCGCTAGCATGGCCGAGGGAGGGAGGAAGACCGAGGGGGAACTGAAGAATCCGGAACCGTAGTCCTAAAAGTATAAGTATTTTAACCAAAGAGCCGGAGGTGAACCCGTCCGCCTGCCGCTTGGATTCGTCAGGGAAAAAACCTATTGGATTGTCTTGTCCTTTGAGCGCAACATTACTCTTACATCTCGCTCCGTCTGTTTATCTATGATTCTCGCAGTCAAGACAGGGGAGAATAAGATCCTATAGTAAGCATTCACAGGTAACCCTTGAGCCATACCGAGTCTGAGTAGCTGACGTGACCGGACTGCCTCAAACAAGGCTGTTCGAATTTCCGTGAGTGTTCTAGTCGGGGTAGGGAGGAGGTATTGTTGAAAAACTTTAACTACTTCCTGGGCCCGTGGAGAGGGATTAGGCATCGGTTGATCAATAGCCTGGGTCGTGTCTCTAGTTAACAGGAAGCTAATAAACGTCCTGCGGGCCTTATCTCTGACCAGAAATTCTCGTTGGAGATCAATAGGTTCAGGAGTAATGAGTGGCAAAGGAAAATCTTCCGCTGTGAATTGAGGGGCTATCAGAAAATAAAAAAATAGGGAACGGAACGCCGCCCGGTCGTTGTGCTAGCCAGTCAAAATCGGTAACGGGGGGAGGGGGAATTGGGGACAAGGTATTGGATGTAATATCTACAGCAAATTGTTGCAGTTCCTGATCCCACGTTGCCCACGGCCCATCGCCCACCTCACTCAGATTCAGCTCCCTTTGGTCTTTATGTGGACCACATCTGTGAAATTTGGGAGAAGGCTCCCTCTGTGTATACAGAAAACGACAACCAGTAGAGCTACATCGTTTATGGCAATCAGGGCAAATGGGAGTGTCTGGGTGAGAAGGATCCTGGACCGGGGAATCCGCCGGAAGAGGAACCAGCAGGCATGGGTTGTACACAAAATATTGAAAATTTGCCGGGTCAGGTCTAGCATATATAGGAACCTGTATGACTGTACCGTTAGCATCTTTTGCCCTAAAGACATGTTTACGGTTGACTTCAATAGCGCACTCCACCGGCACTGGGACCTCCCCTTGTGTTGATTTATGGCCCTCTCCTTGTGTCACTGCCGTGACCAGAAGCCAGAGCCTGCCTGGTGTTTTGTGGCCTGAGAATGGGGCGGGACACCCGGCAGGACTAGGGGAGCACTGGGGTGTGAACTGAGGGTGGAAGAGGGACCCGATGGGTTACTCACCATATGGGTCCTGTCTACCGAGGGGGATAAGTAAGGTTGGATATCATCTGAACTCACAGAACTATTGTGGCTGAGGTGTTCCTTACTATGAACTGACTCAGTATCTAACCTATTCAAGGGGGATCTAAGGTTGGGAGGAACAATTGACCAAGCATCCGTCGGTAGTCCTTGCTTGGGGCGGCCGACGGAAGGGAGAACTATATTGGTGGGCTTGAACGCACCCTCGAACTCTCGGTCTCCTAACCCTAGGAGTTGCTTCGAGGTAAAGGGACGGACTAATGGGCCTGTCCACGAAGCTAGGGTAACCTTTACGGCCCATGGCTGATGCTCTTGCCCCGTAGGTCGGGAATTAACTGGTCTGTTTAGCGCCGGGCCGTAGGCGGCAGGTATCCAATTATGCGTGTCGTTGCTGGCCCGGCGGATGGGACTGCCGGAGAGGGAATGCCTATATTGATATGAGAGGGGGCGTAGATACACTGTGAGGTGGTCCCAGTGCCCGAGTAGGGGCCTGACCCTGCTTAATGGCACACTGACTGATGACCTTCTGTAACAATTCATTTATCTGCACAGTCGTTAACTTTATGGGAGTGGTTTGTTGAGTTAGCCTAACTTGTTGGTCTGTCAGTATCAGAGTGTCAGCCTGTTTGAGAGTGGGCGTGTGTGTCAGAGGATTGTTCATCAGTGTTTGACTGCTCCTAGCCGTAGCCGGGTGGAGAGAACCGTAAGCCAGTGACTTCTGGTCACGCGGCGGAGGTGTTACCGGGTTGGTTGCATCCTGCGAACCCACATTCTTAAGGGCGGCCGTCAAGCCGAGCTGGTCCTCAGGAGGAGCCAGGAGTGTCGCGTGAGACCGTATGGTCGTAACCGCATTTGAAGTAAATGCACCCGGAGACTGAGTAGAGGTCTGAGCCATGTTGGCTTGCTGAGCCTGTTTGTTTGACAATACTAACTTGGAACCTTGGAGCCTAACGTGTAGAGTTTGTCTAAGTCTAGTGGCAGTGTGAGAGAGGTCGGCGTCCGGCTCGAGGAGACTGGGACTAACCCCCTGCATCCCCAAGGCAGCCGCCGGACCTTCCAGCTGTGATCCTGTGAGATCTATTTGCGTAGAAGTAGGAGTTTCATTAGAAAGTAACACACATCGTGGTGGGCTCGAGAGCCGGCGGATCTTGTCAGGCAGATAGTCTGTGCTGTCCATGCGCCTTAGTTTGCCCGCCGGGGGAGCCGGGTGAGCAGGATGGGGGCATTCCGGTGACATCAAGCGGCACCTCTTGGAAGAAGAAGAGGAGCTCTGTGTAGATGTCGTGGATGACGTAGGGGACCCAATGGTCAACAAGGGTATAGGGGAGGTGTGTGACTGGTAAGCTATATGATCATCAAATGAGTATAATTGAACTACCCTCAATAATTCTGGGTTGTCACAAGACGGTTCTTTGTTAGCTACCTGAGAAGCATAGGTCTTAAACTTAGTTTTAACGTCAATGAGAGTGAGTAAGCAGGACATGTCTTGTGTCGCTAGCCATTCTTTGAATAGATCTGAACACACCGGACATGTAAGAGATGCCCACATGAAAGAGTTTCTGTTTAAACATTTAACACACCTGATACACCTGCTATGAGCTGGTAAAGGTATCGAAGACAGGCGGGGGTTGAGCATACTGTACACAAAGGCATGATGCAGAAACTCCTCTCCCCGGCGGGAACGACGCGGTAGCCGGCTGTCCTGAGTGTCCACCTGGAAAGAAAAATTTCCAGGAATCAATGATCATAAGGATATACAGGGAGAATCTCACCTATCCTAACCTCCCGGTGTAAGAAGAATAGGAGGCAACAGCCTCCTTCTTCTTGTTACCCCTAAGAGGGCGTGAATAGCCTCTTCCCATACCCCTGAGTAACATGAGAAGGGGATACCACTGACAACAGAGGGCCACCGTTACGACGTAGGTCGTATAACAGTGAGCCCCCTGGCGGCGGACCGCTCTGTGCTCCATAAAACACACAAGTGGCTGCTAATTCGTTTACCAACTAGGCCGCCGGCACGGCGGGGTAAACGCCATGGAAGTAAGCGTGCCAACTGATGACGAAACAAGTGCATTGTCCGCCGGGGTCTGCTACTCACTGGGCCGCCTGCACGGCGGGGTAAACAACCGTAATATCCCACATCAAAACTTACCAGTTTTAATGACCGGGGGACCCCTAACGGCGGGGATCTTGTTGTTCCGTACACGAAAACACCACCCGCCGGAGGACTTGTTCCTCTCGCAGCCGCCGGAAGGTGGAGGCAAAGTCCGAGGGGCTCAAAAGCACTTTACCAACTAGATTTACATCAGTGTCTGCCGGATCCCAGAGGGACCAGGGACTAGGGGGCAGTGGCGCTGCCACACCCACCGACGCCAAACCCGGAGAGGGAGACACGAGCCCTTGCACACGCCGGCATGGCGAACCGACCCAATGGCTACGAACCTTAGGCCGGCGGGCACAGCAAAGGAAGGGGGAATTGGAGCAAAGCACAGCCGCGAGGAACCCCGACCCAAACTCACGCACTCCCACGCGTGGAACACGTTGCCGGACTCCCAGAAAGTGGCACACTAACCAACAGGGAGACCACAACACACAGGGGACAATTAATGAAAAATAACAGTAATAAAAGAAAAAAAAGACCCCCAAAACTAGATAACCTATAGGCTTATCCGGAAAAAACAGTACAGACTACATGAAGAACCACGAACAATGCCAGAAGAGCACAGAGAAAAACCCCCACGTGGGGCCTCTCACAGGCTCAAATGCCGGAAGACGCCACAACCACATGTGACAATCTTAACCCTGGCGCGTCTGCAACAAAGACAGAGTCCCTAGACTTCCCAAGCTGTACTAAGGAACAGCAAGAACTTTTAAGGAAAGCCTCCTAACTAAGGAAAAAGCAAAAACTAAGACGCATAGCAACAAACAAAAAACACCACGTGTGGTGGAAACAATGAACACAAGGAGTAAGTGCCTAAACGTACCCTAATTTTAACACTTCCTGCGGGCCAACAATAACACAACCCATGCTAGCTAGATACATACAAATGAGAAAAGACTCACTAGAGGAGAGCGAGCGTCGAATGAAGCCGGAGCGCGGGGGTACAAGTGTTGACAGTAGGCCCGCGGGGAAGAGAAGGACGAATTGTTGCGCTTGGCGAGAGGCGGTAAGAAGCCACAACGCAAGAAAATCCACCGAATGTGGGAAGCTTGTGAATAACAGTGTTAAAGTGGAAATTCTTTTTCCTTTTTAATTCTCTTATTTTTTACGAAGTTTTTTCGTAGTGGGTACCCGATCACACACACACACACACACACACTCTTACCACAACCAGAAACACCAATTCCACCACCCATGACTCCTTCCACTTCAAAGTATAACCTACATACTGTATATCAGAGGTATTGGGCCGCGCTTTAGATGTTTGTTGATCCAATATTGCTGGCTGCTATTTTATCCTATGCGTGTTTGTGTGCCTGTGTGCCGGAGATAAAAAGAGAGAGAGAGAGAGAGAGAGAGAGAGAGAGAGAGAGAGAGAGAGAGAGAGAGAGAGAGCAGATATTGGTGCGGCATTCTTTATATAGGCACGTGCATAAGGGTTGTGAAACCGCAAGGTTTGTTCGTTTTATACCCAAGAGAGGTAATTCAACAAATAAGAGGTATTTATCGATGTGTTAGTAATTTTGCATTACTTAAAATAGATACAAAATACCTTGCAAGAATGTTTGTCTGTCTGTCCATCTATCTATCCGTCCGTCTGTGTACTGTGTGTAGTGTGAAGAAGCACGTATTTGGTCAACTCTAACGCAGATTGAAACTTCAAAAACCCACACCGATTTACTGTACCATTAAATGTCCTCATAGATCTCCCTTCGGCCCCAAAATTTAGCACAATAATGATAATCCCAATAAACCTCCCTAATGAAAGTTTAGAAGGATATTGTGTTAAGAATCTGGCCGCGTTGTATTACCAATGTGCAGACCAAGGTCTAGGATAATAATACAATTACAATGTAATATAATGTATGGATCTTGTGTGGAAGCAATATACATCTGAATAAGAATGAATCTCCATCCTAGTTTGCAAGCAGTCCTCATTATGTTAACATGAATTTTGAAAAGTTGACACATTGAATAGAAACACGAGGAGGAGCACTTTATTGACAACGTTTCGCAGATAACTTCTTCAGGTAACTAACATTAATGACCTGAAGAATCTATCTGCGAAACGTTGTCAATAGAGAGCTCCTCCTCAAATGGTGTTTCTGTTCAGTCCTCACTCTATCCAGATCGTCGTTACTCTCCTGTACGTCCTTCATAAATATGGTAATCCAGGTACAGACTCGTTCACTGTCCAAGAATGTGTTTTGAAGAGTATACACATTAACCCTATTTGGTCTGAGGTGGGTCTCCTCCCCATCTCCCCAGTCTAGTTCCATTAGTTTGAATATTTTAAGACACTTCATCCATTTCGTTTGGCGCTAATAAGACGCTTAGGCTAATTCACCTCATTCAGGTGTCGATTTTGTTCTAAGAAAGCGATAACGAGCCTGGAATTTGGAAGATATCTACTTACGGTCAGGATAGTTTTCTTCGGAAAAAGTGCAATTTTAACTCTGGAGGAACATTTATTAGTTTGAAGAAAGTCTGGGAGGGCGATTTTGATAGCACAGGTGACAAATAAATATACATTGCTCGAACCAAAAAACAACAAGCAACATTTTCATTAGATATTGAACAAAATATCATAATAACCCCCAAGTCGTCGGACTAGATAGTGTTATAGAAAGTATGCACTACTGTATTAATTGTTTGCACTAAGATTCTAAACGCGCTGTACTCTTGCAAACATAATGATACTCGAAAAATACCTACACACACACACACACCTATCTACACATACATACACAAGCACGCACATGCACCAATAGCTTTCGAAACCCTAACCCAAAACAATTGGCAAATTTATAGAGCTTGTCGTATCAGAGAGAGAGAGACTGTGTGTGTGTGTGTGTGTGTGTGTGAGTGTGTGTGTGTGTGTGTGTGAGTGAGTGGGAGTGAGAGAGAATAACACAGGCATTGACTTAAATACTACTGCCGGCAGTCGGATAAATTGTTTTTTTCTTAATAACTTATAGCTTGGAACAAAATATTCTGACAATGGCGATGGCTTAGCAAATGTA
Source organism: Paralithodes platypus (assembly GCA_032716605.1). Taxonomy (NCBI): domain Eukaryota; kingdom Metazoa; phylum Arthropoda; class Malacostraca; order Decapoda; family Lithodidae; genus Paralithodes; species Paralithodes platypus. Next base: position 63,281,972 of record CM064498.1, on the reverse strand, counting down.
ACTTCATTGCATTTCCAACCCTAACATATCAATGATTTACGTGTAGAATAAAAACGTTGTTTGTCAAATAATTCTGCTAACCATTTTGAAATACAGTAGCCTTGTATGTATGTATGTATATACTCAGGCACATACCCTATTGCTGGGGGTGGCCGAAACGAGACAGAGCCAGAACGGAAACATTTAATGTTCATATTCTCGCCTTAACCAATATTCACTGCCACAACCGTTCTACCAAATCCTCTTTTCCATATTGCGTCACAGATCAATCCTCTTACTTCCCTTATTCCTTCTCTTTCCCCATGTTCCTTTAAAACCCATCCCCCCCCACTCCATCTTCCTCCAAATCTTCCAAGAATCTCCTCTTCCCCCATTTTTCCCACTTTTACCGTGCCACTCAACGGGTATCACTTGTGTAGCTCACTTTTCCCCCGAGGTGGCACACAGATATAGCCAGACAGAGCGGTCAATATATCAACACTACTGTGATAGAGTGCCCCTCAGAGTATCTGCTATATGCCACTCTACGAAGGTATCACTTGTAGTAGCTCCGTTTTCCTCCAAGGTGGTACAAAGTTATAACCAGACAGAGCGGTCAATTACATCAACACTACTAAATCAAGACTACGATACAGTGCACCTCGGAGCAGCTGTTATAGTCTTGTTTTATAAATGTATTCATTTATGTATTTATATTTTTAGCTAGCGAGAAACTGACTTATCCCATTTTAATTACTTAGCTGTTCAAATGTGTGTATAGCCAAATATGATGTTAATTGTGAAAACCTGTTTAGAATATGATGTAAATACATAGCGGTTTCATATTTGTCCATAAGTATCGAGGATTCAACTGCAAGGGAATATAACAGGTTAAAACGAAATTTAGTTTTTTTTTCTTCTTCCAAATTCCATATTGCAAGGCAATTACTCCGATACTGTAGCTTGTGTTCGGAGGAGGGTTGCTAGCCCATCCTCCTATTGTTGTGTATAATGTGTGAGGTGCATATTGAATGATAGCGTAATGTTAATCGTGATATATATTTGCACCCACATTTGGGCGTATTTCTTCCGAACTTTAATATGGTTAGGCTAGGTTAGGTTAAGAGTATGTTAGGTTAGCTTTGCATTAGGTTACGTTATATTTAAGATACGTTAGGTTACCTGAGTGCTGGTTTATAAAATCTGAAGGTGAACAACATTAATGTGCGCTAAACGAATTATGGAACAGCATACTGAAATCCCAACTCTGCTGTGCTATCCTATCTATCGTACTATCCCCCGAAGTTTTCTACCAGGTTCCCGTTTCATGAGGGAAGTGAGCGATACATGCAATACATCTCCTCACATAAGCATAACTACCGGGGCATTCTGATGTTCCCATATTTAGCGATTGGCGTGATACGTGGCACATATTGGTTGTAATCTGGAAGAGTCTGTATGACTGGTTTGACTTGAAAAAAACACACAAACACTTTGGACATAGAGCCTCTCTTACAGCACACTTGTGTTGTACTATTTAATTGGAAAACAAGAGTGGTTAGCTCTTTTATATTTACAGTATATCGAAAGGATTATTATTAATGATTAATTATCTCTATAACTATATTGTTATTCATGTACAAATATGGACCTTACTGCAGAGTGTAGATAATGGGTTGCGAATTACTACAACAATTGATAAGCGCGATATTTGTACCGTACACATTGCAGATTCTATCTTTATCCACTGAATAATTGTATTAATTATAAATGTTTACGTAGGCTATAGTTATCCATCGATCTATGATGATCTCTATTTATCTCGTGTTTTCTCACTCCCTATTTTGTATGTACACTACCAATGTATCTATTATTATGTTCCTTCAACAACCAACTCTACTCCTAAAATCAACACCTTATGCATCGCACCACGAAGACAGTTAAAGGATGGTGGACACTGCCTACGATTTATTATGCAACTTCGAATCCTGCATATCAATCTAAGCATGTACACACATCCCAACTGCAACTCACGTAGGCTATGCATTGTCAGACGCTTTGCTTTGGTTTAGCCACCAATTAATCACCTTCATATTCTGAGTCAATAATTATGTTCTCTTCTCTAGCTGGTTCTCGGGCGATAGTCTTACTCCATAATTTTTGTTTATCTGAGTGAAGGAGAGAAAAGGCAAAGCTGCCTGTAACAAGTGATAGAGACAAATTCAAGGTACGTTAGAGTTAAAATGCTTGGTCACACCGAGCTTGAAGCAGTTTAAGCTATAGTATGAGGGAAACACGTTTTGGCTCTTGACCGATGCCTCTGATGAAATATTTGGAGCTTCCTTGGACCAACAAATCATTGGAAGGGAGTTAACCATAGATTGCGTTAACAATACCCTCAACCAGACGACATTATAAAGCAATATGTTAATTATAACTTGTCTATAGGTCTAATGTTTAACTACAAAGGTTGTGTAAGGTTGGGTATACCGTTAACTTTGGAAATACATTTATACTGAGCTCTACATATCTTATATGGTTCATATCTATATTTCGGCCAACATCCAGTACAGAATTTTAAGGGTTGACAATGCATTGTTTGTGTCTGTCTGTAGCTCAATTAATACGGCTATAAAATGTAATTACTTGTTATATCTACAGCCAACATCTGATTTTCAACAACAATAACAACAAGGACCTGCAGCACGACTGCAGCACCGTTGATTCTTTTAAACTTCGTCTAGACAAATATCTTGCATCAAACCCGTGACTGACTGCGTTTGTAAATTAATAACTTTATTTCATCCCCCCCTCAAATTCATCAAGGATTATTGCGTATATATATTACTAAGACGTTACTCTCTGTTTCCAAAATATACGAAAGATCCCTTACTGTATAACTTTGCTATGTTACTAACCCAACTGTCCCCTACTAACTTCCTTATCCTGCCACGGACATTAGTTCCAGGGAAGTAGTTCCCTTTCCAATGTTACTTTACCCACTCTAGACCACTGTTTGGACACTTGATCCTCAGTGTTTTGGAGGACAAGCAGCCTAGAGGGGTCACTAGACCTATTGTTGTTTGATTTCCTTTGTTCTCCTTTGTACTATGAACTCCATAGTCTACCATCCATTGGCCATCGTGTTCGACTCATGTAAACACATGTTAACACACAAATATCCATTTTTGCACAACAGTAGAATATGTCCGTTGTATGTTTGTAAATTTATATTATCCTTGGACAAAATGACCTATTGTATTATATCAATAGGTCGAGTACTCTTCGCTTATTATTTAATTTCACAGTTCGAAGTTAATCCGGTTTAACCCACGCATAATGCAAGTGAAAGGTTAAATGTATGTAAAACACGTTAGATGAACTTACACATGAATGCATTGTAGTTCAAATGACGCCTAATCCCCTTAAATGTGAAGTTATGATTGTATCCCCCCCAAAAGGCCCATTGTGTACCCCAGTTGCAGTTGAATGAAAGTAATATACCCATTGTGCACAGTAATATACCCATTGTGCACAGTAATATACCCATTGTGCACAGTAATATACCCATTGTGCACAGTAATATACCCATTGTGCACAGTAATATACCCATTGTGCACAGTAATATACCCATTGTGCACAGTAATATACCCATTGTGCACAGTAATATACCCATTGTGCACAGTAATATACCATTGTGCACAGTAATATACCCATTGTGCACAGTAATATACCCATTGTGCACAGTAATATACCCATTGTGCACAGTAATATACCCATTGTGCACAGTAATATACCCATTGTGCACAGTAATATACCCATTGTGCACAGTAATATACCCATTGTGCACAGTAATATACCCATTGTGCACAGTTGTAAATTGTTAGGATTACGCTTAACTCAGACCTAACTTGGCCAGACCATGTCAATTATATGCCATCAAAAGTAAACACATGTGTGTTTATCTTATCTAGGGCAAGTCAGTTTGGATTCAGTGTAAACACAGGTTTAGTATTGTGTAATTGGTTTATTAGAACCTCGTTAGAATATGCTGCACCTGTTTGGCATCCTGGATTAACCCAAGCACAACACAACCAACTAGAAAACATACAGAAAAGGTGTTTTAGGATCATTCTTGGCAACTAAGACTGTATGTAAGTTACGACGCAGCATTAATACCTTTCAATTCACAATCCTTCTATCTCAGGAGAGAAGAACTAACTGTTAGATTTGGACAAAACTTATTAAAATCAGACAAGCACAGACTTCTCTTGCCACATAATGCGTACAATATACATGGTAGGGACACTAAAAGAGGTAGACAATTGTTACAGGCTGTACGTTGTAGGATTGAAAGGTACACAAACTCCTGTATGCCATATATATTATCCAGATTAAACTTGTTGCCAAACAAATGATGAAATTAATGATATGACTTTATGAATTATATTGACAATTATTTTAATCAAATATATTTTATAATAATATTTGTTTGATATTATATCATAGTATACAGGGCATAATTTATTTAGAACAAAATTAAACTTTTAAAATATGATTTGTAAGCCAAGACACAATGTTGTAATGTAGGCCTGTGTGTCATATGTAGGCCTGTGTGTCATATGTAGGCCTGTGTGTCATATGTAGGCCTGTGTGTCATATGTAGGCCTGTGTGTCATATGTAGGCCTGTGTGTCATATGTAGGCCTGTGTGTCATATGTAGGCCTGTGTGTCATATGTACTATATAACTTTCTTGGATAATAAACCATTAATTATTATTATTATAGTATGCAAGTCTATAACAAAACGAAAACAAAGCAACAATAAAAACAAGTAAATGTCAACTATTTACTGTTTTATGTTGTTACTTCAGAGTAAAATTTTGTAGACCCTGAGTAGCTAATTACTGGCTGTATTAATTGGAGGTTTTTAGTTTGTTCCATAGACCCTCATCAAACTTGTAAACATAGCCCCAATGCTCCCCTTCGAGATAAATTTTAAATTTTTCGGTATTTCGTCCTCAATTACATGCTCGCTTTTGCTTGCCAGGAAAAACCGACACCTTAATGGCACGAAAGGTCTTAATATTGGTAACGATATGGAGCGAAAGTTCTTAAAATTGCCAAACTAATAGGGCGAACATCTTAAAATCTCAAAATTAATGGGGCTAAACATGAGTGACAAGGAGGTACAGCAAAATGAAAACTTAATGAATACTGTCTTATTTATCTCCTAGTGTTAACCCTCTCCGACATATGACGCAATTTTGAGCTTATTAGGGATACTTTAAAGCCTTTGTTACCATCATGGGTATTTATAAACCTTTAGTTTAGTTACTTCAACCTCTGTAGTTGTCTTTGAGTTAGCTGTGTTGAGCCTATTGGGGATACTTTAAAGCCTTTGTTACCATCATGGGTATTTATAAACCTTTAGTTTAGTTACTTCAACCTCTGTAGTTGTCTTTGAGTTAGCTGTGTTGAGCCTATTGGGGATACTTTAAAGCCTTTGTTACCATCATGGGTATTTATAAACCTTTAGTTTAGTTACTTCAACCTCTGCAGTTGTCTTGGAGTTAGCTGTGTTGAGCCTATTGGGGATACTTTAAAGCCTTTGTTACCATCATGGGTATTTAGAAACCTTTAGTTTAGTTACTTCAACCTCTGCAGTTGTCTTTGAGTTAGCTGTGTTGAGCCTATTGGGGATACTTTAAAGCCTTTGTTACCATCAGGGGTATTTATAAACCTTTAGTTTAGTTACTTCAACCTCTGCAGTTGTCTTTGAGTTAGCTGTGGGCAGAAAACTAATTTTGGAGAGGTAATTATAGGAGTGAGAGAACTCTATTTCTTATTGCTAATCTGGCAACCTCTACGTCATATGAGCATGAAAGGGTTAATAATACATGATTTTCTCAAATTGTATACATTATTATTAAAAAAATGCACCGGTGTAAGTATTATGCAAAATATAGAGGCAGCTTTGAAAGACAATTGTGTAAACTACAATTTCGTGTACAAGAACAATACATTTTGTAACGTTGTGTTGTACTATCTAAATTTGTAATGCATGTTAATATTGTAGGATGTGGTCAATAAAATATCTAAGTATCTATGAATACCATTCAGTTACATCAACCAAATAGAGGGCTGTGGTGCCTTATGTGTGTAGCTATTAGGCTACTGATCCATCTTTGGGAGTTATTCACACAACCAATACATTAAGAGGATTTATTTGTTTACCTCCTTCTCCCTCATGCTTAGCCCTATTTGTCATGAGATTTTAAGACGTTCTCCACATTAGTTTGGCGATTTTAAAACCTTCCGCCCCATCTATGTCGATATTTAACCCTTTCATGCCATTTATATGTCGATTTTATCCTGGCGAGTGATAGCGACCCTGTAATTTAGTAAGAACTAGCCTTCGTCTGGCTGATACGCAATAGTAAGAACTAACCTTCGGCTGGCTGATACGCAATAGTATATTTTCCCTCTTTATCATTATCCCAAATAACCTACTGAGTATAATTTGTGCAGTGTTTGTAATGTGAACAAACATGAAACAGGCATGCTGGATTATACATTAATTAGAGTGCAATAACACACCATTCCCTAATATGCCTTATCTAATATTATATTTCACAACCATCACAGGTGTTAAAGTTACAATGTTTAATATGCTACTACAATAGTATAGTTTATAATGTTCACGGTCGCAAACGCCTACACAATGATGTATGAGGTCTATCAACAACCAGCCATAGTTTACCATAATTAGGTTGGTGTGTGTGTGTGTGTGTGTGTGTGTGTGTGTGTGTGTGTGTGTGTGTGTGTGTGTGTGTGTGTGTGTGTGTGTGTGTGTGTGTGTGTGTGTGTGTGTGTGTGTGTGTGTGTGTGTGTGTGTGTGTCAGCAGGAACGGTCAGTAAATATGTTGCGGTCATCAGGTTAAATTGGACGAGAATGTCATATAGTTCGCGTGTCCAGTGCTTCAGTGTTTAATCGTATTGAGCCTGGGGGAGGGCTTTTTATATTCTCCCCTGTTTCGCTCCATTAGTTTGGAAGTTTTAAGACGTTTCACCTGACTAGCTTGGCGATAATAACACGCTTTATCCCATTCAGGTATCGACTTTTTTGTGAGCGCTTTTCTAACTAGAAGGTATCTGGAAAGGCGGGTTTGGGGCACACTAATAATGCATAGCTTGAAAATTATATAAACAATCAAAACCGTCAATAATAATTAAACACAATATCACAATAACCTCTAAAACGTCAGAGCATTCTCAAACATTATGAGATAGAGAGAGAGGGAGAGAGAGAGAGAGAGAGAGAGAGAGAGAGAGAGAGAGAGAGAGAGTACTATTAGTATACTTAAGGGATGAAAAGCTTGTCGTATATTTACTAAAAAACAAATACTGAAACAAGAAAATAAAGCACGGCACAAGTTAATAACAGAGGATACAACAATACAAATATATATTGTTTAATCTGTACCGGTGGTGGATGGAGAATAATACCCAAATGACAGTTAAGCGTTGTATTGCCACAACACGACAGTTTCGAATCTCTCTGGAGTCCTCCATAGTCGAAACTGCCAAATCATCACAATAAAAGGGGTTTCTTTCATGTGGGTATATTTTATCCAAACAGATGGTGGTTATTGATAAAGGACGAGAGAACGAAAACATTTAATCGGCTATACCTGTTATTATCAGGCGTTTTACGAACTGTGCGACGAAATATACCTTCAGAAGAGCGGTGTGGTTGTTAAACACCTCAGTCAGTCAGTCCACGATATACAGTCAGTCTGGCAGTTCTGTCCAGTGCAGTCGACGTGCTTAAGGGGAGATCTCCACTCGAGGGATTTTTTTCTTGACCCCTTTCTCCCTCATGTTTAGCCCCATTGCTTTTGATATTATAAAACGTTTGCCCCATTAGTTTAGCGATTTTAAGAACTTTCACCCCATATTAAGACCTTTCGTGCCATTCAGGTGTCAATTTTATCCTGGCGAGCGATAGCGAGCCTGTAATTTAAGAGGAACCGGCCTTCGGCCGGGAAATTTTTCTACCGAAAAATTTACAAATTTATCTTGAAAGGGACTCAAGGGGGTGTAATTTTAAGCTTGATGGAGGTCTAGGGAACAAACTAAATACCTCCGTTTAAGGGGGGTGACCTGTTATTTGTTATTTCTGTCCTTTTCTCTCTTTCTCTGGCTTGTATCCATTCGGCCCCATTCAGCCAACTATTTTAAGACGTTTATCCTCATCTAGGTGTCGATTTCTTCCTGGCGAGCGATAACGAGCCAGCATTATATGAAGAAATCCGGCTTCGCCGGAGTGCTGTCAAACAGAAATGAAAAATATGCTGGCTCGCTACCGCTCACCAGTAAAAAAATGACACCTGGATGGGGATAAACATCTTAAAACAGTAGGCTGAATGGGGCCAAATGGATACAAGCCAGAAAAAGATAGAAAAGGACAGAACAAAAACAGGTCACCCCTCTTAAACAGGTCTAGTATTTTACAATTAATTTTACTATTTATGAGACCAACACAGGGAAGAAAAGTTTGCTGCGCGACAGTTATATACTAGGAGTGGACAGTGTACTAATGCAGGGATGTATTAATTGGCGATCTATCAACAAGAAGTGTAAAGTCTACGTAGATTAAATACAGGTAGCACATTGACTTATTATGAGATCAACACAGGATTATGCCGAAAGATTACTATAAATACTAGGTTATCCCAAAATGGCCAACATATATCCTGCTGTATAATCCTACTTCCACATCCCCCGTGGTCAACAGGGGTCAACAAATGTCTGGCTAACGGAAGAGGTGAGTGCAAAAACACGCTTAGCATACAAAACACGCTTAGCATACAAAACACGCTTAGCATACAAAATTCCACTTATTATATATTACAAAAAAAACGCTTCTATGGAAAACCTGCTTCTAACACGCGGGTCAGGGCTTTCGTAAAAGGTCGCTAAAATCCAGCTTACCGCTAATATGTTCCGTGCCATATGTTCCGTACCCCTCAAATGTGTAGACATAAGCTGAACTATAAGAAATATACACATATACAGAGATTGGAATGCAACACGCAAACGTAGCTGTACTGTAAGTTGCAACTCAAAACATTCACCACAAGCACAGGTGGAAATCCTTTCACAAATAGGATCTGTTCTACCTGGAACAAACTTCCTTCAAAAGTTGTAAATTAGAGTAGTGAACTATACGAGCTCAGTGTTTACCTACAGTACTTCCCTGGAATGGGCCGCAACGCCTTTAAGATACTAACTATCCATTGTAACTCTTTCCGCCATATTATTGAACCTCACTGAAGTCGTTCCCTGAGCTTTCAACTAAATACACATACATAAATGCAATTTCTTTCAGAAAGTTTAATCTTTGAACATGCTGTTACGGTAATTTGGACATAATAAATTATTACACAGTCATGAACTATATCTGTAGGATAAATTATAAATATTCAAAACACACACACACACACACACACACACACAATAGTGCTTAAAGGAAAAGAGTAAGGGGGAGAAGTTAAGAAATGTCAACAAATAATGTAAATAGAAGGGAGCATGATACAGTTGGTGATTAGTGAGAATGTAAGGAGGAAGGGAGAACGGAGACTTGTGAGGGAATGGCTCAAATATTTGTCCTTGTGTATATAATGAAAAATGCAGCCAGAGTGAATTGCGTTAAGGTCTCACATAACCCATGTATGTTAGTTGTTAAGATAAGTTGATCACAAAGCATTGGTTGGCATCCATATTGTTCAGTACCGCTTCCTATAATTATTAGTGTTCAGCTGGATTAGATAATGCTAGACTAAGAGTCTGATATTATAAGGTATTGTTTCCGATGGGTGCTGGCTTTAGTTAAAAGCTGCACGACATACCTGAGAACTGGAGTTGATTGGGTAAATTCTAGTCTGTGTGCCATTGAGAGTAGAGCATGCACGAATGAGGGCTTTTTGCCTATACCATTCTGCACTGTTCTAAGCTCGGTTGTTTGTCTTTGAGGTACGCCAGGAGATCGCTTAATACTTCGGTATTAAGGTTTCTCAAGAGAGCTACCCTTCACTATAACGTAATACTTGACGCACAGACTTGAGATTTGCACTAGGCTATGCGGCATGCCATGCGCACCAGTATCTCGTATCATTGACTCTAGCTAGACTTTATCAGTCATAGTAGACATTAAGTATATTAAACCAATTACTCTTATTATGCATACCCATTTATGACTACACAAGCATTTCGCAGCCTAGTTTGATGTATTGAGACACAAACGACTTAGGCTCTTTTTGTTGATAGGAATACTGCATTGTCGTGGCGATTATTATTATTGTTGTAGCGTTTAGGATATTCTTGGCTCCGACTGCATTATATATCCTGCCTTTTGTGGGCATAGCCTGCACGAGCATTGTTCCGCTGCCTGCCTTTTTGGGTTCCATTTCCGATTCGAGCATCTTGATAGCATCTAACATTTAAAGAAGATTCCTTGTTGGTGTTGAAGGACTTTAATGCACTTTCTTTCATGCAGGAGTGCCTGACATTTATTGATTAAAGTAACGTAAGCTGTAACTTCTCTTACCACCTTACTTTGCATACCATAACCAAGCACCTTCGGTTATAGGTAGTAATAGGTTGTTTTCACATAACATTAAGCCTAGAGTAGACGCACATTTATTGAGAGTTTGATAACCTATTATTGCATATAGAACTCTGTAGAGTATTTGTGTTCTTTGTTCACTGGGAATATACATCAGAGGTTGGATCTAGCGCTTTCCGTTGTAGCATTTATGCCATTACTAGTCCAATGAATAAGAGCCCTGATATATTTAAACCTCAGTCGTAACAAATGGCGACCTTACCTAGGATTTAGTGAACCTACATTTATTAGCAGGGAACATTTGTTGTTTTGGGGAATATTTTGCGGGGATCAGCAAGAATAATTTTTTTTTTGCAACATAGTATAGCCCTTGAGTATTTCCGAGAATTTTTGTGTGTATATTGAGGTATAAGAGTTTGGGGTGCTTCTTTTCTGAATATTGAGGTGAGAAATGTTTGTGAGCATCATGTCTTATACCGGATCAGAGGAGAATGGAGACACAGTACGTAATGTCAAAACTGAGGAACAGCAGCATGATGAAATGGTTAATCAGGTGAACTGTGAGGAGGATGCTAGGATATTTTTGCAATGGCCTGTTACTGCCGAGCGGATGGAGAGTATGAATCGGTACGGTCTTCAATGCCTGGCCACAGCTATCGGTCATGCGGGTACTAGCAGCATGACCAGGGATAACTTGATAACGTGTGTACTGGGCAGGGTGACTGGTGAGCGAGATGGGTTGAGTGCTCAGAGCCCTTTGGCCATGCTTCCCCTACACTCGACTCCCAAGTAGTTTGCCGACCCCGAGTATGCTTCCACAGGTGGGTGGTGACTGGCAGGGTGGGTTGCCCCTGGGGGGACCACCGGTAATTTCAAACATTGTAGCACCTTCACCTCCTCAAGGGTTAAATCCAGAATTATTGTTTCAGCTCGAATTAGCTAAGATCGAAGAGAGAAAGGCTATCAGGGTATCTGAGGTTCAACTTCAGCAGCAAATAGAATTAGCCAAGATAGAAGAGAGAAAAAATCAGTCAGCAGCACATAGAGCTAGCAAAAATCCAAGCTGATTTAGAGTCGACTAGGTACTGTGCCGACATGGACGTAGAGAAGTCGCGAGTCGAGACAACGGGACAGCGACTTGGGGCTGGTAACCGTCTTCATGATCAATCTCTCTCGCACTTATTGAAACTGGTTCCGGTGTTTGATGAGAGTGGTGTAACAGAATTTTTCGCACGCTTTGAGAAGAAGTGCCAGGAACACCAGTGGCCAGAGAATAAATGGGCAGCACTTGTATCCTCTAGATTAATAGGCAAGGGTCTTAAAGTCTACGATGCGTTACCTTTGGAGTCATGTATTTGTGTATGAGGATCTCAGGAGGCTGTCCTGAGGGCTTACGAACTGCAACCAGAAACGTACCATTTGAAGTTCCGGGGTGTAATCAAGGGAAGAGATAGCACCTATTTGGAACACGCCCGGGACTTGTCCGATGCTATAGGGAACTGGCTCCGATCTGAGAAGGTAACAACATTTGATGGAATTAAGCAGTTAATGATGTTGGAGCAGTTCTTTAAGATCACGGGCGGTGATCTAACTTTGAACTTAAAGGAGAAAAACCCAAGAACTCTAGTAGAAGCAGCAGAAATGGCTGATGTACAGCTGTCGTTGATTCGGGGTTGCGGGTCGTCACAGAAGTACGATGTAAGTGCTAAGGACCGTTATCCTCCCCCTCCCCGTAGCAATGACACATTTAAACAAAAGAGCAATGAAACTAAAACTGAATCCAAACCTAACACCACGCCGTATAAGAAAAGTCAGGGGCCTTTTACATCACAGTATAAGCCGAAACCGAAATTTATGTGTTTTAGGTGCCACAAGGAGGGTCATAAAGCAAATGAGTGCCCTAGTCGACCTCCTCCGGCAGCCGTGTCTTTTGCTCACGGCATTGGAGTGTTCAAGAGGACATCGGAGTTTGTTAGAGGCAATTCTTCCGAGGTAAATACACTGCCAGTGCAGAAGGATCCGGAAGGCTTATTCCCTGTCCGTGATGCCTTTAGTGACCACAGGGGACTCGGTTGTGTGGAGTGGGGGGGTAGAAGACATGAGGTGAGAATTTTGCGTGACACTGGGGCATCGCAAACACTGTTGAGAAATGTCACTGGTGAACCTGTAAATACGGCGCGGGTGGTTGTGGTTCAGGGAGTTAGTGCAACAAGGTCATACCCGCTTGTAAGAATGAAGATGGAATTTGATGGTGTGACTCGTGACGTGTATGTAGGAATTGTGGAGAAGTTACCTGTTGGGGGCGTCGACCTCCTACTCGGCAACGACTTTGCGGGGCCTACTTCTGAGGCTCCACCCTTGGTCGTTGCCGAGAAGCCGGCCGACGTGAGTAGGGAGGAGCAGGAGTGGGTTGAGAAGTGTCAGGTGCAACCTATGGCGTGTGTTGTCACCAGATCTCTTGCATCCAGGGAGTCACATTCTGGTCAACAGTCTTTAGACAAGCGGAGGAAAGGTACCGAGAAGGGGTTGAAAGTTGATGCGGTTGAGAGTTTAGTATCAACGGACATTCTCGGGGACTCATTATTAGGACCGATTTTCTGTTAGAACCGCATGGCTTGTCCTACGGTGACTCGCTAGGATCGCCAGGGCAGTGGATGTGGCTACAGTTGATGTATTATTGTGTGCTTTATTTCATATGAAAGCTTGTGTCATGGGCAGTCCAGAAAGGCTCTTTGTTTTCGCCCATGTCAAGGCTTTATATATTTAATTGCAAAGTATAAGTTTTATCATTAGTAGGAATGATAGGATTTGAGAGAGAGAGAGAGAGAGTAGAACAGAGTGAGAGGAGGCGCGCAGTGTTTTTTACCATGCTCGATGACGTCATGGCTGGCTGGCCTCCTGGGGATTGGCTGGAGGACTTGATACCGCCATGCCTACGCGGTCCAAGCTAGTGCCAGTATATATACTGCTCCCTTGCCTCTCTCTCCCTCAGATCTGGTCTCTAGAACGCATCCTTCTTATCCCTTTGATATATGCCCCCCTCTCTGCACCTGAGAACCTTTTCCTCTGCCTATCTCTCTCATTTCCCATATCTTTCACCACCTTTTATTAATATCATACCCCCTCTGGTTAACTCTGCATATTCAGCTTCATGCTGGCCAGTTGTATTGTGCGTTAAGGTCTCACATAACCCATGTATTTTAGTTGTTAAGATAAGTTGATCACGAAGCATTGGTTGGCATCCATATTGTTCAGTACCGCTTCCTATAATTATTAGTGTTCTGCTGGATTAGATAATGCTAGACTAGGAGTCTGATATTATAAGGTATTGTTTCCGATGGGTGCTGGCTTTAGTTAAAAGCTGCACGACATACCTGAGAACTGGAGTTGATTGGGTAAATTCTAGTCTGTGTGCCATTGAGAGTAGAGCATGCATGAATGAGGGCTTTTTGCCTATACCATTCTGCACTGTTCTAAGCTCGGTTGTTTGTCTTTGAGGTACGCCAGGAGAACGCTTAATACTTCGGTATTAAGGTTTCTCAAGAGAGCTACCCTTCACTATAACGTAATACTTGACGCACAGACTTGAGATTTACACTAGGCTATGCGGCATGCCATGCGCACCAGTATCTCGTATCATTGACTCTAGCTAGACTTTATCAGTCATAGTAGACATTAAGTATATTAAACCAATTACTCTTATTATGCATACCCGTTTATGATTTCGCAGCCGAGTTTGATGTATTGAGAAACAAACGACTTAGGCTCTTTTTGTTGATAGGAATACTGCATTGTAGTGGCGATTATTATTATTGTTGTAGCGTTTAGGATATTCTTGGCTCCGACTGCATTATATATCCTGCCTTCTGTGGGCATAGCCTGCACGAGCATTGTTCCGCTGCCTGCCTTTTTGGGTTCCATTTCCGATTCGAGCATCTTGATAGCATCTAACATTTAAAGAAGATTCCTTGTTGGTGTTGAAGGACTTTAGTGCACTTTCTTTCATGCAGGAGTGCCTGACATTTATTGATTAAAGTAACGTAAGCTGTAACTTCTCTTACCACCTTACTTTGCATACCATAACCAAGCACCTTCGGTTATAGGTAGTAATAGGCTGTTTTCACATAACATTAAGCCTAGAGTAGACGCACATTTATTGAGAGTTTGATAACCTATTATTGCATATAGAACTCTGGAGAGTATTTTGTGTTCTTTATTCACTGGGAATATACATCAGAGGCTGGATCTAGCGCTTTCCGTTGTAGCATTTATGCCATTACTAGTCCAATGAATAAGATCCCTGATATATTTAAACCTCAGTCATAACACTTTGGCCTTGCTCGGGACCTTGGGGCTGTTCGGTCAGACAGCCTGGGGAACAACAACAACAATAAGTACTGCTTAGCAAGGAACTCTCCTAATTCAAAAATAATAGTTTGATTTATATAGATAAAATCTCAAAAGGGAACGAAGGTTGTGTAGCTGTACACATTAGTTCACAAGGAGTGAAATATAAGCGTTTGATGGCATTACATTCCGCCCATATAAACACTCAACCCTGACCTGCCAACATAACCTTAAAGTGACCTGGGATATAAGTGGTCATGATCTGGGGAAGGGATTGGAGTTCTCGAAAAGGGGCTCCAGTTCTGATGCTATTCTTGACTTACAGTGTGCTGGTTTAATAATCCAGAAGGGTTGATGGCCACTTGAAGTTTTATTTTTATGTACTGATCTAGGGCCGAACACTCACAACATATACAGTGCCTTAGCTCTCTCTCTGATCATGGTATGCTATAGTAATACTCAAAACATTTACGGTGCCTTATCTCCCTCTGATCATTGTATGCTATAGTAATACTCAAAACAGTTACGGTGCCTTATCTCCCTCTGATCATTGTATGCTATAGTAATACTCAAAACATTTACGGTGCCTTATCTCCCTCTGATCATCGTATGCTTTAGTAATACTCAAAACATTTACGGTGCCTTATCTCCCTCTGATCATTGTATGCTATAGTAATACTCAAAACATTTACGGTGCCTTATCTCCCTCTGATCATCGTACACTATAGTAATACTCAAAACATTTACGGTGCCTTTTCTCCCTCTGATCATCGTATCCTACATGCCGACATCGCAATTATATCGCTAGTAATATTCCAAACATATCATAGTAGGTAATATAACTTACAATAGTCTAGCTTTACTCTCTTCCCTCTCCACCAAAGCAACAACCAGTAAACCACCACCATTTCCCACTTTCTACCACATAATTATCCCGCCACTGTTGCATTGAGCTGGTGTTCGAACTCGGTGTCGGCCGTAATTTAGCTATTTATATGTAGATCCTGAATTATACGGGAAAGCGAGGAGAAAGTTGTGTGATGTTCTTTATCAGTTGTGGTGGCCCTGTCCTCTGCCACTATGGAATATATAGTGTGTGTAAATATATGCATCTGTTGGTGGGAAGAAGCCTTGTCGGAAATTACTGTCTCTCTACGTTCCAACTAGTATAATTAATGCTCGAAGTATGCTGATATATTGTATCTTTCGTAGATTCGATGTAATATCAATACGATGTAGATTGCAATTATTAATGACAAAGCTGTTTTTTTTTTTAGCCTACCAATATTTTTAGCTGCAACGCTGGCAAAACGAACCTACCTAAAATATCTTAGTAGGTTTACCAATACTGTGTTCAATACATTATTAGAAGGCTCTGCAATACATTTGAGAGAACGCCTTTAAGCCTAGTTCACACATTCAGGAGTGTGAGGCCGAGTTTCCAAGAGTCCACAGTCTCGGAAACTCGTGTAATGACTCTTGGAAGATTACATGCACCCATGGCACTCTGGGTCACTCTCTGATACTCCTGGAAAATCCACTCGAGCAGCCCAAATGTATAACATTATAGCATAGTTCACACATTCAGGAGTGTGAGGCCGAGGTTCCAAGAGCCCACAGTCCTGGAAATCACGTAATGACTCTTGGAAGATCGCATGCACCCAAGGGCACTCTGGGTCTCTCCCTGATACTCCTTGGAACTCCGCTCGGGCAGCCCAAATTTCAATCATGTTAGAAAATATGGCCCCGAGTCAGGTTAACCTCAAGACACTCGAGATCATTCGGGAACACTCGAAATGTTAACTCCTCAACACTCGGGGACAAAACTACGTGATCAAAAATGAGAAATAATATATTAATAATATGAACAAATATATAAATATATATATGATACAATAATAATCATAAACCTCAGTATACAGTATACTGTATATACAGTATATAAATATATATATATATACGGTATATATATATATATATATATATATATATATATATATATATATATATATATATATACTGTATATATATATACTGTATATATATATATATATATATATATATATATATATACTGTATATATATATATACTGTATATATATATATATATATATATAAATACCAATCAATTTAATTAACCCCTTGCGTACCGGCGGCGTCTTTCTAATCTTATTCTAGCTATATTTGGATGATTGTGTGCAGCTTGAGAAGGATCTGTGGTAGTGGTAAGGGTTAAGTGAGATAGTTCGATGCCTGTTCTTTGCTGGAGGCCATTTTTAAACTGAATGAAATCGTCTAATGGTAGCCAATATAAAGTGAAAAGGTTGGCTCCGGTACAGAAGGGGTTAATGCCTAAAACATTGACTAGAAATTAAGAGTCCGTCTCATATATGTTCATATTTTATCGATCGCTTGTAGCTAGCAACTCTCTATCTATCTATCTAATGCATTTATCTATCTCTCTTATACATTAACATAACTGTCTTATTTGTACTTTCTGTAATCTATGAATAATTTCTAATGCGATGGAATTTGCTTCAGATAAGGCGCTGAGCTAATTGGTGTAAAACTCTGACTGTCAGAAAATTTTACTTTGATTTGGCCTTTTTTTTTTTTTTTTTTTTCATGCCCCCCGACAGTGACAACCAGTCTGATGATAATTATGATGGGCAATATTTCCGTGTTATCTGGTTGCGATGAGGACGATGAACATGCAGCTAGGGGATCTGGAGGTGCCGATGTGCGAGCTTTAGCACAAGGCCCATCAATGTCCTTACAGTGTCGGGGTCGGGGTTGGGGGCGGGGCGGTTGAAGGGGGAGAGAGTGCAGCGGCGTCAACACTATAATCCACACAAAACAATCAGTAACAGGTCTAAAACAGTTCTTATTGATGCTTAATGTGTTCTATGTTATGACATATAAGATGTTGGTGGTATAATGTAATAATTATTTTATAAGTCGGCTGAAGGAAGGCAAAAAGGATCAAAATAGGGACTCATATACAGTATAATATTATATATGAGAATTAACAGTTACATAATTATATGACTACACATAAAATGTGTTTTAGTGCATGCCAGGGGCACAATGGGAGGCAGTCGGGGCTTACTCTCAACAAACTCTTAGACATACTCTCGAACACTCGATAACTCGGAAACACTCGAATTACATTCGGAATAACTCGTGATTACTCTTACACACTCGGATGCACTCAGGAACCGGAAATTACCGTTAACATTCAAATTTCCACACACTATCAGTACGTTCTCAGCACATTCTTAATGCCTCGGTAATTACTCCGAATGTACTCGGGGTTACTCGACATAACTCCAGGACACTCTTGTAAGCCGCTAGTATTTTTCACACTCTGCCTCTTTTTTGCCCGATTAACCAAGACTGTGAACTCTTGGAAACTCGGCCTCACACTCCTGAATGTGTGAACTAGGCTTTAGTGTTCATCATTATTTGTTTTATCAATATCAAATTAAACTCCAGAACGTTCAATATTTCCGTTCTTATAAGCAGTCGTAAAATACAATATGGGTCTTGCTGTCGCTTGCTCAGAGCTAATATTACTTGAGTATTTTGTTTTTCTCGGCTAACTGTCAGTTAGTTCGGAAGATTAAAAAAAAAAAAAACGTGTGAAGCAACAATATGACTGGTGAGTAAAATCTATGCCATATGAGAAGCAATGAGGACACTTATTAGACGTGCTAATGCTTGGAGGCTGTTGTTGGTTAGTGTGTGACAAGAGAAGGTTCAACGACGTTAACGCATGTGCTGTTGCCTAAGGAATTTAAATTATAATGTTCTGTTATGCAGCCAGAATGAATGTGGTGGATTGGAGTGATATTATCCGTGCATGACTTGTGGGATAGTAAAGGTGGTGAGATACGAGTACTTTATCGGTCATTTGTTTAGGGCAATTGTAATCTGGCAGCTTCAAAATGTACGTGTCATCAACATTAAGCCACCGAACAACGTAATTTACCTTCATTCTAGTTTTCGATTCCAATGTCAAAGAGACTCAAAATACTGGGAGACAAATAATTGTTCATCGAAAATTGCCCAATAACTGCCACGTCTCTACGAGCTCTAATTACTCTGGGAAGATTTATGTAAGCCAACTGTCCTTGGATTTCTTTTAGGGAGCGGAAAGAAGACACATTATGTGAGTTTGAAACTAAAGAGTGACTTGTGAGGACAATTTATCAGGCTTACGAGATGGCAAGAGGCACTGATGAGATTTCTCTTTCTATGTGGAAGAAGGAGACAAAAGGCAAAGATGCGTGTAACGAATGTCCCTTCAATTATTATGTTCTCTCCACTAACCAACTTTACTCCTAAACTCGATTAATGAAATTAACAAACACATGTGGCAGTCCTGGGATTCGAACCCAGGACGCTCACACCGAAATCAACACACTTATGCGTTGCACCACGAAGACAGGTAAAGAATGTTGCACAAGCCTACAATTTATTATGCAGTTTTGAATCCAGCATACCAATCTTAGCATGTACAACCATTCCAACTGCGCTATTGGAGGCTATGTAGCCTATATGTGAATAGAAATAGTAATTAATGGGGCACATAATTTAAGAATGTGATAAATAGCCAATTTCAACATACACTACCAACAGAAATAGATGTCCCAGAGCTAATTTAATTGATACTATAATAACTACGTGGAGTGAATACTTACAAGCAAAATATGCAATGAAGTAATGGTCGTTTTAAAATAAAACAGGTATATAGCTAATATAGCATCATTCAAACTAGCTCTGTAACAGTTTCCTTTGATGGCGGCTGTAAGTAGAGTTAACATATCAGGACACGTGGAGCTTGATGGAGTTTAAGTCGTAGGTTGAGGGAAAGATAGATTGAAGGAGAGATATCCAGATGCTAAGCTTAAACTTAGAGTTTTTAGAGAGCTGATATTAATGATAGGCGACAACTGCACATCCATGGATATCGTGTTGCAAAGGTCTACAATATTTGCCGAAAATACTGAACAAAAACATGAATTTGTCATTGTTCGTAATGCTTAAAAAGTCACCTCAGCTTGAAAACAACCATATAGTAATAGACGATCGTATTATTCCAAGGTGCAGTTAAACAATCAAAAAACAAAACCCGAGATTTCAACACACAACGTCAATTCTGAAAAAAGATGCCTGTCTTCAGATACATTTTCAACAAGCAGATACAAATTATAAGGTTGGCCAGAAAAACAAAAAAGATTGTTCTCAGTGGTTCAAGCGAAGAACAGTGTAGATATGAAAACAGAAGTAGAAACATGCAAGGTGAAAGGCTGTCTGTCTCTCCAAAATTAATGTGGGGTCCTGGTGTGATATAATTAATACTTGACTGTTGGGCTACATATGGAGACGCATTACCCCGCTCAGTAGCCCCCACCAGCCTGCCCAACTGCCACAACACCCTACCCACCAAGAGGCGCTATAATCACCACCATATATCACCACACAAAGGAGGGCTACTCGCGGGATCTTACATTCTGAAACAGCTAGTAGCTCCTTGGGGCACCATTGAGTTGGAGAAGGTAAGTCGTTTATCAAGGTGTGTTGATTATTAAATGTTCCTGGGAACTTTGACGTTGATTCTTTTTCATACCTTGTGCATTGTATATATTTTCTCTCTTGTGAAAGTAATATTGCACCTGCTAATTTTGTTTTATTTATTGTTGTTTTTTGTATATGTGTTTACAGGAGACAAAAGGCAAAGCTGCTTGTAACAAGTGTCTCCCCAAGGTTAAACATTGAAAGAGTCGCTACTTTATGAACTGAGATCGTCTTGATAATTTTACTCTTGTGAGGAGTTTGTTCACCAAATGCCAAATATATTTGTGCTTTCAATATTTGATTATTGTATTGTGTAAAATACATGCATCCTATTACACATGTTTCATTGTTTTCCAGGTGAGTCAATGCTGTGTGGCCGGATCTTCAACCAGGGAGGGTAAGCATAATTAAGTATTTTTAAGTAGTTATTTTTAAGTACAGTTGTGGAGGGTGATTTTGTGATAATGAGATGAGGCTTAACTCTATTTGGTTTGAGGTAAGGGGGGGGGGGGGTCTTTCTGGGACTCTCCTGTTTTACTCCATTTGTTTTGGGGTTTAGGAACGTTACACCTCATTAGTTTGCCAATAATAAAACGAAACACCCAACTCAGGTGTCGATTTTTTTCTAAGCGAACGATAGCGAGCCTGTAACTTAGAAGACTTCAGCATTCAGCTGGGACATTTTTTTATCCAAAGATTTACAAATGTATCTTTAAGTGGTCTGGTTGGGCATTTTTTAGTTTGAAGGCAGTCTGGTAAGCAGTTTATGTTAGTCTAGGGTACATGTAGCTAAAACACATTGATCAAAAATGGTAAAGGCAAGCATAATACTAAGGAATAATTAAACAAAATATCATAATAACCCACAAGACATCGCACCAGATAGCGTTAATGATAAAGATATTGTATGGTGCAGTACATTAATGGCCAATTGTGCAAACTACTGTACATACAGTCTCTCTCTCTCTCTCTCACACACACATGCCAAAAAGGTTGAAGTTAGAAGTACGAGATAAAGTACATGAAATATATAAAGACTATAAATATACAGTAAATGTAGTCAAACACAACCCCCAAGGTAAAACAGTGAGGCGGGTGGATTTCATCGGGCCACAGCCACCCCCTGCCATAACCGGTTTTCTGTTGCATCTGTGGCGAACCGGGTATCTCCATAATACCACACACACACACACACACACGGCCTTATAAAAGGAGTTGCGCTCCCTTTGACTGAGGTCTGGTCCTGATAGCGAGTCACAGACCAGTTATATTTAAGTTACATAAAGTTATGAGGCTTTTGTCAGCGCTCAGAAAAGAACGGAACATACCGTAGCGGTAGAACAAAATGGAAGCAAAAAGTAGGAAGCATGAAAGGAGACAAACTGAACTTGTTGTGATGTTCAGTCGTTTTCAGGAACATCTTTTCATCTCAGAATTATTTAAAACAAGCCACTGAGCGTTAGCAAGTGAATTCTTGTATAACAATCTGTGTGGCTGAAGCGGTTTATCAAAAATGTTTCTAATGATAGCAAAATAAATTGAATAAATGCGTCCATATATTTATATACGGATATTTTATCGGTCTCAAATTACAAGGAGGTATTTCTTTCTTGTTATCTGGCTATTAGTAGACGATTTTATCCAGTTTAGAAAAAAATAATTGTAGTACAGAGGGATTTAGTCAGAGGGTTATTACCTCCACCAACGATGTTGAACAGAGGTTTATGTGTTCACCTCCGCTTGTCTGTCTGTCTGTAAACAAGATATCTCCCAAAGTTATGAACCGATGTTCACTAAATTTCATGGCCAGGTCGGTTATGCGCCAAGGAAGAAGTGATATACCCCGGCCAGCGTAGGAGGAAGTATACGCTCTCCCGAATGCCCACTAATTGAGGCAGTTTTTACCCATTTTTTTTCCTATAGGGCATTCCAAAACTACATGGGATCGTCTAATAACAGCCAGAATAAGCTGTTAATACGTGGCATAATCCAAAAACAATCAACTGTATCAACAAATCCATGTCAATGCATGATTTATATTGTATTACGAGAATTTGATCAGGTAAGCCAGAACGATTAACAGTATTTGGTGAGAGGAAGGTGTATTTGGATCTCTACTGTTTCGCTCTATCAGTTTGGAGATTTTCGGACGTTTCAACCCATTAGTTTGATAATAATAAGACGCATCGCCCCATTCTATTATTGAACCCATTCTCGCCCCATTGAACTACTACTCTTTGGAATTCACTTCCCTCGAATTGCTTTCCACAAACTTACAATCTACAAATGTTTAAATCCAGTTGTTACAAACATTTTATGAATGGAGGATGCCTTTAGGCACATGGACCTTTTTGTTTTATCTGTGTTTTTCCTTCCTCCGTTCATTGTCTCTTAAAAAAAAAAAAATTCAGGTATCGATTTTCTTCTGGGTGAGTGATAGCGGCCTTCGGCTGGGACATTATTTTATCAAGAAATGTACAAATGTATCTTGTAGTGGGTGTAGGTGGGCATTTATTATTCGTTTGAAGGAAGTCTGGAAGGCGTTTTTGTTAGCCTAGCCTAGGGGACAAACTAAAACGAAAGTGGCATAAACTAACATTATCTTAAATATTGATTAAACAATAATATCATATGATCCCACAAGATAAGATAGTGTTAAGCTAACCAATAGTCTAATAAATGTGCCCTCCGTTTAGTACTCTGTGTTCAAAATATAATACACTGTGACATATGAGAGGGCATTTATCTAATAACCAATAATAGCATATACTGTATAATACCTGCACACTGGCGTATACTGTATGTTCAAAGCAGCTTGTCAACTGTGGTAGATGAGTTTGACCATAATATAGATAGAGAGATAGACAGTTTATATCCCAGTACAATATGCGTCAGTCCTTTGTTTATCCATAATCCTACTATATAATTAATATAATTAATATAATAAATAATATAATAAATATAATATAATATAATATAATATAATATAATATAATATAAAAATAATATAATTAATAATATAATTAATATAATAAATAATATAATAAATATAATATAATATAATATAATATAATATAATAATAATATAATTAATAATATAATTAATAATATAATTAATATAATAAATAATATAATAAATATAATATAATATAATATAATATAATATAATAATAATATAATTAATAATATAATTAATATAATAAATAATATAATAAATATAATATAATATAATTAATAATATAATTAATATAATAAATGTATACATGAATACAAATTCAAACTCTCCAAATGTATTGAATATCAACCAATCATACAAAGGAGTACCAAGGAAATCAAGCAACAACAGGTATAGTGACCCTTCTAGGTTGCTTGTCCTCCAAAACACTGAGGATCAAGTGTTCAAACAGTGGTATAGAGGGGGTAAGGAAACATTGGAAAGGGAACTACTGCCCTCTCCCTCTCCCTATTTTGGGGTGAGTACTACGGTAATTTCAGTGTCGATGTGTGCCCTAGTCCCGTATGAACCATAGCCGGGAATGTTGTTATGGTGACTGACTGTTTGTTCCGTGGTGTGATGGAGAGTGTTGGTATCCACATGTTGTAGTGGTGGTGGTATTTTGTTATATGTGTATGGCGGAGACAAAAGGCAAAGGTGCCTGTAACAAGTGTCTCCCCCAAAGTTGAAAGAATGATACCGGTAACCTTTTTTTTTTGGGGGGGGGGGGGGAGGGGGGGGAGGAGGAGAAGTGTGTGGGAAAGAAGTGTGGTGTGCTTGTTTAATGTAGTTAAATAAATAGGAGGGAGAGGTGTTTCTGAGAGCTAGCTGGAATACTCTTTGTGTAAGTGAGACACAGGCAGAAACAGTGAGGGAAGCCAGACAAATGAAACGAGTTTCTTCAGATCCATCAAACTACAGACTAATAGCTATAACTTCCACTCCTGGTAAAGTCTTTGAAATTATATTAAATAATCACATAATTAAGCATCTTGAGATTAATAAATTAATCGGTGATAGGCAATATGGTTTTACATAAGAACATAAGAAAATGGGAGTCTGCAGAAAGCCGATTGGCCTAAGCAAGGCAGATCCCTGTCCCACACAACCCCAATTACAAAGCCCAATTATAGGCTCAACACTCTAATACCCTGAGGATCATCTTACCAAACCGGTTAGAGATTAACGCAGGATTACGGGGGTCTGCAGAGCGCTGATTGGCCCAACCCGGCTGATCCCCCTTCACACCCAACCCTTCTCGTCCATATGCTTATCCAATTTTTTCTTAAAGCTCCCTATCGTTCTTGATCCCACTATATCACTTGGTAGCCTATTCCACCCAACTACAACTCTGTTACCAAACTAATATTTGCCTATATCTTTTCTGAAACGAAATTTATCTAATTTGAAACCATTGGTACGAGTTCTTTCGCTATCACTGAGCTTTAGTACATTTGTCATGTCCCCTTTGTTAATCCCACTAACCCACTTGAACACCTCTATCATATCCCCTCTAACTCTACGTCTCTCTAACGAATGTAAACCTAATTTCTTCAACCTTTCTTCATACGGAAAATTTCTAATATTATGGATCATTTTTGTCATTCTACGCTGAATTCTCTCCAATGAATCTATGTCCATTCTGTAATAAGGACACCAAAATTGGACAGCATAATCCATATGGGGTCTCACTAATGACAAGTAAAGTTTTAAGATAACATCAGCAGTTCTGTTACTCACACTCCTAGAGATGAACCCGAGAATCCTGTTTGCCTTATTACGAACGCTTATACACTGTTTTCTAGGCTTCAAATCATTGCTAACAAACGCACCTAGATCTTTCTCGCAGTCTGAATTTTCTAATTCTAAATTAGCTAGTTTATATTTAACATTTGTTTGCATCTTCCCTATCTTTAATACCTTGCATTTGTCAATGTTAAACTTCATCTGCCAATTTACTGACCATTCATGTAAGGTATCTAGATCCCTTTGGAGGCACTCTATATCGCTATCTGAATCAATTGATCTCCCCATTTTAGTATCGTCTGCGAATTTACTTATCCTACTAGTTATACCTAAATCTAGGTCATTTATGTATATAAGAAACAACAGGGGACCTAATACCGATCCCTGGGGGACACCACTTTTGACTGCTCCCCACTCTGACTTGGTACCATTTATGCTGACTCTCTGTTTCCTACCAATTAGCCATGACCTAATCCATCCCAACAACGACCCTCCTATTCCATGTGCCTCAACCTTTCTCATCAATCTCTCATGAGGGACTCTGTCGAAAGCTTTACTGAAATCTAAATATATAATATCATATGACTTGTCACTATCTACTGCTTCATATACCTCTGAGAAAAAGCTAAGCAAATTAGTAAGGCACGAACGTCCCTGAGTGAATCCATGCTGAGAAGAATTTATAAAGTTAAATTTGACTTAACTTTTTAGACGATGTCGATCAACTGCAGACATTCTTTGCCTTCTTACCCATCAAATCAACCAAGCTACAGACCAACATGGTGAAACACATACAATAGCACTCGATATATCAAAGTCATTTGATAGAGTCTGGCATCAATCCTTATTGTCGAAGATGTCACACTCCGGCCTAGTATCATTAGTTCCACTAATTTCTTCTTGTCTTCATAACAGAACAATATGTGTAATGGTAGATGGCCTTTATTCTCAATTTCACTCAATAAATGCTGGTGTTCCCCAGGGATCAGTTTTGGCCCTAACTCTGTTCCTCATTCATATCAATGATCTTTCTACCACTCATAATCCAATACATTCCTACGCAGATGACTCAACACTCCACAGTTCCTTCACATTTACCAATTCATTCACCCAACCCGATCTTACAAATTCAAAAATAAACTGCAATTTCTCTGAACCAGGACCTTTCTAGAATTAATGAATGGGGACAAAAGAATCTAGTTTCCTTTAATGCACAGAAAACCAAGTACATTCAATTTTCTAACCGACAGAATCTCACTGACTCCCATATATTTTTTAATGATGTAAATATTCCCACTTCCCCTAGTATTGACATTCTCGGTGTAACATTAACTACTAACCTGAGCTGGACACATTATGTTAGAAGCATTGCTAAGAATGCCTCTAAAAAACTGGGACTCCTGTACAGAGTTCGAGAATTCTTCACTGACGAGCAGTTGGCCGTAATATATAAAAGTCATGTGCGTTCTCAGATGGATTACTGTTCACCTCTGTGGAGTGGAAATGGAGTGGTTGCATTGAGGCAGTTGGACAAAATTCAAAATAAAGCTATTAGATTAATCAATAACCCTGCAATCACACAGGACCTTCCTACATTATCCATACGAAGAAACGTTGCATCCCTTGCATTATTCTACAGATATTTTCACAGCAATTGTTCCGAGGAACTTGCTTCAATTGTGCCGCCTCTCCACATCTTTCCCCGTAGAACTAGGGCAGCTGAGAGCGCCCATGAATTTACACTTTCTCCTCCACAATGCAGAACTTCTGCTTATCAAAATTCATTTATCCCCAGAACTACTACTCTTTGGAATTCACTTCCCTCGAGTTGCTTTCCACAAACTTACAATCTACAACAGTTTAAATCCAGTTGTTACAAACATTTTATGAATGGAGGATACCTTTAGGCACGTGGACCTTTTTTGTTTTATCTGTGTTTTTCCTTCCTCCGTTCATTGTCTCTTTAAAAAAAAAAAAAAAAATCCTTATCACATGCCTAAGAAGCCTTCCCCCAGTATTTTCCTGCTCTATTGGTGTCTTCAATCTTCCCAATACAATTGGTGGTGGTAGTGGAATTGGTGATGTTGGTAGTGAGGGATCGTGATGAGGGTGATTGTGGTAGTACAAAGGTACAAAGGAGTACAAAGAAAATCAAGCAACAACAGATCTAGTGACCCTTCTAGCTAGGCTGCTTGTCCTCCAAAACACTGAGGATCAAGTGTCCAAAAAGTGGTTTAGAGTGGGTAAGGGAACATTGGAAAGGGAACTACTGCCCTGGAACTAATGTCCGTGGCAGGATTAGGAAGTTAGAATGGGACAGATGGGTTAGTAACATAACACAGTTATAAGTGATCTTTCGTATATCTGGGAAAAACAGAGTAACGTCTTGGTAATATAATTATATACGCAATAATCCTTGATGAATTTCAGGGGGGAATAAAATAAAGTTATTTATTTACAAATGCAGTCAGTCACGGGTTTGATGCAAGATATTTGTCTAGGCGAAGTTTAAAGGAATCAACGGTGCTGCAGTCTATAATATCTCGTGGAAGCCCATTCTACAAGTTCACAACTCGATTGACGAAGAAATTCTTAGATTCGTGTGAGTTAAAAGATTTACCAATAATTTTATAACCGTGATTGAAGAAGAAATTCTTAGATTCGTGTGAGTTAAAAGATTTACCCATAATTTTGCAACCGTTTCCCCACATGTAATAAGATTGGTCGATAGTGAAGTACTTACTACAATTCATATTGTCGATACCTTTGATGATTTTGAACACTTGAATTAAGTTGCCTCTTAATCTATGTTGGGTTAAAGGAAATAGGTTTAATTTAAATTTTTGTATCGTCAGCAAACTTTGAGATTGTACAGGTGAGACCCTCATCTATGTCATTGATGTAAATTAAAAGAGAATTGGTCCTAGGACCGATCCCTGGGGTACCCCGCTACTTACATTGGTCCATTTAGATGCCTTACCGTTTATGATTACTCTTTGCTTTCTGTCGCTGAGCCAATTTTCTATCCATTTCAACACACCGTCGTGTATTCCATGCGCTTTTAGTTTTAGCAGTAAACGTTTGTGGGGAACTTTGTCAAAGGCCTTTTGAAAATCAAGGTATATAATATCTACAGCTTTACTCTCATCATAGAGGTTGAGGATATCGTGGAAAAAGTCTAAGAGGTTTGTTACGAAAGCCGTGTTGAGTATCTATAGGCATGTTATTTTCCTCTAAGTGATTTACGAGTCTGTCTCTTATGAGTGTTTCTAGCATTTTACATGCAACTGAGGTTAAGGTAATTGGACGATAGTAACTGGGTAGGGATTTGCTGCCTTTTTTTAAATATCGGTGTTACGTTGGCTAGCTTCCACTGATCAGGCATAGTTCCAGACTGCAAGGATTTATTGAATAGCAATGTCAGTGGTTTGGAGAGCTCATCTTTAGCTTCCTTTAGAACTCTAGGTGAGATTGTATCAGGTCCAGGCGTTTCATTTACTTTGAGTTTATCTAAACATTTCAATACTTCTCTCCCTGTAATGGTGATATTGCTTAGAACATTAGAATTATCAATTTGAAGTAGCGATGCTGTAGGGATATCACTGAGGTCTTCTGTTGTAAATATTGATGCAAAGTAGGTATTGAGGGCATTACACATTTGTACTTCGTCTTTGGTGTATTCTCCATTTCCATCGACTAACGGTCCAACAGTTGAAGTAACTACTTTTTTCTTTCTGATATAACTATAGAATTCTTTCGTGTTTGTTTTACTTTGATTTGCAACAAGTAACTCCAGGGTATTTTTACTTTGCTTAATCAACTTTTTGGCTTTGTTTCGTAGATCTACAAATTTCACCCGTTCTTCGGTATTTTAATCTATCATTAGCAATCTTTTTAGCAAGAAAACAGCCTGAAATCTCTTTATTCCACCATTTGGGCTTATCATTATGGCCTGTACGCTGTATTTTCGATGCACTCTTGCACTGCTTTTAGGTATGTGGTTGCAACTAACTCCCAAGATGTATTTATGTCGTTATTGTTATTTAGAAAGCTCCAGTCAGTTTCTTTAACCCTTGTCGGACGGAAATTTGTTTAACTTTTACGACCTGTGCGGCAGGCAGATTTACCATAAACGAGCATCATTCCATGCTCTTTTTCATGCATAAACAAGAGCCAGAGCGTAATACAATTATGTATCCGTGAAAGGGCAGTAATAGAGCTTTCCAATGACACCTGAATCATCCTTGTACGACAATGGGTTCGCTTGCAACCATGTTGCAACGCGACTACAAAAACCCTAAAATACGGTAATTTCCCGAGATTTTACCCTATTTAGCGAGACGAGGGATATGTACACGTGTTGTGGTGATATCAGTGGTGGGACTACAGTAGGTCCACGCTGAACAGTCAGAGCGCGCCTGCGGTCCTCCCACCCCGTGTACTCTCTCTCATAATGCTGATTATGTGCGCAACATCCCTTGCGACTTAAGTCGAGTCCCGCTGTTTGGGCCTAGGTTCTCTAACCCTACTTAAGTCGTGAGCCGCTCTTTGAGGGTTAAACATATGTGACGTTAACCACTCCGTTAGAACCGCATGGCTTGTCCTACAGTGACTCGCTAGGATCGCCAGGGCAGTGGATGTGGCTACAGTTGATGTATTATTGTGTGCTTTATTTCATATGAAAGCTCGTGTCATGGGCAGTCCAGAAAGGCTCTTTGTTTTCGCCCATGTCAAGGCTTTATATATTTAATTGCAAAGTATATGTTTTATCATTAAGTAGTAATGATAGGAATTGAGAGAGAGAGAGAGAGAGAGTAGAACAGAGTGAGAGGAGGCGCGTAGTGTTTTGCTATACTCGATGACGTCATAGCTGGCTGGCCTCGTGGGGATTCGTTGAGGGAGTTTTTACCATGCTTTGTGACGTCATGTTTGGCTGGCTTCTTTGGTATTGGCTGAGGGACTTGTTACCGCCTTTTTCCCACGCGGCTCGAGCTAGTGTTGGTATATATACAGCTCCCTCGCCACTTTCTCTCTCAGATCTGGTTTCTAGAACGCATCCCTCTTGTCCCTTTGATACCTGTTGCCCGCTCTTCACCTGAGAATCTTTTCCTCTGCCTATCTCTCTCATTTTCCATATCTTTCACCACCTTTTATTAACATTATACCCCCTCTGGTTAACTCTGCAAAATCAGCTTCATGCTGGCCAGTTGTATTGTGCATTAAGGTCTGATATAACCTAGGTATGTTAGTTGTTAAGATAAGTTGAATCACGAAGCATTGGTTGGCATTCATATTGTTTAGTACCGCTTCCTATAATTATTAGTGTTCTGCTGGATTATATAATGCTAGACTAGGAGTCTGATATTATAAGGTATTGTTTCCTATGAGTGCTGGATTTAGTTAAAAGCTGCACGACATACCTGAGAACTGGAGTTGATTGAGTAAATTCTAGTCTGTGTGCCATTGAGAGTAGAGCATGCACGAATGAGGGCTTTTTGCCTATACCATTCTGCACTGTTCTAAGCTCGTTGTTTGTCTTTGAGGTATGCAAGGAGAACGCTTAATTCTTCGGTATTAAGGTTTCTCAAGAGAGCTACCCTTCATTATAACATAATATTTGACGCACAGACTTGAGATTTGCACTAGGCTATGCGGCATGCCATGCGCACCAGTATCTCGTATCATTGACTCTAGCTAGACTTTATCAGTCATAGTAGACATTAAGTATATTAACCCAATTACTCTTTTTATGAATACCCGTTTATGATTACACAAGCATTTCGCAGCCTAGTTTGATGTATGGAGACACAAACGACTCAGGCTCTTTTTGTTGATAGGAATACTGCATTGTCGTGGCGATTATTATTGTTGTAGTGTTTAGGATATTCTTGGCCCCGACTGCATTATATATCCTGCCTTTTCTGTGCATAGCCTGCACGAGCATTGTTCTGCTGCCGGCCTTTTTGGGTTCCATTTCCGATTCGAGCATCTTGATAGCATCTAACATTTAAAGAAGATTCCTTGTTGGTGTTGAAGGACTTTAGTGCACTTTCTTTCATGCAGGAGTGCCTGACATTTATTGATTAAAGTAACGTAAGCTGTAACTTCTCTTACCACCTTACTTTGCATACCATAACCAAGCACCTTCGGTTATAGGTAGTAATAGGCTGTTTTCACATAACATTAAGCCTAGAGTAGACACACATTTATTGAGAGTTTAATAACCTATTATTGCATATAGAACTCTGTAGAGTATTTGTGTTCTTTGTTCACTGGGAATATACATCAGAGGATGGAGCTAGCGCTTTCCGTTGTAGCATTTATGCCATTACTAGTCCAATGAATAAGAGCCCTGATATATTTGAACCCCAGTCGTAACAAATGGCGACCTTACCTAGGATTTGGTGAACCTACATTTATTAGCAGGGAACATTTGTTGTTTTGGGGAATATTTTGCGGGGATCAGCAAGAATATTTTTTTTTTTGCAACATAGTATAGCCCTTGAGTATTTCCGAGAATTTGTGTGTGTATATAGAGGTATAAGAGTTTGGGGTGCTTCTTTTCTGAATATTGAGGTGGGAAATTTTTGTGAGCATCATGTCTTATACCGGATCAGAGGAGAATGGAGACACAGTACGTCATGTCGAAACTGAGGAACAGCAGCATGATGAAATGGTTAATCAGGTGAACTGTGAGGAGGATGCTAGGATATTTTTGCAATGGCCTGTTACTGCCGAGCGGACGGAGGGTGTGAATCGGTACGGTCTTCAATGCCTGGCCACAGCTATCGGTCATGCGGGTACTAGCAGCATGACCAGGGATAACTTGATAACGTGTGTACTGGGCAGGGTGACTGGTGAGCGAGATGGGTTGAGTGCTCAGAGCCCTTCGGCCATGCTTCCCCTACACTCGACTCCCAGCCATCTCAGTAGTTTGCCGACCCCGAGTACGCGTCCACAGTTGGGTGGTGACTGGCAGGGTGGGTTGCCCCTGGGGGGACCACCGGTAATTTCAAATATTGTAGCACCTTCACCTCCTCAAGGGTTATCTCCAGAATTTTTGTTTAAGATCGAATTAGCTAAGCTTCAGCATCAGCAGCAATTAGAATTAGCCAAGATAGAAGAGAGAGCCAAGCTAGCAAAAATCCAAGCTGATTTAGAGTCGACTAGGTACTGTGCCGACATGGACATAGAGAAGTAGCGGGTAGAGGCAACAGGACAGCGACTTGGGGCTGGTAACCGTGCTCATGATCAATCTCTCTCGCACTTATTGAAGCTGGTTCCGGTGTTTGATGAGAGTGGTGTAACAGAATTTTTTGCACGCTTTGAGAAGAAGTGCCAGGAACACCAGTGGCCAGAGAATAAATGGGCAGCACTTGTATCCTCTAGATTAATAGGCAAGGGTCTTAAAGCCTACGATGCGTTACCTTTGGAGTCATGTATTGTGTATGAGGATCTCAAGGAGGCTGTCCTGAGGGCTTACGAACTGCAACCAGAAACGTACCGTTTGAAGTTCTGGGGTGTAACTAAGGGAAGAGATAGCACCTTTTTGGAACACGCCCGGGACTTGTCCGATGCTATGGGGAACTGGCTCCGATCTGAGAAGGTAACAACATTTGATGGACTTAAGCAGTTAATGATGTTGGAGCAGTTCTTTAAGAGCACGGGCGGTGATCTAACTTTGAACTTAAAGGAGAAAAACCCAAGAACTCTAGTCGAAGCAGCAGAAATGGCTGATCGACGGCTGTCGTTGATTCGGGGTTGCGGGTCCTCACAGAAGTACGATGCAAGTGCTAGGGACCGTTATCCTCCCCCTCCCTGTAGCAATGACACATTTAAACAAAAGAGCATTGAAACTAAAACTGAATCCAAACTAACACCACGCCGTATGAGAAGAGTAGGGGCTTTTTACATCACAGTGTGACGTTAACCACTCCGTTAGAACCGCATGGCTTGTCCTACAGTGACTCGCTAGGATCGCCAGGGCAGTGGATGTGGCTACAGTATATGTATTAGGGTGTGCTTTATTTCATATGAAAGCTCGTGTCATGGGCAGTCCATAAAGGCTCTTTGTTTTCACCCATGTCAAGGCTTTATATATTTAATTGTAAAGTATATGTTTTATCATTAACTAGTAATGATGGGATCTGGGAGAGAGAGAGAGAGTAGAACAGAGTGATAGGGGGCGCGCAGTGTTTTTGTCCCGCTCGATGACGTCACGGCTGGCTGCCTCGTGGGGGTTGGTTGAGGGAGGTCCTTACCATGTTGCTAGCTTCTTTGCTAGTGGCTAGAGGACTTGTTACCGCTTTACTTTGCGCGGTGAAAACTAGTCCCGGTATATATACAGGTTCCTCGCCACTCTCTCCCTCAGATCTGGTTTCTAGAACGCATCTTTCTTTATCCTTTGATACCTGTCCCTCGCTCTTCACCTGAGAATCTTTTCCTCTGCCTACCTCTCTCTTTTTCCATATCTTTCACCACCTTTTATTAATACCATATCCCCTCTGGTTAACTCTGCAAAATCAGCTTCATGCTGGCCAGTTGTATTGTGCGTTAAGGTCTGATATAACCCATGTATGTTAGTTGTTAAGATAAGTTGATCACGAAGCATTGGTTGGCATTCATATTGTTTAGTACCGCTTCCTATAATTATTAGTGTTCTGCTGGATTAGATAATGCTAGACTAGGGGTCTGATATTATAAGGTATTGTTTCCTATGAGTGCTGGCTTTAGGAAAAAGCTGCACGACATACCTGAGAACTGGAGTTGATTGGGTAAATTCTAGTCTGTGTGCCATTGAGAATAGAGCATGCACGAATGAGGGCTTTTTGCCTATACCATTCTGCACTGTTCTAGTCTCGATTGTTTGTCTTTGAGGTACGCCAGGAGAACGCTTGATACTTCGGTATTAAGGTTTCTCAAGAGAGCTACCCTTCCCTATAACGTAATATTTGACGCACAGACTTGAGATTTGCACTAGGCTATGCGGCATGCCATGCGCACCAGTATCTCGTATCATTGACTCTAGCTAGACTTTATCAGTCACAGTAGACATTAAGTATATTAACCTAATTACTCTTCTTATGCACACCCATTTATGATTACACAAGCATTTCGCAGCCTAGTTTGATGTATGGAGACACAAACGACTTAGGCTCTTTTTGTTGATAGGAATACTGCATTGTCGTGGCGATTATTATTGTTGTAGTGTTTAGGATATTCTTGGCTCCGACGGCATTATAT
Source organism: Paralithodes platypus (assembly GCA_032716605.1). Lineage (NCBI taxonomy): Eukaryota > Metazoa > Arthropoda > Malacostraca > Decapoda > Lithodidae > Paralithodes > Paralithodes platypus. The sequence goes on along the minus strand of CM064498.1, from coordinate 63,247,452 downwards.
ATTCTGCCTTTTTGTGTGCATAGCCTGCACGAGCATTGTTCCGCTGCCTGCCTTTTTGGGTTCCATTTCCGATACCAGCATCTTTATAGCAACTAACATTTAAAGAAGATTCCTTGTTAGTGTTGAAGGACTTTAGTGCGCTTTCTTTCATGCAGGAGTGCCTGACATTTATTGATTAAAGTAACATAAGCTGTAACTTCTCTTACCACCTTACTTTGCATACCATAACCAAGCACCTTCGGTTATAGGTAGTAATAGGCTGTTTTCACATAACATTAAGCCTAGAGTAGACGCACATTTATTGAGAGTTTGATAGCCTATTATTGCATATAGAACTCTGTTGAGTATTTGTGTTCTTTGTTCACTGGGAATATACATCAGAGGTTGGATCTAGCGCTTTCCGTTGTAGCATTTATGCCATTACTAGTCCAATGAATAAGAGCCCTGATATATTTAAACCTCAGTCGTAACAAATGGCGACCTTACCTAGGATTTGGTGAACCTACATTTATTAGCAGGGAACATTTGTTGTTTTGGGGAATATTTTGCGGGGATCAGCAAGAATAATTTTTGTTTGCAACATAGTATAGCCCTTGAGTATTTCCGAGAATTTGTGTGTGTATATTGAGGTATAAGAGTTTGGGGTGCTTCTTTTTTTAATATTGAGGTGGGAAATTTTTGTGAGTATCATGTCTTATACCGGATCAGAGGAGAATGGAGACACAGTACGTAATGTCGAAACTGAGGAACAGCAGTATGATGATATGGTTAATCAGGTGAACTGTGAGGAGGATGCTAGGATGTTTTTGCAATGGCCTGTTACTGCCGAGCGGTTGGAGGGTGTGAATCGGTACGGTCTTCAATGCCTGGCCACAGCTATCGGTCATGCGGGTACTAGCAGCATGACCAGGGATAACTTGATAATGTGTGTACTGGGCAGGGTGACTGGTGAGCGAGATGGGTTGAGTGCTCAGAGCCCTTCGGCCATGCTTCCCCTACACTCGACTCCCAGCCATCCCAGTGGTTTGCCGACCCCGGGTACGCTTCCACAGGTGGGTGGTGACTGGCAGGGTGGGTTGCCCCTGGGGGGACCACCGGTAATTTCAAACATTGTAGCACCTTCACCTCCTCAAGGGTTATCTTCAGAATTATTGCTTCAGCTCAAATTAGCTAGGATCGAAGAGAGAAAGGCTATTAGGGTATCTGAGCTTCAGCTTCAGCAGCAAATAGAATTAGCCAAAATAGAAGAGAGAAAAACTATCAGTCAACAGCACATAGAGCTAGCAAAAATCCAAGCTGATTTAGAGTCGACTAGGTACTGTGCCGACGTAGAGAAGTCGCGAGTAGAGACGACGGGACAGCGACTTGGGGCTGGTAACCGTGCTCATGATCAATCTCTCTCGCACTTATTGAAACTGGTTCCGGTGTTTGATGAGAGTTGGGTAACATAATTTTTCGCACGCTTTGAGAAGAAGTGCCAGGAACACCAGTGGCCAGAGAATAAATGGGCAGCACTTGTATCCTCTAGATTAATAGGCAAGGGTCTTAAAGCCTACGATGCGTTACCTTTGGAGTCATGTATTGTGTATGAGGATCTCAAGGAGGCTGTCCTGAGGGCTTACGAACTGCAACCAGAAACGTACCGTTTGAAGTTCCGGGGTCTAACTAAGGGAAGAGATAGCACCTTTTTGGAACACGCCCGGGACTTGTCCGATGCTATGGGGAACTGGCTCCGATCTGAGAAGGTAACAACGTTTGATGGAGTTAAGCAGTTGATGATGTTGGAGCAGTTCTTTAAGAGCACGGGTGGTGATCTAACTTTGAACTTAAAGGAGAAAAACCCAAGATCTCTAGTCGAAGCAGCAGAAATGGCTGATCGACGGCTGTTGTTGATTCGGGGTTGCGGGTCCTCACAGAAGTACGATGTAAGTGCTAAGGACCGTTATCCTCCCCCTCCCCGTAACAATGACACATTTAAACAGAAGAGCCATGAAACTAAAACTGAATCCAAACCTTACACCACACCGTATGTGAAAAGTCAGGGGCCTTTTACATCACAGTATAAGCCGAAACCGAAATTTATGTGTTTTAGTTGCCACCAGGAGGGTCATAAGGCAAATGAGTGCCCTAGTCGACCTCCTCCGGCAGCCGTGTCTTTTGCTCACGGCATTGGAGTGTTCAAGAGGACATCGGAGTTTGTTAGAGGCATTTCTTCCGAGGTAAATACACTGCCAGTGCAGAAGGATCCGGAAGGCTTATTCCCTGTCCGTGATGCCTTTAGTGACCACAGGGGACGCGGTTGTGTGGAGTGGGGGGGTAGAAGACATGAGGTGAGAATTTTGCGTGACACTGGGGCATCGCAAACACTGTTGAGAAATTTCACTGGTAAACCTGTCAATACGGCGCGGGTGGTTGTGGTTCAGGGAGTTAATGCGACAAGGTCATACCCGCTTGTAGGAATGAAGGTGGAAGTTGATGGTGTGACTCGGGACCTGGATGTAGGAATTGTGGAGAAGTTACCTGTTGGGGGCGTCGACCTCCTTCTCCGCAACGACTTTGCGGGACCTACTTCTGAGGCTCCACCCTTGGTCGTTGCCGAGAAGCCGGCCGACGTGAGTAGGGAGGAGCAGGAGTGGGTTGAGAAGTGTCCGGTGCAGCCTATGGCGTGTGTTGTCACCGGAGATCCTGCATCCAGGGAGTCACATTCTGGTCAACAGTCTTTAGATTAGCGGAGGAAGGGTACCGAGAAGGGGTTGAAAGTTGATGCGGTTGAGAGTTTAGTATCAACGGACCTTCTCGGGGACTCATTATTAGGACCACATTTCGAGTCTGGAGAAGACCCAGTAACTGTTCCTGTAAAGGCAGAGGATGGGCTTAAAAAGACGAAAGAGTTGAAGGAGGACAGTGATGCACAGTCGGGAGATGTAGCAACAAGGTACCCTGACGCGTACCCTATGAGAAATGGGTCGGCGAAGACGGTGGTCCAAAGCTTGCTAGTGTATTTCTCCCGGTATGGTTACCCGCAGGGGATTCAGTCAGTCCAGGGACCCAACTTCACTTCTAGCCTCTTTGTTCAAGCAATTCCGCAGCATGGGATTGTTGGGGTTGTGTCATCTGCGTATCATCCGGAGAGCCAGGGTGTGTTAGAGCGATGGCACTCAGCCTTGAAATCTGTGCTTCATTGTTGTTGCTTTGAGAGTGGGAAGGATTGGGATCTTGGCCTGCTATGTGTTTGTTTGCTGTGCGGGAGGTACCTGGGGAGAGTTTGGGATTCAGCCCTAATGAGCTCGTCTTTGGACACCGTGTCAGAGGGCCTCTCCATATGGTTGAAGAAGTATGGGAGGGCGCAGAAAAACCTTGTTCTATGGTCAAGTGTGTCCTCAACAGTCGAGAACGGATGTTGCGCAGTCTGGAGTTGGCTGGCCATAATTTGACTAGCTCTCAGGCCCTCAGGAAGGACAGGTACGACCTCAAGGTTGAACTCAGGGAGTTGCACGTGGGTCGGGAGGTGTTGAATCTACTGCATCTTGTAGGTCGCCCCTTATCCGCGAAGTACGCTGGTCCTTATAGGGTGGTGGAGGAGCTATCAGACCTGGATTACTTGGTAGCCACTCCAGACAGACGGAAGCGCAATCAGTTATGTCACGTTAATCTCATGAAGGAGTATGGGAGGCACCCTCCTGAGCCTCTCACTGTGCCTGTGATGACGTTTAGCAGTCAAGGTGGAGAAGGAGAACGGGACAGTCAAGCTCAGGTGGAGGATAACTGGAAGGATAATAAGTTCAAATGGGCGCCTGAGTGTGAGAAGGTGTTTAGGGAAGTAAAACACCTGTTGTGCACTCACCCGATCCTCAGGGCCCCTGACTTTAGCCTACCTTTCCAACTAGCAACGGAGGCTAGTGGTGTGGGGGCTGGTGCCGTCCTTGTGGAAAAGGACGATGATGGGCTGGAGCATCCTGTTAGTTTCTGCTCGGAGAAGTACAATTCGGCCCAGGGGAGCTGCTCTGTTGTCGAGGAGGAGCTGCTGGCGGTTGTGCTTGCGCTGGGGCATTTCGAGGTCTATGTTCCAGCCTATGGTCCGGTCGGTGTAGTTTACCCAGATCATCACCCTCTCAAGTTCTTGGACCAGTTTCACAATCGGAATATGAGGCTGACCAGGTGGTCACTAAGGTTACTGGTATATAACCTGGACATACGCCATATTGCCGGTTGTGACAACGTGGTTGCAGATGGTCGTTCAAGGGTATATGATCCTGGGTAGATTGACACACGGGTAGCCTCGTGCTTTAGTTTGAACAGTATTTTGCGCTTGGTGCTTGTTGGCTCGCGGTTGTAGCCCAGCGTATTGGGTCATAAAGCAGGAGTTGAGCGTTTGGTATAGAAGAAAAAACTAGGCTTGCCCCTATAGTGCAGCCGGAATAAACAAATTAAAAACATAAAAATCAAATAAAAACTCTTTCTTTGATAGTTGAATTTTTTCAGTATGCTATAGCAGTAATTCTGAGTTGCACTCCTCTCAGAATGCTGGGCTAGAGAAGCTCGCTCTTGAGGAGCATAACTACATATAATTTAACCTATTGTGTTGGGGAGGGTTATAATTTTGTAAAATGTTTTGTTGAGGAACTGTGCCAGATATTTTACTGCCGCTGGGTGATGGGAAGTAGAGATATAGCATGGGTTCTAACCATCAGATTTTTGTGAGCCTTGGGGCGTCTGAGAAAAATCTTGGGGGGGGGGGGGTGACGTTAACCACTCCGATAGAACCGCATGGCTTGTCCTACAGTGACTCGCTAGGATCGCCAGGGCAGTGGATGTGGCTACAGTTGATGTATTATTGTGTGCTTTATTTCATATGAAAGCTCGTGTCATGGGCAGTCCAGAAAGGCTCTTTGTTTTCACCCATGTCAAGGCTTTATATATTTAATTGTAAAGTATATGTTTTATCATTAACTAGTAATGATGGGATCTGGGAGAGAGAGAGAGAGTAGAACAGAGTGATAGGGGGCGCGCGGTGTTTTTGTCCCGCTCGATGACGTCACGGCTGGCTGCCTCGTGGGGGTTGGTTGAGGGAGGTCCTTACCATGTTGCTAGCTTCTTTGCTAGTGGCTAGAGGACTTGTTACCGCTTTACTTTGCGCGGTGAAAACTAGTCCCGGTATATATAGAGGTTCCTCGCCACTCTCTCCCTCAGATCTGGTTTCTAGAACGCATCTCTCTTTATCCTTTGATACCTGTCCTCCGTCCTTCACCTGAGAATCTTTTCCTCTGCCTACCTCTCTCTTTTTCCATATCTTTCACCACCTTTTATTAATACCATATCCCCTCTGGTTAACTCTGCAAAATCATCTTCATGCTGGCCAGTTGTATTGTGCGTTAAGGTCTGATATAACCCATGTATGTTAGTTGTTAAGATAAGTTGATCACGAAGCATTGGTTGGCATTGATATTGTTTAGTACCGCTTCCTATAATTATTAGTGTTCTGCTGGATTAGATAATGCTAGACTAGGGGTCTGATATTATAAGGTATTGTTTCCTATGAGTGCTGGCTTTAGGAAAAAGCTGCACGACATACCTGAGAACTGGAGTTGATTGGGTAAATTCTAGTCTGTGTGCCATTGAGAATAGAGCATGCACGAATGAGGGCTTTTTGCCTATACCATTCTGCACTGTTCTAGTCTCGATTGTTTGTCTTTGAGGTACGCCAGGAGAACGCTTGATACTTCGGTATTAAAGTTTCTCAAGAGAGCTACCCTTCCCTATAACGTAATATTTGACGCACAGACTTGAGATTTGCACTAGGCTATGCGGCATGCCATGCGCACCAGTATCTCGTATCATTGACTCTAGCTAGACTTTATCAGTCACAGTAGACATTAAGTATATTAACCTAATTACTCTTTTTATGCACACCCATTTATGATTACACAAGCATTTCGCAGCCTAGTTTGATGTATGGAGACACAAACGACTTAGGCTCTTTTTGTTGATAGGAATACTGCATTGTCGTGGCGATTATTATTGTTGTAGCGTTTAGGATATTCTTGGCTCCGACGGCATTATATATTCTGCCTTTTTGTGTGCATAGCCTGCACGAGCATTGTTCCGCTGCCTGCCTTTTTGGGTTCCATTTCCGATACGAGCATCTTTATAGCATCTAACATTTAAAGAAGATTCCCTGTTAGTGTTGAAGGACTTTAGTGCACTGTCTTTCATGCAGGAGTGCCTGACATTTATTGATTAAAGTAACGTAAGCTGTAACTTCTCTTACCACCTTACTTTGCATACCATAACCAAGCACCTTCGGTTATAGGTAGTAATAGGCTGTTTTCACATAACATTAAGCCTAGAGTAGACGCACATTTATTGAGAGTTTGATAGCCTATTATTGCATATAGAACTCTGTAGAGTATTTGTGTTCTTTGTTCACTGGGAATATACATCAGAGGTTGGAGCTAGCGCTTTCCGTTGTAGCATTTATGCCATTACTAGTCCAATGAATAAGAGCCCTGATATATTTGAACCCCAGTCGTAACACATAGCTCTAGATTTACGGAAGTTTGCTTTTTTTAAATTAGGGATTTTCTCGATGCTTCTATTTGGTCCATTACTAGTAAACTTTAAACTGATAATTATCGTACGATGGTCGCTGTTACTGAATTCATCACCAACATTCAAATTCTCTATTAATTCTTTTGTTGCAAGTACAAGGTCTAGAATGTTATTACCACGGGTCGGCGAACAAATAAATTGATAGAGCAAACTCTCTTGCAAGTTCGCATACAAGTCATGTCCGGAGTGTGAAGTAAGAGTGTTGCCCCACTTGGTCACAGGTAAATTAAAGTCCCCCAAAATTACGGTATCCTGTGAATTATTTACATCCGCAATTTGTTCGTAAATCTCTCGGTCAGTTTGTACCTTTATTATTCTTTATTAGCACATAGGATGTGTCGACGTTCACAATTTGAGGTTTTGACATGAGGGTCGGGTTAAGACTTTCTTTGATAAAAAGTAAAACGCCACCACCATTTTTATTTATTCGGATTTTCTCAAACATTACATTAACCGGAAAGTGAATACTCAGCTAAAAAGTCTCTGTCTTCTACATTGAGCCAAGATCCTGTTATGCCAATCACGTCATACATTTTTTTAAACACTAGTTCCTCTAAATCTGAAAATTTATTGCGTATGCTACAAGCGTTTGCATGGAAAACCTTTATATTTGTGATTTTAGAACTCACGGAACGCTCTTTGATAAAATGTTTGGTTCTGGTCGGATCTACATTTATGTTCATAGCTGTCCTTGGTCCTCGCTGTCTTTGGTCCACATCGCTGGCGGTCCTCGGTTGCCTCTGTTTTTTGCTTGGCGTTGGATGATTTATGTCGCTGCTGCTTCTTCTCGAATGGCGTTTTTTTATACATGGCTGAGGACTGCTTCGTGTAGGAGACGACCCATGCGTGCTGAACCCACAGGGTTTAGATGAGTGCCATCCTTGCGGAACAGAGTAGTCTGGTTATAGAAATTATCCCAGAGGTTGATGAATTCAACTTCTTCCTTCAGACACAAAGATTTTAGTCGGCTGTTTGTGTTGAAGGCCTTGTCGTAGAATTTGTCAGGTGCATCGATCTTGGGGAGAATGCCTGAGATGATGATATTCCTTGACTTGTTTTTGTAGTGCTGGATCATCTTGCGATATTTCTCCATCAGCTCTTCGGATCTGGTGCGCATGACATCATTTAAACCAGCATGGATGACAAAAAGGCTATTTTCGTTTGCATCCTTTGTGGTATCTTCAAAGGCCTCCACAATGTTGTCCAGTCTGTCTCCTGGGATGCAAAATCTCTTTCGTCGATTTGGGACTCTGTCGCAGAACTCTATGACCTGTCCTCGTAGGATGGAATCCCCAACGAGCCTGGTCTATTCTGGTTCGTCTTCCATCTCTACCAAGATCTCAAATCTGTTTGACATTGTGACTGGTAGATGAGACCTTTTCTGCGTTGGTCGTGCACCGTTCCTCACTGGTGTAAATCCGGAAATCTGCGCTGGCGAGACTCTGCATACAGGTCGGGGAGAGGAGTGGTTAGAACGGGGGCGAGGGGTTGGCACTGTTTGTGTTAGCAGGCTTCTTGCATGAGGAGTGGGGGAGAGACTAAGGAGAACAGGGCGGCTGTCCTGGTTTGATGTCGGCTCAGGATCATCGGAAGCATCTGCTGCAGTGGCTACTGCAGGTGTTGGATTGTTGGCAGATGACGTTGGGACGGTGGTGGCAGCTGGAGTTCACACAATTGGAGTTAGTGATACTCCAACGTTGAGTGTTAAAACTCTTGGAGTGATTCCAGCTTCCTGGTGAGGGCATTGATCTAGTTGTGGGCTTCATTCAATTTCGCTGTCAAATCCTCTCGTTGTTGGCAGAGTCGGCAGACTTGTAGATCGGCAGGAGCAAATATGGAAGCACCAAACCTACCGGCGCAGTCTGTACAGGCACTAGGCATGGTGACGGTCACTCTCTTCAGATCACTTCACTCACTTAAAAACACTTCACTCACTTTAAAAACAATTCATTCACTTCAGGTCGCTTCACTTACTTAAATAGGCTTAACCGAAAACAAAAAAGTTGAAATACACAGAAATAGGTTATCAGCGGTGATAGCCTAACCGAAAATTATAAAATTTAAATACGCAGTGATAGCCTAACTGAAAAAAAATAGTTTTTATTTAAACAGAAATAGGCCACCAAGGGTGATAGCCTAGCCTAACCGCAAACAAAAATTATGAAGTACGTAGTGATGGTGGTGTGGGTATTGTTGAAGATGGTTAGTGGTGGTGTTAGTGTGCGATTGTGATGAGGTCATGGTGGTGGTGGTTGTGATGGTATAGGTGGTGGTGTTGGTTGAAGGATTGTGATGATGGTAATGGTAGTGGTATAGGTAGCGCCAACAAACTTGACAATAATCTTGACCCCTTAACTTCTCATAACTCAAAATGAATGAAAGCAATCGAGCTGACATTTCTATCATTTTGGAAGAGCCCGCCAGGAAATAGGTGTTGACATTTACAGTCAGTTTGCTCTAGGCCCTTTTGAGTTATGAGAAGTTAAGGGGTCAAGATTATTGTTAAGTTCGTTGGCGCTACCTACAGTATAGTAATGATGCTGGTGGCAAGGATGTGGGATGATTGTGGTGTTGGTGGTAGTGAGGGATTAGGATGCCTGGCATTTCTGGCTGCAATTTTGGATATTTAGTTATCATAAGTTGTCCAAAATAATCACGCACCTTGTGTCAAAGTTTGGTCGAGGTTCCGGACTTATTGTGTAAAAACGAGAGCGCAAGAATAATTTGGAATAATAACAAACAAAACAAATAATAATAATAATAATAATAATAATAATAATGATAATAATAATAATAATAATAATGATGATAATAATAATAATATGAACGATTGCCATAGGTCTTCACCGCCTTAGTTTTGAGCCCCTAACAATATACTCAGCCTACATTATGAACGTTAAATAAGCATATAATTGTGTGTAATCAATAAGAGATGAACATTGAAAATGGAAAAATACTGCACCTTTCAGTTCCCAAGTTCAAGTTGGTAAGACTGAATGAAGGCAGCGATAAAGAAGAGGTCAGCAGGTGGCTGGTATCACCAGAGTTATTGGAATGGCCCAACATAAAATACAAGAAAGGAGCCGGAGAATTCTTAGGTGGAACACCAGATATTTAGAGGAAGGAAATTGAAAATACTAAATTGAACATGTTTATTTAGCCAAAGTAATTGTACAATGCAATATTTATACACACAGCAATACAGTGTATATTCAAGCCTAGCCTTCTAAAAACTAACTCTCTTATAAAGGCACATTAAATAACTATATGTTGATTAAGTTCCTTGTATTATAAATAGAGACACTAGACACAATTTATAATACAAAATCATTATGCCCTAATGCTATATTAGGCCATATATACACACACAGCCACCTATCTATTCACTATTAGAAAACAGAACGGTGAGATGAGAGTGTCTGGGTGTTACTTTGTGTTGATATGTGTTTATCTGTCTGTGTTTATCTGTCTGTGTTTAGCTGTCTGTGTTTAGCTGTCTGTGTTTAGCTGTCTGTGTTTATCTGTCTGTGTTTATCTGTCTGTGTTTATATGTGTGTTTATCTGTCTGTGTTTATCTGTCTGTGTTTATCCGTCTGTGTTTATCTGTCTGTGTTTATCTGTGTGTTTATCTGTCTGTGTCTATCTGTCTGTGTTTATCTGTCGGTGTTTATCTGTGTGTTTATCTGTCTGTGTTTATATGTCTGTGATTATATGTCTGTGTTTATCTGTCTGTGTTTATATGTCTCTGTTTATCTGTCTGTGTTTATCCGTCTGTGTTTATCCGTCTGTGTTTATCTGTCTGTGTTTATCCGTCTGTGTTTATCTGTCTGTGTTTATATGTCTCTGTTTATCTGTCTGTGTTTATCCGTCTGTGTTTATCTGTCTGTGTTTATCCGTCTGTGTGTATCTGTCTGTGTTTATATGTCTGTGTTTATATGTCTGTGTTTATCTGTCTGTGTTTATATGTCTATGTTGATCTGTCTGTGTTTATCTGTCTCTGTTTATATGTCTGTTTATATATCTGTGTTTATATGTTTGTGTTTATCTGTCTGTGTTTATATGTCTATGTTTATCTGTCTGTGTTTATCTGTCTGTTTATCTGTCTGTGTTTATCTGTCTGTGTTTATCTGTCTATGTTTATCTGTCTGTGTTTATCTGTCTGTGTTTATCTGTCTGTGTTTATCTGTCTGTGTTTAGCTGTCTGTGTTTATCTGTCTGTGTTTACCTGCCTGTGTTTATCTGTCTGTGTTTATCTGTCTGTTTAGGCTACTTATCTGTCTGTTTATCTGTCTGTGTGTTTATCTGTGTTTATCTGTTGTTTATCTGTCTGTGGGCTGTCTGTGTTTATCTGTGTTCATCGGTTTGTATTGTTGTTATCTGTCTGTGTTTATCTGTCTGTGTTTATCTGTGTGTGTTTATCTGTGTGTGTTGTGTTTATCTGTCTGTGTTTATCTGTCTGTGTTTATCTGTCTGTGTTTATCTGTCTGTGTTTATATGTCTGTGTTAATATGTCTGTGTTTATCTGTCTGTGTTTATATGTCTGTGTTTATCTGTCTGTGTTTATCTGTCTGTGTTTGAATTATGTATTCCATCAAACGATATTTTCAACCCAACAAAACATTTCTAACTAATTGCTCAGTACCATATAATTCTATGATAACAATTACAATATATTATTCTGAAAAGTTCTTGTAGTGCTCGATCGTTGGGCATAATTGTAATACTCCTTGGTATATTGTTTTCTTAGTGTTTTCTACGAGCGATATCTTCGTTTATTTTATTATATTTATTTGTTTATAAATTTGCTTAATGTTGTGTGAGTGTGTATTTTTTTGTATTTATATATTGATTTTATTGTTGTGTTCTTAATTCTTCATTTTTCGCAGAACCTAATTCTGTCCTTCCTTCCTGTGTCTGTTTGTGCCAGCATGGCACGTAGTCTTCTCTTAACCCCTTAACACTAGCTGATACGACTTATTTGGGGTTATTATGATATGTTTATTTAATATTGAGGATTTTGCATGCGTTTGCCATTCTTGAGCAATGCAATTTAATTTGTCGCCCTAGGCTGACAAAAATGCCTTTCCAGATTTCATTCAAACTATAAAGATACCCACCCAGATCCTCTACAGGCTAAATTTGTACGTATATTGATCGAAAACACTGACACCTCAATGAGGTGAAGCGTCTTCTTATCGCCAAACTAAAGGGGTGATATGTCTTAATTTCTCAAAACTAATGGAGTGAATCAGGGGAGAGGCACACAGACCAAACGAGACGAAGAGCCAAATGGTTCTGGTTATCAGTAAATGATTTTATGCAGTTTACGAAGGATGTCTTGGAATCAAAGGGGTTCAATACCAGTCAACCTATTAATCCCACAATGTCTCTCTAAAGTCCAGGAGTCGGCAACTTGCGGCTCAGGAGCCGCATGCGGCTCTTTTCAGGACACTTGCGTGGCTCCAGAAGCTTCAGAAATAATAATTCTTCCTTCAAAATGAAGGCATCATATAACACATTCAAGGCAACATTAGATTTGTGAACTTTGAAAAGATGTATAGGTATCAATCGATTTTATTTCTAGCAATGTGACACATGTCTTTCCTAAGCTTGTGAATACCAGGATATTGAACAATATCACTATAATTTGTTTAGTTCAGAAGTAGGGTATATATTCTCTTATTTCTGAAGTACTGTAGATTTCGGTTGATGAGACAATTTTTTGTTTGTATTGCGGCTCCGACAATACAAAATGTTTATGAAACTTTTAGAAAATGGCTCTTGTAGCTTTAAGGCTTGCTGACCATTGCTCTAAACTAACTAAAACCGTCTTATGACCGACAAAATAACTATGAGGAAACGCTTCATTGTACACATCAATTTGTATACACAGTGATTTTATGTGTGGAAGGACAATTTGTGTGTTTGAATGATAAGTGTGTATCTGTATGCAGTAATTGGATAATGTGACCAATTTTCGGTTTTATTGGAAATTATTCTTATAAGTCAGTCATACCATGTTTCCTTCCATACATAAAGTCACAGAGTGTATGCCAATTCATGGAGCCAACTGTACACTAAGAGATTTATATACTTCCGTTCATAGTTCTACACTGTAATCTATTTTTTATTAATTTCACCACATCACCAAACACCTCCAAAGAAATTAATGATACGTGATTTGAACATATACACGATCAGAACACTCTTTATATCTACCATTTGTATTTCAATTAAGGGTTCATGTATACTGTCTGCTTCAGAGTCTGCTTCCAAATGTCCTCTTTTCTGTCCGTCGTCTTCTCTGTCTGTCCACCTTTCTTTCTGTCGTCTTTTCTGTCTGTCATTTATAGAGTGTAGAGCATCAGTCAGCACTCATGGCTGGACAATCACTCCTCCACAGTGTAGATCATATGCTTTTCCAAATTCGATTATACCTGGAACCATCTCTTTCCGAAACTCACTTCCTCAGTGTTGCTTTCCACTTCTATTTAGTCAACAACAGTTCAAAACTAGAGGTTACAAGTTTTTCATGACAAGAGGACGTCGTTAGGTATATGAACCTTGTTTGTATTAGCTCCCTTTCTTTGGTTTTGTATGCTGAATAATAATGAGGGAAATAATAACACAAAATATGACACTAGGACAGCTAAAAAGGTTGCAGAAAGAATACATAAGATGGCAAAATAATTGAAAATCAAACTGTTGTCTTGATTAAGTGACCATAATACCCTTTCCCTTCAAGCCAGACTCGCCTTCCTCATTGCATTCCTCCCTGAAAGCCTCGCAGTCTGTATTCAACCTCTAAATTGCATTCCTCTCCGACATATTCTGAGTCAATTGGAACGCGAGAGATGAACAGAGATCAATAGGGAGCTGGTCTGGTCATAAAGGGAGGTGAGATGGAGGAGGTAATTACTGAACTGAAGGATTATTGGCATTAGGGTAAAACTTTGATCGGTGTTTGGACGGATTTGTTTATTAGAGAGTTATGAAACCATTTACACAATTAAACTTTCACTGAACTAGAACAAATCTAAGAGATATAAAAGGGGTATGAACAAGGTATGTAAGATCACTTGGTTTATTGATAGGGATTTTGCTTTCTAATTGGTATGAGATAGTTTTATTAGGGGAAGACTTTCATCAGTGTTTAGCTGATTGGTTGATCAGAGAGTTACGTGACCATATACATAATGTTTTAACTGTCACTACCTAGGGTATGAAAAGAGTATGGAATAGGTTTGTAAGATCATTTGGTATATTGATAGTGATTTATCTTTCAAATTAGTATAAGATGGGTTAATGACTACCATTGTGCCATTAAATGGGTAGATTTTTACGAACACTGTATACCCTCTCCATACCCGTTATGTTTTAGTTCATACTATGGTGAATTTATAATGTTATGCAGTTTATGAAGAACCTAGCTATCAAAGGACAAATGTATCCTAACTAAGCCATTGGCCCCTATATGCTCTTCTAAACTTTGATGGAAGGTTTTTGTTTTCTCTGTCATGCCGTTTAAGTGTCATTCTTTTCCTGGCGAACGATAGCGAGCAAAAGCAATATAGGAGGAATCGGCTTTCGATCGGGGAACTTTTCTACTGGAAAATGCAGAAATATGTCTCGATGAAGGGTCTTGGCGGTCATTTTTAATCACCGTGGAGGTCGAAGGAGAAAACATAAATAAAATCATATTGATATATAAATGTAATACTCAATCTCCCTTTAATAATCCATTTAATTATGGCCAGAATATAATGAAGAAATATGTCATCGTTGCCAAGGGGACAGCCCTCACACAGTCACCAACAATATTATGATGATAGATCCTGTCTTGTAACAAACTGCATTCAACACTAAAGAAATATAATTGACTTGAGAAAGGTAATTAATGCATCTATAATAGTCTAGCAAATTTAAGGTATATTATAGGTTTGAGTCTCGAAGGGAAGAAGGAAAACCTAATATCTAGTAGTGGCCCCGGAACCCTTGACGATGCACCTTAACATTATTTATGGCCAATCTTTGAACTCAGGCTTGCCTTTCAAACTACCCGCCTAGGAGAGAACAAAATAAGATTGCCAAACATCGTGAGCGAAACGCTCTTAGATATAACAAAACCACTCACGGACTTGTCCTTATGATGTGGGTACCACTACTAGAAAACATTAGTAAAAAATAAATGAATAATACGTTAAACATGATCCAGCTATTGCGCTTATCAGGCTTCTGCTGTCTAGTGAGCAGGTCACCCGGACCCTCGGGGCGTCACATCGTCCTTCACTGATATATCAATACTTTCTAAAAATACAGCAGATGAATGAGAAGGGGATGGAAGGGAGGTCCAGAATCGTCAATGATTCTGGGGCCACTACTAAATATTAGGTTTTCCTTCTTCCCTTCGGGACTCAAACCTATAATTTATTAGTGGCCCCTCCATCATTGACGGTGCGCCTGATGTCACAAGTCTGGAGGGGGACATTCATCTAGAATATCAGAACCACTAACAAATCACTAAGGTTAAAGTGAAACAAACGATCCATGTTTAATAAGAACAAATAGAAAGGGTGTACAGGCGGCATTTATTAAGGGTTAGCCTGTTGTGTAATAACCCTTACGTTGGATAGAACAGTAGGATATCACACACATAAAACTATACATTAAGTCTATGATAAATAAATAAATCATATTCGTCTCTTGGAAAGACTGATAAAATTACGACCTATACATAGTCGTAATCACAGGTACTCTATTACAAAATAGTTTTGTACTATGCACATATAAATACTCTTAATATTACTGAGCATCAATTAATACTATATTGCCAAAGTAAAGTACTAAAATACATTTTCCTGACTAGACTTACTTCAGTCTTAGGAATGGGTATATCATATGACCCTTAGTCTCCCAATAATGTTGCATCACATAGGAGGCAGATAGGAGGCCTTAGCTAGAACCCCCCCCCCCCTCTTTTAAACACAAAAACAGCTTAAAACTAGACTCTCTGCCTTAAAGCTACACATTGTCGAGACGGTTTCATGAGATTCACGGACAGGTAACGGGTAATGAATGTATGATTAGAGGACCATAAGTTTGTCGCTTGCATTTCATAAAGGGAATAATTGTGTAAAAATCGGATCGTAGCTGCCCATTTTCTAATATCGTGTGCTCTTGCAATGACACCTGGATTACTTTCCCTGATAACTCCGACTAATAAAGTAGCTAACTGCCGCTTTTGGAGGCGTTTACCTGTCCGTGAGACCCAGAGGGACCCAGCCTGACCTGGTCGAGATTCCCGCATATACTGTACATAATGAACGATTTCACCGGGCAAAGCAAGTGGTGTTTGTCGCCCCGTTTAAGAGATGGAACTTCAAACTCTGAGAATACATGATTAGCATGCTCGTTTTTAGCAATGAAATTAGGAGTAGGAGCAATATGTACACTCATTTCACGCCTTGAGAACCTTAAGCAAGATGGTTCCGAACTCATCGCCGCCAACTCAGAAACCCTATTACCTGTGGCCAGGGCCATAAGAAAAATAGACTTCTTTTTTATTCCTGACTACTTAAAATGTTGATCCAGTGTCAGGGATGGGGTTAGAACTGGAGGCTAGCTGCTCTTTTAGGAGGCTGTTTTCAAGCTTAAGCTCGGTTACCTCATTTGTGTATGCCTCTAGCGTGAGACCCAGAAGCTGAAATGCCTCACCAATTAGGCATTTGAAAAAAATTTCATCAGGAAAACCATGCCTGTTTATCCATTCTGGGTTGAATGTTTCACCAAAGCAGAGGGTTTTGTATCTCTTAGAAGCCATACCTTAGGACACATATGCAATATATTATAGGTTTGATTCCCGGAGGGAAGTAAAGATAACCTAATATTTAGTAGGGCCCCGTAATCATTGACGATATTGCCTATTAGTATAATAGTCTCCATTCAACATCCCGCGTCAGCATTTTGAATCTACCGCGCGGAAGGATCATGGAGGACTCATCATAAGTGAACGCTTAATTTCCTTATGGGATCGTCATTATAATTGGGTACCCTACAGAAAAAACTCTGTAAAAAAATAAAAAATAAAAAATAACTTAATATCTGTTATCATATGACTTTCCATATGTGGATTTCTTGTGTTTTGCTACCCCGATACCAGGCCCTCTAGCGGCCATCTCGTCCTTCATTGAAATACCAAGATCAAACTATAGAAATCAACGAATGGGTAGTGGGATGGTTGGGAGGGCCGTTTATCGTCAATGATTACGGGGCCCTACTAAATATTAGGTTTTCTTTACATCCCTCCGGGAATCAAACCTATAATTTAATAGTGGCCCCTTCATCATTGACGATATTGCCTGAATATAAAGATTGGAGGGGGACATTCGTGACAGTATCCTTAACCTCAGGGGACAAAAATCCATATAAAAAAAATTAAGTTTTATTGTATGCAAACAATATATTTCTTATAAAAAAATACAAAAGATTGCAAGCAGTGCGTGGCATCAAGAAAATCTTCTTACTCATGACCAGATCTCACTTCAAGATCTATGCATGATACTTTGTGGGGACACCCATGTGTTCCCCCAGATCGAACAATAATTCTGCAGAATTTCGTTCTCACCTTAATACTAATTTTGTACAATATAATCTGTTTGTACAATTTTGGTAAAACTGCATAGTTGCCACTTATGATAGATTTCTACTTAATCTTAACATAAAAATTAATTATCTTTAACTGTATAACCAGTTTGATCACAGCTCGTGATTTATCACAGTCTCCGGAGGACGGGGACTTAGTGAGGTATGGGCTATTCGGCACCCCCCCCCCCCCTACTTTTTCAAACACAACTTACATAATACAACATAACCTACTGGACCCGTTGTCGTAAAGCTACACAGGTACGCTTTGGTTTATCTAGAGCGACCGACAGGTAACGTGTTAAGAAAGTATGATTGGAAGCCCAAAGTTGAGTATTAGCAATGTCTTCTATAGAAAAATTCTGGAGGAATCTAAGGGAGACTGCCCATTTCCTGATTGTTGCCCACGACGCCGGGGTTACTTTCTTTAATAACGTCTACAAGCAAGGAAGCTGACTTTCTCTTCGTAACACGATTACCTGCCTGATTCACCCACAGAGCACCTAGTTGGCGAAGATGAGCAGCCCTCATCAACTTAGATAAGGCCTGCACAGGGCATAAAATATGATGAGTGTGTCCACGTTTCAATGCTGGAACAGAAAATTCAGAAAACACATGATTGGAATGCTCGTTCTTTGCAATAAATGTTGGCGACGGCGCGATTTGTACATGATCGTGTAGCCTCCCAAACCTAAGGCAGTTAGGTTCGTTGCTCATCGCCGCCAGCTCAGACACCCTATTTCCAGTGGCGAGAGCCATGAGGAATACAGCCTTCTTCAAGAGTGAATCAAAATCCGGCGCATTATTATATTTACGTGACTGAAGAAATTATAAGGCTTTGTCAAGTGACCAGGTGGGCATGAGCTGACGGGGTGGTGGCCGCAGGGTGGGGGGGGGGTGGGAACCTCAGCCAGTTCGTTGTCAGTGCCACTACTGCTACTCACTACCTCTTTGACGAGGGCTTTCGACTTGACTTTAGGCTTACCAGATTTACATGAGGCAAGTTTAGTTAGAGGAGACTTGATAATCAACTTTTCCCAAAGGGCTTCGTCATTGCAATGAAGCGCCTTATGGGCTGTTTCTTTAGCATAAGAATTAAAAGTAGCTTTTATCTCTTGCAGTGCCACCAAGCACGATAAGTCTTTCTTGGTGAATAAGGCATTTTTGAGATCAGAGCAAACAGAACAACGCCGCAACACCCACAAGCCTCTAGAGCGGTCTAAACATTTGACACATTTCAAACATAATTTATGAGCGAAAATGGGCAACATTGAACAGGTAGGAGTAGCGCATAATTCAAACCGAGGCATGATAGAAAAAAGGGCCCCCCCCCCCCACCCCGGCTGGAATCAGCCCTCCAACGCCGCCGGTGCTGCAGTCACTAAGGAGCCGGGGATTCTGGAAATAGAAAATTTCCAGGAATCACTGCTCATAAGGATAACCTGCGAGGTGTTAATACATCCTACCTTGAGTCCGCCGGAAAATTAGCTATCGTTGCACAACTACTCTAACCTTCCGCTGGACTCGCCGTGAAAAAACCTGGGATTTTTTCGTATAAGCTGATTGAAACTGCTTACCTATGGCAAAAGCCACAGGCCCGTCGACCAGTAGTGTATGATTATCTATTACTAAAGCACTAGCTAGAGAGGTAATGAAACAAGTTGTATAACGAATCTTAACACTTGTACACTCGACTATGGCGCCGCAGGGCGATTGGTTGTGTAACTATTACGGTCAGGGCGAGTTAACTCGGCGGGCCGAGTTCTAAGCTCTAGTAGGAATTTGCACTTCTGCCGGAAGGGATGTAGTTCAGCCATACCACGCCAGGACATTTGGTTGCTCCCTACCCGTTTTGAAGAATGGGTAACCTGGGCCCTGCTGCAAGAGGCCGCCAGAGAAAACAACCAAAATTTTAGAGAGGGGAGACAAAAGCACAGCTCCCTCCTCCAAAACCCACTGTAAACAATTTTATAAATATGTATAAATATAGGGACGTCTCCCAAACCCCCAAAATATGCAAGCACACATGTCCATCACTAGGGGCACACAAAGGCAAAACATAAATAGGCCTACAGAGAATTCAGAATCCTAAATTACCTGTAGCCTAAACTGGAGACCCCTAACCAGGCCGACCATTAGGTCCGAAGCAACACTACAACCGACGACGCTCCGAAGACCCAGCCACAGCACACAGACGAGGGGAGGCCCACGATAGGGGCCTAAAAGCAAAATACGAACTCTGGAAGGTGGAGCACGATGTGCAGGCACCCTTAGACCAGAGCATTTGCTAAATAGTATAATAAAATATTTGCCACTGCCTCAGTATTGACGGTATGCAGCATAAATTGTAGAATGGTAGCCTCCTAGCTATGTATCAAAAGCTAAAGGCGCAAACACAACAAAAAATAACACACGTGGCGCGAAGATCCTGGGATACATAGGCGCCTTTTACAATAGTACCCTAATTTACACACTTCCTGTGGACATACCAAAGGGGTAGCCGTTGCTAGCTAATCTGAACCTTGTTACTACAACACAGGTGTATACAAATGAGCAAGGACTCACTAGAAAGCGCTGGAACGAAGAATAAAGCGGAGCAAGGCGAAATAGTCCAGTAAATCTAGCAATCATTTAACTGGACCTAGAACAAATTGCAATAGAAGGTTTTTTGGCTTTAACTTGTTTATTAGGTCCTTCTGATGAACATATAAAAAGTCTCCAACTTTTGGACACTGGGAAAGTGGTTAATTTGCATAAATTCAAGATGGCCGCCGTCCAAAGCTTCAATTTACAGATAACTTTTTTCTGGTTGCTCCTAGACCCTATAAATGTATTACAAACAACGTTTTTTGGCTTTAACTTGTTTATTAGGTCCCTCTGATGAACATATAAAAAGTCTCCAACTTTTGGACACCTGGAAAGTGGTTAATTTACAGCCGAAAAACCTTACAGACAGGCTGAACTGTCTCTTTCACAACGGGTGACACAGGCACTTTGTGCTTGTATGGGTTTTTTGACCTGTTGTCCCTCTTTTTTATAAAAAAAAAAAAAAAAAAAACATGACGTAGTATGACGTCATTCAGAGCCAATTATGTAATTCATGATAGGAGTTCGTATTCACTTGGATCATCGGTGCTTGCATCAAAGTTGCTATTTTGACAGAGTCCTTTACATTGACCACATGCACTGGAACATTCAAGCTCATTCCGTTTGCAACTACAGCGTTGAGTGTCACAGTTGCCCTTACACTGACATCTGACCAATTTCAGTAGTGAATCAGGAGCCACTGGCGAATCCATCGTCTTCGGTTCAAGCTGTCCCTTCCGCAGACACCAGCCCCATTTCTCGGGGTCCACACAGTTCCCCATCCATTCCTGGACCTGACAATAAACTCGGAACGAGTGGTATTTGGCTGCATCGGTTGTTGGGGGAAGGCTGTGAACTTCAACGGTAGTTGAACTTTTTGCCACCTTGTTGCAAAACTTTGTCTTTCGCAGTCCGTCAAGGGTGTCATTTCCTTTTCCCCCGTACAAATAAACCAAGGCCTTTTCACCAGCTGATGATATCGCGTCTTTACTTCCACTTTGGCAACAGAATGCTTCTATACATTTCAAGAAACCGTTGTCTTCCCTCACTTTCCTCAAGGCAGCCCCTTTACCAATACCATACAGTCGTGAGGTTGTGTCACATCCACAGAGTGCATGGACAACTGGCAGGACACGACAGATGCTTTCACCGAGAGCTTCTGCTACTGAGTTAATATGCCAACATTTCCCACCTTCCTTGCTCGACTTGAAGTACAAATCATTCATCCCTCGTTCCGCATAATGACACAACAGCACCAACAAGTCTGTGTCCTCACCTATCACATATGTCACGGTTTCCCTTGCATGCTCAATTCCCTTCTTCGCAATCATGACATCTGCATCTGCTGGCGCATTGACACAGTCAATTCCATTTGCCTTGAATGTTTCACACAATAAGTCAATGAAGTTTTGCTTATTGTCCGAGTTTGACAAGAAGTTTTCCTTTTTTGACCGAAGGGGCATGGTTGGAGTGAACATCACCTTTTGACCAAAGACTCCTTTTGATCGTCGATTGTGTGTCATGTCCTTGGTAGTAGGTCCTGATTTATAACCGTCGAATACAACCACCGGGTTGAGAAAGTTTTTGGAAACATGCTTCATGTACATGCTTGCAATGTCCTCAAATGTGTCACCCTTCTTCCATGGATCCTTTGCAATAAGGAACCACCATCCAGAACATGGGTCACAGTCCTTTCTTCCTCAAATGATTCCAATGACGACTTGGGAACAACAGCAGCTATCTCATCTCCTAGCTGTGGTTTATTGGCTTCCCTGAGCCTCCCCCACTTATCGAACAGAGCAGTAGGGTAGCTAGACAACTCATACGCAAAGACCTCTTCAACACCTAAGTCCCTGTTATTAGCAAAGATGAGGAGCCTCTGGAAAAGGAGCTGTGGGTCGATTGGTACTTTTTCAGCACTGATTGTAACCTTTGCACCCAACGACTCAACTTGATCTTTCTTCCTAAATGAAAAGTCAAAAGCATTGCTACCTTCCATCTTCTGCACAATGTTCATACCAACCTCATACAGTAAATGAGGATTGGCCGAGGCTGGTCCTGTCACACCGTTGGCAATATTCCTGAGTTCATTTGATTCTTGAAATGGATCATAATCCTTGAAGAATGCGAGAACCTTCTCTGTGTCCTTCCTATCTCGTTCACGCCTTGCTTCAGTCATTTCTTTGTGCTGCTCAGAGGTGTGGAAATGCTTCCCTGTCAGTTCTTGCATAACTTCACTCACCTCAGCGCAGGCTGGCATAGCAAGTAACCAGCGCAGGCGTTGCGTTTCCTCCATGCCCCTACCACGTGTCAATCCACCATTCGTTTTCAAAGAGCGCATCAAAACCTGCTCTATAACCAAGTCGCTTGGCAGTCCTGCCCACAGCCGATCACTTCGGCGGATCACAAATAGACCGGAGTTCAATTGACAGAACATGTCTGGGTTGAGCTGCTCAAGTTCAATCATGTCTTGAATGTACACATGGGCTGACTTGGCATAATTGTTATGACCACACGCTGCAAAGTACGGCAACATCTCCTGGAGTGTTCCGAGGTACAGTAGGAAATCGCCCATTCTCAGTGCCCTCAGGAAGCGACGCAGCAGGTCAATCATGTCCATGTATTGAATCCATAGCTTTCCCATCTTATGCTCTGCTAAGGAGCTCTTCTCAGCTTTAAGTTCTTCAGAAATTCTGTTGAAAACGTCTTTACTGCAGACTTCATCCGGTGAAACGTCTTCACGCAACAGCTTATCCAAAAGATCTGCAGCCTCCTGGAAGTCCTTGCATGCGTCACTTTCCTCATCTACCATTGAGAGGTTGACACCGTACGCCCTGCCTAACACAATCGAACTCAAGGCTGTGTCAACCAAGAAGTGGCCTCTGATTGCTCGTGCATAGGCTTTCCCACTCAGCATTTGGGTCACAGCATTTTCAGCGTATATAAGTTCCAAAACCTCCTTAAGCCCAGATGCTTCCATAACATGGCCCATGCATCCCAAAAAGCTCATCACAGAGTGAAAGCCACCAAGGTTCAAAACAATGGGTTTCAGTTCGCTTCCTTCCTTCTCATGAACAATGATCGTCTTCGCTTTCGAATAAAGCGGTTGGTCGAATGTCAGCATTGGCGTCGTTCCCTGGCGATGGCTTTCCGCAGCAACGAAGTGAAGTGTTGAGTAAATACAACTCATGTCCGTAGGGTCCATGTCAATCATGGGCAACAAATGGACGGATGATTTCCCTGGGTGTGGTCCATGGCACACACTCTGTATTAAGCCGGACCAGCCTGGTCGTTTTGGTCGAAGCAACCATGACGTTTTCCACAGTATGTCCAGATTTTCAAGCTTGTCAGATGCTGAAATGGGGTCAAGCTTTCTAAATTCGAGAGGCCCACCCTTCTTGCGAACACTGCGGTAGTATTTGATTTCAATTTGAGCTGCCGTGAAGTTGTTTTCAGGTGACTGCAATCTTGGTATTGATGTTGTGTCTCTTACTTCAGGGGTGACAGCAACAATTATACCCATACCATGGTATGTTCCTCGCCCATCAAGCGTACGCAAGTTGTGATCAACATTGTCTGCAACGAACTGTCCAAACCTGCCTGCAGTGGATATGTTGGTGCCCCTGAAATTGGCAGCACACTTCGAAAACCTCAAAACTTCTGCGTAAGGCAGACAGAAGCCGTGGCTGTGTAAACTGTCCACAAGAAAGCGGGAACCAAAGTGCTGGTGCATTTGAACCGCCAATCCATACTGAATGGGTGCTACAATGGCCCTTGGTCTGGTAAGTTGCACGATACTTTGTCCAATTGATGCAACTTCAAGATCACATGACTTGCCACTGAACGTCTCTTGCAGCAATATACGAAGGGACTGCGGAACGTACGCCACATTCTTTTCCAGCGACCGGAGTTCAGAAGGATCTGGATAGAAATCTCTACAAGTATCAATGTTCTTTATATCTGCTTTGATCAACCGTGCCGCAGCCCTGACTATCTTTCTTTGTTCTGCTTCCTCATCATCAGTCTGTGGTGAGTCTTTGAATTGTTGCAAAATCTTTGCAGCACTTTCTTTGACAGTTACAACATCGCTGCGTCCATGCACGTTACTAATAACCAGTTCATCCCCAAAATATGAAATAAGTTTCTGTTTCATGTATTTTACACTATACGCTTCAACATCAGGGCACAACTGGGACATTCTATCAACGAGATCAACCACTGTAGTCTGTTCATCATCATTGCCACTGACTAGGTCCTCGATTGCGAGTAGAAATGCTTCCTCTCGTGAGGCATCTACTTTGCGACCCTTGCGAGGAGGTTCACTGTCTGCGGAATCACGATATTTGGAGGGGATCTGCCTATGTGTCTGGAAATTTGAGCTGCACTGCTTGTGATATATTGCGTCAGCTGCTGGAAGATCGCGTGCAAAGTTAATTCGGCCTCTAACAGTGTCAGCCCACTCATCAGCCCTGGCATCACATGCAGAAAGTATTGTCCTTTGAAAGTTGAAGGTGCGTACTGGATACACTTCTTCTGAATCATGCTTTGTGTCCAAATAGATTTTTGTACCACAAAAAAAGCAGTTCTCTGTAAAACAAAAGTCTGGTGTCTGAGAACGAAGAGCAGGTTTTTCAGGACGTTTCTTCTGCTTCCCAGGAATTCTATTTGGCTTCGTATTGACATGCTTCTTTCGGCAATCAATGTGCACCGTTTGGCCCTCGGACACGGTAATTGATGGCGTTCCACGTTCAGTACTGGCCTTGTTGATAGTATCTGCTCCCTTCGCCCTCAGCTTGACTGTTTCTCCTTCGTCTAACGTGTTTGAGCAAATGCCGCAGGGATTATGCACCACCTCTTCTTCCATGGCTTCGGTAGATGTCGCACCAATCTGTTGAAACAAGAAACAAGATGATGGGATTAGTATAGGCCTAGGCAAAATGTAATAGACAATAATGTGCAGTAAAGGTAGGGCTTGACCTAGAACAAATTGCAATAGAAGGTTTTTTGGCTGTAAGGTTTTTTGGCTGTAAATTAACCACTTTCCAGGTGTCCAAAAGTTGGAGACTTTTTATATGTTCATCAGAGGGACCTAATAAACAAGTTAAAGCCAAAAAACGTTGTTTGTAATACATTTATAGGGTCTAGGAGCAACCAGAAAAAAGTTATCTGTAAATTGAAGCTTTGGACGGCGGCCATCTTGAATTTATGCAAATTAACCACTTTCCCGGTGTCCAAAAGTTGGAGACTTTTTATATGTTCATCAGAGGGACCTAATAAACAAGTTAAAGCCAAAAAACCTTCTATTGCAATTTGTTCTAAGTCCAGCCCTACTTTGACTGGTCTAAAACCCTTGTTGCTAGTATGGCCGCGGAAGGAGGAAGGACGAGATGGCCGCTAGAGGGCCTGGTGTTGGGGTAGCAAAACACAAGAAATCCACATATGGAAAGTCATATGATAACAGATATTAAGTTATTTTTTCTTTTTTATTTTATACAGAGTTTTTTCTGTAGGGTACCCAATCATAATGACGATCCCATAAGGGAATTAATTATAAGCGTGCACTTATAATGAGTCCTCCATGATCTTTCCGCGCGGTAGATTCAAAATGCTGACGCGGGATGTTGAATGGAGACTATTATACTATTAGGCAATATCATCAATGATGAAGGGGCCACTATTAAATAATGGGAATGGTAAAAGTATACAGATTTATAGGGGTTTGATTTATCGGTTTGTGCGTGGTCCTGGGTGGCTGAGGCTGGGGGTGGGGATTAATTTTGGGGCCCTTCTGAGGTCACGGCTGAGGAGGTGAGAAGGAACACGTCCTGCTTTAACGACCATTGAACAGAGAAAGAGAGAGAGAGAGGTATGAAGGGCATAAAGAATACACTACTACTACTATTACTATTACTACTACTACTGCTACTAAATAATAAGAGGGCAGCACGTTTACCGCACTATACAACACATTCCAAACAGACTTTGTGGCCCAATTGCCTTACTTAACGGTACAAAACCCCAGCCAAACCTTTGGTAGTGCTGGAGAAATATCTGTTTTGATGAAGTCATCTTGGTTGAGCTGCCCGTAATTTCTTTATCTTTATACTGTATGTATGTATGTATGTATGTATGTATGTATGTATGTATGTATGTATGTATGTATGTATGTATGTATGTGTGTATGCCAGCTAAATCTTCACGAGTTATGTCTTCATCCCGTGTATTTCAAAACTTTGGTAGTGCTGGAGAAATCTCTTGTCATGATGCAGTTATATATGTTGAGCTGCCCTGTGTTCGTTTCTCTTTGTATTGTGTGTGTATCTGTATGCATGTATGTACCGGTATTCTAAACCTTCACAAGTATATGTCTATGTCTTCCTCGCGTGTCTATCAAACCTTTGATAGTGTTGGAGAAATCTCGCTCATGATGCAGTGATATCTGGTGAGCTTCCTTTTGCTAATTTGTCTTTGTATTATATGTATGTATGTATGAATGTATGTATGTAACTAAATCTTCACGAGTTTACTTTTTATCTAGTATTTCATATTCGTCAAATGTTAAAGACTTACCTACCTGTCTGCCACCATTAGGAGCTTCCCTTTAGTTAGTTAAATTAGGACTTCAGAGGCAATCAACCTTATTGAATTATTAAGCCATCACACTATAAGTCAGGAATAACGTCAGGACTGGAGCCTCTCTCCGAGAACGATCCAGTCCCTTAGGAGCTTACCTCACTAGGTGGACACCTATAACCCTTCTGTAGCAGGGTCTGAGGTTTACAAAAAAGGGTTAAGTGAGATAGTTCGAAGCCTGTTGATTGCTGGAGGCCCTTTTAAGATGAAACAAATTGTCTAATAGTAACCAGAATGAAGCATCGGTACATGTTAACATGTTCAGCCAATGTTGTTCCTTTCTCACTGCCCCTTATGAAGTTGGACTGGAGGGAAAACACTTGCTATTACATTACCTGGGTTACTATTTTAGTTGGAAGGAGAACTGGGTATGTTTTAAGGTACTGTACAGAGACTGATTTAAGGGAAGGTTTGTGTTTATTTGTATATATTCATTTGTTTAAATATTGTTATATTTTTAGTTTCCACGAGAATTCCATCAAGCTTTGAAAATTACCCACAAGACCCATCTTCGAGAACAAATTGCATATTTTATATTTGTAGAAAAATGTCCCAGCCGAAAGCCGCTTCTTCCTAAATTACAGGCTTGCTGTCACTCGCCATGGAAAAATCAACACCTAAATGGCACAAATGTCTTAATATCGCCCAACTAATGGAGCTAAGCATAAGGGCAAAGGGGGTCCAGAAAAAACAAAACTCCCCTTCACCCTTCCCACCCGGGCTGCCTTTCTAAATGACGGAGCTCGTATCCTGGTGATCTGGCTGAAAAATTACACTCGTGAACAAAGGCTTATCTCCCTTAATACAATACCTACACTGATAAAAAAAAAATCAATATGTACTTACCTTGCCGTGTAGACTGGCGTTCAGTAGAGCTAGCTTAACTGGTACCGGAGTTATGGCGATGTTAGTGGAGGTAACTTTTGTCGCGTATACTGTATACCTAGACGCGTCCGAACACTCAACTGCAGCCCCGGCTACGACGCACTGTTGCTCTCGTCGCCCCACCCGCAATTATGCCGGGAAGCGATTTTAGTGTTTTTATTGTTTATTCTGCCATTTATTATAATTATTATGTTATTTTCACTCAATAAAGTTAGTTTTATGAAGTTATTTGTGTCTCTTTCCCTTTTACTCAGTTTTATTGTTATTATAGTGTCACTTTCACTGGACTATGATAATTGATAGTGTCATTTTCACTTTTATGTATTACTAGGTAAGCTATAATATATATTTTAGTGTCACTTTCACTTGTTCATATTGTTATGAAGGCACTTATTATTAGTTATTTGTGTCTCTTTCACTTTTACTCAGCTTTATTATTATTATAGTGTCACTTTCACTGGACTAGGATAATTGATAGTGTCATTTTCACTTATGTATTGTTAGGTAAGCTATAGTGTCACTTTCACTTGTTCATATTGTTATGAAGGCACTAATTATTAGTTATTTGTGTCTCTTTCACTTCTACTCATTATTTTATATTATTATTAGCCTACATTTTAGAGTGTCACTTTCACTGTCATTGTCACAGGCACTTCAATATTGGACTAGAGTGTGAAAGTCGTTGAAGCACCGTCCAGCGCACAGTGCCACTTCACACTCTAGGCATTCCCATGTGGTTTTTGTTACTTTATGGGGTCTGCGGGTTGTGTGGCTACAAACATGGCACCTCCTCTGCTTCTTGGCAGCACCATCTGGTACTTTGGGAGGAAGGGAGTTGAGGTAGTGCCTCCTGAAATAGTCTGCACATGCTGTGCGGTCCAGCCGGCCTGGTCCTTGTAGTGGTCTCCCGGCTGTAGCATGTTTGTCCTGGAGCTCAAGTATCACCTGCTTGTAGAACTTGCGCAGGGACTTGTACTTCTTGACTCCTGGAGTCCTCAGACGGTAGATATTGTAGGCATTGAGGGCCGACATATCTACTGTATGCAGAATAAACTTCTTGTACCACCTGCAAGATTTTCGCAGGCAGTCGATGAAGCCCATCTGCATGTCGGACTTATCGATGAGACGCATATTCAGGTTGTAATCCAGGACAGCAGCTGGTTTCTGGACAGGGTTTTTGGTCTTCCTGTCCATCTTCCCTGTGGCAACCATCTCTGCCTTGTGGCATGTGGTGAGGAGGTTGACCTTCCGCTGGTCATGCCAGTGGATAGAGAGGATGGGGCCACTCTTCCTGTGGAACATATCCGTCTTCTTGGTCTTGGTTGGGTATGTTTTCATGCCCTTCCTCTTGCCCTAGACTGTCCCGACAGTTCCGGTATTGCTGTCATGGAGGTACTTGGTGAGGATTGGCGACTTATAGTAGTTGTCTGTGTACAGGATGTGGTTCTTGTGGAAGTGTTTCTCCATCATCTTCTGTACTACAGCGCCGCCAAATCCAATGTCGGGGTCAGTCTCAATTTCGTCACCACTGCCGCTGTAGACCACAAAGTCCAGCACACACCCCGTCTTACAGTCGCAGAGGACGAAGAGCTTGATGCTGAAGCGGTGTCTCTTCGATGGGATGTACTGTCTGAAATGCAGCCTACCGCGGAACAGGACCAGAGACTCGTCGAGGCACATCTTCTGAAATGGAATCAGGTAGGTGGTAAACCGATGACGTATCATGTCATACAGCTTCCTGATTTCCATAGTGTGTCGGGAAAGTGGATATGCATGTTGTTGGTCAGGTGGAGATACGAGAGGATGTCAAAATACCTGTCACTGGACATGTACTTCCCGAACGCTGGAGTTGTGATGAGGTCGGCAGTTATCCAATAATCAGCCAGTGTGTGCTTCCTGATGTGTGTCATCAGCATTGTTAGTGCAAGAAACACATACAGTTCTGCAACAGTGACAGCTCGCCATGCTACCATCTTGGCACTGGTCTTCCTGCCAAGAAAGTTAGCACAGATGTCATGGTGATTATTGGACTTCTCGACGAGGTATTCCATGACTTTGTTGTCGTAGAAGCCACAGAATAGTTCACTGGGGGTAGCATCTGGGCCACAGGGATATGCCGCAGTCACCCCTGAGCCAATCTGCTGCTCGTCAAAGGCAGGACAATCTGGCTCAAAATCGGCCCCATCTGTTCAGACAAACAAGTCAGATGAGCGCGCACGCGCAGGCACACGCCCTTGCCCACGAAGACGCCCCCCATGCCCATGCCCAGGAGCAGCGGCGTCGGCGTCGGCAGGCTGAGCTGCATGCCCACGACCTCGCCCTCGAAGTTGTCGTGTTTGAATTTCCTCCCCTTCCACATCCTCTTCGTCCTCCTCCTCCTCCTCAGGTGACGTCAGGTCATCTGGGGTAATGTTGGGGTCGTCAACATCTTCTTCGTGGGACAATTCCGGCGAAGAAGTGACCAGACGTCGGTGGCGTGGGGGGCGGGAGGCTGCGGGAGGTGGAACAATGGGAGCGACAACCTCGGGAGTTGGGCTCCTTTAGAGGCGAGCCGAGGGCTTCTCCGCTCCAAATAATGCTCTCCTTTGTGATGGCACAATGTGGGAGGACAATGCCGCACCACTAGTACCACTTGAAGAGGCCCTTTGTTCAACCTGAGGGCGAGATGAAGCCGAGGGCTGTGGGTGACCAGCGCGGCGTCCAGGGTCAAGGCGTCGGGACAAAGGAATGCGGGTGGTTGCTAGACCAGGGTTGGCGTCACTATCCCTATCACTATCATTGCCTTCCCTAGCTTTTTCTGCTGCCCTGCGTGCTTTATTGGCTGCACTTTTTACCAATGTTTGCTTATAAAGGTATTTGCCCACTTTCAAGGGCGTACGGGCAGGCAAAGGGGAAGAGGAAATTCCCGGGGTAGGCCTAGGCGGACCAAGCAATGGCGGCAGGGTATGCCTAGGCCTAGGGTCAAGCACACTGGGAAGATCAACTTCACCTTCATTCACCACTTGCACATCAGGATCATCGCTACTGTCTCCTCCCTCAAACACATTAACATTGTCATCACCCTCAAACCCCACAAAATCATCGTCTTCACTCTCACTAGTAAATTGTTCTTTATCGATCAAGCTTTCGCCACTGCTTTCTTCGATGGCAAAAAGTTCTCTCTCTATAGCACTGTCACTCAATAAAACCTTTGGCTTCTTACGTCATGGCATTTGTTCGCTTGCAACAGGCGTCGACTTAGCTAGCGGGGTAGCAGTGGGGCACACAGGAGGTTGCACAGAATCGGACGCGTCGGAATTCATTATTTTGCTATAACTCGCCATGGCGGGCACGTAGGAACTGATAACGGTAGTAGTTGAGGCTTGGTGGTGCTGCGATCGCCCCTGCAAAGTAAATTTTAGCCGCGCTAATTTCAAAGCACGCTTTCAAGCATAGGGATTCTAAAAAATGTAATGACACCCGGGTTCCTGCCCATCTGCCGCAGCATCATTTTAAAATGCTGCCCGGACTGGAAGGGTTAAGTAGATTGGAGTGGTGAGTGAGTAGATTTACATGGTGGAGTGAGCTAAGGGCTAGTAAAACAAGACCTGAGATTTTTACATTTGGTAATAACAAGGTGTTACGTATTCCACTTATGTCACATACTTCACAATCTTGCTATCACGATTAAAAGTTTATCCAACATTCGTTCAGTGATGCCCTTCCTATTTTTCATATTGCCGAGAACGAGTTTGACCATTGACTAACCCTTGTATTCTTAAACGACACTTCCCATCGCAGAGACTGATACTGAACGAATCTTGTGGGAATGAGTGTTGTTTATAGAGTATATGGATAAACATATCAATTTCTAAGGATATCGTAATCTTTCACATTACTTCGTCCGTCAACGGTAGAGAAAACACTGTAAAAGATAATTGAAATAACTGAAAAGTTGACAGAATTAATATAAACACCATATAAGGAGTAACACTTTATTGACTCATATGGTGTTTATATTCATTCTGAAAAAGAATACAATACTATAATGTGAAGGGCAGCACCCAGGAGGCTTTGCTTTCATCTCACCCTGACAAACTTGTTACCGAAGCGAGATCGTCAGTATACGCTGACGCGTTTCTTCATGTGATATTATTAGACGCTTTTATACAGTTTAGGAAAAATCTGTGGGAGTTAGAAGGTTCTTGAGACGGATTTTACATAAGTGCTTCCTAGACATTATTCCTAAGATGCAATAATTCGCCTATTGATAACAAAACTACAATGTGAAGCGGAGTCTTAGGTTCTTATGGGCTAATGATGTTTTGCTTATGACTACTGATGTTTCTCAAGTCTCCCCGCTGCTAACTTCCACCGTTCTCGTGAATAATAGTGATTCCGTCCCTGAATTTTCGGGAGGTAGTACAACGCATGTGTGTAGGAGAATAATTAACTTTGTTAACTATACTAAACAAGGAAATACCGGTATTGAAGCTTCCTGAACTCAGTGAGGAGAGAGAAGCAAATTCGATAAATAACACTGAAATAATAATTATAATACACATAAAAAGGAGGCATGAAACCGTAAACATAATTATCATCGTGAAAGAAGAATAGTAATTACATACTTCAGAAGCAAAAAACATAATGCAGTAAAAACATAATGCAGTAAAAACATAATGCAGCAAAAACATAATGCAGCAAAAACATAATGCAGTAAAAACATAATGCAGTAAAAACATAATGCAGTAAAAACATAATGCAGTAAAAACATAATGCAGCAAAAACATAATGCAGCAAAAACATAATGCAGTAAAAACATAATGCAGTAAAAACATAATGCAGTAAAACATAATGCAGTAAAACATAATGCAGTAAAAACATAATGCAGTAAAAACATAATGCAGCAAAAACATAATGCAGCAAAAACATAATGCAGTAAAAACATAATGCAGTAAAAACATAATGCAGTAAAAACATAATGCAGTAAAAACATAATGCAGTAAAAACATAATGCAGTAAAAACATAATGCAGCAAAAACATAATGCAGCAAAAACATAATGCAGTAAAAACATAATGCAGTAAAAACATAATGCAGCAAAAACATAATGCAGTAAAAACATAATGCAGTAAAAACATAATGCAGTAAAAACATAATGCAGTAAAAACATAATGCAGTAAAAACATAATGCAGTAAAAACATAATGCAGTAAAACATAATGCAGTAAAAACATAATGCAGTAAAAACATAATGCAGTAAAAACATAATGCAGTAAAAACATAATGCAGTAAAAACATAATGCAGTAAAAACATAATGCAGTAAAAACATAATGCAGTAAAAACATAATGCAGTAAAAACATAATGCAGTAAAACATAATGCAGTAAAAACATAAAGCAGTAAAAACATAAAGCAGTAAAAACATAATGCAGTAAAAACATAATGCAGTAAAAACATAAAGCAGTAAAAACATAAAGCAGTAAAAACATAATGCAGTAAAAACATAATGCAGTAAAAACATAATGCAGTAAAAACATAAAGCACTACGAAGTCGGTTGACACAAAATTAACAGGGGCAAACTGTAATCAATGGCAAGGTGGACAGCAATCAATGGCAAGGTGGACAGCAATCAATGGCAAGGTGGACAGCAATCAATGGCAAGGTGGACAGCAATCAATGGCAAGGTGGACAGCAATCAATGGCAAGGTGGACAGCAATCAATGGCAAGGTGGACAGCAATCAATGGCAAGGTGGACAGCAATCAATGGCAAGGTGGACAGCAATCAATGGCAAGGTGGACAGTAATCAATGGCAAGGTGGACAGCAATCAATGGCAAGGTGGACAGCAATCAATGGCAAGGTGGACAGCAATCAATGGCAAGGTGGACAGTAATCAATGGCAAGGTGGACAGCAATCAATGGCAAGGTGGACAGCAATCAATGGCAAGGTGGACAGCAATCAATGGCAAGGTGGACAGCAATCAATGGCAAGGTGGACAGCAATCAATGGCAAGGTGGACAGCAATCAATGGCAAGGTGGACAGCAATCAATGGCAAGGTGGACAGCAATCAATGGCAAGGTGGACAGCAATCAATGGCAAGGTGGACAGCAATCAATGGCAAGGGGGACAGCAATCAATGGCAAGGTGGACAGCAATCAATGGCAAGGTGGACAGCAATCAATGGCAAGGTGGACAGTAATCAATGGCAAGGTGGACAGCAATCAATGGCAAGGTGGACAGTAATCAATGGCAAGGTGGACAGTAATCAATGGCAAGGTGGACAGTAATCAATGGCAAGGTGGACAGTAATCAATGGCAAGGTGGACAGTAATCAATGGCAAGGTGGACAGCAATCAATGGCAAGGTGGACAGTAATCAATGGCAAGGTGGACAGCAATCAATGGCAAGGTGGACAGTAATCAATGGCAAGGTGGACAGCAATCAATGGCAAGGTGGACAGCAATCAATGGCAAGGTGGACAGCAATCAATGGCAAGGTGGACAGCAATCAATGGCAAGGTGGACAGCAATCAATGGCAAGGTGGACAGCAATCAATGGCAAGGTGGACAGCAATCAATGGCAAGGTGGACAGTAATCAATGGCAAGGTGGACAGCAATCAATGGCAAGGTGGACAGCAATCAATGGCAAGGTGGACAGTAATCAATGGCAAGGTGGACAGCAATCAATGGCAAGGTGGACAGCAATCAATGGCAAGGTGGACAGCAATCAATGGCAAGGTGGACAGCAATCAATGGCAAGGTGGACAGTAATCAATGGCAAGGTGGACAGCAATCAATGGCAAGGTGGACAGCAATCAATGGCAAGGTGGACAGCAATCAATGGCAAGGTGGACAGTAATCAATGGCAAGGTGGACAGCAATCAATGGCAAGGTGGACAGCAATCAATGGCAAGGTGGACAGTAATCAATGGCAAGGTGGACAGCAATCAATGGCAAGGTGGACAGCAATCAATGGCAAGGTGGACAGCAATCAATGGCAAGGTGGACAGCAATCAATGGCAAGGTGGACAGTAATCAATGGCAAGGTGGACAGCAATCAATGGCAAGGTGGACAGTAATCAATGGCAAGGTGGACAGCAATCAATGGCAAGGTGGACAGTAATCAATGGCAAGGTGGACAGCAATCAATGGCAAGGTGGACAGTAATCAATGGCAAGGTGGACAGCAATCAATGGCAAGGTGGACAGCAATCAATGGCAAGGTGGACAGCAATCAATGGCAAGGTGGACAGCAATCAATGGCAAGGTGGACAGCAATCAATGGCAAGGTGGACAGCAATCAATGGCAAGGTGGACAGCAATCAATGGCAAGGTGGACAGCAATCAATGGCAAGGTGGACAGCAATCAATGGCAAGGTGGACAGCAATCAATGGCAAGGTGGACAGCAATCAATGGCAAGGTGGACAGCAATCAATGGCAAGGTGGACAGCAATCAATG
Organism: Paralithodes platypus; assembly: GCA_032716605.1. Classification (NCBI taxonomy): domain Eukaryota; kingdom Metazoa; phylum Arthropoda; class Malacostraca; order Decapoda; family Lithodidae; genus Paralithodes; species Paralithodes platypus. The sequence goes on along the minus strand of CM064498.1, from coordinate 63,212,656 downwards.
GCAAGGTGGACAACAATCAATGGCAAGGTGGACAGCAATCAATGGCAAGGTGGACAGCAATCAATGGCAAGGTGGACAGCAATCAATGGCAAGGTGGACAGCAATCAATGGCAAGGTGGACAGTAATCAATGGCAAGGTGGACAGCAATCAATGGCAAGGTGGACAGTAATCAATGGCAAGGTGGACAGCAATCAATCAATGGCAAGGTGGACAGTAATCAATGGCAAGGTGGACAGCAATCAATGGCAAGGTGGACAGCAATCAATGGCAAGGTGGACAGTAATCAATGGCAAGGTGGACAGCCCTCCTCCTTTTTTACCCTTCAACTTTGCTCTTTCTTTCCTCCTTTCCTTCTTCCTAATTCTTAGGAGACTGCTCACTTCCCCAACCTGTCTATCCCCCTCAACCTTAACTTTAACTTATAATATTCTATCTGTCAAGTTAGCTACCACTCTTTAAAACGTAATTTAAATATTTACAGAGGTATTTGACTGTTTGTATTGTCAAAGAACCAAAGTATACATATCACATTATTAATTAGTGATCTTCATAACAATTTCATTGTCGTATGCACAATGGCAATGTAATTGAACGATCCACAAGGATGAAGTACACTATACATTACCGTTTAATGATTTTGTGAATATAACGCCACACCCTCCCTTCTGCCACTTCAACACAACCAAGGGATGAACAATGACCCTATGTGCTGATTGGATGGTACTTGACTGCTCAGACCAAAAGACTGACGAGTTTGCCCTCACTTCACTTTTCCCACTTTGCACAGTGTGTCAGTTTCCTATCATTTATTTGTCTCTGTGTTTGCTGTTGATACATTAACAAGGAGAATAAGAAATTTAACCGAAAATATACCCACCTTAAAAGAAACTACGAATACAAATGCAGTATTAAGAAGAAATTCGCCATGAAAAAATCGTCGGTTTTCTTTGACAGGCGGATAACGGGTGAAGGGGAGAGCGGACACCCAGCAAGAATATATAGGACTGATAGAGTATGGAAAACAGTTGCTTGTGTGTGTGTTTTTATTTCGTGTGTGTGTTTGTGTGTTGAGCTATAAAGGGTGGGCATAGGGCAGATCTGGTGGAGTGGTCATGCTAATGGACTGTTAATCTTAAAATCCGGTGTTCAAATACCTCTGTGTCAAGTTTGATATATGTTTTGGATGTCAGCAAGGGCCGGAGCTAGGCAGGTGTGCTGTGAGAGAGTGTGTGGGCTTGTTGCTGAATATGGATAATCGTGTTGGTTTCATTATTATTTTCTGCTTCATATTATTCAATATAACAACGACAATATTGTGGATTATTGTTTCTTCAGGAATTTTACTTACTGTACATTTGTATTCATATGCTTTTGTTAGTTCCACCCCCCTCTCTCTCTCTCTCTCTCTCTCTCTCTCTCTCTCTCTCTCTCTCTCTCTCTCTCTCTCTCTCTCTCTCTCTCTCTCTCTCTCTCTTACTCTCTCTCTCTCTTTCTCTCTATCTATCTCTCTCTCTCTATCTGTCTATCTATCCCTCTATCTATCTGTCTATCTATCTATATCTATCCCTCTATCTTTCTATCTCTCTATCTATCTCTCTCTCTTTCTCCCACACACACTTCCTCCCTCCTCCACCTACTCCTCCCCGTATCTCACAATAGACATTACCGTAAACCATCATTCGGTGATCATAACTCCTTGGACAGTTTCCCCCTTTATGTTACCAAGGGGGAGGGAGAGTAAAGAGCGGGACACAGAGGAGGAAGGAAACTGAGAGCAGGAAGTGGAGGAAAGGATATGGTGAAAGATTAAAGTGATGTAGTGGTCTCCTCCAGATCTGTATTTGATACTGAAAAGAAAATATGTATATTTGTTTCTTCGGGTATATTAACACAGTGTATCTAGATTCTTGTGGCATCATTGCATTAATATCACCAATGCTACTTGTCAATGAAGTGCACCTCTTCATATGTGTTTTTATAATTATTGTATTTGCATAACTCCCTATTAACTTTCACATGGCAAAAAGTAAACAGTATCGTCTCAAATCTAGGGTTAGTTGATAGCAAATGGGAAGCTTAATCCACCTACTAACCACTCATGACAGTCAACATAAAATACAGTTATTTTGGAAATTACAGTAATATCTTGCCACTCTGTCATAGGCCTTCTCCAAGTCCATAAAGGCAACATACACCTTTTGTTGCTTCTCCAGATATTTCTCCACAACACAATTCAGGGTAAATATATGATCTACACATCCTCTTCCCTTCCAAGGTCGAAATATAAATATCATGGCTTTATATAATGCCTATATACTGTATATTAGTTTGTTGATTGACTTATCATACTACCCTGTTTGTGTAATTAACCCTTTCAGTACCGATATCGATCTTACCATTATATCCTGGCAACAATTAGACGATTATTCCTGCTTAGGAAAGACCTCTAGAAATTAAGATGTTTCGTACTATCACAATTGACCATTTTAGCTTCCACTGCTCCTTCGTAAGCTGCATACAGTTGTCTAATTGTAGCTAGAATACAATAAAAAAGACGACGTCGATACATAAATGGTAAAATAGAAGAGACTGGGGAATACCGTGTGACGCCAAAATGCACTGTACATCACTACGTCAAATGCTAACCCTCTAGGTCCCTAGGCCATGGTGACGTAATATAATTATTAACATCATGAACATTGTAACTACTCCATCTTGCATCCTACAATCCTTGAAAATATTCTCACTCACTACCCTGACTTCTTAAATTTACACGCGAGTGTATTTTTGTATTTATATCAATTACATATCCCCTTCCCCAGTGTTTTATTAGCATTGTCTAACTGCTGTCATTTAAATTAATCTACGTTAGCAAAACCAACTATGAGGTTGAATAAGATAATGTTTGTGATAAAGGTGATGGTATAATATTTATGCCATTATTCTATCTATCTATCTATCTATTGCCTGACGCCGTGATACCCGAAGGGGTGGCCACGAACGAATCGCCCCATGCACCCCTGTCCCCAGTCAGTCGACGCCCCTCCTCCCAACCAGCACAGCCTTCATCCAAATACTTTCTAACTCCATCCTTCCACCACTCTTTCGGTTTACGTCTCCCTCTCTGTCCTTCCACCTTGCTGTCGTACACCTTATTAGTCACTCTCTCGCTTCCCATACGCTCCATATGGCCGAACCATCTCAAAGTGTTTGTTTTCACACTTTCCAGCACATCTACCTCCACACCGTACCTCCTTCTTACTTCCTCATTCGTCTGTCTATCCCTCCATGTAACTCTGCATGCACTTCTCAAGTAACTCATTTCCACCCCTCTCACTCTTGGTCTGAGTCTCTTCTCAAACGTCCATGCTTCGCTTCCGTAAGTCAGTGTCGGGATTACCACATTGTCATGCAAGGACTTCTTCACTTCCATATGGATCACCCTATTTCTTGTTACTGCTTTCAGCGATCCTACAACCCTCTTCCCCTGTTGCACCCTCTCCCACACTTCTTCATCCATAGTCCCATCTTTACTCAACACACTGCCGAGATACATAAATGAGCTGACAATCTCCATAGCCTGACCGTTCAACTTCACCTCACACTCTGTGTGTTCACCCCTTTCGAAGACCATAACCTTGCTCTTCCCCGCATTTACCTTCAGATTCCGTTTTTCGCACACTGTTCCAAACACATTTACTAGACCCTGCAACTCCCATTCATTATCGCTCATCAGAACTGTATCATCAGCAAACAGCAGTACAGGCAGCTTCCACTCATTTCCCTCCCTTATCAGCGATACACATACATCCACTGCTCTTCCTTATATTTCTTTCATGACTCCATCCATATATACAGTAAAGAACTATGGGGAAATCACACACCCCTGTTTCAACCCAACATTCAGGTCAAAGAACTCACTCTGCTCATTCTCCACTTGTACTGCCGCCTTTGCACCCTCATACATGTTTTTCACTGCTTTCAGCAATTTGCCATCTACTCCGTATATTCTAAGTACTTTCTCATACCTTCTCTATCCACTCTGTCATAGGCCTTCTCCAAGTACATAAAGGCAACATACACCTTTTGTTGCTTCTCCAGATATATTTCTCCACAACACAATTCAGGGTAAATATATGATCTACACATCTTCTTCCCTTCCTAAAACCTCCCTGCTCGTCACCTATCCATTTCTCCTTTCTCACTCTCACTCTCACAATCACTACCCTACTGTGCACCTTCCCTACTATGCCTAGAAGACATATTCATTGGTGGTTACCACACACTCCTCTTTCCCCTTTACCCTTACATAGGGGGACTATTATGCCTGTCTTCCAGTCATCAGGTGCACTCCCCTTCTCCCATTCGAGTTTGCACATTTTCCATACCCTTTCGATCACTATCGCACCACCATACCTCAGCATTTCCCCACACACTCCATCTGTTCCTGGTGCTTTCCCCAACTTCACCCTTTTCGTGGCTTCCCACACTTCTGACCTCGTGATACCCACCTCCTCCTCCACTATTTCTCTTCTTCTCCCTCCCATACCCCATCCAACTATGTTTGCTAGCGCTTCATTCCTTACATTTAGCAACTCGTTGAAGTACTCCCTCCATCTTTTGCTCTCTCTTGCTTCTCGGCTAGCATTATCCCATTCTTATCTTTCACACCCTTACCGTTTCCCTTGCTACCTTCCCTAACTTTCTTGACTTTGTTACGCTGGCCAGCTTGCCAGAATGCGCTCGTGACTCGCTAGCGCTCGCCAGGGCAGTGATATGGGCTACAATAATCGTAGAACGATGTTCTTTCTTTCATAGAGTACAATCATGTTGTCACAGACAGATCAGTGGTGATCTTTATTCTTGTCTGTGACACTTGGAGGTATTTTATATCATTGCTAGAATATAGGATGCGTTGTAGTGAAGGAGAGAGAGAGAGCGAGCGAGCGGGGTGGGGGAGGTAAGTGTTGCTCTTCCTCCTCGCTCCTCCCTCCCTGAGGTTCCCGCCCGTGTGGTCCTTTCTCTTGGTTTTAGTTGGCTGGTGGTTCCTGGCGCCTTCTGCAGCCCTGCTGCCTGGTGACGTAGCGGCCTATGATTGGCTAACCACCATGCCTTTGTGTGTGATCCTGGGGGTTCCGAGGAGCTACCTTCCTCAGAGCTAGGCTTGGTGTGCTAGGTCCTACATGTCCCTTGCAACCTGTCTCCCATATAACCCTCTATACTACTATCTCTCTCTCTGAACTTCTTCGGTTTCTATACTTCTCTCTTTATTCAATTACTTATCCCTTCTGGTTCTGCATACGACTTCCATAGTCGGCCAGTCGTATTACCAGCACCAGCTCTCCATATATGTTTGCACTAGTTTTAAGGATTATTAGAGTCATAGTCATAGTGTTGTGGTGCTCCTAATTATTGAGCTGTTCTCTCTTATTATTTAATGCTAGACAGTGGAAGGTATCTTTGGTCGTTGTCTGAGTTATGTATGTGGCAAGTCAGAGCCTGTACAACATCGACGAAGCTAGCTAGCCTGTAACCCTTGTGCATATTTTCCTTTGCGAGTGTAGCAGTATACAAGTGAAGGGCTCTTGCCTAATCTCATCTGCATACTTGCTACCTCATTTTGTTGACCTTTGTGGAGCGCCAGGGTAAGACCAGATACTTGAGATCTGGACTTACCAAGAGAGCCTCCAAGTCACTTAACGTAACATAAGGGAAATCTGTTCAAGGGGAGACAGTAGGCTACGAGCATGCTTGCGGTCTGCCTAGTTTCTTAGTACCTTTTTATGCCACTGCTAGACTTTATTAGTGAGAAAGACAGCATTGTGTTTATTAACTTTAATTGTGTATGCTTTAGGAATTATTCACGCCTTATTTTAGCCTAGGTTGATGCATAGTGTACAACCCAGTTTGGCTGTTATGTTGGCTAAGGAAGTACTGTTTTGAGTGGCGATTATTAGGGCTGTCACAGAGTTGTTGCACTCCCTTGTTTTATATATATGTATCCTACTTATTGGTGTATTTGAGATACCCGCTTTGGTGTCCTGCCCCGGCATTATTTCTGTTCTATATTAACGAGCATCTTAGAGCATCAGACGTTTTCAGAAGATTCTTTATCTGATTGCTGTAGGACTAGACGTCCAGTGTTTTCATAGAGCATTGTAGAGTTTAGTGTTGAGTAAAGACTCACACTAAAGTTAACGTAAGCATATACTCCTTTATTAAATCTTGTTATAGTTTATTCAAGTATTGTTATTACTTAAGAGCATTTTATTAACGTAAAGTACTCCTGTTGTGAGTAGGCTTTACCGTCATCGGTAAGCCTTTGTAGAAGTGCACTAAAACCCAGTTAATTGATACCCCGTTATCCAGTAGATTAACTCTGGAGGGTTTTAAGTGTTTTGTTCACCGGCGTAATAGTTCGAGGGTTTGGAATTAGCGTACCGTTGTTGCAGATATAGCCTATCATCTAGTCCAATATTGAGTGCCCTTGTTTATTTCGTAGTGCCGGTCGTAACAAATGGCGACCTTAGACCAGAATATAGTGAACTGAATATTGCAGTTTTTTTTTGAGAAATCTTATTGCCATTTGGGGGTTGAATTTATTTCTCGCATTGTTGGCAGTAGACATTGTTTTGAGGATACATGAACTTGTTGGAGTTATTGGTGACCTAGTATTGCACTCAAGAACATCTTCGAATATTTTTTGGTGAATAAAGCTACGCAAGAGTTTGGCTATTTTTGTCTGGATTTGAGAATTTTTGTTGTTGACTCCATCATGTCACTGGACGGGTCTGAGCATAGTGAGGGCACAGTGCGAGAGGCAGGCGAGGAGGTGGAGAAGGTGGAGTTGTTAAGCGGGCTCGGGTGGTGAACAGTGAGGAGGATGCTCGGATTTTTTGGGGGAAGCCTATGTCGGCGGACCGGGTGGCGGGCTAGACCGGTACGGACTGCAGTGTGTGGCCACGGTCTTGGGGTTTTCCGGTACTAGCGGTATGTGGAGAAGTGAGCTGGCTGCCTGTGTGCTGGGTGGGGTGCATGGGAGCTGGGGCACCTTCGGCCCAGCCCCCATTCCACTCGACTCCTATCATGGCGCCCCCTCGGGCTCCGGAGCCGAGTACGTTCCCGCAGGCTGATGCCCGCTGGCGGTTGGGTATGCCTCTAGGTCATTCACGGGGTGGGTCCCCAATAGTAGCACCCCCTCCTCAAGGTTTGTCTGCCGAGATGTTTCAGCTCGAACTCGCCAAACTCGAGCAGCGAAAGCATGAGACTGAGCTTGAGCAGCGAAGGGCTGAGTTCGAGCAGCGAAAGCATGAAGCTGAGCTCAAGTATGACTCTGAAATGTATTGTGCCGATGTTGACCTAGAGAAAACTTGTGTAGAGGTGACGAGGAACAGGGTCGCCCAGGGGGTCGAGCCCATGACCAGTCCCTGTCGCATCTACTTAAGTTGGTTCCAGTGTTTGATGAGTTGGGAGTTACAGAATTTGTTCTCCGGTTCGAGAAAAAGTGCCAGGAGCACCAATGGTCCGAGGAGAAGTGGGCAGCCCTCGTTTCTTCATGATTGACGGGGAAAGCACTCAAGGCGTACGATGCTTTGCCCCTAGATTCCTCTGTGAATTACGAGTTGTTGAAAGAGGCTGTCCTGAGGGCGTATGAGCTACAGCCAGAGACCTATAGGCTGAAGTTTAGGGCGGTTCCAAAAAGAAAGGAGAGTACTTTCCAGGAACACGCTAGAGAGCTGTCAGATGCATTAGAAAATTGGTTAAGGTCGGAAAAGGCAACTACTTTTGATTCAGTAAAACAACTAGTGTTGCTCGAACAATTTTTTAGATGTACTGGCAGTGACTTGACTCTTAACCTTAAAGAAAAGCAACCGAAAACTCTACAAGAGGCGGCTGAGCTGGCTGACCTCAGGTTGTCATTGATTCGCGGGTGCGGGTCTGCACAGAGAGCTGAGGCAGGTAACAAGGGGCGTACCACTCCACCCCCCCGAATTAATGACACAAACAGTTATCCATTCAAGATTACTGTTGCCAATTATGAACCCAAGTCGAAACCCTTCCCGTTTAAAAAGGCCAGGGCCCTTACCCATCTCAGGGGAAGTCCAAGAGCGAAGTGGAGTGTTTCAAGTGTCATGAGAAGGGGCATATTGCGCGCTCATGTCCGAGCGCACCGCCTACAGCAGTGGTGTCACTAGTGAGCAACATCGGCGTTTCTTTGAGGTCTTCCGCGTTTGCCCGGGGTAAACGGTCGGTTGCGAAGTTATCGCCGGTGCAGAAGCAGCAGGAGGGCTCGACACCCGTCCGTGATGTTTTTTGTGGTCATAGGGGGCACGGCACTGTGAGGTGGGCTGGTGTGAGGCATAGGCTTGAGTTGTTGCGTGATACGGGCGCTTCCCAGACACTTGTTAAGAATTTCACTGGCAAGCCTGTTAACGTGGCTCGGGTTGTGGTGGTTCAAGGCATCAATGCTATGCGGTCTTACCCGCTGGTCAGAATGGAGCTTGAGGTGGACGGTGTGACACGGGAGTTGGATGTGGGTGTGGTGGAGAAGTTGCCAGTTGAGGGGGTCGACCTCCTTCTTGGTAATGACTTTGCGGTGCCCACTTCCGAGGTTCCACCCTTAGTCGTTGCCGAGAGGGCGGCCGACACGAGTGGGGAAGAGCAAGAGGGGCTCGAGAGATATCTGTCCGCTCAGGTGTCACAGGTGTCCCAAGTTCTAGACCAGCGGAGGAAGGGTCGGAAGGAAAAAGTCGAGGCTGATGGTCGGGTTGAGAGTTTGGACTCAGCGACACTCCTTGGTGACTCGGTACTTGACCCAAAGGTGAGCTCCAGAGTGGCCCCAGAACCTGTCCCCCCTAGGGACATGGTAGGGCGTGATGGCACTCCGCGACAGAGTAGTTCCCAGGTGGAGGAGAGTTGTGGGAACGGGGCTACTGAACTCGAGGACGGGGAAGCATGTCAGGTGAACCTGTTAGAGGAGTTTGTGAGGCAACCACCTGAGCAGCCTACTGTCCCTGCGTTGGTCTGCAGCGGCCAAGGTGGAGAAGAAGAGGGGGCAGTGGGGCACAGGTGGAGGAGAGTCGGGATTGTCATGTCTCGGTGGAGCAGTGGGCGGGGGATACGAGTCAGGTGGCTGTGGATGCGCTAGAGCACCTGCCTGAGCAGCAGTGTGCAGCGCTCCAGCACCTGATCGGTCCATACTCCACTGTTTGTGCCGAGCACCCAGGCCTCACAACTCCTGCGGTGCACGAAGTTCCGCCGGCAGGTCACTTGAGTGTCAGTAAACCGTTGAACTCGTTGTTTCAGTGGTTCAAGGTGGGCGACGAGGCTTTGGCATGGTTGCCAGGTCAGCGTCGACCCATGGCTGCCAAGTATGGTGGTCAGAAGGAGGAGATTGAGCAGATTGGCGAGGTTGGCTGTGGAGTGGATGTGCCCGGCCGTCGCATAGCCTCCCAATGCTGCTCTAGTGAAATGCAACAGCCCTACCATAGACCGACTGTATCTGGCCATGTCGCTGAAGGCGGTGATGCTGCGCAGGCAGATGTAGTTGCAAGGAATGCGGGGGGTGCGCATGTAGGGTATCGGCGGGGAAGCCTTAGCAATTATGAACTATGGGAGTGACTGCACAGGTGGTACTGATGGTCCCTCTCATGACCTGGCTGTTCTAGGGACGAAGGTGGAGAAGGAGGGAGACTACAGGTTAGAAGCTGCGGTCTCGGCTGGGTTGTGGGAGGCCACTAGGCATGTTGTTCGTGGAGACAGTGCAAGGCAGTTGTTTACTAGGCTATGGCAGTACATTCGCATGTTTGTTCATTCTCCAGGCCTGATGTACGGGGTAGAATCCGACATGGAGGCTGGAGACAGTGCAAGGCTCAGTTTAATTCCCTACCGTATAAATCCTGCTCAACAGCCTGTGGTGCATGCAGAGCTGGATTACGTGTTGACGAAGGGTCTGAGGGATAAGGAATGTTGTGAGTGGTCATTGCCTGTAACTTTGCAACCTGTGTTAAGTGGCAAGATCAGTGAGTGTGTTGATTGCGAGAGTGGGTGTGAATTATCCCTGACAGACGCCTATACCTTATCGAGAGTTGACGACACCATAGACCGCCTCGGGGCTGCATTGCCTATCACGAAGGTAGAACTAGTGAAAGGTTATTGGCAGGCCCCGTTGCCGGAAAGAGCGAAGAGAAGTGCCAGTCTTGCGATGAACTGGGCAGTTTATCAGTGCCAGGTGTTGTTCTGCTGCCGGAACACAAGTTGGATGTGTGGCATGTTAAGGGCGCTGATAATGTTCTGGCTGATTGTTTGTCACGGGAGGGTATGTGTGAAGGAGAACCCTCGCCGTTCAGTCAGTATTTGGTGAAGTGGAGAAAAATTAGGCTTGCCCTTGTAGTGCAACGCCGCCAAAAACACTATTAAAAAAATATACAAAAACTTCGCATAAAAAAATCTTTCTTTTTGATAGTATATAAGTGCAGTATATCACAGCAAGAATCTAAGACACTCTGAGCTGTTGTCTTAGTAGGCTAGGCTTAGGTGAAGCTTGCTCGCTGAGCGTGAATAATGATGCTATTTTGGGGAAGTGTTGTGTTGTTGTTCCCCAAGCTGCCGAACAAGGTAACGAGCATGGGACATAAATGTGACCGGGAGCTGAGGAGGGTGCGGAGAACCCCCGCCCTCAGCAATTATGAAGAGAAAGTTGAGGGGCAAGGGCAAAATTGACGCTTGCTACAATCTTGGTAGATTGGGAGGTCAATCCACGGAAAAGACACTTGAGATCTAGAAAATATATAATTAAAGGAACAGTCAGAGTAAAGCTTGGGTATGGCAGAGATCGCTCAGTATAGACAATCACACATGACTAGAACCCAATCCTCTCAGCATCAGCTAGGAAAGGCCCTAGAAAGCCGCCTTTGGCGAGGGGATAGCTCCCCTATTTCAACCCCTTTTGGGGTCGGGCACCCGCCCGATTTGTGCAGATTTGTTTTATAATGCAGTGTTTTATGTTTGTGATCGTGCCTTGTTTTCACAACTTGGGAGAGTGGCTAGGTGATACGGGGTTGATGGGCATTCTGTCTGGTCAGATGTGGGGTTCGCCTGTGGCTGAAACGTCCCACATCTTGGGCGGGGTGTTACACTGGCCAGCTTGCCAGAATGCGCTCGTGACTCGCTTGCGCTCGCCAGGGCAGTGATATGGGCTACAATAATCGTAGAACGATGTTCTTTCTTTCATAGAGTACATGTTGTCACAGACAGATCAGTGGTGATCTTTATTCTTGTCTGTGACACTTGCAGGTATTTTATATCATTGCTAGAATATAGGATGCGTTGTAGTGAAGGAGAGAGAGAGAGCGAGCGGGGTGGGGGAGGTGAGTGTTGCTCTTCCTCCTCCCTCCCTGAGGTTCCCACCCGCATGGTCCTTTCTCTCGGTTTTGGTTGGCTGGTGGTTCCTGGCGCCTTCTGCAGCCCTGCTGCCTGGTGACGTAGCGGCCTATGATTGGCTAACCACCATGCCTTTGTGTGTGATCCTGGGGGTTCCGAGGAGCTACCTTCCTCAGAGCTAGGCTTGGTGTGCTAGGTCCTACATGTCCCTTGCAATTCTGTCCCCCATATAACCCTCTATACTACTATCTCTCTCTCTCTGAACTTCTTCGGTTTCTATACTTCTCTCTGTATTCAATTACTTATCCCTTCTGGTTCTGCATACGGCTTCCATAGTCGGCCAGTCGTATTACCAGCACCAACTCTCCATATATGTTTGCACTAGTTTTAAGGATTATTAGAGTCATAGTCAAATGGTACCATAGTGTTGTGGTGCTCCTAATTATTGAGCTGTTCTCTCTTATTATTTAATGCTAGACAGTGGAAGGTATCTTTGGTCGTTGTCTGAGTTATGTATGTGGCAAGTCAGAGCCTGTACAACATCGACGAAGCTAGCTAGCCTGTAACCCTTGTGCATATTTTCCTTTGCGAGTGTAGCAGTATACAAGTGAAGGGCTTTTGCCTACTCTCACCTGCATACTTGCTACCTCATTTTGTTGACCTTTGTGGAGCGCCAGGGTATGACCAGATACTTGAGATCTGGACTTACCAAGAGAGCCTCCAAGTCACTTAACGTAACATAAGGGAAATCTGTTCAAGGGGAGACAGTAGGCTACGAGCATGCTTGCGGTCTGCCTAGTTTCTTAGTACCTTTTTATGCCACTGCTAGACTTTATTAGTGAGAAAGACAGCATTGTGTTTATTAACTTTAATTGTGTATGCTTTAGGAATTATTCACGCCTTATTTTAGCCTAGGTTGATGCATAGTGCACAACCCATTTTGGCTGTTACGTTGGCTAAGGAAGTACTGTTTTTGAGTGGCGATTATTAGGGCTGTCACAGTTGTTGCACTCCCTTGTTTTATATATATGTATCCTACTTATTGGTGTATTTGAGATACACGCTTTGGTGTCCTGCCCCTGCATTATTTCTGTTCTATATTAACGAGCATCTTAGAGCATCAGACGTTTTCAGAAGATTCTTTATCTGATTGCTGTAGGACTAGACTTCCAGTGTTTTCATAGAGCATTGTAGAGTTTAGTGTTGAGTACAGACTCACACTAAAGTTAACGTAAGCATATACTCCTTTATTAAATCTTGTTATAGTTTATTCAAGCATTGTTATTACTTAAGAGCATTTTATTAACGTAAAGTACTCCTGTTGTGAGTAGGCTTTGCCGTCATCGGTAAGCCTTTGTAGTGCACTAAAACCCAGTTAATTGATACCCCGTTATCCAGTAGATTAACTCTGGAGGGTTTTAAGTGTTTTGTTCACCGGCGTAATAGTTCGAGGGTTTGGAATTAGCGTACCGTTGTTGCAGATATAGCCTATCATCTAGTCCAATATTGAGTGCCCTTGTTTATTTCGTAGTGCCGGTCGTAACAAATGGCGACCTTAGACCAGAATATAGTGAACTGAATATTGCAGTTTTTTTTTGAGAAATCTTATTGCCATTTGGGGGTTGAATTTATTTCTCGCATTGTTGGCAGTAGACATTGTTTTGAGGATACATGAACATGTTGGAGTTATTGGTGACCTAGTATTGCACTCAAGAACATCTTCGAATATTTTTTGGTGAATAAAGCTACGCAAGAGTTTGGCTATTTTTGTCTGGATTTGAGAATTTTTGTTGTTGACTCCATCATGTCACTGGACTGGTCTGAGCATAGTGAGGGCACAGTGCGAGAGGCAGGCGAGGAGGTGGAGAAGGTGGAGTTGTTAAGCGGGCTCGGGTGGTGAACAGTGAGGAGGATGCTCGGATTTTTTGGGGGAAGCCTATGTCGGCGGACCGGGTGGCGGGCTAGACCGGTACGGACTGCAGTGTGTGGCCACGGTCTTGGGGTTTTCCGGTACTAGCGGTATGTCGAGAAGTGAGCTGGCTGCCTGTGTGCTGGGTGGGGTGCATGGGGTTTCGGGTGGAGCGGGAGCTGGGGCACCTTCGGCCCAGCCCCCATTCCACTCGACTCCTATCATGGCGCCCCCTCGGGCTCCGGAGCCGGGTACGTTCCCGCAGGCCGATGCCCGCTGGCGGTTGGGTATGCCTCTTGGTCATTCACGGGGTGGGTCCCCAATAGTAGCACCCCCTCCTCAAGGTTTGTCTGCCGAGATGTTGTTTCAGCTCGAACTCGCCAAACTCGAGCAGCGAAAGCATGAGGCTGAGCTTGAGCAGCGAAGGGCTGAGCTCGAGCAGCGAAAGCATGAAGCTGAGCTCAAGTATGAGTCTGAAAGGTATTGTGCCGATGTTGACCTAGCGAAAACTCGTGTAGAGGTGACGAGGAACAGGGTCGCCCAGGGGGGTCGAGCCCATGACCAGTCCCTGTCGCATCTACTTAAGTTGGTTCCATTGTTTGATGAGTTGGGAGTTACAGAATTTTTTCTCCGGTTCGAGAAAAAGTGCCAGGAGCACCAATGGCCCGAGGAGAAGTGGGCAGCCCTCGTTTCTTCATGATTGACGGGGAAAGCACTCAAGGCGTACGATGCTTTGCCCCTAGATTCCTCTGTGAATTACGAGTTGTTGAAAGAGGCTGTCCTGAGGGCGTATGAGCTACAGCCAGAGACCTATAGGCTGAAGTTTAGGGCGGTTCCAAAAAGAAAGGAGAGTACTTTCCAGGAACACGCTAGAGAGCTGTCAGATGCATTAGAAAATTGGTTAAGGTCGGAAAAGGCAACTACTTTTGATTCAGTAAAACAACTAGTGTTGCTCGAACAATTTTTTAAATGTACTGGCAGTGACTTGACTCTTAACCTTAAAGAAAAGCAACCGAAAACTCTACAAGAGGCGGCTGAGCTGCCTGACCTGAGGTTGTCATTGATTCGCGGGTGCAGGTCTGCACAGAGAGCTGAGGCAGATAACAAGGGGCGTACCACTCCACCCCCCCGAATTAATGACACAAACAGTTATCCATTCAAGAGTACTGTTGCCAATTATGAACCCAAGTCGAAACCCTTCCCGTTTAAAAAGGCCAGGGCCCTTACCCATTTCAGGGGAAGTCCAAGAGCAAAGTGGAGTGTTTCAAGTGTCATGAGAAGGGGCATATTGCATATTCATGTCCGAGCGCACCGCCTACAGCAGTGGTGTCACTAGTGAGCAACATCGGCGTTTCTTTGAGGTCTTCCGCGTTTGCCCGGGGTAAACGGTCGGTTGCGAAGTTATCGCCGGTGCAGAAGCAGCAGGAGGGCTCGACACCCGTCCGTGATGTTTTTTGTGGTCATAGGGGGCACGGCACTGTGAGGTGGGCTGGTGTGAGGCATAGGCTTGAGTTGTTGCGTGATACGGGCGCTTCCCAGACACTTGTTAAGAATTTCACTGGCAAGCCTGTTAACGTGGCTCGGGTTGTGGTGGTTCAAGGCATCAATGCTATGCGGTCTTACCCGCTGGTCAGAATGGAGCTTGAGGTGGACGGTGTGACACGGGAGTTGGATGTGGGTGTGGTGGAGAAGTTGCCAGTTGAGGGGGTCGACCTCCTTCTTGGTAATGACTTTGCGGTGCCCACTTCCGAGGTTCCACCCTTAGTCGTTGCCGAGAGGGCGGCCGACACGAGTAGGGAGGAGCAAGAGGGGCTCGAGAGATATCTGTCCGCTCAGGTGTCACAGGTGTCCCAAGTTCTAGACCAGCGGAGGAAGGGTCGGAAGGAAAAAGTCGAGGCTGATGGTTGGGTTGAGAGTTTGGACTCAGCGACACTCCTTGGTGACTCGGTACTTGACCCAAAGGTGAGCTCCAGAGTGGCCCCAGAACCTGTCTCCCCTAGGGACATGGTAGGGCGTGATGGCACTCCGCGACAGAGTAGTTCCCAGGTGGAGGAGAGTTGTAGGAACGGGGCTACTGAATTCGAGGACGGGGAAGAATGTCAGGTGAAATTGTTAGAGGAGTTTGTTAGGCAACCACCTGAGCAGCCTATTGTCCCTGCGTTGGTCTGCAGCGGCCAAGGTGGAGAAGAAGAGGGGGGCAGTGGGGCACAGGTGGTGGAGAGTCGGGATTGTCATGTCTCGGTGGAGCAGTGGGCGGGGGATACGAGTCAGGTGGCTGTGGATGCTCTAGAGCACCTGCCTGAGCAGCAGTGTGCAGCGCTCCAGCACCTGATCGGTCCATACTCCACTGTTTGTGCCGAGCACCCAGGCCTCACAACTCATGCGGTGCACGAAGTTCCGCCGGCAGGTCACTTGAGTGTCAGTAAACCGTTGAACTCGTTGTTTCAGTGGTTCAAGGTGGGCGACGAGGCTTTGGCATGGTTGCCAGATCAGCGTCGACCCATGGCTGCCAAGTATGGTGGTCAGAAGGAGGAGATTGAGCAGATTGGCGAGGTTGGCTGTGGAGTGGATGTGCCCGGCCGTCGCATAGCCTCCCAATGCTGCTCTAGTGAAATGCAACAGCCCTACCATAGACCGACTGTATCTGGCCATGTCGCTGAAGGCGGTGATGCTGCGCAGGCAGATGTAGTTGCAAGGAATGCGGGGGTGCGCATGTACGGTATCGGCGGGGAAGCCTTAGCAATTATGAACTATGGGAGTGACTGCACAGGTGGTACTGATGGTCCCTCTCATGACCTGGCTGTTCTAGGGACGAAGGTGGAGAAGGAGGGAGACTACAGGTTAGAAGCTGCGGTCTCGGTCTGGGTTGTGGGGCCACTAGGCATGTTGTTCGTGGAGACAGTGGCAAGGCAGTTGTTTACAAGGCTATGGCAGTTCTCGCATGTTTACTAGGCATGGCAGTACTTTCGCATGTTGTTCATTCTCCAGGCCTGATGTACGGGGTAGAATCCGACATGGAGGCTGGAGACAGTGCAAGGCTCAGTTTAATTCCCTACCGTATAAATCCTGCTCAACAGCCTGTGGTGCATGCAGAGCTGGATTACGTGTTGACGAAGGGTCTGAGGGATAAGGAATGTTGTGAGTGGTCGTTGCCTGTAACTTTGCAACCTGTGTAAGTGGCAAGATCAGTGAGTGTGTTGATTGCGAGAGTGGGTGTGAATTATCCCTGACAGACGCCTATACCTTATCGAGAGTTGACGACACCATAGACCGCCTCGGGGCTGCATTGCCTATCACGAAGGTAGAACTAGTGAAAGGTTATTGGCAGGCCCCGTTGCCGGAAAGAGCGAAGAGAAGTGCCAGTCTTGCGATGAACTGGGCAGTTTATCAGTACCAGGTGTTGTTCTGCTGCCGGAACACAAGTTGGATGTGTGGCATGTTAAGGGCGCTGATAATGTTCTGGCTGATTGTTTGTCACGGGAGGGTATGTGTGAAGGAGAACCCTCGCCGTTCAGTCAGTATTTGGTGAAGTGGAGAAAAATTAGGCTTGCCCTTGTAGTGCAATGCCGCCAAAAACACTATTAAAAAAATATATAAAAACTTCGCATAAAAAATCTTTCTTTTTGATAGTATATAAGTGCAGTATATCACAGCAAGAATCTAAGACACTCTGAGCTGTTGTCTTAGTAGGCTAGGCTTGGTGAAGCTTGCTCGCTGAGCGTGATATAATTATTATGATGCTATTATTTTGGGGAAGTGTTGTTGTTGTTGTTGTTGTTGTTCCCCAAGCTCCGACCCCAAGGCCCGCGCAATTCCAAGGCCATAACCGCCCCCACAGAACCCTCCCTGCCGACCACAATAAAGCCTGGGTGACTGAAGCCACTCCATGGCGGGGAGCTGAGGAGGGTGCGGAAACGCCCGGGACCAGGGCCCTGTGCCCCAGCAATATGAAGAGAAAGTTGAGGGGCAAAAAAAAAATGTGACGCTTTGGCTTCCAATCTTGGTAGATGGGAGGTCAATCCACGGAAAAGACGCCCGTCACTTGAGATCTAGAAAATATATAAGTAAAGGAACAGTCAGAGTAAGCTATGGCAGAGATCGCTCAGTTCTCCTGATAGACCAGCCCATCACCACATGACTAATCCTCTCAGATAGGAAAGGCCCTAGAAAGCCGCCTTTGGCGAGGGGATAGCTCCCCTATTTCAACCCTTTTGGGGAGCGATTTGTGCAGATTTGTTTTATAATGCAGTGTTTTATGTTTGTGATCGTGCCTTGTTTTCACAACTTGGGAGAGTGGCTAGGTGATACGGGGTTGATGGGCATTCTGTCTGGTCAGATGTGGGGTTCGCCTGTGGCTGAAACGTCCCACATCTTGGGCGGGGTGTTACACTGGCCAGCTTGCCAGAATGCGCTCGTGACTCGCTTGCGCTCGCCAGGGCAGTGATATGGGCTACAATAATCGTAGAACGATGTTCTTTCTTTCATAGAGTACATGTTGTCACAGACAGATCAGTGGTGATCTTTATTCTTGTCTGTGACACTTGCAGGTATTTTATATCATTGCTAGAATATAGGATGCGTTGTAGTGAAGGAGAGAGAGAGAGCGAGCGGGGTGGGGGAGGTGAGTGTTGCTCTTCCTCCTCCCTCCTCCCTCCCTGAGGTTCCCACCCGCATGGTCCTTTCTCTCGGTTTTGGTTGGCTGGTGGTTCCTGGCGCCTTCTGCAGCCCTGCTGCCTGGTGACGTAGCGGCCTGTGATTGGCTAACCACCATGCCTTTGTGTGTTATCCTAGGGGTCCCGAGGAGCTACCTTCCTCAGAGCTAGGCTTGGTGTGCTAGGTCCTACATGTCCCTTGCAATTCTGTCTCCCATATAACCCTCTATACTACTATCTCTCGCTCTGAACTTCTTCGGTTTCATACTTCTCTCTTTATTCAATTACTTATCCCTTCTGGTTCTGCATACGACTTCCATAGTCGGCCAGTCGTATTACCAGCACCAGCTCTCCATATATGTTTGCACTAGTTTTAGGGATTATTAGAGTCATAGACAAATGGTACCATAGTGTTGGGGTGCTCCTAATTATTGAGCTGTTCTCTCTTATTATTTAATGCTAGACAGTGGAAGGCATCTTTGGTCGTTGTCTGAGTTATGTATGTGGCAAGTCAGAGCCTGTACAACATCGACGAAGCTAGCTAGCTTGTAACCCTTGTGCATATTTTCCTTTGCGAGTGTAGCAGTATACAAGTGAAGGGCTTTTGCCTACTCTCACCTGCATACTTGCTACCTCATTTTGTTGACCTTTGTGGAGCGCCAGGGTAATACCAGATACTTGAGACCTGGACTTACCAAGAGAGCCTCCAAGTCACTTAACGTAACATAAGGGAAATCTGTTCAAGGGGAGACAGAAGGCTACGAGCATGCTTGCGCTCTGCCTAGTTTCTTAGTACCTTTTTATGCCACTGCTAGATTTTATTAGTGAGAAAGACAGCATTGTGTTTATTAACTTTAATTGTGTATGCTTTAGGAATTATTCACGCCTTATTTTAGCCTAGGTTGATGCATAGTGCACAACCCAGTTTGGCTGTTACGTTGGCTAAGGAAGTACTGTTTAGAGTGGCGATTATTAGGGGTGTCACAGAGTTGTTGCACTCCCTTGTTTTATATATATGTATCCTACTTATTGGTGTATTTGAGATACACGCTTTGGTGTCCTGCCTCTGCATTATTTCTGTTCTATATTAACGAGCATCTTAGAGCATCAGACGTTTTCAGAAGATTCTTTATCTGATTGCTGTAGGACTAGACTTCCAGTGTTTTCATAGAGCATTGTAGAGTTTAGTGTTGAGTACAGACTCACACTAAAGTTAACGTAAGCATATACTCCTTTATTAAATCTTGTTATAGTTTATTCAAGCATTGTTATACTAAGAGCATTTTATTACATAAAGTACCTTCTAGGTTGTAGGAACGCTAAAAGCAGTAAGGTGGTCGGTATGGAAGTGAAGAAGTCTCTTGCATGACAGTGGGGTAATCAGACACTGACTTACGAAGCATCCGTTGTTGAGCGACTCAGACCAAGAGTGAGAGCAGTGAAAGAATTACTTAAGGAGTCCGATACATGGAGGGATAGACAGACTAATGAGAAGTAAGAAGAGGTGTGTGGAGGTAGATGTGCTGGAAAGTGTGAAATGAACAACTGTTGGCCATATGGAACGTAGGGAAAGCGAGAGAATGACTACAGGTGTACGAGAGCGAGTGGACAGGGGGAGAGTAGACCGAATAGAGACATGAGGAACTAGATGAACGAAGGCGGTGCTGGTTGGCGGGGAGGGCGTCGACTGACTGCGTTTCGTTGTGGCCACCCTTCGGGGATCACGGCGTCAGGCATATAGATAGATAGAAAGTACTCCTGTTGTGAGTAGGCTTTGCCGTCATCGGTAAGCCTTTGTAGAAGTGCACTAAAACCCAGTTAATTGATACCCCGTTATCCAGTAGATTAACTCTGGAGGGTTTTAAGTGTTTTTTTCACCGGCGTAATAGTTCAAGGGTTTGGAATTAGCGTACCGTTGTTGCAGATATAGCCTATCATCTAGTCCAATATTGAGTGCCCTTGTTTATTTCGTAGTGCCGGTTGTAACAACTTCTTTCCAGAACAGTTTCTTACACTCCCTCCATTTTACATTCAGATTCCTTCCAAATTCCTCATCTACTCTTCTCTTACACTCCTTTACTACTCTCTTTACCACTCTCTTTCTCTCCACGTACCTCACTCATTTATGTCTCTTCACATCCCTCTACTACCCAACCACTCTCTATATGCTTCCTGCTTGTCTTCAACAGCTATGTTTACCTCTTCTGTCCAGCATGCTGTAACTTTCACTCCTCTCTCTCTTCTCCTTACTCCACACACCTCTTCACATGCTGCACAGATCTATTCCTTAAACACCTTGCTCATCTCCTCCACTTCCTCCATATCTTCCAGGTCGAACCCCCCTAGTCGTCTTTCTAGTGCTCTCCTGTACTTTTCCCTGATTTCCTCCTCCTGTAGCCTCTCCACCCTCCTCGCCATTCTACCCTCCTCTCGCCTCCCTCCAGCTCTCCTCACCCACTTCTTTTGTATCCTAATTTTAGCTACTAGTCTACTACATAATGATCAGACAGACCCCCTCCAATGCCCCTATACACCCTAGCATCCAGCACAGATTTCTTCATTCGTTCATCCACACATATATAATCAATCAGTGCCTTTCGTTCCACCACTATCTTAGCCTTATCCTTCATCTTCCACACCACTTTCCATGTGTACCTGTGTATCATTCTGTGTCGGAAGAAGGTGTTGGCTATCCACAACCTCTTCCCCACACATACGTCCACAAGTGCACTGCCATTCCCATTCACCTCTGACAGCAACCCCCACCCTCCCACCACTCCATCAACTTTCCTATCACCAACCTTCCCATTCATATCCCCAATCAGAAATATTCTTTCGATCTTGTCAAACTTATCCAGGCACGCCTCCACATTCACCCAGAACTCTTCTTTCTTGCTTACAAGTGTATCCTCTGTCGGAGCATACACACCATTATTGCTGAAGATTAATCTTGAAGAATAAAAATAATTATGATAATGATGATGATGATGGGTCTCATAATGAACGATTGAATAGAATCTAAATTAGTTTGTAGTCAAATTTTACTAACTGATAGCGAGAAGTTTCATTGAATGTAGTAAAATATTTTGTTTGTTTAAAATACAAGAAACCAAAGAATCATTTTATTGAAGAAGATAAATGAGAAAAATTTAACCCTCTGGATGAGAAACCATTTCATAATCAGAATAAAACGTTGTGTTTAGCTGGAAAAAACATAAAAAGTCATGACTCCCATACTGAAAATTGTAATACAACAGAAATTCGACAAAGTCGCGGAGGATTCTGATATCATTCTCTTTTCCAGAGCTTCCTAATCCCGTGGGCTAGCTGGATATTCAGACAGAACAAATACGTGCATGGCAGAGGCTTATTACATGAGAGATAGAGAGAGCGAGTGAAAGTGCAAGTGTGTGTGTGTCTGTGAGAGAGTGAGAGTGAGTGTGAGAGATAGAGAGAGAGAGAGCCTGCTGGTTGAAAATATGTGTTGAAGTTTTGGTGGCCTTGCTTTTCGTCACATTATGGGATTTGTTTTTGTCTGGGACTAATATTTCTGTGGCGAGTTATGTTTTCGGTGATATAATGTGGCTATTCTTTTACCTCCTTACATAGTATAAATATTATGTTATTTTCTCCTCGCTTTTCTGTCTATTTTCTGACTCCCTGTTTATATCCATGTTGTTATAATTTCACTTTGTCTTAACCCCTTCTGTATCAGCGACGTCTTTTTCATTTAATTTTAGCTATATTTAGACGATTTTGTGCAGTTTAAAAAGGATCTGTCGTAGTAGAAATGGTTAAGCGAGACAGTTCGAAGCCTGTTAATTACTGGAGGATCTTTTTCAATTGAATCAAATCGTCCAATAGTAGCCAAGTAGCCAGAGTAAAGTTAAAATGACGTCACCGGTAAATAAGGGTTAAGGGGAGGTTTTTAGTTTGGTCTCTAGATATCCATCAAGCTTAAAGTTACACCCCCTTGAGCCCCTTTCAAGATAAATTTGTACATTTTTCGGTAGAAAAATTTCCCGGCTGAAAGCCGGTTCCTCTTAAATTACAGGCTCGCTATCGCTCGCCAGGATAAAATCGACACCTAAATGGCACGAAAGGTCTTAAAATTGACAGAAATTGGTTGAAAGTTCTTAAAATCGTCAAAATAATGGGGCGAACGTTTTAAAATTAGAAAAGCAATGGGGCTAAACATGAGGGACAAAGGAGTAAAAAAAAAATCCCTCAAGTGGAAATCTCCCCTTAATACAAGGGGATTTTTTTCCTCTGGACCCCTTTCTCACTCATGTTTATCCCCATTAGTTTTGAGATTGTATGATAACTAAGGTGCAGTTGGTAGGATTTCCAGCTGGCCCAAGGCTTCTTTTATTTATGGCTTAAGAAGCCTTGGGCCAGCTGGAAATCCTACCAACTGCACCTCAATTATCCTAAAATCTCAAAACTAATGAGGACAAACATGAGGGAGAAGGGGGTTCAGAGGAAAAACAACCCCCTTGTATTAAGACGCAGTGAAATTAAACAAAATGGATATAATAACGGAGTCAGAAAATAGGCAGAAAAGCGAGAGGAGAAAATAACATAAAATGTATACTACGTGCAGTACAGTCGTCTAATGTTAAAAACAATAACAAATTACAATTACGTCTAAAGTCGTCAAGGGGTTAACAGTCTCAGCCAATCGTGTTTTAGAAGTTCTGGGACCATTAACCCTTTCAGTACCGGTGCCGTCTGTTTAGTTGATATAAGCTACATTTATACAATTATATGAAGCTTAGGAAGGATATATGGAAGCAAATAGGCTTCATTGTGATAGTCTGCAGTCTTATAGTTGGTAGCCGTCTTTCCTAAGCTTAAGAAAATCGTCTAATGGTTACCAGAATTTAATGAAAAGGACGTCACTGGTACTAAATGGGTTAAGGTGTTGACGTTACAGTAGTGTAAAGGAGGGACACTTATATTATCTCGGAGTCAGAAAAGGTTTGGGATGCAAACTTCGTACAATATTCCAGCAGAGCATATTAACCCTTTCAAGATACGATACGAATATCTGTTCAGTTTTTTTGGATATTATTTAACGAGTATATTTAGATTAAGAAGGGTATGTGGAAGTCAGAGGGTTAAATATAATAGTGTGTACCCATATAATTCTCACATATCCTTGGTAACTGTAGGAAATCGCCTAATGATAGCCAGAATATACTGTCAAACTGCGTCATAATCTTCAAAGGGTTAGGAACATGTGTAGTCCGGTATGATTCATTGTGTTTACATCACGTTTGTTTGAACGTTGTTGATAGTGTTGTGTATATGAATGTGTGAATGATTAAAACTAATGTTATACACAAATTTACTTCTGAAGGATTATGACGCGGTTTGACAGTTTGTTATGGCCGTTAGTAGACGATTTTATTCGGATTAGGAGGAGGATATGGAAGTCAGAGGGTTAATCGAGATACTCTTTAGCCTTTGAATTCCCACATATATTTCCTAAGCTGTATACAACCGCCTAATGATAGCACCTGCTAGACACTATACTACAGATGTCTTCTAACGATTTTGTAGATACTGTTTACATTTTGGTTTGAGAGAGAGAGATAGAGAGAGAGAGAGAAGCAGGACTCTCAGCCTCATGAACTCAACACCGGAGGTTACGACATAAACACTGATGTAATAAATATTTCATTTTTCTCAAAGTTTGGTGATTCAGGTAGAGGCGGAGACACGGGTAGCGAGGGTGTGAAGGAGGAAGGGAAATACGGTACAATAGAGACCACTGGGGAGATTGTAGGCAAAGACAGTACCCAGAGGAGGCCACTTAGATTATAATAATTATATGATAAGGGGCTGCTGGAACTCGTTTAATTTGCCTGGCTTCCCCCACTGTTTCTATTTGTGCCTCACCTACATCCAGCTAACTCTCACAAACACCACCTCCTCTTATACATTTCACTACACTTAACGAAGCACACCGCATTTCTTTCCAACACACCTAAATTGCCTCAAATATCTTTATATTGTATATTGGCTCTCTATCATTCCTTCAACCTTCGGGGGAACACGTGTTACAGGCAGCTTTGCCTCTAGTCTCCTTCATGCACATTAAAAAAAGAAGTTTAAACGAAGATAATATTATTAGCGTATGCTTATTAACACCTTTATAGATAAGAGTGTTCAGTCGCAGTCATTAATGCTGATACATACTGAAACCTACAACTGATAAAACGAACCTCCAAAATGCAAATATCAGGTATAATATTAAAAAGAAGCTTCAGTTCAAACCATGACTGCTTCGAATATAGCCTGGATGTAGTTGATATGTAAAGCCACCTGTTCAATGAATATAGCTTACATGTAAATTAATTTGTTCATAGCTTATACTTGCGTGGAATATAACTGATATGTAATGCCACCTGATCACAGCTATATAATCAGATCTATATATTTCCAGATAAAAATTGCAATCACTCTTCAATTCATGTCTTGTATTTAGTGATTGCTATTATATCAGTATAATTATATAATCTCATCATTAACTAATACCGAAATAATGCCATCAAGAGTCCAATAGTAGGCTACATACAATCACCTCACCGTAAATCAATCATTACAAATACATGTTTTATTAACCATTCATATTGTAATTACATTTGATGAATGATTATCCATTTATCACTTCAAATGCAAACCTCATCCATCTTTCTATCAATATTTAACTACATATCAGTATATCAAGGATCAGCGGCCCTAGAGAGTCTCACAACGGGGGCCCATCACCCTCCAGGCGGAGGTGATATATGGGAGAGACGAGATGGTAGACAACCAGAGAGAGAGAGAGAGAGAGAGAGAGCACATAGCCTCTGATATAAATGTTTGAATTTGAAATTAGATGCTGTCAACTACAAAACGATGGAGTATAACAATGTAATAGTATCCATCAGGATGAATTTTGGTTGTGCCGTGGTGTGTGTGTGTGTGTGTTCAAACGGTGTCTTACGAGAGCTTTTCCCGTCACTTTTCGGGTAATTATGGTCTGACAGCTTTGACATATAAGTGTTACCACAATTCAGCTACATAACATAATCTAACTTCAATTTAGTTGCCGATACCATTGAAATAAAATCCCGAACTATTAAGAGGAAAATACTGTTCATGGAATATTGCCAGAAAATGCTCTCATTTGCCACCGGCTCTACTAACGTTTGAACGAGAGATATGACAACAAGAGGGTGTTTGTTGTTGAAGGTGGGAAGGAGGTTACAAGTGCGAGATATTGACTATAATTAGGAGAAAAGGAAATATATGATTGATGCTTGACATGCGTTGATTTATGTGGTTGTGTTGTATGCTATGTGGGGTTGGAAGGTAGGGTGGGAGCGGTTATGTTATCAGGGAGGTGTTGGACTGGGAAGGGATGTAAAGTGTGGCAGGGCTGTATGATGCGTGGGAGGTGTGGACAGGGGAGGGAGAGGGAGACCTGTGGTATGTGTTGTCTTGATTACGTTTACGTCTTCCTTGCAGTTATGAAAGCTTAGTAGAGTTATATTTAAAACTGAGATACATTAATTAAACTAGAATATTGCTCGTACAGTCAGAAACAGCAATTTCTGAGACACTTTGATAGGGCCCGGATACGTAGAGCGCATCGTTTCTGGACGACAGCCCACTTTATCTATCACAAGGCCGCATACCTATTAACACACGTTTGGAACCAATAGATGCTTCACTCAGTCTGCCATTTAACATTATAATGCTGCTGCTATGCTATGATCCGCATTCATATATTTACGGATATACAATTGACAAAATTACCTTTATTTAATTCCCTTACGTATCTACAGTAAATACGGACACGAATATTACCATATGGTTTAAGAAATTAAAAATGAAAATAAATACTTCCAAATTGCTGTCCCACGAGAATGGCTCGGGTTCCAACCTTTAACGTTTCTTTGGCTGTTACGAAATTTGGTAGTTTAGGTTCGCTCTCGCGTCCCCACCCCCCAGAGAGCTGTCCTCATTTCCATGTTCCCAGTGACCACGTTATGCATACTTGTATTAATTCCGAAGAGGAGGAGGTTTAGTATTACAGTGTAAATGCTTACCTTGCATTGGTGTGTTTTAAACAGTTGTTGTGTACAGTAACGATGTCAATTATGACGTAAATTGCTAGTTACGATTAGTCAAATATGTGTGTGTGTTGCAATAGACAATCCTCTACACTAGGTGACACACACTGACAACAGAAGTGTCTGCTTCATAACATACAACACAACGAACTATGTAATGTAATATTACATGTTATCATCTGGTTATGAAAATCAGGTGTGAAACGGCAATGAGTTATCAGTTGTTATAATATGGGGGCCATTATGTAATACCACACACAATTAAGCTTCGGACGATGATAGGTTTATATATTCGGTATTAATTTAGTAAACAAAATATATAACACTCTAAAGGTTAAAGGCTTTATAAGCATCGCATCGTGATATTACGCTAAGCAATGATTATAGATACCTTTTCGATGTTAGTATTATAGTATCTGATATATTGCAATATGTACACAGTGCAACAAGGTTAATAGCATGATATAAAATGGATGAATTATATGTGAGTACCGGTATGTATTTAATAGTAACTACTATGGATTACATCTGATGAATCTCTCTCTCTCTCTCTCTCTCTCTCTCTCTCGCTCTCTCTCTCTCTCTCTCTCTCTCTCTCTCTCTCTCTCTCTCTCACACACACATATCGAAAGCCTGTCCAATCACTGCGGTTTGGTAGGGTTTCTTTACATTCGTAATTATTTAATAGATATCCGTGTTTAATGTAGATACAGGTGGGAAAAACAAACAATGGTATTTTTGTCATTTTTATATCAGATTCTGTAGTATGAATCGTATCGTAGCATAACAGCTCAATAATGTTATATGGCAGACTGAGTCAAGCATCTATCGGTTCGAAAAGTGTGTTCGTACGTGTACAGCCTTGTTATAGATAAAGTGGGCTGTCGTCCAGAAACAATACGCTCCCAATGTCCGGGCCCTATCCAGGTGTCTCAGAAACTGCGGTTTCCGACTGTACATGTATACGGCTTACAGAACATCCCTCATTGTTAGGCTGATACGAACTGACCCAATTTCATCAGACCACCCTTGTAGCCTCACCTGGTTAATAATGCCCCGCCCACCACATACTGGTCTGGTGGCCAAGACTGTGCGTTAATGTGGGCCCTTAAATCAATAATTGAGTAAATGGTATTTGGAAACAAATACTTTGGTTAGCTAAATGTAAATAACCCTATTAATAAAGCTTACCAGAAAAGGAGAACACGTCAACAGAGTTCGATTTTTGTTTTCCAATATACAGTACGATTTAGTGTATTGATATACATTATATTTCAATATATTTTAGATTCATAATATTCTTAAATTCATGGTATCAAATTAGTAGCTGGTAGCAAGGCATACAATGTCCTATGCTAGTAGGATCTATGAATAATGCTCTTCTGATGGGATATTGAGTGTAGTTGGTAATGCTCAGTATACACCATAGAGTAAGAATACACTAGAGTGGCGTGCTGGGAAAAACAGCTGTGTTAATAGTAGTTGGCCATTTTTTAAAGATTTAGCTGGAACTAGGTGGCGGTAGCGCATAGCTCCTCCCTATCGCGGGAAAATAACTTATGTCGTCTGTTTATTGACAGTTCCTCTCCCTTGCTGTAATGGTGTACACGTGTCTCGTGTAGAGTCTGTAGAAACTCCTGTAACTTGTTTGCTATCACCATATCAATCATAGTCATTATGAATACAATGATTTAAGAGTACACTGATATGCAAAAGCACTCCAAAGTATTGCCTACACTGAAATGTGAACAATACTCCATTAACCCCTTCTGTACCGTCGTCGTATGTTATATTTTATTCTAGCAATATGTAGACGATTTTATACAGCTTAGAAAGGATCTGTGGTAGTTAAAAGGGTTGATTGAGATAGTTGGAAGCCTTATAATTGCTAAAGATCCTTCCTAAAGTGAATACAATCGATTAGTAGGAGCCAGAATAAAATCAAAAGACGTCGTCGGTATAGAAGGGGTTAATTACATAGCTTACCAAGCTGAACCAAGCCTCCGTGATGATGTAAGGAGGCTGGGGTTGACCTTGAAAATAAGGATATGGTTTGCAATGGATCATGAAGGCTGTTGATGATTATTTGATATTGACTGTAAATATATTAACAATGAATGTAGCCTATATGAAAAACTAATCTCAACTGAAGAACAGTATTTACATTGTTGTATAATTATGTTACTAATTTGGAAGTATACACAGCCACACTCAAACTTTGGTCAAACATAAATAATACATATACAGTATATATATATATATATATATATATATATATATGTATAATTATATATATATATATATATAGAGAGAGAGAGAGAGAGAGAGAGAGAGAGAGATGGAGAGAGAGAGAGAAAAAAGTAGTGTACATAATATTATAATAAAATAAAATAAACATAATGGAGGGTACATCCGTAGATTTATTCATGTATGTAGTTCTGGAACCCGCAATAGATGGCGCTGATTTTTTTTTCGAAAAAGGGTAACTGGCAACGTTTAGAGGCACCTTTTTATTAATAGAATACATAGGAAGACTCCTCTCTCCTATACACACTTTCTGCTCATAACCACCCACGCCTCCCCCCCCCCCCCCCCTCCACCGTGCCTGTGATTTCACCACTCGAGTCATGGCTTCCGTCTGCGATGGTTGTACACCTTCCTTTCTTTATATTATTGAGAAGTGTTTAAGAAAAAACGAGCCAAGTTTAGATATCTTAAAAGCCCATAGTGTGTTGCCCTCCATAGTAGTTTGTGTTAAGTTAGGACGCCCCTGTACTCTAAGACAACAAGTTAACCCCAAAACAGGCAAAAAGACACTTGTCTGGCGCTGCTACCACGAATTTGTTCTTAATAAAACTCGAAAAAAACGACGCTGTGGCTATAGTGTTAGTAACAATAAGGGTTCCTTTCTCTCTGGCATTAATCTACAGCCATGGCAGGTTGTTCTGTTCATAAATTTATTCTGCCACAAATCGTTCTCACACCATACCGCAGTTGAAAACATTGAAATTAGCCTGCAAACTAGTGTTGACTGGCGGTCTTTTTGCAGCGAGGTGACAGAACATTGGTTTGGTCAACAACCACCAATTGTGAGTAGTGGTGTGGTGGTCGAGATCGATGAAACTTTAGTGGTTAGAAGAAAGCATGACGTTGGACGCATCCTTGGGCAAGTGTGGCTTTTTGGTGGTATTGAGAGAGGCACAAAGAAAAAATCTGAAAAATGTTATTTTAATACCACGAATTTTCCGAGTGTTTTTTATAAAAGAAATTGTTCATTTGCATCAATATATAGTATTTGTAATTAATTAGAAATCTCGGGAAAACTTATGGAAAAATGTTATTTTAATACCACGAATTTTCCGAGTGTTTTTTATAAACAAAATTGGTCATTTGCATCAATATATAGTGTTTGTAATTAATTAGAAATCTCGGGAAAACCTATTTTCCCCATTAGGCCTATCGACACGCTCGCTCCCCATAGTGATTTGAAAAGACATTAGCCTAACCTAACAACCTTACCTAACCTAACCTAGTATTATGGGTGGGGGCTGCCGCCCCCACACCCCCGCTGGTTGAGTACTAATCCCTTAATAAAATAAAAAAATTGGCTGTCGATTATACGAAGTTGAAAAAAAAAAAAATCGATGAAGTCTATGGTGTTTACTCTGCAATCTTCAGCTTGATTGTACATTGATAACGGGAAAGTACCGTATTGACAACCTTGTTACGAAAATTAAATTTTAATACCATACTTTTATATTAAGTTTTTTACGAGGGTTTAACACATTTTCATATGATCTTTAGAGCTATCGATGACTGGAAGTACCATACTGACAACCTTGTTACGAAAATGAAATGTTAGTACCATACTTTTTTATTAGGTTTTGCCGAGGGTTAAAACAAATTTTATTATGATCTTTAGAGCATATAGATTCAATATTTATCTTCAAATATATCAACAAAATTCGTGGTATTAAAATAACATTGAACCAAACTTATTTTCTCCATTGATCGATGTTGAGACACGCCCCCGATAGTGATTTGAAAAGACATTAGCCTAACCTAACAACCTTACCTAACCTAACCTAGTATTATGGGTGGGGGCTGCTGCCCCCACACACCCGCTGGTTGAGTACTAATCCCTTAGTAAATAAAAAAAAAAAAAAATGGGTCTCGATTAAACTAAGGTGAAAGAAAGTCGATGAAGTCCACGGTTTTTACTCTGCAATCTTCAGCTTTGATTGTACATTGATAACGGGAAAGTACCGTATTGACAACCTTGTTACGAAAATTAAATTTTCATACCATTCTTTTATATTAGGTTTTTCCGAGGGTTTAACATATTTTCATATGATCTTTAGAGCTATCGATAACTGGAAGTACCGTATTGACAATCTTGTTACGAAAAAGACATTTTAGTACCATACTTTTTTATTAGGTTTTGCCGAGGGTTAAAACAAATTTTCTTATGATCTTTAGAGCATATAGATTCAATATGTATCTTCAAATATATCAACAAAATTCGTGGTATTAAAATAACATTGAACCAAAAAATCCATAGTACCATTGCTGGACGAAGACGCTGAGGCCCTCCCTAAAAGCAGAGCCATACTTATGCCAATATTTTTTAAATATATAAAGGCCGGAACAACTGCCGTGAATATAATACACTAAAAGAGGAAGGATATTCTCATGAATCAGTGAATCATTCTTTGAACTTCATTTATCCTCTCAATAACAAAATTCACACTCAAAATATCGAGCGCCTACGGAGGGACGTAAAAGAGTAAATTCGTCGCCCTGGTATTAGAGCTTATTTTCTTAAGCAGTATATCGGTCGTCGATACCTCTTCCTTAAGGACCATAAGAAGAACTCTTCCCAAACCTTCTTGACTGAGGCTGCCAAGCTGTATCCTCCTCAGTCGGACACCCAACCACCTCCTCCCGCCAACCCCGACGCTTCGGATACCGACTCCAACATTGATTCAAATTCCAACACCGACGACGACCACGACGATGAATAAGGTACCTTAGTTTCCCATTAGTATATGTTATCTATATTTATATCTAGTTTAGCACTAGGTAATAGGTAAGGGTTAGTTTGGCATCCAATGTACTAGGTAAGGGTTAGTTTGGCATCCAATGTACTAGGTGATAGGTAAGGGTTAGCTTGGCATCCAATGTACTAGGTGATAGGTAAGGGTTAGTTTGGCATCCAATGTACTAGGTGAAAGGTATGAGTTAGTTTGGCATCCAATGTACTAGGTGATAGGCAAGGGTTAGTTTGGCATCCAATGTACTAGGTGATAGGTAAGGGTTAGTTTGGCATCCAATGTACTAGGTGATAGGTAAGGGTTAGTTTGGCATCCAATGTACTAGGTGATAGGCAAGGGTTAGTTTGGCATCCAATGTACTAGGTGATAGGTAAGGGATAGCTTGGCATCCAATGTACTAGGTGATAGGTAAGGGTTAGTTTGGCATTCAATGTACTAGGTGATAGGTAAGGGTTAGTTTGGCATCCAATGTACTAGGTGATAGGCAAGGGTTAGTTTGGCATCCAATGTACTAGGTGATAGGTAAGGGTTAGCTTGGCATCCAATGTACTAGGTGATAGGTAAGGGTTAGTTTGGCATCCAATGTACTAGGTGATAGGTAATGGTTAGTTTGGCATCCAATGTACTAGGTGATAGGTAAGGGTTAGTCTTGTATTCAATGTACTAGGACATAGGTGGTAGGTAAGGGTTAGTTGGACAATATTTACGACTTAGACCGTCGGCGAGACAGGTTAGTTTTCGGTTAGGTGAGGTTAGACTAAAGGTTAATACTAAAATGCAACGGTCCTCGGTATTAAACAACACTGTATATCAAATAGTGCCATATGGCCTTGGTCGCCTGGTGCGTTGACTTCATTAATGTAATGTATATCAAATAAAAAATAAAAAACAACAAAACATTACCTGAAAATCTCGTAACTGGTTGGTGATACATTTTTACCAACGCCTTCTTTATGCAGTATAATCGATATTTACCCCCTGCTGGCAACATAGATGACGATTTCAGTAATTCATGGGGGGGGGGGACGGGGGCAAAGCCCCCCCTCAACCCATCGTGTATCCCACATTGGAATTATAACTAAGACCATGAAAACACTCATTTCTCAAAATATGGAGGACAAAACATGAAACATAAGGATGTGAACCTATTCCCTATAATTAGCTTTGGATTTGTTTTAAATTTTAAAACTATCAAAACCCTATTTAGCGGGGGTGTTGGGGCGGCAGCCCCCACCCATAATACTAGGTTAGGTTAGGTTAGTTAGGTTAGGCTAGGCTAATGTCGAAAATACTAAAATGCGACGGTCCTCGGTATTAAACAACACTGTATATCAAAGAAAAATACAAAAACAAATAACAAATTAACTAGTAAAAATGCTGTCCGGGGTCTCTTCAATTTTTACCTATTTACCCCCTGCTGGCAACAGAGATGACGATTACAATAATTCATGGATGGGTGAGGGGGGCAAAGCCCCACCTCAACCCATTGTGTATCCCACATTGGAACTATAATTATGACCATGAAAATACTCATTTCTCAAAATCTGGAGCAACAAACATGAAAATTAAGGGTTCGAGCCCATTCCCTATGATTACCTTTGGGGTTTTTATAATTTTAAAACCATCAAAACCCGAGCCAACTTTCGAAATGAGGTTACTATTCGCACTCTGAAAAATGGAAAAACTCGAGCCAACTTTTCACAAAAGTTGGCTCGTGTTTTTCCATTTTAAGGTTTTGTTAATTTTCAATATATTTAATTCAGAGTTCTTCCAATATTAACCCTTATTTTCGTCTTTAACCCCACATTTTCCCTGATCTTCATAGCTTTCCCCACTAGTGGGGGGCGTGTTTTTAGATTGTTGGATACTGGGTAAATACTCATTTCAGCTCCTCTTCAGTATAAAAGAAAGTATAACTCCATTTATTTGTCACCAATTATTTTGACATATTTGAAGACAGATATGGAATCTATATGCTCTAAGCATCATATTAAAATTAGTTTCAACCCTCGGCAAAACCTAATAAAAATATATGGTACTAAAATGGATTTTTTTTCGTAACATGGTTGTCAATGCCTTCCTATAGACGGGACCGATTCGTACACACGCCATTTAGAACAAACATTCCCTATATACCTGTATATATATATGGTTAATATACAGGAGATGCAACAATATAGGTAGCACATTTCTAATGGTAGTTTTGGGTTCCTATCATCATATGCTTCATTTCTATATCCTTTTTTTATCCCCGGGGTAAACAAAAAATCTTGGGATTTAAAAAAAAAAATCTTGGGATTTTTGTTTTTTATCATTAATATAACCAAAAAAACCTAACCTAACCTAACCTAATAGCCCCCAAATACATTTAGGTTAGGTTAGGTTAGGTTTTTTGGTTAGGTTAATAAAAAAAAAAAAAAAAAAATCCAAGAAAAACATAGAAAATCAAGATTTTTGTTTGTTTTTTCCCGGGGATAAAAAGTATATAGAAATGAAGCATATGATGATAGGAACCCAAAACTACCATTATAAATTTGCTATCTATATTGTTGCGTCTCCTGTATATTGACCATATATATATATACAGTATATATATATATACAGTATATATATATATATATAATATATATACCGGTATATATATATGTATTAGTGTGTACGATAATTTTGGTTCAAATTCCATAATTATTTTGGTCACAATACGATAATTCTGCATTTGGAGTAAGGCAACCCTGCGTCCGCCGCCGCACTCATGTTATTGTTGTGACCCTCTCGGCCCTCCCACTGCCACTCAGTGGCGGAGTAGGGTATGTCCCATCAATCCCATAATAATGTGTTTTTTGCACTGTTACCCAATCAGCGGGGTAACCCATAATACTATGATAGGTTAGGTAAGGTTGTTAGGTTAGCCTAATGTCTTTGTTACGCTTTTAACCCCTCATTTTCCCTGAACTTCATAGCCCTCCCCACTATCGGGCGGCGTGTCTTAAGATCGTTGTATAATAGGGAAAACGGTTTCTCCGAGGGTTGTAATTATTTCCAAACACTATATATTGATGAAAACTAACAGGGAAAAATAAAAAAATCCATGGGAAAATTGGTGACAGAAAAATTGAGTTTTTCCTAAAAGAACACTGTATCTGAAAGAAATATGCACAACAAAAATAGTCAAAATGGCTTAAATCACTGTCGGTTCTAAAAGTCACCTTTTCCAAAAACACTCCTAAAAAACCCCAAAACAAGGAAAGTAAAACAAAAAATACTTGTAAAAATCGTCCCCGGTGTAGAGTTTGATATTTACCAAACGTATATTCAATTGGTGGAAGTATATACAATAAATAACTTAAGTGTGGTGGACAAAACAACAACAATGGTAATCTGGCCGCTGCTCCACCCCGCCCGTAGTTTGAGGGAGTGACCATATCTAATTAACATACCACGATTATGTTTAGTTTAGGAAGGAAGTCTCCTAGTTAAGGGATAATATTACGTTCAAGAATGACCCCGTAGTGCAGGGGTTGGTGAAACTGCTGTACTGACACTGTACTACCCTTCACCTAAAGCAACATATATCTCGCCTCAAAGACTATACATGTCAGGATGTATACTTTCGATGCTGTCTGGAGGAGATTTGGGTGAGTGACATTTTTCATTAACAGGCCGATGTTTTTATATATTGATCACTATACCTTGTTTAGCACCTTACGAGCGGCCTATGCGGTTTATTTATATGTACCGCCCAGCGGGGTGTTTTTAGCCAAAATAGGGCTGTTTACGTGATCATTTTCATGCCTAAATAAGACCCAGAACATAAAACAAGTACCTATCCCTGAAAGGGCATAAACAGAGCTTTCGAATGACATCATAACGATCCTTTTATGATGGCTAGTTTTCTTGCAATAACCGTGCAACGCGAGTGCAAAAAGCATGTAATTCGGTACTTTCCCCATATAATTCAGTATGTAGCGAGTGAGAGAGGGAGGAGGGAGCTGAGATTCGTGTCAGTAGGTTCGCCGCGGTGGTCTGGAGCAGTCATACGCTCGCTAGTCTCCTGCCACCACTTGTCTCTCTCTCTCAGCAACATTACGTGCTGAAATTGCCACTCGACCTATGTCGAGCGCCGCCACATAGTCCAGCTTTATTAAATACGACTTATGTGGTGAGCCGCTAATTAAGGGTTAAGTAAATAGTTACCTATGTTCCCGTTAAAATATCCTCAAGTAACCTATTAAAAAAAATTCAGGTGACTGGTTAGAACTTGTAGGATGTTTAATTGAAGTGCGGACATCTGTATTTACTGAGAAATAAGTCTTAAAATGCGCTATGGGTCACCCAGGGTCCGAGGTAAACAATGACTAGTTCAGGCAAAAATGTACAAATATTGGTAAATTGATACGGTGTGACAGTCACGAGTTTTAGCATGTGTGTTGTTTTTTGTTTTTGCATTTTTTCTTTGATATACAGTGTTGTTTTATACCAAGGACTGCAGCAAATGAGTATTTACCCATTATCCAACAATCTAAAAACACGGCCCCCACTAGTGGGAAGGGCTATGAAGATCAGGGAAATTGCGGGGTAAAAGGGGAAAAATAGGGGTAATATGGGAAGACCTCTGAAAATAAAATATAGAAAAGTAAGAAAACGATAAAATGTGAAAATCCGAGCCAAGTTTTGGCAAAAGTTGGCTCGGATTTGGGTATTTTTCAGAGTACAAAAACCCCAAAATTGGGAAAAAAAAGTTGGCTCGGCTTTTGGCATTTTTCAAAGTAAAGAAACCCAGTAATTGAATTTGAAAGTTGGCTCGAGTTTTCATGTTTTTTGAAACCCATTAAACCCCAAAATTTGAAAACCCGAGCCAACATTTGCCTCGGGTTTAGCGATTTTTTGAAGTAAAAAAACAAAGTAACCTAACCTAGAACGTTGGATACAAGAATAACCCTTACCTACCAGCTAGTATGTGTCTCTAGTTTATCCCATACTTACCAGCTGATCCCTTGTCATGAACCTAACTAAGAATCCTAACCTAACCTAACCTAACCTAACCTAACCTAAAAGTAATACGTGGATAGAAACTAACCTATATTTGCTTTAGGTAAAAGGTCAATTGTGATTGGCTAAGCAATTTAAAAAAAAACACATAAAACTAGTTTTTGTTGCGGGAAAAGTGTAATCCGGCAGAGAGAACATAAACAAAGTGACAGTGGCTTTGTGCAGTGGGGACTCTGAAAATGTTATAGGGGAGGGAAAATAAAATGTACGCAATTACCAAAGCAGCACTGGATCGCGCAACTGTAAGGTCCCCCGAGTAAGGTAGGAGGGAAAAACAAATCTATAAAACAGAAATTCCGTAAAACAGGACTTGTCATTATGCAGACAAGACTGTATTTTACCCTACATATCCCTTATAATACATTTGCGAAGGGAAGGACATATATAGGACTGAAGACTATTATATAACATACCTATAGGCTACACAAACATCGATGGGGCTTGTAACTGTCACCCGTAAAATTTTACCCAAATATTATATTAGATTAGATTAGATTAACCTAACCTAACCTAACCTAACCTAACCCTAATATAATATAATATAATATAATATTACATTTTTGCCTGAACTAGTCATTGTTTACCTGGGACCCTGGGTGACCCATAGCGCATTTTAAGACTTATTTCTCAGTAAATACTGATTTCCGCACTTCAATTAAACATCCTACAAGTTCTAACCAGTCCCCTGAACAGTTTTTAATAGGTTACTTGAGGATATTTTAACGGGACCATAGGTAACTATTTATCCTTGTTTATTTTAAGTAGGACGGAGATCGTGACCACTAACCTCTTTTAACTAACGGACGACTAGAGTAATCGAGCTAATATTTCTACCATTTGGGAAGAGTCGGCCGGGGAATAGTTTGGACATTTATAGCCCATTTGCTCTAGCCTTTCTTTCGTTACAGAAGTTAGGGGTTATAATTTCTGGCCTATCTATACTGACTGAACTATGTGAGTGTGTAGTTATTGTGTGTGTGCAATCCCATCTGAATGTGTTGCATAATTATGTACTTCAGCAATTGAAACTTGATAATGGCAAGGATGGATTAACTTTGTTGCTAACCTGACCTTTTGAACTGACTGATTTCAGTAAGTATATTCATATCTTTGCGTTTTTTCAGTATAACTCTATTTTAATGTCACAAATATTTTTGCCATATTTGAAAACAGATATGGGTATTACTGATTATTAGCACCAACAGTTACCTCATATATCTTTTCATGCCTATTAGATCCGGTAGAGCATATACATCATTGCTATAATATAATTATGTCATTAAGAGCAGAAATGTATTATAAGGGAGATATATAAGAAAACAAAAATACTCTCCCTATGTACGGCACTACCACTCTCCATCATCAGCTGTTCGACTTGAACTCTAGACTATGTGCCGTCTATAGGAGAGTTTTGACAAAATGTTTACAGTAGGTAGACATGTTGTTACTATCTTTCTTATTATTTTACCGAGGGATGAAACAATTTTTAATATGTTGAGAACAAATTTGTGGTTGTCTCATAAATAAGTACCATAATTAGTTTTTGACCCATACTGACAAAATAGATTAACATTTCGGTACAAATTGAAGAGACTCCGGAAAGCCTTTTTACTAGTTATGCGGGGGTGTGGGGGTGGCAGGTCCCACCCATACTACTAGGATAGGTTAGGTAAGGTTGTTAGGTTAGGCTAATTAAAACAACACTTTGTTATTTTATTGTCTTTATCCCCACATTTTCCTTGATTTTCATAGCCCTCCCCACTAGTGGGGATGTGTTATTAGATATATGGAAAATGGGTAAATACTCATTTCTGCTTCAAATCTTTATAATACAGCACTATATCTGAAGCACAAGAACACACCCAACCAAAAATACTTACTAAAATCACTGTTGGTGCTAACAGTCAGGTTTACCCAGATATGTAATCTATATGCTCTAAACATCATAATAAAATTAGGTAAAATTTTACGGTGTGACAGTTACAAGCCCCATCGATGTTTGTGTAGCCTGTAGGTATGTTATATAATAGTCTTCAGTCCTATATATGTCCTTCCCTTCGCAAATGTATTATAAGGGAGATATAGGGTAAAACACAGAGTCTTGTCTGCATAATGACAATCCTGTGTTACGGGATTTCTGCTTTATAGAATTGTTTTCCCCTCCTACCTTACTCGGGGGACCTTACAGTTGCGCGATCCAGTGCTGCTTTGGTAATTGCGTACATTTTATTTTCCCTCCCCTATAACATTTTCAGAGTCCCCACTGCACAAAGCCACTGTCACTTTGTTTATGTTCTCTCTGCCGGATTACACTTTTCCCGCTATCCACGTATTACTTTTAGGTTAGGGTAGGTTAGGTTAGGTTAGGTTAGGTTAGGTTAGGTTAGGTTAGGTTAGGTTAGGTTAGGTTTCTTAGTTAGGTTCATGACAAGGGATCAGCTGGTAGGTATGGGATAAACTAGGGACACATACTAGCTGGTAGGTAAGGGTTATTCTTGTATCCAACGTTCTAGGTTAGGTTACTGTGTTTTTTTACTTCAAAAAATCGCTAAACCCGAGCCAAGTTTTGGCAAATGTTGGCTCGGGTTTTAACATTTTGGGGTTTAATGGACATGAACACTCGAGCCAACTTTCAAAATTCAATTACTGTTTTTTTTTACTTTGAAAAATGCCCCCTATTTTTCCCCTTTTACTCCACAATTTCCCTGATCTTGATAGCCCTCCCCATTAGTGGGGGCCGTGATTTTAGATTGTTGGATAATGGGTAAATACTCATTTGCTGCAGTCCTTGGTATAAAACAACACTGCATATCAAAGAAAAAATGCCAAAAAAACAAAACACACACATGCTAAAACTTGTGACTGGCACACCGTATCAATTTACCTATAATTAATTTCAACCCTCGGCAAAACCTATTAAATAAACGGTAACAACATGTCTACCAATAATGTCTGCCTACCAATTGTCTGGTTGTCAATATTCTCATATATATGGCGCGGCTTTCAGCGACGCAATTTTTTCGTCTACCGTTAGCAGTTTTACCCAACCAGCGGGGGTGTGGGTGCGGCAGGCCCCACCCATAATACTAGGATAGGTTAGGTAAGGTTGTTAGGTTAGGCTAATGTCTCCTCAAAGTTGACTCTAGTTATACAACATAGGCTATTACCCACTCCACCCCGTGAAATCCGAGCCAACTTTCGTCAAAAGTTGGCTCGGGTTTTTAAGAAATCGGGTTTTATGAGTCTCGAAAATGCACAAACCAGGGCCAACTTGTATTTACAAATGCAATATATTCGCTTTATATGCATGATTTAATTTATGTATAGAAAGCTTATAAATCAACGAAATAACAAATACAAACATAATATACAAAAAAACACTTGAAAATAGCTGTGGTGTGTCTCGTAAATATTGACCATTAGGTTGATGACAAGGGATCAGGTGATAGGTATGGAATAAAGTAAGTAGGCCTAATATGAACATATATTACCTAGTAGGTAATGGTTCAGGTTGTGTCCCACGTACTAGGTACTACGGACACGTAAGTGTTAGGTGAGGGTTAGTCTTGTATCCAATCTAGTAGGTCTAGGTTACTGGGTATTTACGATTTCTAAAACCGCTAAGTTTTCGATAAATCGGATTATATGGATTTGCAATTTGGGAAAACCTGACCCAATTTTCCAAATAACCTTACTCTCTTTTTTCCACTCTTCAAACTCGCAACATCCCAGCCAATGTTGCCAAAACATGGGTTTTTGAAAAATCATGTTTTATGGGTTTGTAAATCAAGAAAACCCGAGCCAATTATCGACATAACATCACTGTCTTTTTTTACTCTAGAAACTCGCAAAATCAAAGCCAACTTTTGCCAAAACTTGGCTCGGGTTTTCGAAATATTGGGTTTTATGAGTTTGTAAATCGTGAAAACCTGAGCCAAATTTCGAAATTAGGTTATTGTAGTTTTCAACTATAAAAAATCGCGAAATCCGAGCCAACATTTGCCAAAGCTTGGCTCAGGTTTTCGATTTCTTGGGTTTATTGCTTTTCCAAAACCGAAAATCCCAAGCCTAGTTTTGCTAAAATATCCAATTATCGCCGTTTTACGCATTTAACCCCTCATTGTCCCTGACCTTCATAGCCCTCCCCACTATTGGGCGGCGTTTCTTAAGATCGTTGGATAATGGGGAAACCTGTTTCCCGAGGTTTGTAATTAAATACAAACACTATATATATAAGGGCAAAGGGGAAAGAGGAGTGTGTGGTAACCACCGAGGAATATGTCTTCTAAGCGTAGCAGGGAAGGTATACAGTAGGGTAGTGATTGAGAGAGTGAGAGTGAGAACGGAGAAATGGATAGGCGACGAGCAGGGAGGTTTTAGGAAGGGAAGAGGATGTGTAGATCAGATTTTTACCCTGAATTGTGTTGTGGAGAAATATCTGGAGAAGAAACAAAAGGTGTATGTTGCCTTTATGGACTTGGAGAAGGCCTATGACAGAGTGGATAGAGAATGTTTGTGGAAAGTACTTAGAATATACGGAGTAGATGGCAAGTTGCAGAAAGCAGTGAAGAGCATGTATGAGGGTGCAAAGGCGGCAGTACGTGTGGAGAGTGAGCATAGCGAGTTCTTTGACCTGAATGTTGGTTTGAAACAGGGGTGAGTGATGTCCCCGTGGTTGTTTACTGTATATATGGATGGAAAGAAATACTATCAAGAGCAGTGGATGTTGGGGTTTCGCTGAAAAGGGAGGGAATTGAGTGGAAGCTACCAATACTGCTGTTTGCGGATGATACAGTTCTGATGAGTGATAATGAATGGGAGTTGCAGGGTCTGGTAAATGAGTTTGGAACAGTGTGCGAAAAACGGAATTTGAAGGTAAATGCTGGGAAGAGCAAGGTTATGGTCTTCGAAAGGGGTGAAGCCACAGAGTGTGAGGTGAAGCTGAATGGTCAGGCTATGGATATCGTCAGCTCTTTTAAGTATCTGGGCAGTGTGTTGAGTAAAGATGCGACTATGGATGAAGAAGTGCGGAAGAGGGTACAACAGAGGAAGAGGGTTTTAGGAACGCTGAAAGCAGTAACAAGAAATAGGTGGTCAGTATGGAAGTGAAGAAGTCCTTGCATGATAGTGTGGTAATCCCGACACTGACTTACGGAAGTGAAGCATGGACGTTAGTTGGGAGACTCAGACCAAGAGTGAGAGCAGTGGAAATGAATTACTTAAGAAGTGCATGTGGAGTTACATGGAGGGATAGACAGACTAATGAAGAAGTAAGAAAGAGGTGTGGTGTGGAGGTAGATGTGCTGGAAAGTGTGAAAAGGAACAACTTGAGATGGTTCGGCCATATGGAACGTATAGAAAGCGAGAGAATGACTAAGAGGGTGTACGAGAGCGAGGTGGAGGGACAGAGAGGGAGAGGTAGACCGAAGGAGAGGTAGAAGGATGGAGTGAGGAAGTACCGGTATATGAACGAAGGCGGTGCTGGTTGGGGGGAGGGGCGTCGACTGACTGGGGACAGAGGTGCATGGTGGTGGTTCGTTAGTGTCCACCCCTTCGGGGATCACGGCGTCGGGCAATAGATAGATAGATAGACTATATATTAAGGAAAACTAAAAAATTCCCCCCCAAAAAATCCATGGAAAAATTTGTTACATAAAAATGAAGTTCCCGTATTTCTCTCAGATACAGTGTTTTATTATACTGAAGAGATGCTGAAATGAGTATTTACCCATTATCAAACAATCTAAAAACACGCCCCCCACTAGTGGGGAGGGCTATGAATATCAGGGAAAATGAGAAGTTAAAGAGGATAAAAGCGAAAAATAAGCTCTATTTAGCCATAACCGTTTGCCGTGGGATACAGAATAAGTTGAGGGAGGGGAAGTCCCTCCTTCACCCCATCACCCCCCCAGGACTTATTGAAATCCCCATATCTTTTAACAGTAGAGGGGCAAAAAAATAATTTTCAATAACAGATC
Source organism: Paralithodes platypus (assembly GCA_032716605.1). Lineage (NCBI taxonomy): Eukaryota > Metazoa > Arthropoda > Malacostraca > Decapoda > Lithodidae > Paralithodes > Paralithodes platypus. The sequence goes on along the minus strand of CM064498.1, from coordinate 63,170,502 downwards.
CTATTGTTGTATAATGGGTAAATAATCTCTTCCGACGGTCCTTGGATAGTAGGTAAATACTCACTTCCGATAGTTCTAGATATATAAATCCACTGGATATGAACGAAAATCACGTACACATAAAACAATCAAAAGACGTATGAGAGTTGTCCAACTGAATAAGCAATTGAAGGTACACAAGTCCCTAATTTTTTTTTGTTTTTTGTTTTCCCCTAGTGGGGGAAGGGGGAGGAGAGTAGAGGTTTGGTCAGGAAGGTAAAGTAGGAAATTACGAAGGAAAGTAGTAGATTAAAAGTAGGTGGGCACACCACCTTGCTTTATTTAGGATAGGGCAACTTTATTTAAAAAAAAAAAAAAAAAAAAAAAAAATTGATGTTTAGATGATAGTTAATGATGATAGTCTCTTTCTCAGTGATGTTGAGTCGAATTCTTCTGATATGTTGTTTCGCTGGTGACATTCATGTATTCAGGAGCTCTGGCTTTCTTCAGGAGGGTCCTTGATATTTGTAGGGATCCCCTGGTGTTCTGCCATTGTCCAGGTTGTGGGGGGTGGTGGTGGATGTCTGTGGTGTTATTGTTGGATGTTCTGGTGTTCTTGTTTAACTGGCGATGGCCTGCCACTGAGTTGAAGGAAGAGGTTCTCCTTTGAAGGTGAGATCCACCGAAGTTGTTCTGAGGACCCAGGCTTGGAGGGCCCACAGTATTCGGTATTCAGTGTGGGACCCCCAGTAGTAATACCGAGGTCCCCAGTTACAGCATCGCCCAGCCATCTTCAGAGCTCCTCCACCAGCCTCAGCCTCTCCATGCTCCTGTAGATGAAACCCTCGATCTTGGTGAGGGCCTGCAGAGGTGGTGGTGGTGGAGAGATTTGATGTTCAGGTGGTCTGGTTCTGGTGTTCTTCGTCGAACAGTCTGTCCCTAACCCTCACCACAACCCTCCTTCTCCAATATATTGCATCATGGGATATGCGCAGCTGTGCATGACAGGTGATTGGTTAAATGGGTGTGACGTCATCCAGGAAATTCCATTACTATTAGTTGATTATTTGACGTCACTTTTCAAGTCGGTAGACAGTGTCTAGATATATGAGTGTAGCGAAGATGGTGGTGGGGCCGTTTATAGGAAGACTATTATTATCATATTGTATATCTTAATTATAATACATTTCAGCTTGTAATGACATATATAGCAATGATGTATATGCTCTACCGGACTTATTAGGCCTAAAATGATCGATGGGATAACTGTCGGTCTAAATGATCAGTATATGCAATGTTTTAGACCACCTGGATACTGATAAATATTCATGATTTATTTTTTATGTTTTATTTATTTTTTTGGGGGGTGGGGATCCTATTTTCTACAGGAATTCCAACTGTCACAATAATTCAACATCAATAATGAGCGTATACTTGCAATAAATAACCACATTTCGGGAAGCTCGAAAATTGTGTATTATTAACCACTTCAGCACGATGAAGGCTTTCGACATTTGATACTGGATGAAATTACACGTTTGTATGCAGTTTAACCCCTCCCCCCTGGGCCCGCCTTCTAAATGACAGCACTAAGATCCGGGTGATATGGCCAAAAAACATTGTAATAGGCCTAGGCCTATCTTTGTTATTTTAACTGCTAGAGAATACAAACTCCTCTCGAAATGTAGCCCTTACTTGTATCTGTAGACTGGCATTGAGTAGAGCTCTCTAGGTCAACTGGCTCAGTTGTGATGACGATTTCCATGGAGAGAGTTTTGATGCGGTTTTAACAATATCAGACATTTACAGACACTAATTTCGTTCTAGCAGACAACAACAACAATGATCTGACTTCTTCTTCTTGTTTTTGAAGCTGTGCGTCACTCCGACCGGCTTTGTTTACAGACGTTTCAACGCACGGCTTTCAAACCACGCTTAATAGGCTTTCAAGCTTACGGATTTCAAAAAGACACCCGGGCTCCTGCCCTTCACAAGGGGTGTCATTTTAAAATGCTGCCCGGACGGGAAGGGTTAAGATGGACCTACGTAACTTAACGTGATTATTGAGATCGTATGTATCCCTTTAAGTTCTAAGGTAGATTATAAGCCAAAGATAATCGTTTAATTGTAACCAGAATATAATGAACATAGAGTCATCGTGGAGAAGAGGATAGTGCATAAATTTTCTCCTGGCTCTGTCATTATTTACATGTTCTCCCGACAGTGGACAGACCTTGATACATAGTCTGGGTCATGAGTTCTATGAATTTGTCTTTCTTCACAAGATACACACCAATACATTTACTTAGCTTAGCCCTAGCTTAGCCCTAGCCTAGCCTAGCCTAGCCTAGCCTAGCAGAGGTTAGGCTAGGTTGGATTGGTTAGGTTATTATATAAAATTGAGGCACAAACAAACGCACTAACCTTGACTTCAACTGTCCAAGTAAATAATATTTATTTAAATAGAAATACATGTTTAGCTATTATATGATTTGCAGTGTTATAGTATACAGTGTAGAAGGTTCACAGGCATGTGTATGTTTTAATACAAAAATAAGAAAAGAAAAAAAGCAGAAACAGAAAATGAAATATACTGTATACAGTAGGCTATATATATACAGTATATGTATTATTATATATAAATATATATATATATATATATATATTTTTTTTACATACAGTATATACTGTATATATTTTGTTGTTCTATGTGAATGAGGGAGATAAAAGGCATAACTGCCTGCAGCGAGTGCCTCCCCCAGATTTGAAAGAGTGACAGGGCCAAAATCAAGGGACGTTCGAGCTAAATTGTCTAGACACATGGAGTTTAAAGTAATTTAAGACATAGGAATAGGGAAAGACAGATTCTGGGAGAGGGTTCCAGAGCTCAGCAGTTGAATAGAAGAAAGTCTGATAATAGCGTTTCACTCTTGGGTTGGAAAGTTGCACAGAGTAGGGGTGGGATTGTGTTGCAAGGTGGATACTACGTACCCTACGTAGAGGAGGTGGTATACACTGGGAAAGCTCCGAGGAACGCTGATTATTGTAGTAGCGATAGAATAACGAGGGAGATGCAACATTGCGGTGAAGACAGAGAGATTGCAGAGATTTGGTGAGTGGACAGGAGTTAATGATACAAAAGGCTTTCCTTTCTACTTTGTCTAGGAGTGCGGTGTGAGTGGATCCTCCCCACACATGTGAACAATACTCAATACAAGGACGCACTGTGCCCCTGTACAGAGCCAGAAGTTGCGCAGGGGTAAAGAACCCCTTGAGGCGGTTGAGCACACCCAACTTCTGGGAGGCTGCCTTAGCAAGACTGGTAATGTGGTCCTTCCAAGTGAGAGCAGAAGAAAATGAGACACCGAGAATATTGAGAGAAGATGAAGGATTGATAATTGTATTGTTGAAGAATAAGGGAAAGTCTTCTGAAGGTTCCTGACTGGTAGTGGGATGGATAAATTGGGTTTTGGAAGCATTAAATGCCACAAGGTTTTATCTACCCCAATTGGAAATAGTAGCTAGATCAGAAGATAAGTGTTTTATGGCTTCATTAGGTTTGTTTTTGAGGGACTGCTGGCTGGGGCATTCTGGAAAACTAATTGAGTAGTGTAAGGTAGAGTCGTCTGCATATGAATGGATGGGACTTGATGTACAGTTGAGAAGATCATTTATGAAAATTTGAAAGAGAATAGGAGATAGGGCAGAACCTGAGGAACACCGGAGTTAATAAGATGAGGAAGTAAGCGATGGCCGTCCACAACCGCAGCTATGGAACGGCCTGAAAGGAAATTAGAGACAAAGGCACAGATACCGAAAGAGGGTACTTTGGAAATTAAAGATTTGTGCCAGACTATCGAAAGCCTTCGATATGTCTAGTGCAACAGGAAAAGTCTCATCGAAGAACCGAAAGTTGGATGACCAAGAGTTAGTAAGATATGAAAGAAGATCACCAGTAGAGCAACCATTAAGGAAGCCATACTGGCGATCTGAGAGCAGATTATTAGACGAGAAATGCTTAAAAAATTTGGAAGCAAGAACAGTTTCAAAAACTTTAGAGATACAAGAGATAAGAGCAATTAGACGATAGTTGGAGGATTGAGAGCGGTCACCCTTCTTTGGGACAGGTTGTATGAGAGCAAACTTCCAGCAAGAAGGGAAGACATTAAAGGAGAGACAAAGACGAAAGAGTTTGCCTAGGCAGGGGGTCAGCACGGAAGCACAGTTTTTGAGTACAACAAGAGGAACACCGTCCGGACCATTCGCCTTCTTAGTATTAACCTCTGAAGTGCGCATGGGGGTAATTGGAAACGTCCCCCTGTGCTGACGTATTTGAGGTGTTTCCGCCACTAAAATATTCATTGTACCATTAATAGCATTAATACTTATCCATATGCGCCTATTATGGGTTGATTATAAAGGTATTAACCTGAAACAACAATAAAATGAGTGAAAACAGCGTTTGGATGGTCAAAATCGGAGATATAGCCCGCGAGTTGTATAATGTATGGGTGAGGCAATCTGCTTTCCCGCCAATTTCCCCCAAGGCCACTGAGACACAGTCGATCGATACTCTCTCTCTCTCTTGCACTCGCTTGCTATCAGTGATGACCACACCCTCCAATCGGATTTCTAATGTTAGCACGAAAATATACCTCAGAATAAGGGAATAACAGGGAAAATAGGTGATAACTGAAGGAGAGGAGGAAAGTGGGGAAGGAGGGGAGGTAGAGGACTGAGATTTTGCATGGCCCAGGGGCCAAACAAAAAATAAAAAATAAAAAAAACAAAATATAATTTTTTTTTTTTTTTTTCGATGTCAAAAGTTGATTTTTATTTTCTCTGACTCTTAAGAGTCTCCCCGCAGTGCGCCGGGGGAACTCTTAAGAGTCTCCCCGCAGCTCCCGGGTTAAGCCCAGAGTGGGTATATAGGAAGTACATCTTTAGAAGATATTAGGATGTTAGGCATAAGTATGAGAGAGGGGGGGTGGAGAGGGAGGAATAGCACCGGAATCATCCAAGGTGGAGTTTCTAGCAAAATTTTGAGCGAAGAGTTTACCTTTGTCAGAGGAAGAAGTGGTGGTTGTGCCATCAGAGTGGAAAAGGGAAGGGAAAGACAAAGAAGAAAAATTGTTTGGAGAGGTTTTTGGCTAGATGCCAGAAAGCTTGGGAAGAGCTAGAGTTGGATAGTCCAGCGCATTTATTATTGATGAAAGAGTGCTTGGCAAGTCGAAGAACAGATTTGGCTCGATTCCGGGCAGAAACATAGGAAGAATGAGATTCTTGAGTTTTAAGGCGTCAGTACCGTTTGAATGCTTGCTCCATGTTGTGGACAGCAGTAGAACAAGTGTGAGTAAACCAAGATTTTTTTGCATTAGACTGAGAGAAAGAAAATGGAATGTATGCTTCCATGCCCGAGAGGATTACCTCGGTAATGCCTTCAGCACTCTCCGAGGGTCCTCGGCCACGGAAGCAGAAGTCATTCCATGGGAAATCAAAGAAGGACTGCCAGAGAGCCTCCCAGTCGGCAGCGCCAAAGTGCAACAAGCGCTGCCGGCTGGGAGGATCAGGTGGCCGTACTGAAGAGATAGGACAACTGACGGAGATAAGTTTATGGTCGGAAGAAGGAGCCCAAAGGAGAGAACAGATTGACAGTATAGGAAGAAGGATTAGAAGTCAGAAATAAATCAAGAATGTTGGGCCGATCTCCGAAGCGATCCGGGATACGGGTGGGTTGCTAGACCAGCTGCTCTAGGTCATTTATGATAGAAAAGACGTAGACTTGTTCACCAGATTAGTCAGTAGTGTGAGAGGAGAGCCTTTGGCGGTGGTGAACATTGAAATCTCCTAAGATGGAGATTTCAGAGAAGGGAGAGATGGATAGAATGTGTTCCACTTTAGAGTTTAGATAGTCTAACAATTCGGGAAAGTCGGTAGAGTTTGGGGAAAGAGAGACAGCACAGAAATATTTTTTATGAGAATGACAGTTTGAGCTATAAAGTTGAGAATTCAGAGGAGTCTAAATCGGGAACACGAGAGCAAGTGAGTTTGTAGTGCACGTATGCACAACATACGCCTTTGGCTTTGAAACTAGGATAGAGAAAGTAGGAGGATACAGAGAAGAGGCTGCTGGAAGTTGTCTCAGATACCTGGGTTTCAGTGAGGAAAAGAAGATCAGGTTTGTAGGAGGAGAGATGGTGTTCGACTGAGTGAAAGTTAGAGGAAAGGCTGCAAATATTGCAAAAATGTATAGTAAGAGTGACAGGCCGAGTCCAGAGCATTTAAAGCGGTGTTCAGGGGAAGGTTGGGCAGGTGTGGGGGCATTTAAGGTCCCACACCCCCCTGGGGACTTAAATAATTTTGAAGGAGGAAGTGTGATGTGCATGTTAACCCTCTCCGACATATGAAGATATTTTGAGCCTATTGGGGATACTTTAAAGCCTTTGTTACCATCAAGGGTAGCCTATTTAGAAACATTTCGTTTAGTTACTTCAACCTCTGCAGTTGTCTTATAAGAGTGAGATAACTCTATTTCTTATTGCTAAACTGGCAACCTCTGCGTCATAAATGCGTGAAAGGTTTAAGTGTAGTGAAGTAGATAGGAGAAGGAAATGTTTTGAGAGAGCATGCTGTACTACTCTCAGTGTAAGTGAGGCACAAAGGGAATCAGTAAGAGAGGCCAAGCAAATGAACCAGGAGTTCCAGCGAGTCCTTATCAAATGGGTATAGCTCTGTTCGATTGGTGCCTACAATCTACCCCCATTCCCCCTATTAGTCGCCCTGTACGACACTCAGTAGGACGCCTGGGGCATATTCTTGTTTTCCTCCACCATAAGATGGAGGACCCCTTACCCCCAGGGGGAGGGGGTATATATATATATATATATATAAAACTGTCTTGATAGCGTAATGCATAAGTGCGCGGAATTTCGATGTGAGTATCCTAGGTTCTAGTCCTTGGAGGGCCACATACATTTGTTGATTTCATTAATTGAGTTTGGATGTGAAGTTGGTTGGTAGAAAAAGCATAATAATTATAATAATATATATATGTATATATATATATATACAGTATACTGTATACTGTACCGGTATATAATTGTATGTGCTGTAAATTTCTGTGTACGTTAAATGTTACAAAGCTAGATAAATCTATGATTGATATTTATTTCATTATATATATATATATATATATATATATATATATATATATATATATATATATAAGGTTAAGGGCTGGTCCTGTCCAGAGTGAGGTTTGGTAACTTCTACCCAACCAGGGCCGTTTCAGTCTATTTATTTCTCTGTACGGTATCACTTTTCCTCCTTTGGGGGCGGGATGCCAGGAATCCTCCTCCCCGTATAAGATTCACTTCCTAGACGAGACAAAGAAAGGAGCGAGTGGTCCTAAACCCTAAGAATTGGAACTATAAATGTTTCTGTTCGGGCTCTGTCTCGAATCGGCCACCCCAAGCTATGGGGTATGTGTCTGAGTATATATATATATATATATATATATATATATATATACTGTATATATATATATATACAGTATATAGAGTGTCCTGTTAGAAATGCCTTTTTATATATTTTGATTAATGATATTAGTTTTAATGTGGTTTATATATTTACAGCTGTTCAGCCAAGGATTGACTCCAGCTGTGGGTAGCAGGCCAGTCCTACAATCAGACCAATAAGGCTGATGCCTGACTGACTGACTCAACACGTCATTATCCAAGTATGTAAGCCAAAGCTTTTCAACATTAATTTCTATAACTCTGTAACCTATATACATTTGTTTGTATATACAATACATGTCTGCAATTTTGCAAAAGGCAACTTAAAGTAACCTCTATTTTTTTAATCCAACTGACCCGTGGACTAAAAATATTTTGGTCCCTTCCTACCATCACGATTTTCACTAATTTTTTGGCGTTTCAAAAATCTATTTCGTTGTTACTGGTGGAAGGATTTATGCGACTCAAACTATGAATATTAAAATATTTTCAACAGGGTTAGGTGACAGTGTTAGCGGGGAGAGAGAGAGAGAGAGAGAGAGAGAGAGAGAGAGAGAGAGAGAGAGAGAGAGAGAGAGAGAGAGAGAGAGAGAGAGAGAGAGCCGGATAGAGTAAGTGTGGAATCTATAAGTTTTGATGTTCAGAAAGAAAAAATGCGAGGAATGCAGAGCAGCTATGCAGGGTAGCTGACCTAGTCTGTGACCTATGTTGATTATGCTATGGAATAATTCGATTACAAGAACAACCTTCAATGGGAGTTAATATGATAATCTAGTCCTACTAAGTTGTGTTCAGTTTGTTGCAATAATGTGTACAGCTTTCCAGTTAGTTAGTCAAGTATGGCCGCTCCATAGCTGCGGTTCTGGACGGCCATCGTTCACTTCCTCATCCTATCAACTCTGGTGTTCCTCAGGGTTCTGTCCTATCTCCAATTATCTTTCTAACATTTATATATGATCTTCTCAACTGTACATCATCATATCCACTCATATGCTGACGACTCTACCTTACACTATTCAACTAGTTTTCCATTACGCCCAAACAAGCAATCCCTCAAAACCAAACGTGATGAAGCCATAGAACACCTCTTCTGATCTTACTACCATTTCTAGTTGGGGCAACAAAAACCTTGTTGCTTCCAATGCTTCCAAAGCCCATCTATCTACCCATCAAAAACTCCCAGAGGACTATCCCATATACTTCAACAACACAAAAATCAACCCTTCATCTTCTCTCAGTATTCTCGGTGTCGATTTTTTTTTGGTGTAATCTCTCTTGGAAAGATCATATTGCCACTCTTGCTAAGACGTGTTCCAAGATGCTGGGTGTGCTCACCGGCCCATGGGGTTCTTTTTCCCATTTCCCCATCTCTCCCCAGACCATTTCCCCACCTCTCCCCAGACCCTTTCCCCATCTCTCCCCAGACCATTTCCCCATCTCTACCCAGACCATTTCCCCACCTCTCCCCAGACCATTTTCCCCCCTCTCTCCAGACCATTTCCCCACCTCTCCTCAGACCATTTCCCCATCTCCCCCCAGACCATTTCCTCACCTCTCTCCAGACCATTTCCCCACCTCTCCCCAGACCATTTCCCCCCCTCTCTCCAGACCACTTCCCTAACTACCCCCAGACCATTTCCCCACCTTTCTCTAGACCATTTCCCCACCTTTCTCTAGACCATTTCCCCACCTTTCTCCAGACCATTTACCCACCTCTCCCCAGACCATTTCCCCATTCTCCCCAGACCATTTCCCCACCTCTCCCCAGACCATTTCTCCACCTCTTCCCAGACCATTTCCCCACCTCTCCCCGGACCATTTCCCCACCTCTCTCCAGATCATTTCCCCACCTTTCCCCAGACTATTTCCCCACCTATCCCCAGACTATTTCCCTCCATCTCTCCAGACCATTTCCCCACCTCTCCCCAGACCATTTCCCCACTTCTCCCCAGACCATTTCCCCCACCTCTCTCCAGACCATTTCCCCACCTCCCCCCAGACCATTGCCCAACCTCTTCCCAGACCATTTCTCCACCTCTCTCCAGACCATTTCCCCACCTCTCTCCAGACCATTTCCCCACCTCCCCACAGACCATCTTCTCACCTCTCCCCAGACCATTCCCCCCCCCCCCCCTCTCTCCAGACCATTCCTCCATCTCTCCCCCCACCATTTCCCCACCTTTCCCCAGACCAGTTCCCCCCATCTCTCCAGACCTTTTCCCGACCTCTCCCCGGACCATTTCCCCATCTCTCCCCAGACCATTTCCCCACCTCTCTCCAGACCATTTCCCCACCTCTCCCCAGATAATTTCCCCACCTCTCTCCATACCATTTCCCCACCTCACCCCAGACCACTTCCCCACCTCTCTCCAGACCATTTTCCCACCTCTACGCAGACCATCTTCTCACCTCGCCCCAGACCATTTCCCCATCTTTCCCCAGACCATTTCCCCATCTCTCCCCAGACCATTTCCCCACCTCTCCCCACACCATTTCCCCACCTCTCCCCACACCATTTCCCCACCTCTCCCCAGACCATTTCCCCACCTCTCCCCAGACCATCTCCCCAGACCATTTCCCCACCTCTCCCCAAACCATTTCCCCAGACGATCTCCCCAGGTCTTCCCAGACCATTTCCCGATCTCTCAATACCATACCCCACCCACCACCCCAAGCCCCCACTCTGCCTCCAGACATCCTATTCAGTGTAATATATCCTCCCGGAAAAAAATAATACCCGATGTCGGTGTTGATATATCAGGTCCCTGGGAGTTGTGGTTATCTATTGTTATCTATTGTTGTGTGGCTGCCTGGTGGGTTGGCTTGGATAAATAAGTTGGGTGGGGATGATGGAAAATGTTGAGGTGAAGGTGGGCCTTTGTGAGAGAGAGAGAGAGAGAGCGAGAGAGAGAGAGAGAGAGAGAGAGAGAGAGAGAGAGAGAGAGAGAGAGAGAGAGAGAGAAAGACAGAGAGAGACAGAGAGAGAGAGAGAGAGTATTTCTATATCTATGATTTCCCCGTAGGCTGGTGTTAAGCCAATGCCATAACTGTTGAGTTTACCGTGTGATGGGGAAGATATGGTGAGAGGAAAGGGTATGTATGATGGAATAGCATTGAGAGTATTATGGAAAAAGGGGATTATATTGAGCGTGTGATGGTTGTTGTTGTTGTTCCCCAGGCTACCTGGCCGAACAGCCCAAAGCAAGGCCAAGGCCATAACCGAGCGCACCAACAAAACCCTCCCTGCCTACCACAAAAAAGCCTGGGTGACCGAATTCACTCCATGGCGGGGAGCTGAGGAGGATGCAGAAACGTCTGGGAAACCAAAGCTCCACCCAGGGCCCTGTGCCCCTCAGCAATTATGAAGAGAAAGTTAAGGGGCAAAGGAAAAATGTGATGCTTTGGCTTCCAATTTTGGTAGATTGGGAGGTCAATCCACGGAAGAGACGCCGTTACTTGAGATCTAGAAAATATGTAAGTAAGAGGAACAGTCAGAGTAAGCAATGGGTATGGCAGAGATTGCTTAGTTCTCACTCTAATAGACCAGCCCATCACCACATGACTAGAACCCAATCCTCTCAGCATCAGCTAGAAAAGGCCCTAGAAAGTCGCCTTTGGCGGGGGGATAGCTCCCCTATTTCAAGCCCTTTCGGGGTTGGGCACCCGCCCTAAGATGCCTGGCCGAACAGCCCCGAGTCCCTAAGGAAGGCCTTGGCCATGGTCGGGCTCTCTCACAGAGCTCTCAAGGAGTGTAGATTGTGTCGTTGGCGTAAGTGGTTGTGTGAAATTCAGTCTTCTATGATGTGTTTAATAGTATGGGGTGTTGTGTCACAACCCGGGCAGGTGTCGACGACGGAGTCATCCAGCTCAGAAGAGCTGGATGGTGTCCGCATCTCAGCCTGGCCAGGTGGACTCTGTCCTCGCCAGGAAGGGAGGATTCAGAAGGATGGATTTCGGTAGGTCGTGCCTGCAGCTACGTGTTGTCTATGAGTGAGTGGATGGAACGGCGAGAGATATGCATATGGATGTGCTTCTGGAAACTGGTTAGGGGTGGGCACGGAGGGAGAGAGGATAGTATTTGTGTGTGATAGCGTGTGCTGGGTGTTGTTTTGATATTTCTTGGTGTCTGTGGGTGTGTTGCCATATAGTGTAGTGGGTGGTGTTGGTTCCTGGAGGCTTCTGCCAGGAATTGAGTGCCTCTCATGTCCAGATGGTCTTTGACTTTGAGGACTTTGGTTTATTGATGTAGGTGATCTGTAGGTGTAGTAGCTGTGCAGCCTGTGATGATTTTTAGGGCTTTATTTTGAATAGTTTGAAATGTCTTATGATGTGTTTCAGCTAGGTTAGAAGCCCAGACCGGGCTTGCGTATTACATCACTGGGGTGTGATGGTAATCCTCAAGGGCCCAAGAACTTGGTAAGCAAAAACGAAGCCACACACTACCACCATTTTGGAATGTAATGGTTATATACAGTATATTATGCTTGTAGTTGGAATATGTGCGTACGTATGTTCGTTAGGGTATGATGAGACGTGTTTCTGACAACATGATTCGGTTTGCTGTCGTGTATTTGTGTTAGATGTGCAGGTGTCTCTCTCTCTCTCTCTCTCTGTCTCTGTCTCTGTCTCTGTCTCTGTCTCTGTCTCTGTCTCTCTCTGAGCTTGGATGCAAAGTTTGCTGCTGAGTGTGTGTAAGGTTCACACTAGCCGTTTTCCGTGCCGTTTTTCTCGTACGAAAACTTGTGATGTCAGAGTGATGTCACTTACAGACACGCTGACCGTAAAGCATGGTTCACACATACAAGAGTCAGTGCCCGAGTCCAGCAAGAGTGAACGATGGGTGACACTCTTCGTGACTCTGGCAAGAACCAGCCAGAGTAGGTCACTGTTCCCGATTCACCAAGAGTCAACAAGAGTCAGTACGTGTTCATCCAAGAGTCAGTACAAGTCACGGAGAGTCAACAAGAGTCACAAAGAGTGTAACACGAACCCAACACAAGTTGAAGAAATTTGAAAAATGACGGTCAAATTCCAGGGTACGAAAACAAAGAGTCGGTACGAGTCAACAAGAGTGAAACAAGAGTCACGAAGAGTGCCGTCATCTGGGGTGTCATCGGACAGGCTAACAATTTCGGACATTTTGGATAATATGTAAACAAAATAGAATAGAGAGAAAGGAGAATTGGGCTGTGAAAAACAAATGTGTAGTATTTAAGAGGAATGTTGTAACTAAATGTAGGATGAACTTCTAATGTAAACCCATTTACGCAATGTGTGGGAAAAATTAGTGAATATGAAACAAAGAAAAAAAAAATTGTGTATGCGTGTCAAACTTCCACCGGCGGTAAGTAATGGGATGTTGTGAGGACAATAATATTGACCTACACCAGATTGTTTTACAACTAAGTGAGAGGCCATGCACATAATTACTTTTTCCCCAAAGTCCATAGTAATTTTTTTTTTTTTTTTTTTTTTTTTTTTTTCTATTTCTATATTCCAACTTACTTCCTCTCGGGCATAGGCTGAGAGCCTTAACATTCACCGCTTTACAATGAACAGTGAAGCCTGTGAGGTCTTGTTCCAGTCTAGGGAGTGAGACATGTGAAGCACGTAGAGTACAACGAGCACCTGCCATCTTGCCTTCACATGAGGCACGGTGCTCACTCATGGCCCGAAACGACCCCATCTCTGAAGCCACCTCGTTCCCGTGCTTCACTGTCTCACTCCCTACACTTGGACTCTCACACTTACACACACAACGCCACCTGTTGAGCAGATAACTCACCAGGCATTGCACCCCTATAGCATATTTTGAATATGGGAATATTCATACAGTGCTTTTTAATCAGGGAACAATGAGGGTATTTTATTGACGTTTCGGTGGGCTTGTGGTAATGCACTGATACCAGGTACAGCACAAATTCCATCCCAATAATATCTTCCCATTGATACATCGGGATTTGAACCCGGGACCTTTGGATTACCAGGCCAGTGGCAAGACCACTCCACCACACCTCCCCTAATACTGCTTATGGCCATTAAAAGATACTTTTCATGTTTCCCAGATTTAATGGGGTGACTTCGTACCTAATTTCGGGTGACATCGGACATTATTAAAAGTAAATGTACCTGCATGTATGTATGTATGTGTGCATGTATGTATATACTCATGCACACCCCGTAGCTGGGGGTGGCCGACTCGAGACAGACCGAACAGAAACAACATTTAAAGTTCCACTTGTTATGGTTTGGTACCACTTTCGCGTTCCCTCACCCCTTTCTCTGTTTCGTCTAGTAGATGAAATTTAGAAGGGGAAGAGGATTCCTAGCCTACCGTCCCCAAAAGGTAAAGCAGGACAGTAAAATACACAGATAGAAAATAGTAAGTAAAAAGTATATAGTACAAATATATAGAAAAAATATATAAAGAAAAGAAATAGCGCTAAAAAATTCATAAATTGTCGCACACATTATCGCTTGCTTAGACCGATTGACCTCTTCCCCTCGATCAATCTACTGTATTTATCTTCTGTATCTAATTATCTTCCTTATTAATGAACAGAATTATTTGTTGTTTCATGTTTTTTTAATCATTATTTAGTTTCTAATGCTATAGAATGGACACAAATACTATCCTACCATTACATTAATATTTATTATGAAAAAAAAAACCAGCCAATACAAACTTTCCCCCTACCTGTTATGTAAGGCTGAACATATGATTCCGACACCTTTTATTTTCAGAGAGTGTAGGCTTATTTCATAATTCGCACATTATACGCTCACTTGGACCTACGCCCTTCGATCTATCTCCATTATCTAATTCTCTCCGTTATTAATGGTCAGAATTATATGTTGTTTGATGTAATTTTAATAATTGTGTAGTTTCTAATGCCGTGGAAATGAAAAAAATTATGTCCTACCGTTACACTAGTAATTATTATGACAAAAGAATATAATATATATTTCACCCCGTCTTTTCTTTAAGCCGATCTAGGCTATTGACAATTTACCGTTTCAGAAAGTTTAGTCGGTTTCATAACAAGCTTATTTTTGCTCACGTTATCGATAGCTTTCACTGCTCACTGATGTCAGATGCAACATTTACAGAATCTGGGACATAAATGTTTACATTTTTTGTAATCGACTTGTGTCATTTTGCTCATTATGTAATAGTGGTATAATTAGTTTATTTAGCCCATCAAATCAGAAATTACTCACAGATTCCATAGAGACCAAATAACAAATATAAAAGCTGATAAATAAGGGAGATAGCTAGATACAGATGGAAATAATTAATACAGTAGATATAAATATAATTACTAGAGAGAGACATGACAGTGTGATAATCCCGACACTGACTTACGGAAGCGAAGCATGGACTTTGGTTGAGAGACTCAGACCAAGAGTGAGAGCAGTGGAAATAAAATACTTAAGGAGTGCGTGCGGAGGTACATGGAGGGATAGACAGACTAATGAGGAAGTAAGAAGGAGGTGTGGTGTGGAGGTAGATGTGCTGGAAAGTGTGAAAAGGAACAACTTGAGATGGTTCGGCCATATGGAACATATGGAAAGGGAGAGAATGACTAAGAGGGTGTACGAGAGCGAGGTGGAAGGACAGAGAGGGAGAGGTAGACCGAATATGAGGTGGAAGGATGGAGTGAGGAACTACATGAACGAAGGCGGTGCTGGTTGGGGGGAGGGGTGTCGACTGAATGGGGACAGAGGTGCATGGGGGCGGTTCGTTCGTGGCCACACCTTCGGGGATCACGGCGTCAGGCAATAGATAGGTAGATAGAATAGAGAGAGAAAAAGCAGACGACAGGGAACATTATAATACGAAATGTACACAAATAACACTAGCGGTCTCTGTTTTCTAAACGGTCACCGAAGTTACATTGCTTTCGATCTGTTTTCTAAAGGGTCTTTGCAATTTTGATATTTTCATATGGTTAAATATGGTTTAATATATTTTGAAGAAGTTGGGTCAGAAGTTGGACATACGTTTTCAACGAGTTATTGCGTGTATTTGCCATTGTGCCAGTGCCCGATTCACCCAAGAGAGTAACAAGAGTCAACATGAGTCACAAAGAGTTATGCAGAGTTCAACAAGAGTCAACACGAGTCACGAAGAGTCAACAAGAGTCAACAAGAGTCTACAAGATTCAACACGTGTCTACCTGTGTGTCCTTCGGACTCTTGACGGGGACAAGAAATTTCATGCAGGCATGAAAGTTGTAGGCCACGTCACGAGTCCCCAGGACACACCTCGATACCAACACGACTCACAGGAGTGTAACACGATTCACGAAGAGTCACGAAGAGTATGCCAGAGTCATGGCCGAATCTGAAAATTTCCTCACTCGTGCTGGACTCGGGCCCGGACTCTTGTATGTGTGAACCATGCTTAAGTCTCGTGAACCGAGAAACCATTTCCCAAAATTCAGATCACACAAAAAGATGAATTAAATTATCTTTTTTGCCGTCGTCCGCACAACCAGTACAATCCGTACTTTGAAAATTGAAGTGAAATGTATGTAATATTTTCGTCAATATCCAGTACATTATAGTTAATATCGTTTAACAATATAATCTATATGTATAATTTCAATGGCAACAAATATTAACCCTTTACGAGCGGCCTATGCGGTTTATTTATATGTACCGCCCAGCGGGGTGTTTTTAGCCAAAATAGGGCTGTTTACGTGATCATTTTCATGCCTAAATAAGACCCAGAACGTAAAACAAGTATCTATCCCTGAAAGGGCATAAACAGAGCTTTCGAATGACACCATAACGATCCTTTTATGATGGCTAGTTTTCTTGCAATAACCGTGCAACGCGAGTGCAAAAAGCATGTAATTAGCCACTTTCCCGATACAATTCCGTATATAGCGAGTGAGTGAGGTAGGAGGGAGGTGAGATTCGTGTCAGTAGGTTCGCCGCGGTGGTCTGGAGCAGTCATACACTCGCTACTCTCCTGCCACCACTTGTCTCTCTCTCTGAGCAACATTAAGTGCTGAAATTGCCACTCGAGTTATGTCGAGCGCCGCCACATAGTCCAGCTTTATTTAACTCGACTTAAGTTGCGCGCCGACTTTTAGGGGTTAAGGCAGTAAATAAGTGTTCCTATTGATCGTGTACCTGGCAGCCGTCGCATACCCCACTGCGGCACCAAAGTAAATATGTCGTTCTCCTTCTAACGTAGGCCTTCAGATACAAACAATAAAACACCAAACTAGATCTAAAACTACAGAACAACATCAACGTGCTTCTCCAATATAATCTTGATTCCCTTCTACAGTGCATATAATTATGTCCAAGGTCCCGTTGCCGATATAAGTTCTGTTTCTAATCGTGATCTGATGTATGAAAGTGAAATTAGTATATGAATGAATTGTGAGTGCGGTTCTTTTAATTATCAGTTTACGAATCAAATAAGTTAACCACTACACTCATAATTCCATAATGCGCAATATATGTCCATGAATAAGATCAAGGAGAGGAACAGAACTTATATAAATATGTGGGCAACTGTCAAGTCTGTATAGTCTGTCAAGGATCCAACTGGCCCTCCCTCGCTCTGGGACTCGCAGTTTGACCTGGCAATACCTGGTTTAGTAAGGAGATGTGTGTTACAGGAATTGTGATTGGTTGATCTTATTTCAGCTATATAAGTGTCAGAACACATATTAAACAAAGCAAAGGAAACATATAGCCTAATGCAAAGTAAACATAGCATTATATGGTCATGAAATGTCACCAAAAGGTTGTAGATATGCCTAAACAATTAAGCACATTATATTAATTGATTGGCAACGCATATAAAACCTGCTGGCTGCCACAACTTACTCGAGTTTCAAGAATATACATTCGTGTTTTAATGATGGCTGCATAATGGAGGAGGTATTTGTCATTTCAATGTGAACATTGCATAAAATAATTTGCCGTAATATTCGGGACAGACACAGGTGACCCGGCAATGGCTAGTGGTGTCCCTGTATAACAGCGAACGGGTGTGTGCAGAGTTATACTATTTGCCTTCATATACGAAATATGTAGAAACAAAATGTTCCCTCGAAGTATTAGTCTGATACGAAGTTGTCTTTCACAAAGTAACACTCAATCTCACTTTATCATTCATTAAACCCTTCTTACGGCGACGTCTTTTTAATTTTATTCTAGCTATATTTAGACAATTTTAATCAGCTTGAGAAGGGCCTCCAGCAATTAACCCTTCGAACTATCTCACTTAACCCTTTTTATTACGACAGATCAATTCTTAAGACATACACAATCGTCTAAATATAGCAAGAATAAAATTAAAAAGACGTCGCCGGCATAGAAGGGGTTAAGCAGTAGACAAGACGTAGACGTAAATAGGAATATGGTCCTATTTGTTGTTCTACCTACTGTCAATATCGATAATACTATTATCATGAAAACAAAAATGCATAGACGTTGCAAGACGTAGTGTGACAAACTTGTATACAGTATGCAGAACCCTAAGCTGGGTCGGATTATGGGGCCCTACGGTATGTAATGCGTTGATATTGTTAACGATTTGTATCTTAGGGGAGGTGTGGTGGAGTGGTCTTGCCACTGGACTGGTAAAGCAATGGACCCGGGTTCGAATCCCGAAATAGCAATGGGAAGATATTATTGGAATGGAATTTGTGCTGTACACCTAGTATAAGTGCATTACCACAAAGCTCACCGAAACGCCAAATAAATACCCTCATTGTTCCCTGATTAAATAACACTATATGGATATTCCCATATTAACAAATATGCTACAGCTAGGGGGGGTCAATGCCCAGTGAGTTTATTGCTCAATAGGTGGCGTTCTGAGAGTGAAGGTCCGAGTGTAGGAGGTGACACAGTGAAGCACTGGAGTGAGGCAGCTTCAGAGATGAGGCTTCGAGCCGTGAGCGAACAACTAAGTCTCATGCATCCTGCGAAGGCAAGATGGCAGGGGCTGGTTGCATCTAAAAGTGTTTCACTTGTCTCACCCCCTAGACTGGAACATGACCTCGCGGGGTTGACCGTTCAATAACGGTTGAATGTACGGGCTCTCAGTCTATGCCCGAGAGGGAGTAGATGGAATATAGAAAAAAATAAAACTAATATCTATTTTAGTTTTGTAATTAATGTGTTTATTGTTTTCCAAGTTAGCAAATATGTATTATTAATGTTGATATTTAGTGCAAGATAATCAGAAACAACCAAATTACTATTGAAGCTGAATTGTTAAAGTCATAGGATTTACCCTGAGATATGTTGGTAGGCCTTACGCGTAAGAAACGTGATATTTAACAGTAGGAGTGGTGTTGATGAGGGGTTCTTCATAACGAATCATGCTAATCTTAACCTAGTACCAGAGAGCAATAAAGGCTAAGAGACTCACAATATGCAATGGGGGAGGGAGGGGGACGAGGAAATTGGGCAGTTGGCAGCAGAAACACAGGAAAATAGACTTAATATCATCATGAATAGAGTTGAATTATGTATGAAAGTTCAAACATGGTTGCCAGCTGGTTTAATTATACGGGTGATCATGAGGGAAAAGTTTGATTAATAAATATGCCAAGGTCTAAATCAATTGTTTAATATATAATCCGACGTGTCATAACTCTATAATTTGGCTAATTGCAGTAAAATATGATATAATATGTAATATTTCATTCTTGCTACTGGTAATTAAGACCATGATGAATCTATATCTATAATACTTACACATACAATTGGTTTTACAAACTTCGTGAATCATAACTTTAATCAATATTTAACAAACTCATTATCAACTGTGATTCTCAACCCATTGTCTCAACACAGAGATAATTTATTGTGCAATAGTATATTTAGTTTCACACATTGTGACTTTTCAATGTCATTTGTCACCAAGTCTATTGAGGTATTATATGGCCTTAATTTTCGGCTACAGGTAATAAACGTAGTTTCAGTCTGAATTAACGTTTTATCCAATACTTTCGTCAAAACAATGGTTATATTCAGCACCTGTCATATGAATTTGATCACCATGCATTAGGTGATGTGCTTAGGTAATGTAGAAATTAAACGAGAAACATCAAATATTACTGATATTGGGTGAATATACAGTATATTTCAATTCAAACTAGAGGAGGTGTATGGGTTTCTCTCTCTCTCTCTCTCTCTCTCTCTCTCTCTCTCTCTCTCTCTCTCTCTCTCTCTCTCTCTCTCTCTCTCTCTCTCTCTCTCTCTCTCTCTCTCTCTCTCTCTCTCTCTCTCTCTCTCCTGTATGTCGGATGTATCACATTGTCTCACCCTGTCCTATAGTAAGTGTTTAATTATATTGTAATACTGTAGGCAGTTATTAGAACAACAAATACCGACGTCAGTGTTTTTCCTCTCTCTCAATCCTCAACCCCCCCCCCCCCTCACACACATACATACACGCACACACACACACACACACACACACCCACACACACACACACACACACACACACACACACACACACACACACACAGCCCGTAGCCTAGTAGGTAGAGCTCTCGTCTCACACACGAGGGGTCGGGGGTTCAATCCCAGGCCGGGCGGAGACAAATTGGGCTTGTCTCCTTTCATGTGTTAGCCTCAGTTCACCTAGCTGTAAATAGGTACCTGGAATAAGTGGACGACGTTGTGACGTCCCATCTGGGGTTGGCAAAAATGGTACAAGGCGAGATGGGTATCATATGGTTCACCTAAGCTGATGGCTACCTAAGCCTTCGGGCGAGACGGTACCGTCTATAGTGAGAATGGTACCATACAGATCCACCCTAAGCCTTCGTTTCCGATGTCGCCAATTGGCTAAATACAGACTACACACACATCCACAGCCATTCCAACAGTACATAAAACACTTAACATGCATTTCACGCAATACATTCCCAGTTAAGGAGGCGCGATAATAATGAGCTTAGCTCGCATGCGTGGATTCCCCTTGACGAACAAGTAACTGAGTAACACACACACACACACACACACACACACACACGCAAAATCGTTCGACGCTGTCCAAAGATACCACCTGCCATTCATGTGTCAATATATTTAAAGGTGAATTCCAGGGATGAAACCTATTCAAACTACAATGTCCATGGGGATCTGCTTGGTTTTAGGTGTATGATACTGAAGAACTTTCATCAATTTGTTTTAACAACATAGAAATATATAGCTTATCTAAGTTATTTTATGTGGCGCGAGGTGGCGTGTTTACCATGACGTCACTTTGTGCAATGGCGGGAGCTCTCGACATGGGAAATGGGTGAATCTGTGTGTTTTTTTACGTGAGAAACTCTAATAATTTGTATGCATGTTTACAGCTCAACATTTGGCTTCACCACTGTCTGGTCAAGGGACTGCGATATATAAATTGAACAGAAAACAATATTATCATTACGAAACAGGCCATAGAACAGACCTCCCTCAACTCTGGACTACGCTAAACATGCCTAAACACTTACTGTATGTTTATTGTTGGCGAGATGGGATTATTTCTTGATGTGCACCACATCTTCAGGACGTTCGATCTTTTACAGAGCTTGAGTATTGACTTGAAAGGTATTAATTTACGAAAAACAGACCTCACAATCCAGGACGACATGTGTTGTCTACAAAGTGCCTCTCCATACAATGGCGTCACTCCCGAGCAGTTGAACTGGTCTAGCGCATTGCAAGAATGCCAACAACGTTATATATTAGTATTTTTTTCTGGAGTTTAATGGAATTATATCGATATTACCCATATACATAATACAGTATATTTAAGCCAAGTTATGACCTTGCATTAATCTTCGTTTGTTCGTTCATCCCTGTAGTTCACCTTTAACCTAACAAGTGCGCATGGGGTAATTGGAAACGTCCCCCTGTGCTGACGTATTTGAGGTGTTTCCGTCACTAAAATATTCATTGTGCCATTAATAGCATTAATACTTATCCATATGCGCCTATTATGGGTTGATTATAAAGGTATTAACCTGAAACAACAATAAAACGAGTGAAAACAGCGTTTGGATGGTCAAAATCGGAGATATAGCCCGCGAGTTGTATAATGTATGGGTGAGGCAAGCTGCTTTCCCGCCAATTTCCCCCAAGGCCACTGAGACACAGTCGATCGATACTCTCTCTTTCTCTCTTGCATTCGCTTGCTATCAGTGATGACCACACCCTCCAACCGGATTTCTAATGTTAGCACGAAAATATACCTCAGAATAAGGGAATAACAGGGAAAATAGGTGATAACTGAAGGAGAGGAGGAAAGTGGGGAAGGAGGGGAGGTAGAGGACTGAGATTTTGCATGGCCCAGGGGCCAAAAAACAAAAAACAAAAAAAACAATTAAATAATTTTTAAGTTGATTTTTGTTTTCACTCACTCTTAAGAGTCTCCCCGCAGTTCCCGGGTTAAGCAATTATACAAACATTTCGAGATATGGGTACTTATTACCGAAACTACCACTAATTATTTTTCAATATTTGAAGGCTATTATAGAATAAGGATGTTGCAAAAATCACATTAAAATGTGTTTCAACCTCCGGAGATACATTTTATGTGCACTATATAAAATACTGTTAACACCAAAAAACTCTCCCTATTAACGGCAGTGAAACTCTTATTAAGCCCCTTACTGTTGTTGTTGTTGTTGTTGTTCCCCAAGCTGCCTGGCCGAACAGCCCCAAGGCCCCGAGCAGGCCAAGGCCATAACCGTGCGCCCCCACAGAACCCTCACTGCCGACCCCAATAAAGCCTGGGTGACCGAAGCCACTCCATGGCGGGGAGCTGAGGAGGGTGCGGAAACGCCCAGGAAACCAAAGCCCCACCCAGGGCCCTGTGCCCCCCCTCAGCAATTATGAAGAGAAAGTTGAGGGCAAAGGAAAAAATGTGACGCTTTGGCTGCCAATCTAGGTAGACTGGGAGGTCAATCCACGGAAGAGACGCCGTCACTTGAGATCCAGAAAATATAAAAGTAAAAGGAACAGTCAGAGTAAGCTATGGGTATGGCAGAGATCGCTCAGTTCTCACTGATAGACCAGCCCATCACCTGGCCCCTTACTGTTAAAATAGATGCTGAGTTTAATAAGTCATGGGGGTGAGGGGGGGGGGGGGGGGCAAAGCCCCCCCTCAACCCACCCTGTATCCAAAGGCAAAACAAAAATGTATATTTCCTCTGAAAATGACTTACAGCTGAGTGTCTTAAGATCGTTGGATAATGGGAGAAATAACATTTTCCAGGGATTGTAACTAATTTTAACTACTGTATAATGATGAACACTACCTAAAACCAAAATGAAAAACCATGGGAAAATTAGTGGTAGTTTCGGTTATATTTTCAGAGATATGTTATTATCTTACATAGTAATTTATACATTAAATTTTGTAATATATACATGTTTCATTTGACGTGTTTAATATATGTTCTGACACTGATATAGCCATAATAAGATCTACCAGACACAATCCCTGTAAGACACGTCTCCTTACTACAAGTATTGCCAGATAAATCTCTGAGTCCCAGAGCGAGGTTGGGCCAGCTGGATCTTTGACAAACTGTACGTGATGGCTTTGTTTGATTTATTTTCCTTGTTAAACTCCATTGAATTACGGTGGTGGTTCATCTTCGCTTAAAATTAGGAAAGCAGCACCAAGAAAGATCTTTTCTCACTTCATGCTGACAATCGTTTAGTAGTTGTTTACCTTGCATTCAGAAAAGTATGTTCCGCACTCCAGAGTTGGGACCGCACTCTGGAATGCTGCACGCACTTTTGTTTCAACTTTAGTTTTCCATGTCCATTTTTCGTATGTGACGTCACAGGCCCGAAAACGGATCTGCAAAAGACTTCTCGTGTGAAACGGGCTTAAGAGTGTTGGCAGGTGTTACATAGATAAGACACTGCTACACTACCCAACAATCTTCCCTTCCTTACCTAATATGTGTGTGTGTGTGTGTGTGTGTGGACGGGGTGTGAACTAACGGTGTGTTACCCAGACAAGACACTGCTACACTTGCCTACCCTCTCCCTACAGAATGCTTTGATGTACAGCAGGGGTGTCAAACTCATTTGCTCTGGTGGGCCAAATTTTACACAGTATAATATTGTAGGGCCGCATTAACCCCTTCTGTACCGGCGACGTCTTTTATAGTTTATTGTAGCTATGTTTAGAGGATTTTGTGCAATTTAAGAAAGATCTGTGGTAGTAAAAAGGAATAAGTGAGATTGTTCGAAGCCTATCAATTGCTGGAAGCCCTTTTGAAACTGAATAAAATCGTCAAATAGTAGCAAAATTAGTTAAAAAGACGTTGGCGGTACAGAAGGGGTTAATGTAGCAGGCCAAATATATTATACCGGTAATGCCTCCACCCGTCCTAATATACCGGTAATGCCTCCACCCGTCCTAATATACAGGTAATGCCTCCACCCGTCCTAATATACCGGTAATGCCTCCACCCGTCCTAATATACAGGTAATGCCTCCACCCGTCCTAATATACCGGTAATGCCTCCACCCGTCCTAATATACAGGTAATGCCTCCACCCGTCCTAATATACCGGTAATGCCTCCACCCGTCCTAATATACCGGTAATGCCTCCACCCGTCCTAATATACAGGTAATGCCTCCACCCGTCCTAATATACCGGTAATGCCTCCACCCGTCCTAATATACAGGTAATGCCTCCACCCGTCCTAATATACCGGTAATGCCTCCACCCGTCCTAATATAAATTAAAATAAATGTTTCATATTATCCAGATTTAACAATTTCAGAAAATAGTCATAACACATAAAAATATATTATTTAAATATGAATTTACGGCAACTGTGCCACCTGTCGCACTAATTTACGAAGAGCCCTCACTGCCCATGGATTGAAAACACTGGTTTGCCATTTTCCCAAGACTTATCAGGCGTAATTTGTTAGTACAGTAGATAGACCAGTGCCCTCTCTCTCTCTCTTTCTCTCTCTCTCTCTCTCTCTCTCTCTCTCTCTCTCTCTCTCTCTCTCTCTCTCTCTCTCTCTCTCTCCTTATCCTAACCCTTATCCTAACCCTTTACAATTCCTTAGTCCGCCCTCTTCTGGAATACTGCGTTCAATCTTGGTGCCCTTATTACCAAAATGATATAAACAAGCTAGAACGAGTTCAGCGTAGAGTTACCAAAATGATACCTAGCCTAAAGAACAAACCATACGAAGAGCGTCTTAGAGAATTAAATATATTTCCTTTAACCCAGCGCAGATTAAGAGGTGACTTAATTCAAGTGTTCAAAATCATCAAAGGCATCGACAATATGAACTGTAGTAAGTACTTCACTATCGACCAATCTAATTACACGCGGGGAAACGGTTGCAAAATTATTGGTAAATCTTTTAACTCGCACGAATCTAAGAATTTCTTCTTCAATCGAGTTGTCAACTTGTGGAATGGGCTTCCCCGAAACGTTATAGACTGCATCACCGTTGATTCATTTAAACTCCGCCTAGACAAATATCTCTCATCAAACCCGCGACTGACTGCGTTTGTAAATGAATAACTTTATTTTATCCCCTCCTCAGTTACTAACCCATCTGTCCTCTACTAACTTCCTAATCCTGCCACGGACAATATTTCCAGGGCAGTAATTCCCTTTCCAATGTTCCCTTACCCACTCTAAACCACTGTTTGGACACTTGATCCTCAGTGTTTTGGAGGACAAGCAACCTAGAAGGGTCACTAGATCTGTTGTTGCTTGATTTCCTTTGTACTCCTTTGTACTTTGTACTCCTTTGTTCTCTCTCTCTCTCTCTCTCTCTCTCTCTTTCTCTCTCTTGACATTGTACTTGCAACAAAAGAAGAATTAATAGAGAATTTGAATGTTGGTGATGAATTCAGTAACAGCGACCATCGTACGATAACTTTCACTTTAAAGTTTACTAGTAACGAACCAAATAGTAGCATCGAAAAAGTCCCTAATTTCAAGAAAGCAAACTTCCATAAACTTAGAGCTATGTTTAAAGAAACTGACTGGAGCTTTTTAATTAACAATAATGACATAAATACATCTTGGAAGTTATTCGAAACCACTTACCTAAAAGCAGTGCAAGACTGCATACCATCGAAAATACGGCGTCCAGGCCATAATAATAAGCCCAAATGGTGGAATAAAGATATTTCAAACTGCCTGCTTGCTAAACAATTTGCTAATGATAGATTAAAATCCTCACAAAATGACGAAGAACGGGTGAAATTTGTAGAGCTACGACGCAAAGCCAAAAAGTTAATTAAGCAAAGTAAAAAGACCCTAGAGTTACATATTGCGAATCAAAGTAAAACAAACCCGAAATAATTCTATAGTTATATCAGAAAGAAAAAAGTAGTTACTTCAACTGTTGGACCGTTAGTTGATGAAAATGGAGAATACACCAAAGACGAAGTACAAATGAGTAATGCCCTCAATACCTTCTTTGCATCAGTTTTTACAACAGAAGACCTCAGTGATATCCCTACACCATCGCCGATTCAGATTGATAATTCGGATGTTCTAAGCAATATCACCGTTACAGAGAGAGAAGTATTGAATTGTTTAGATAAACTCAAGGTAAATAAAACGCCTGGACCTGATACAATCTCGCCTAGAGTTCTGAAGGAAGCTAAGGATGAGCTCTCCAAACCACTGACATTACTATTCAATAAATCCTTGCAGTCTGGAACTATGCCTGATCAGTGGAAGCTAGCCAACGTAACACCGATATTCAAAAAAGGCAGCAAATCCCTACCCAGTAACTATCGTCCAATTAGCTTAACCTCAGTTGTATGTAAAATGCTAGAAACGGTCATACAAGACAGACTCGTAAATCACTTAGAGGAAAATAACATACTTAAAGATACTCAACACGGCTTTCGTAAAAAACGTTCCTGTTTAACAAACCTCTTAGACTTCTTCCACGATATCCTCAACCTCTACGATGAGAGTAAAGCTGTAGATATTATAACCTTGATTTTCAAAAGGCCTTTGACAAAGTTCCCCACAAACGTTTACTGATAAAACTAAAAGCGCATGGAATACAAGACGGTGTGTTGAAATGGATAGAAAATTGGCTCAGCGACAGAAAGCAAAGAGTAGTCATAAACGGTAAGGCATCTAAATGGACCAATGTAAGTAGCGGGGTACCCCAGGGATCGGTACTAGGACCAATTCTCTTTCTAATTTACATCAACGACATAGATGAGGGCCTCACCTGTACAATCTCAAAATTTGCTGACGATACAAAAATTGCAAATAGCGTACTCTCAAAAGAACAAGTTGACGATATGCAACACAATCTAGATAAATTGTCATGTTGGGCCCAAATTTGGCAAATGAGTTTCAATGCGGATAAATGTAAAGTACTACATATCGGATACCTAAATGAGAAAGCAAACTATTCGATGAATGGCACTCAGCTTAAGAATGTAAACAGAGAAACCGATCTGGGAGAAACAATATCGAGTAACCTAAAACCGAGTCAACAATGTTCAGAAGTTGTTAAGAAGGCAAACAAATAATTGGCTTTATAGGCAGGTCATTTGAGCATAAATCCAAAGAAGTTATCCTAACCCTTTACAATTCCTTAGTCCGCCCTCTTCTGGAATACTGCGTTCAATCCTGGTGCCCTTATTACCAAAAAGATATAAACAAGCTAGAACGAGTTCAACGTAGAGTTACCAAAATGATACCTAGCCTAAAGAACAAACCATACAAAGAGCGTCTTAGAGAATTAAATCTATTTCCTTTAACCCAGCGCAGATTAAGAGGCGACTTAATTCAAGTGTTCAAAATCATCAAAGGCATGGACAATATGAACTGTAGTAAGTACTTCACTATCAACCAATCTAATTACACGCGGGGAAACGGTTGCAAAATTATTGGTAAATCTTTTAACTCACACGAATCTAAGAATTTCTTCTTCAATCGAGTTGTCAACTTGTGGAATGGGCTTCCCCGAAACGTTATAGACTGCATCACCGTTGATTCATTTAAACTCCGCCTAGACAAATATCTTGCATCAAACCCGCGACTGACTGCGTTTGTAAATGAATAACTTTATTTTATCCCCCCCTCAGTTACTAACCCATCTGTCCCCTACTAACTTCCTAATCCTGCCACGGACATTAGTTCCAGGGCAGTAATTCCCTTTCCAATGTTCCCTTACCCACTCTAAACCACTGTTTGGACACTTGATCCTCAGTGTTTTGGAGGACAAGCAACCTAGAAGGGTCACTAGATCTGTTGTTGCTTGATTTCCTGTGTACTCCTTTGTACTTTGTACTCTCTCTCTCTCTCTCTCTCTCTGTATGTGTGTGTGTTGTCAGGTGTGAACTAAACTAAAGGTGTGGTATCCAGACAAGACACTGCCACACTACCCTACAGTCTTCCCTTCACTTTCTGTCTGCCATCATATACCGGTATTTATTTTGTATTATATATATTATTTATTTTTTCCCGAAAGGTGGGAGAACACTCTAAATTATGTGAGGTATGTTTGTTAATGAATACAGTTTGACAAATAATATATCACACCCATTTATTTCACACTGAAATGTTGCCTGGAGGTTGTTGTTGTTGGTTAGGAAGAGAGTGGAGACAAGTAAGTGCACTGATTTAATCCTGAGTTTCAGCTTAAATACGGAATTCTATGATGCTCACATAAACATAGATAACACATACAGGTTCACTTTAAGACTTAAATCCTGTCCTAATAAATATCAACCCTCAAGTAGCACAAACCAACCACATAAAAATATATATTAGGCAATTAATTAATGAGAAGTGTCCATTCAGTTCGAGATAGCTTCAAAATATTACACGTCACGATTTATGTCTTAGAGTGTAGTGTTTAATTAATTTACAGTTACGCCAATCGAATGTTTGAACCATTATAGTCGGGGATTGAAGCATCTGAGCTTTTGTCTTGTTTTGTCTTGTTTTAGTTTGATACTGATTCAATTGGATGCGTCGGTATTTATGCTCTAGACTGTACGTACACAATCGCCTTCTTGGTAACCTGGAGCGCTAGTATATGATAAACCATTTGGGAGTGTCTACTTTTGATACGGCCGAATCTAATTGATGAAAAACATACAATCACTTTCTATACAGAATGGAAATGTACTCGAATTCGCGAATTAATTTGCCCTTTAACCTTATGAAAATTATAAAGCATTCTAACAGGTTATTCTGGCTATCATGAGACGATTCTTTTAAGTTTTGGAAGGAACTGTAGTAACAAAAGGAATAAGTATACTTTCTCATATAACCCTCTGAATCCCTAAAATCCTTTCTAAGCTGCATAAAATCGTCTAATAATGGCCAGCGCCAAATGAAAGAATGCGTCATGTTATACTTAAAGGATTAACAGTAAATCAATATATCTTAGACAACATTCCCAGCCAAACACCAGAGAGAAAGGAATCGTTCAGGCAAGTAATCGGAAACGAAGAATCAGGAACGGATTATCTGATTGAAAACACTGAATATGTCACATTCCCTTCCCCCCCTCGCCCCCCCCCCCACCTTCCTTCCCCCTCTCTCTCTCACAGTGAGGTAAAAGGAGTAAAAAGGGGTACAAAGGAAAACAAGCAACAACAGATCCTGCGACCCCATGAGGTTACTCGCCCTCCAAAACACTGCTGTGTTGCAACAGTATTTCGGAGATAATGTGGGAAAGATGTGAGAAGGAAGTGCTCCCCTAGGGCTTAGTCCATGGCAAGGGAAATTATATTAAGATATATTAGGTTATTGAATGAACACTATTAAAGAAATTATGTATTCAATTACAAATGCAGTCAACCTTGGGTTTAGGGCAAGGTGCTTGTCTAGGAGAACTTGGAAGGATGTTGCAGTCTATGACATCTCGGGGAAGCTCATTCCACAAGTTGATGACTCGATTGAAGAAGAAATTCTTTAATTCGTTTCGAGTTGAATGATTTACCAATGATTTTGAGCCAGTTTCCCGTGTGTAGTTTGATCGGTCAATCGTATAATATTTACTACAGTTCATGTTGTCGGTGCCTAATTAATGATCTTGAAAACTTGAATAAGGTCACCTCTCAATCTGCGCTTGGTTAATGGATATAAATATATTTCTTTAAGACGTTCCTCGTATGGTTTGTTCCGAAGACAGGGTATCATCTTGGTAACTCTACGTTGAACTCGCTCCAATTTGTCTATATCTGTTTTATTATAAGGGCACCAGAACTGAACGCAGTATTTCAAAAATGGGTGGACTAATGAATTGTAAAGAGTGAGGATGTCTTTTGATTTATGTTCAAATGAAACTTATAAAACCTATAATTTTGTTTGCCTTCTTAACAACTTCAGCACAATGTTGACTTGGTTTTAAGTTACTGGATATTGTTACTCCTAAATCGGTTTCTCTGTCTACACTCCTTAGCTGGGTGCCATTTATCGAGTAGTCTGTTTTTTCATTGTGGTATCCGATATGAAGTACTTTACACTTATCTTCATTGAAGCACATTTGCCAGATTTTAGCCCATTCTGAAAGCTTGATTAGATTGTTTTGCATATCTTCAACATGTTCATTAGTCAGTACGGTATTTGCGAGTTTTGTGTAATCTGCAAATTTTTGAGATTTTACCGGTGAGACCTTCATCTATGTCGTTAATGTAAATTAGGAAAAGGATTGGCCCCAGCACTGATCCTTGAGCTACACCACTAGTTACATTGGTCCACGTTGATGCATCCCCATTAATAACTACTCTTTGTTTCCTTTCACTAAGCCAATTTGCTATCCACTGTAGAACGCCGCCTTGAATTCCATGTGCTATTAATTACATAGCTAACCGTCTGTGTGGAACTTTATCAAAGGCTTTCTGGAAGTCTAAGTATATAATATCTACAGCTTTACTTTCCTCATATAGATTTAGGATGTCATGGAAGAAGTCTAAAAGGTTTGTTAAGCAGGAACGTTTTTTGCAAAAACCGTGTTGTGTGTATTTTAGTTAATTATTTTCCTCAAAGTGATTAACGAGTCTGTTTCTTATTATTGTTTCTAGTATTTTGCATACTACTGAGGTCAAACTGATTGGATGATAATTGCTAGGCATGGATTTGCTACCTTTATTAAAAATCGGTGTTACGTTCGTAAGTTTCCACTGATCAGATATTTCGCCGGTTTCTAAGGATTTGTTGAAAATCAGCGTCGGGTTTGGAGAGCTTCTTTAAGAACTCTAGGAGAAATTGTATCGGGTCCTGGGGATTTATTTTCCTTGAGGTTATCTAATCATCTCACTACCTCTCCCTCAGTAATGCTAATATTTCTAAGAACTTCCAAATTGTGTCTGTGCTGGAGGTACTGTAGGGATGTCACTTAGGTCTTCTGATGTAAAGGCTGATGCAATTACTCATTTTGGCATCATCATTAGCTTGAATAATAATAAGTGCAGCCGTTCTGGAATGTTAGATAACAAGCGTATGGAGAATGAGATAATGGCTAAAAGAGTGTATGAGAGTGAAGTGGATGATCAGAAAGGGAGAGCAGAACGAGAGTGAGATGGACGGATGGAGTTGAGAAGCATATGAAACTGGCGTTGGGTAGGAGGATGGCCACCGGCTAACAGATTACATAGGAGCAAGGCGGCGGTTCATTCGTGTCCACCTTCTCGGTGATCAAAGCATCTGGTATTAAATAGATATAAAATGGATAACACAGTAGACATGTATTTTTGAACAGTTTATAGAAGAACGATTATGATACACTGGCGAACTATTATGGTTAGCTGTTTGGGCTACACAGATTATATTACTGTGGTTCATTAGTTAACGATCACCGTATTGTTGCTATCATTAAGAGATGTTCAATTATTCATGACCACGGTTGTACACAACAATTATTTTATATAATTATTTCGGTAAAATAAAGAATTACACCGACTTCCCTTTACAATCAATAATATGTATTAGGTTATTGCCTCTACCAACGAAGTTGGACTGAGGTTATCTCATCGCCTCTGTTTGTCTGTATGTTTGTTTGTGAACAAGATATCTGACTAAGTTATGAAGCGATTATCACGACATTTACTGGACAAATAGTATATGCGCCAAATTAGCAGGTGATCCAGATCGTAACCAAGATCCAGAAAAATATTTAAACGTATGATATTAACCCCTACTGTACCGGAGGATACAGTAATAAAAGTCCCCCCCAGTCCCAAGCAATGTGGCCAAAATGGCAAGATAGAACAACCTCCCACCTCAAAAGATAAAGGAATATTGGGTCTCCCAGCCTGCAGAGGGTTGGATATAAGCTGAGAAGTGTTGCCAACTCGAAAGCAGTGCTCAAACGGTTGTGGTAACAGGCACTGCCTGATACTGGCAGTTACAAGGAAACTACAATACTGACGGCTCCCTCCCGTCGCTGGGACTGGAGAGTGACTTATCTACTGACGGCTCCCTGCCGTCGCTGGTACAGAGGGGGCTAACTCCTTCTGTACGGGGCCCATCATATGACGGAGATGATTATCTGGCTATATGTAGCCTGTGAGCCAGGCCAGCTGTTGCAGGCAGCGCAGGGGGGCTTGGTTCGGACCCGATAGAGCCCGGGGACATACTGATGTGTGTGAGGTAGGTCCCTCACACCTCTGCAGCGACACACATAGCGAAAACAGCTAAAATTTGCATATTTTTACCGATTTTGCACATTGTTTGCAAGATCGTTGCAAGATAACCAGACCATGTACAGGGATGATTCAGGTGTCATTTGAAAGTTCTATTACCGTAATTTCACGGATATATAATTGCATTACGATCTGACTTTTGCTTATGCATGGAAATGAGTAGGAAATGAAGGTAATTTCGGGCAACTATGCCTGCTCGTACAGGGTTAATGGTGTAGGCGGAGGTGTGTGCTCTACCAATTGTCCCTCTAGTTCTGCAATACAATGTATTACAACGTTACCCCCTCGCTCATTCTCCCTTAACGCCTTAAGGATTATGAAGAGTTATGATGGTTTCCTATGACTAATATTAGACTATATTATTTAGCTTAATTAACTGAGATAGCTCTTAAACTTTGGATTACTAGTGATCCTTTGTAAGTTGCATAACCTCTTTTAATGATAACCAGAATAAAGTGTATACATATGTGCTCAAATTCTGAAGGAGTTAATTCATTTGTTCTCTTCTTTAATCAAGCATCTCATTCTCTGTAATGTCTTATAACGTTCTTGTATTAGGTTGCTATCCCTCTGCTCTGCATTAATATCGTTTGCTATACTATCCGTTCCTTCCCGCTTCCCTATTCTTAGTACATGAAATTCCTAGGTGTTATCATAATTGCTAAGAAGAAAGAAACATTAAGAGAGAGAGAGAGAGAGAGAGAGAGAGAGATAGAGATTACAATATGCATAACAAAGATGACTGGGATTCCATTCACTCATTCATAAAACGAACAATACTTCTACATTACTCAACACATTCCTCTTCAAACTCACCAATCCATGAAACTCAAGTGTTGGACGGACAGAGGAGCAAGTTGGGTGTTAATAAAGTGTGGAAGAAGAGAAGAATGTATTTGAAATTGTAAGGAGAGAAGAAAACGGGGTGTAGTGATGGAATGCAAACTAATATGCGGGAATTTATGGTAGCATAAACAGTTATCTCACGCGTGAACGTAAAAACATACACACACAATCACTCTCACACACATACACACTCACTCTCACACACATACACATAAAATCACTCTCTCTCTCTCTCTCACACACACACACACACACACACACACACACACACACACACACACACACACACACACACACACACACACACAATCCCTGTCGTTCACTGACTGTGTGAAGAATACACTGTTTACCATTGTTCAATGATTTGTCAAAAAATTATAGGCCTAGGTTGCACTTGACACATTTTCAAATTCCCTTACCATCTACAATGAGAGTCCTGGGGGACACTTATGACCGGAATTGTTGTTGCTCTTAATTAGGAGAACAAAACACAAACAAACAAAGGAATGGAAAAGGTTTAGTGTTTACATAATTGTGTATAATATATCCTCCCCCCTGTTCCCGGGTATTTATTTATTTGATTGTTTATTTATATTATCGTTTTACATTTTTATTTTATTTGTATTTTTTTTTTTGTATTTTTTTTTTATTTTGTTGTGGGAGTGAGGTATCCGGACAAGATTCGAACCCACTCACTCCAGGTATATTTGGGAGAATTGGGCACTGTATCCACTCGACCATGAGCGGATGGTCCAGTGTCTACGGTGCTAATTTTATCAAACCCTGAATTTATAATTGTCATCATCCTCCAATCATCACCAGTATCCGTCACTTCCTTCAGAATCACTCTTCCACTAATTATATTTTGAAATGGAAAAGCTAAAAGTTGGACCAACAATGCTGTGTTATATCTGCAATCACCTTGATGGTATTCTTCACTGTGGAGATAGACGAAACCGAACCTAATTGTATGCAATATAAAATGTTGTTCCAGGTTTCTCACTCAATTGTCCTTTAAGCTTGCAATATTTAATTTTGATTATTCTTAGTGCACTGAAACAGAGGCTTACTGAATTACCTGAGTCAGTGAATAGTTGCGTGTTCACGTTATATGATGATTTCAAGCATGATAATGTATGGATTGTGAAGTTGGTTATAGGGAACTTAAAACAATTATGTTCCATTACTAATAGTCTATATCTGGGGTGAGGGAGTATTGTAGTAGCTATTTGAACAATGCCCCCCAAAAAAAATAAACAAATAAAATAAAAATGTCTGGTTGTATAGTATTGAAATAATTAGTACTGAAATAAAATAAAATCAATCATTACTTCAGATACTAAGGACTAATAAACTGCATTATCAACTGAAATAAAAGTCCATAGAAACACACTCTATCTCCACTATGACATAAGGCACTCGATAACTTCAACTAACCAATGACGGATTAGTCCTATTAAAAACCAATTTTTATCTGGAAAGTCTCCATCTATTGAGGAACCGGCGTACGACCAACGCTTCCAGGGGATAAAACTCCTGAAAAACCGGCCGCCAAGTAACCATTAACTGTTGTAAATCTGTAACACTAATGCCGGCAAGGACAGGGAGGGAGGTGGGAGATAGGTGGCTCTAGAGCCGGTGACGGGGAGGAGAGAGTTTGGAAGCAAGGAGAGGAGAGAGGAACGGAGAGACAACAAAGGGTGGAAGAAGAAAAGTGAAATACATGAATGTAGATGTACATTGGATATATATTTGTTCACTTTACCATCTTAATAATTATGATTTCCAAAACAAATATGTGTAAATTAATATAGTCTTATCCGATAACGAAGAAGACAAAATCCTTTAGAGGTGTAGGATTCTGAGCCATTTAATTTGTACTACATTTGTATACACTTTTATCTACTAATATTTTATATATTTCTACAGTCAACCGGAGAGATGTGACTATTATGATTGTTTGATTCAGCTATGATGGGATATTAGTCTACAGTATGGATTACAGTAAAATAAAAAAAATAACATTATTTCACAATCTCTCATCTCTAAGAAACAATTGGATATATCATGTTGAACAAATTCATCTAAAATAACTATTTTATTTACCAATTATCACTGTGTGGTAAATGGTAAATGACGGATATAGAGTTACACTGATACTCAGGTCACACAGATATTGCGGTCCATACTATTTGATCCTACCTTAACCCGGCAGCTACGGGGAGACTCTTAAGAGGTTTTACTGGGTGACTGCGGGGATACTCTTAACCCTCTCACGTTTTTTACTCAATTTTGAGCTTATTAGGGATACTTTAAAGCCTTTGTTACCATCAGGGGTATTTAGAAACCTTTAGTTTAGTTACTTCAACCTCTGCAGTTGTCTTTGAGTTAGCTGTGGGCAGAAAACTAATTTTGGAGAGGTAATTATAAGAGTGAGAGAACTCTAATTATTATTGCTAATCTGGCACCCTCTGTTTCATAAAAACGTGAAAGGGTTAAGATCCTCGTTTTTAAACGCATACCAAAACCGTGGGCTTTCAGCCAGGCGGCTACAAATTGGTGTGGGTGTAGTACCACTTTGCAACTCTTGATACCACCACCCCACACGCTTGGGTGGCGCGCGCTCAAGCAGTACACAAGCACTTGTCATGGAGCCCACACGTCCCTCAACCGCGCGCCCTGATGACACAACCAGCCCTACTTCTGGCGGTGTCAGCAGCCGTGGGAGACAGAGAGCCCTCGTACCTATACACGTACGAGAGTAGCTCCGAGGACGAGGGCCCAGCACGTAAGGCACGTAAGACAAGGGCACAACACACGCACGTGCCCAAAGGTCATTGGCCTTCAGGGACACTGCCACCACCACCCAGGCAGGTGCTACCACCACTACCACTGACGCAGGAGGCCGCCCTGGGGCTACAGGACGTGCGGAGGCCACTGGGAAGAAAGGGAAGGGCACGGGTAAAAAAAAAACTCATACCTCTGCCACTACCACACACACACACACACTCACTTAACTCATAGATTCCTGTAAATTAAACTACTTCAGATCCACTCAATTCCTTTATCAGACTGTCAACACTCAGGTTATTAAATGACTCCCCACTACACTCTCGGCTTCCACTCCACCGGTCATTTTATCTTCTTGGAAAATTTTAAGATATTTGATTTATAGTCAAAGTAGCTGATATCTTTAAGGGGAAATGTTAAGTAAAAGCTTATGGATAATGTGAAGGTCGAGGCACTATCAATATTGTTGTACAGGAAAGTCTGTTTCACTTGTTTTATAATGAAACTAATTTTACTGTTTTGTATTATTAACTGAAGCAAGAAGCTGTATGTTATCCCTTTCGCAATCTAACGCACATTTGAATTATGGTTATGGCCATAGTGATGGTGTTGAGGCTAACGCTAGGTAGACATTGGACAAAATATAGCATATCAGACAAACAAAATTATGATATTATAATGTTTGCATAAATAGTGACAGTGTCAGTAGTTATTGGTAAAGTGAAGTTAGGCTAACGTATTTGATCACATGTTGTAGATGGTTAAAGTATGAGAGATGGATGGAGTGTGTACCGAGATGCCGATATATGGAGGTGAGGTACCGGTAGTGATTGAATGGATATACAAAATTTGTAGACTAGCATGGACAACATGAAGCACAAACGTTGCTGGAGAGATATAAACCAAAAGTGAGAGGGGTGGAAATAAGTTAGTGAAGAAGTACGGGTGGAGAGATAAACAGACGAATGAAGAAGTACGAGAGCGTTGTGGTGTGGATGTGGATGTGCTGAAGAGTGTGAAAAGGAACACCTTGAGGTAGTTACGTAAAATGGAGCGTATTGTGAGTGGGGTAGGCAGGAAGGGAGAGGCAGATCGAGAGTGATGTGAAGGGATGAAGTTTAGAGTTAGTTGAAAGTAAGTAGAGAAGCATAGAAACGGTTCATTCGTGGCCTCGGGAATCAAGGCGTCTGGCAATAGATAGATATAAAGTACATGCGTGGAGTCCAATAGTCTATCACTTTCATACTGTGTTTCCCTACAAAAGAGTAGGCCTACAGCTTTGGATACATTGAAAAGCACAGTTTACAATATTTCCCCTGGTAAATTTGAAATGGTCGAGTGGTGACCATACTACAATAGGTGTACACACTGCCATCTATAATTGGTTTTAGTACATCTGACGGTGATTTCAATGTTTTAGCGGCTGATTGATCGATTATTAACCCCTTCAGACATATATGACGCAGAGGTTGCCAGATTAGCAATAAGAAATAGAGTTCTCTCACTCTTATAATTACCTCTCCAAAATTAGTTTTCTGCCCACAGCTAACTCAAAGACAACTGCAGAGGTTGAAGTAACTAAAATAAAGGTTTGTAAAAAAACCTGATGGTAATAAAGGCTTTAAAGTATCCCTAATAGGCTCAAAATTGCGTCATATGTCGGAGAGGGTTAATGGAATTGTATGAAATTGCTATATATCTGCGTGATATTAATGCTAGCTTTTCATAAAAAGCAACATATTTCGCTAACACATGTTCGAACTAGGGGAGTAAACATGAACGGAAAATGGCTACTACTAATCGATCTTATTCAGTTCAGGAAGAATCTCTATCAATTATATTGCTTCGAACTGTCTCAATCTACATTTTTAACCACAACAGATCTTTCCTAAGCTGCGTACAATTGTTAGAATATAGCTAGAATAAAATATAACAAACTTCGCAAGTACAGACAGTGATAAGGAGACTCTTAGCCACTTCACCGTGAGTCTTTTAGCATTTGAGGTTGCATTCCTACATTTTATTCCGGTCATCATTAGACGATTTTAGACAATTTAGGAAGTATCTCTATGAACAAAAGGGCTAAGAACTATCTCCCCATAAGTTCTTCCTATAACCAATTACAAACGTCTAATAATAACCAAAACAAACATTTATACACGTCATTACCCTGAAGGAGCTAAACATCAACACATAATTCCAACTTCTCTTCCAAAACCACCTCCATATCATAGCCCACAACCTCACCCTAAATACCTTATAGTAAACATAATCGCCTAACCTCCGCCATATTGGTGCCACTGAGAGTCATTTACCTCCCATTGCTTTCAAACACTTTCACACCCATAATAATTAATCGACACTACTGACACAAGATATATTGTTTGAGCTTTGTATATAAATTTTACCTGATTAAACAATATACCAGTTCGTTGTTTGATCCTTCCGGCACCAAAATGGCATCCACAGAAGATGACCGGTTTTTCTTCCTACAGGCTCTCTATCTCACCCCTTCACTGAGCAGCTGGGTGTAATCCCTCGCTCTTTAGATTAATTGTAATGGTCAAAAGTCCAGGAGTTACAGTTAAAGTGTGGAGTTATATTGCTGCCTCTGTGTCACCTGTCTCATGCCTGTTTACTTGATTTTCTCTCTCTCGCTCTATTTGAAGTATGATATACATAATGTGTGTATGTATTTGTTGTTTGCTTTCCTTTGTACTTGAACATCCTCATCAACATCAGGATATAGTAATCAACTACATGATATTTAATAAGGCTATCCCAAGGCGATGACGTCTATTAAGGGGAGATAAGGCGCTTTTCTAGACCACCTTCTCTCTCATCTTTAGCCCCATTATTTTGGCGATTTTATGAACCTTCGCCCCATTTCTGTCAGTTTTAAGACCTTTCCTGCCATTTAGGTGTCTATTTTTTCCTGGCGAGCGATAGCGAGCCTGTAATTTAAGGGGAACCAGCCTTCGGCCGGAACATTTTTCTACCGAAAAATGTACAAATTTGTCTTGAAAGGAGGTCTAGGGAGCTTCTTTTTAAGCTTGATGGAGGTCTAGCGAGGAAACTAGAAAAATAATAAATAAATGAAAAACTCGACCAAAAAAGTGAAGGATATATGACCTTAAGGGAAGTTGTTTCTTCTGAACCCCCTTCTCCCTCATGCTTAGCCACATTAAATTTGAGATTTTCAGACGTTCGCCCGATTATTTTGGCGATTTTAAGACCAATGCTCATTTCTTTTGCCAGTATCTTTCGTGCCATTTAGGTGTAGATTATTTCCTGGGAAGCGATAGCGAGCCTGTAACTTAGGAGGAACCGGTACATTTTCTGCCGAAACAAAATTTACAATTTTTTGTTTTCTGTTGTGTTTTGTGGTGTCCCTATTCTTGCTCTGCCTTGGGTCACCCCCTCCAAAAAAAAAAAAAAAAAATAGGAAAAGTGGGGATTGGGCCTGAGTTAATAGATAGATAGATAGACAAATAGATAGATAGATAGACTAATTTTTCTGGAAGGGGGGTCCGGGGGGGTGTTTTATGTTAAGGTTGATAGAGGTCTAGGGAGCAAGCTAACACACAATATAAAATGATCACACAAAAAGAAAATCAATAAAAAGTATTTTTAATTGGCTCTTTCTGCTCAGGTATAGTACAAAAGCCTTACGCTAAATTTGAATTCAAATTCTTATGTTGATTCTGTGCAGGGAATCAGTTAGTGTACCGGACAAATAATTAGAGGCAAACGTAGTTGGGTGGAAAGAGTAAAACTATCTCTGTCTGTCGGTCTCTCTCTTTCTCTCTCAAGTCAGCGATCTGGCCCAGATGGCTTTCTTTCCCGAGTTGTACGAGTAGTGCGAAATGAAATCGCACCGTTCTTGGTAGAAATTTACAATGAATCCTTACAGACTGGAGAGGTCCCTGAAGACTGGAAACTGGTCACTGTGACCGAATGTCCCAAGTGACTGAGTGTCCCGAGAATTATCGGCGAATTTACTTCACTTCTATAGTAGTAAATCATTTAGAAGTACTAGATAAAGTAAGAATCCTGCCAGCCTATCAACGCGCTGCATTTAACAATCTCTTCAAGCCAGGTGATTTTGACAGTCCGGATGTTTCCCTTAACTTTGCCATACTTTCCCTTGCAACCAATCAGGAGCCCCCGTTGTCTGAGCAGGAAAATACTGTACCAGCCGCACACATCCCTCCACCTTCCAAATCGCTCTCGCTCCCTCCACAGGCCATCTCTTTGAGTTGCAATAGGTCTATGACATCCGTGCAAGCCCCATACTCCTGTAAGCCACTACAAGATCTTTGCAACCATCTCCCTGGGACATATTATGAAGAGATAAGATCAGAGGAGAGGGGAAGGAATGTTCAAAACGTGCGGCCGGAGAAGGCACTGCCCGGGCGGCCGGCTCAACCAATCATAGCTCGCCAATTCGTGAGGCGGGGCTATAAAGAGGGGAGGGGGGGAGGGGCTGCAGACGTCATTCTCGTCACAGGCTCTACTGAGTTCACTTGCAAGCAACTCATACTCTCTTCCTCACCCGGGCGACAATGGGAACTTGACTCCACCTGCTCCAGCCTCCCAACTCGCCTTTCCCGCCCCACTAAAGTCCACCTCTGGCCCAACACCACTTCCGTTTACTCACCATATGCACCACCAGTATCTTGGTGCCTGTCGTCGCATTGCTGGCTTACACATTTACAGTCAAGCAATTCAAGAGGGGCAACAGATAGTAGACGGAACCAAAGATTTCCAGAAGCACTATTGGCCGGCCGTGAGGTGGTGAAGCTGTTCCAGAGAAACCTTTGAACTTTTGCAGGACCCTCATGGGCCAGAACAAGACTTATAAAGAAAAGATAAATGCTTGACAAACCCAGTGGACCCAATCTTTAAAAATCGATGTGTTCTTATAGAACAGAACCGAGAGAAATAGATTAGACTTATGAAGAAATGTAAGGATGAAGTGTTGAGAGAATATAGCTGTTATTGATAGAGAAGGCTCCATGCCACTTAACTACCAATAGTATAGGATAAGTAGATTAATGTGAACATTAAAGATAAGGGGAGGGTTTAATACGAGACTAAGGTTAGGAGCAACTCTAGTACTGACGTGGGGATAAATAATAGTTGCAGATAGATCAGATTTAGCTTGAGAAATAGTTAGGACGGACACTAATCCATATGATGAAAGAAACTTATTTGTTATAAAGGAAACATTGTAATTCGTAGCATTTAAGAAGAATAATTCGACGGTTTGATAATGAACTTTGTGATCATGATATAGTAACAAGTCGAGGCGTCTAATGTAAGGAAATATTGTATTCCTGAGATAAGTAGTTAGTGAGTTTATATATATAGTATTAATCCGATCAAACATAGAGAGTAATTATGCAATCATGATATATAGAGAATTAAGAGATATATAGAGACTTTTTCTATTGCACTAGACATATCAAAAGCCTTCGATAAAGTCTGGCACAAATCTTTAATTTCTAAACTACCCTCCTTCGGTTTCTATCCCTCCATCTGTGCCTCTGTCTCTAATTTCCTTTCCGGCCGTTCCAATGCCGCGGTTGTGGACGGCCGTTGTTCACTTCCTCACCCAATAAACTCAGGTGTTCCTCAGGGCTCTGTCCTATCTCCTATTCTTTTTCAAATTTTTATAAATGATCTCAACTGTACCTCAATTCCCATCCATTCATACGCAGAAGACTCAACCTTACACTACTCCATTAGTTTTTCAGAACGCCCCAGCCAGAAATCCCTCAACGACAAACGTAATGAAGCCATAGAACTCTTAAATTATGATATAAATACTATCTCCAATTGGGGCAGAGAAAACCTTGTTCGCCAGAAACTTGTAGACCTTGTTACCTTTAATGCTTCCAAAACCCAATTTCTCCATCTATCTACCCGTAAGGAACTCCCAGCAGACTATCCCTTATTCTTCAACAATACAAAAATCAATCCTTCATCTTCTCTCAATATTCTTGGTGTCTCCTTTTCTTCTGCTCTCAGTTGGAAGGACCATATTACCAGTCTTGCTAAGGCAGCCTCCCAAAACCTGGGTGTCCTCAACCGCCTTAGGGGGTTCTTTTCCCCTGCACAGATTCTTGCTCTGTACAGGGGCATAGTGCGTCCTTGTATTGAGTATTGTTCACATGTGTGGGGAGGTTCCTCTCACACCGCTCTCCTAGACAAAAGTTGAAAGGAAGGCCTTTCGTATCATTAACTCCCGTCCACTCACCAACTCTCTGCAATCTCTCTCTCTCCGCCGCAATGTTGCATCTCTCTCGCTATTCTATCGCTACTATAATAATCAGTGTTCCTCAGAGCTTTCCCAGTGTATACCACCTCCTTTACGTAGGGCACGTGATACCCGTCTTGCAACTCAATCCCACCCATACTCTGTGCAACTCTCCAACCCAAGAGTGAAACGTTACTCTCAAACTTTCTTCTACTCAACAGCTGAGCTCTGGAACTCTCTCCCAGAATCAGTCTTTCCCTCTTCCTATGACTTAAATTGCTTCAAACTCAGTGTGTCCAGGCATTTTGGCTCGAACGTCCCTTGATTTTGGCCCTGTCACTCTTTCAACTATGGGGGAGGCATTCGCTATAGGCAGTTCAGCCTTTTGCCTCCCTCAATCACATAGAAAAAAAAAAAAAAAAAAAGGATTGAATATTGATAATATAGGTGTTTATGAATTGTTGATTATATTGGATTTTGTAATGAGATATATCTATTTGAGTAAGTGGTATCAGTGTTATTGAGTTTATCTATTTGTCAGATAGGAGGTCAGAGTGGAGATATTCCAAACAAAGGGTTATATTAATGTAGGTGCCTACGGGTACGGATTTATTTGTATTAGAGAA
The DNA here is from genome assembly GCA_032716605.1 of Paralithodes platypus. Lineage (NCBI taxonomy): Eukaryota > Metazoa > Arthropoda > Malacostraca > Decapoda > Lithodidae > Paralithodes > Paralithodes platypus. Next base: position 63,127,807 of record CM064498.1, on the reverse strand, counting down.
AATATTGTATATAATGTAAGAATGTTAAAGATAGGTAAATAGCGGTGAAATTCATTAAAGCCTTGGTCTTTGGATTAGACATATTGAGGCCCGGTAAAGCTGATATATTATTTTGGAGACTAGTAATGTGCCTTTGGATCGAAGTCGGAGTGAGGCAATACCTGAATAGCGGGTATCCAAATAGGTGGTAACGGGAATTTGCGAGTTCCAACGTACAATCTATTGTGGGTCGACGATAATATTCAATCTGAGTGTTGAACTCATTTCGGCCCGAACAGACAATCAATTGCTAGGGGAACATTGAACTATTTGGGAGTTTGTTAAATAAGGAATATGAACTTCCAAACAACTGTTGAATTATTCCCACCTTAGTAGTATATGGAGAATTAGAAAATAAGTACTACACTAGTATTAATATTTTGTGTCATGCCCCAGCCAGGGCTCGAACCCAGGCCAGTAGTGCAGCACTCCAGCACATAATCCACTAGACCACCGAGGAGCTTAACAGTAGTGGCTTCATTTGGAATTATATCCCATCCACCACCACCCGCTCCGACTCGTCATCACGTAGCTAGATACCATACACACAAACACCTCAGACACAAACACTAGCAACTAAGTACTAGAGAAGATAGTTGACTACCTGGAAATCCACAACTCTATTACAGATACGTAACACGGTTTCAGGCGACACCAATCATTTGCTGAAATTATTCCATGAAATGTTGATGAGTCTCACAAAGTAGGGCCATAGAAAAATACTTTGACAACGTGCTTCATTGCAGGCTAATGCCAAAGTGAGTGCGCTAAGTATCAGTACAGAGGTCACACATTGGTTATACATCTATATCTCTCTTTCTCTCTCTCTCTGCTTCCAGTTGAAGAGATCAGCTAACTGAGGACAACAAATGTTTATATAGTATATGTATATACATATTATTACAGGTGAAGGTTTGCATGTAATTTCCTCTCAATTTCTAACTTTCTATAAATTCCTTCAGGCGGTTTCCAAGATCTGCAAGGTTATTCACTTCCAACTGTCTTCATGTACAGCAATTGCCGGAGGGACGGAGGGTGGGGAGAGAGAGCTTCTTCTTTGCTATCCTTTCCTTCCACTGTCCCTTACTCTCGGGTTAGCTATCTCTGCTAGAATTAAGTGCTGACCACCTCGCTGGGATCGTAAGGTCTGTGTGGTCAGTGTATCTATGTAACTATGTGCAAATATACATATCTCTCTCTCTCGCTCTCCACTTACTCCATCAAGTGCTCTCTTTTCTGCATCGTGCTTTCCTTCTCTTTTTCATTTTTATGATTAGATATTTATCTTTTAGTATCTCTTTGTCATGTTTTACTACTGAGATTCCCAGCGTTTATCTGTCTACATGATCACGGTCTCAGTACATATTTACTAACTGTATTTGATAACACCTTATTAAAATATTAAGGTTTTCGGATTGGCTTTCCCTTTATCCTCTATCTTCTTTCTTTCTATAATTTAGTTCATATTTCGTATCACTATTTTCACCATATTTGCAAACATCACTTACAATTACGATTAATATGTCTTCATGTTAACTCCATTTGCACGCATTTCTTTCACTTTTCCATTCCGTTGTAATCCTATCTTAGATTGTAGTGTTCTCCGCTTCCAATGTTGTATATACTTCCCTCCCGTCCGTTCTTAATGTCTTAACCCCTTGAAGATTATGACGCATTTTGTTAGTTTATTCTGGCTGTCATTAGACGATTGTATACAGTCTAGGAAGGATATGTGAGATTTATAAAATTTATTTAAATTAACCCTCTGACTTACAAATACTCTTCCTAAGCTGAATAAAATCTTCCAATAATAGCCAGAAATCAGAACACTAATGCGTCAAGCCGGTATCCCACGGTATCATGCCGGTATCAACAATGGTCTGGCAGCTTACTAGGTTAACTTTTTAATTAGATTTGTCTTATAAATAAACTACACTCATTTCCCCTCATTCTCCAGTTATCTCCACTATGCCCACACCTTCATTACTCCCCTCACCTAATTTCACCTTTTCTTCTTTATTAATCTCTTTCTTCCTCCCCTCTTCGTCTGACATCTCACCTTGCTTCAGCCCCAGAATCTGATTACCCACGGTCAAATTTGCATAGTGGGAATCTTAAGTTTATATATTTTAGACAAACACTTGGAGAGAGAGTACAAAGGAGCACAGAGTACAAAGGAAATCAATCAACAACTGATCTAGTGACCCTTCTAGGTTGCTTGTCCTCCAAAACACTGAGGATCAAGTGTCCAAACAGTGGTTTAGAGTGGGTAAGGGAACATTGGAAAGGGAATTACTGCCCTGGAACTAATGTCCGTGGCAGGATTAGGAAGTTAGTAGGGGACAGATGGGTTAGTAACTGAGGGAGGGATAAAATAAAGTTATTAATTTACAAACTCAGTCAGTCGCGGGTTTGATGCGAGATATTTGTCTAGGCGGAGTTTAAATGAATCAACGGTGATGCAGTCTATAACGTTTGTTTCGGGGAAGCCCATTCCACAAGTTGACAACTCGATTGAAGAAGAAATTCTTAGATTCGTGTGAGTTAAAAGATTTACCAATAATTTTGCAACCGTTTCCCCGCGTGTAATTAGATTGGTCGATAGTGAAGTACTTACTACAGTCCATATTGTCGATGCCTTTGATGATTTTGAACACTTGAATTAAGTCACCTCTTAATCTGCGCTGGGTTAAAGGAAATAGATTTAATTCTCTAAGACGCTCTTCGTATGGTTTGTTCTTTAGGCTAGGTATAATTTTGGTAACTCTACGTTGAACTCGTTCTAGCTTGTTTATATCTTTTTGGTAATAAGGGCACCAGGATTGAACGCAGTATTCCAGAAGAGGGCGGACTAAGGAATTGTAAAGGGTTAGGATAACTTCTTTGGATTTATGCTCAATGACCTGCCTATAAAGCCAATTATTTTGTTTGCCTTCTTAACAACTTCTGAACATTGTTGACTCGGTTTTAGGTTACTCGATATTGTTACTCCCAGATCGGTTTCTATGTTTACATTCTTAAGCTGAGTGCCATTCCTCGAATAGTTTGCTTTCTCATTTAGGTATCCGATATGTAGTACTTTATATTTATCCGCATTGAAACTCATTTGCCAAATTTGGGCCCAACATGACAATTTATTTAGATTGTGTTGCATATCGTCAACTTGTTCTTTTGAGAGTACGCTATTTGCAATTTTTGTATCGTCAGCAAATTTTGAGATTGTACATGTGAGACCCTCATCTATGTCGTTGATGTAAATTAGAAAGAGAATTGGACCTAGTACCGATCCCTGGGGTACCCTGCTACTTACATTGGTCCATTTAGATGCCTTACCGTTTATGACTACTCTTTGCTTTCTGTTGCTGAGCCAATTTTCTATCCATTTCAACACACCGTCTTGTATTCCATGCGCTTTTAGTTTTAGCAGTAAACGTTTGTGGGGAACTTTGTCAAAGGCCTTTTGAACATCAAGGTATATAATATCTACAGCTTTACCCTCATCGTAGAGGTTGAGGATATCGTGGAAGAAGTCTAAGAGGTTTGTTAAACAGGAACGTTTTTTACGAAAGCCGTGTTGAGTATCTTTAAGTATGTTATTTTCCTCTAAGTGATTTACGAGTCTGTCTCGTATGACCGTTTCTAGCATTTTACATACAACTGAGGTTAAGCTAATTGGACGATAGTTACTTGGTAGGGATTTGCTGCCTTTTTTTAATATCGGTGTTACGTTGGCTAGCTTCCACTGATCAGGCATAGTTCCAGACTGCAAGGATTTATTGAATAGTAATGTCAGTGGTTTGGAGAGCTCATCCTTAGCTTCCTTTAGAACTCTAGGCGAGATTGTGTCAGGTCCAGGCGTTTTATTTACCTTGAGTTTATCTAAACCATTCAATATTTCTCTCTCTGTAACGGTGATATTGCTTAGAACATCTGAATTATCAATCTGAATCGGCGATGGTGTAGGGATATCACTGAGGTCTTCTGTTGTAAAAAACTGATTCAAATAAGGTATTGAGGGCATTACTCATTTGTACTTCGTCTTTGGTGTATTCTCCATTTTCATCGACTAACGGTCCAACAGTTGAAGTAACTACTTTTTTCTTTCTGATATAACTATAGAATTCTTTCGGATTTGTTTTACTTTGATTCGCAATATGTAACTCTAAGGTCTTTTTACTTTGCTTAATTAACTTTTTGGCTTTGCGTCGTAGCTCTACAAATTTCACCCATTCTTCGTAATTTTGTGAGGATTTTAATCTATCATTAGCAATTTTTTTAGCAAGCAGGCAGTTTGAAATATCTTTATTCCACCATTTGGGCTTATTAGTATGGCCTGGATGCCGTATTTTCGATGGTATGCAGTCTTGCACTGCTTTTAGGTAAGTGGTTTCGAATAACTTCCAAGATGTATTTATGTCGTTATTGTTAATTAAAAAGCTCCAGTCAGTTTCTATAAACATAGCTCTAATTTATGGAAGTATGCTTTCTTGAAATTAGGGACTTTTTCGATGCTACTATTTGGTTCGTTGCTAGTAAATTATAAAGTGAAAGTTATCGTACGATGGTCGCTGTTACTGAATTAATCACCAACATTCAAATTCTCTATTAATTCTTCTTTTGTTGCAAGTACAATGTCAAGAACGTTATTATCACGGGTCGGCGTCGGAGAGAGAGAGAGAGAGAGAGCGAGCGAGAGACTGTGTGTATGTGTGAGTGAGAGAGAGTGAGTGAGGGAGGGGGGGTATCGTTCCATAACTCCCAGCTGACCTCATTAAAATAGTTGTTACGCTACTAACGAGCAGACCATCTTCATAAACCAGTCCTTCTTCATATTATATGGTACAGTATCTCTCCCTCTCTCTCTCTAACTCTGTACATATATATATATATATATATATATATAAACTGTATTTATAAAAACAAACACAAATAGCTACGACTCTATCAGGCCTCAATCAACACCGTAACATATACTTCTGATTGTGAGTGTGTATATTTTAGTATGCATGTTTTTACATACATATTTTGCACTCAGACCATAGGTACCTGAGAGTTAGTTGCTCCCTCCCTCTTTAATGATGTAATATGTTTATGTTTTCCCTCTTTTCTCTATAGTTTATATTGGCTTGGAGAAGAAAATCCATCTTGATTGTCACTTTGAGGCATAGCACATCAATTAACCCCTTCAGTACGATGACATCAATTTTAGTTTTATCATGACTATCACTTGACGATTTTATGCACATTGAATATGAAATTGGAAGTCAAAATGTTACATAAACTAGTTTTTACCATTTTGATTCCTTCAGCAGTTTAATCAAATTGTATAGTGTTAACCAGATACAAAGAAAGGTCCTTGTACTGAAAGGGTAATGGCTTTGAATAAGTTTGGGTGACAATTATGGAATTACATATGTATAACAGGTTCTTTATAGGCAACTGTACATGTGCGGGTTCTACTTTTGAACCTTTGTCATTATTTCTGCTATTGTTCTGTTATTTTGTTTTAAAAGGTTATGAGCTTATGAAAATCATCAAAATAACTACCACTGTCAATATTATTTATCCATTCATATTATATTGTATCTTATTTGCGTACAATCTAAGATAAATCAATTCCGAAATTAGCTACCTCTCAAATATATAAAAACGTGCTTAATTAATAATGAAGGGGATAACGATAAGGTTTCATTGATAAGCTTAGATATACTAACAATAACAAGGGAGAAGAAGCGAGTCAAGTGCCATTCTCACAAAGGAACAAGTAGGGAGATATAGCGAATACATTGTAAATAAGCTGTAATACAAATACCAGATTAAATATATCAAATAAATATATAACAAGTTATGATAAATACAAAATGCAAATAAAATATAATCTAAGTATATACACAAATATAATCTAAGTATATACACAAATATAAATAATGGTCAAAACCATTAAAATATTACGAGATTCCAAGACAAGGACAAAAACGTTGGCAAGCATTATGACGCATTGCATTTCTATATTCTGGCTATTATTAGATGAATTTATTCAGATTAGGAAGGGTATGCGGACGCCAGAGGGTTAATTGAGAGAGTCTTTAACCTATGTTTATTCCCACACATCATTCCTAAGCTGCATAACATCGTTTAATATTAACCAGAATAAACTATCAAAACGTGTCATAATCATCAAGGGTTATAAGGGTCATAATCATGTGGTTACGGAATCTTGATTTTTAAGGAATGCTATTATTATATTACAAACACTTCTTTCTTCACACGTATCCACTGCGATGAGTGTCATATTGTTGTATAATTCCGTCCCTTTCCATTGTATCTGTTGTTATCATAAACCTTCTATTCTGGGGTTTTTATCTTGAGTAATGTCGAGTTTTTGTAATTAAGAATATGTATTGTGATGCAAATTTAACACACAATAAAGCTAATTAAGTGAGCAGGCGTAGAAGGTGAGGTATTTGTGAGGAAGACATTATTCATTCATTACCAATTCATATGATCATATAACGATAATATGTATAAAAAAAACTTGTAAGTCAAACTATGCTGTTTTATTCCCATACATAAAACCACTGAGTCGATCAAAATTCATGTGGGCAACTGTACCGGGAAATCCTGATTTGTTTTTTCTTCTTAAGCATAATTACTTGTGAAACGGAAACTGTGTGGTGCCGATCTGGCCAAAAGAATGCAAGAAAACTTACTTATTGTTAATAACAAATTCGTCGTTTAAATCCTCATACCTTCATAGGACTAAACTATTATATCATTAGTTGGTGACCAGTGCAAGATTGAATCAATACCAAACTATTACAGCACCGTATACTGTATATATAATTATATATACCAGCTGCAAAACAACATGAATACATAGTGGAGTCACATGGCAAGATAGACAAACAAAAGTGGAAGTACAGGAACATTGTGGCACTACCCTGAGGTAGTACGATCAAGTGAAGCGTATGGTGAGTGAAAGAATAAATTAAAGACTATAATTATGAAAGTGAGGTGGAAGGGCTGAGAGGGAAATGTTGCACCGAGAAAGAGATGGAGGGATGAAGTTTAACCCTTTATTAGCGGCTCACCACTTAAGTCGTATTTAATAAAGCTGGACTATGTGGCGGCGCTCGACATAACTCGAGTGGCAATTTCAGCACGTAATGTGGCTGAGAGAGAGAGACAAGTGGTGGCAGGAGACTAGCGAGCGTATGACTGCTCCAGACCACCGCGGCGAACCTACTGACACAAATCTCAGCTCCCTCCTCCCTCTCTCACTCGCTACATACTCAATTATGTACCGAAAGTACCGAATTACCTGCTTTTTGCACTCGGGTTGCACGGTTATTGCAAGAAAACTATCCATCATACAAGGATCGTTATGGTGTCATTCGAAAGCTCTGTTTATGCCCTTTCAGGGATAGATACTTGTTTTACGTTCTGGGTCTTATTTAGGCATGAAAATGATCACGTAAACAGCCGTATTTTGGCTAAAAACACCCCGCTGGGCGGTACACATAAATAAACCGCATAGGCCGCTCGTAAGGTGTTAAAGGTATATGACTGAAAGTAGCGTAGGTTGGGAGGGTGGGTGCCCGATGACAAGTAACAGAGAAACATGGAAGCAAGTCATTCGTGGCCACCTCTTTCGGAACTAGGGCATGTGACAATTGAATAATTATATTGTCATGGATCACCTTAGATATCTTTAACGATTAAAAATAACTATACCAACCTTAAGTTAATACAAATATATTTGTATATGTGACGCGATCGCATCATATGGACTAGTGAACCAAAAACTCATATGACGCGATTGCGTCATATGGACTTATCTCTATACCTCTCCAATAAGTTTATGACGCGATTTTGCGTCATATGAGCTCAGTAAGTCCGATAAGTTACCATACGATAAAACCGTTGGTGGCAACCTGATTCACCTCCGATAATTCTAACGGCCGCAGTGTTATTGTGAGTGTAGTGCGGGGCAGTGGCAATGATCCCGGGGCTCCCGCCTCCTCGGACTTATTGGAACATAATATGTCGGAGGGAGTTAATATTAGTTCAAAACGTATAGAGGTGATTATCGAACTATACTCCGTTCCAAATAAGTAGACCAAAAATCGTGAATCTTAACCTCTGCAACTGAATAAGGGTTGGAGCAAATCGATTGTAAATTTACACACCAATTCCCTGGCTGACAATTACCAAATGGCGGAAATATTAGCTTTGTTACTCTAGTCGTTGGTGAGTTATGGAGGTTAATGTTCAAGAGTTTTGGCAACTTATTTGGAACAGGTTACAGCTACCTCTATCTACCTACGTGTCCATTTGTCTGGTTATCTATCTGTTCCGTGTATCCCTCCCTTACATTTCTACACACAACATCCCCGGCTTCGATTCACCAACGGTAATTGAATGTTTGGCCCGCCATCGGTGTCGCTATCACCCTGTATAAAGATCACAAACTGTTAGTGACGTTACTGTTAGCCCGGCCTTCCGGTCTACGAGTATCCCCACACCAAGCCCGAAATCAGACATATTCTCACGCAAATAGTTTGATCGGTTGCATCAGAAAAAAATACATTTATAAAGTAACCTATTGGATTACCTCATAATTGGGGTCAGCTGTTCAAACTGCCACATCAGAATGTCTGATATACTATGTTATGGTAGTGTGAAAGGCTCACTCATAATGAGAAGTTATTCCATGTTATATTATATTTCTTATTTTATTTTTCATATGTAACTGGTCGAACAAATAACGTCAAAATATATGTTTGTAGGCTTGGTGTGGCGCTACTCCATGACTCAAAAAATCAACATAATTTCAACAATATTTTTGAACAGGTGCCAGCGAAAGGTTTGATTAATCTCTTAATGTCCATTACACCCTTAAGGAATTAGGACGCGTTTGAACCGTATATTCTGACTATCATTAGACGATTTTATACGGCTGTGGAAGGATCTGTGGGAATTTGAAGGGCACAGGCTAACTCAATTACTCTTTTCACTTCCATATTACCTTCCTAATCTAACTAACGACAGCTAGAAAAATAACGCGTCATAATCCTCAAGGGATCAAGCTTGTACAAAATCACACATCTCTTAATAACCTCCAAAACGTGCTAAAAGAGGCTTGTTGTGTTGGAGTTACCAAACAAAGGGATACAGGATAATGAACAATAATACTGCCGTGGTGTAATTGATTAAAGCGTCGGCTATCGTTCTGATGGTTCGATCCCCACTGAGAGACTAGAAACATATATACATATATACTGTATTTATATACAGTATATATATATATATATATATATATATATATATATATATATATATATATTCACACACAAAGTGAACCTGGAACAATTACCCATAGCAATTTCCCATGTATTTCATTATACGAAATATTAACAAATAAACACTACTACTATCACCATCATCACTACTACTATATGAAATACATGGGGAATGCCTATGGGCAATTGTTTAAGAATCGCACTATATAATTATAGAGTATATATATATATATATATATATATATATATATATATATATATATATACATACCGGTATATATATACTGTATATATATATATGTATATCGCAAATATACTTTATTGAGTATTTTTTTATGATGAAGGTTAACTTATGACCTTGGCCTGTGACCTTGACCTTTATGTAGGATTATATTTGTGTTTACTTTGATGTTACCCTAGAAAATCAACTAAGTGTGTCACATTTCATTAAAGATCATCAGTTAGTTTCAGAGGTATTAAATGAATAGTTGACCTTGACCTTTGACCTTCATGATGTCTGAACATTTAACACTTTAATTTTCCCTTAGAGCACAACTGTCTCAACGAATGTTGTGAAGTTTACATGAATAGTAAAGAAATGAGCATATTGACCTTATATTTGACATTGACCTGTGACCTTGACCTATCATATGGAATTATGTTTATTCTTGTATGACCTTGGTCTAAGCATTCCAAATATGCATGATATGCCTAATGAGAATCTTACTTTAAATAGGAAATACTAGTAAAAATCATATTTCGATCTTTAACCTTGACCTTTGACCTTGACCTTTGACCTTAAAATGTCTTGTCAAGGATTTAGTTATAGGAGGAACAGTTAGGATTTAGTTAGCTTAAGGAGGGATTTCCACTTGAGGGATTTTTTTCTGGACCCCTTTCTCCCTCATATTTAGCCCCTTTGCTTTTGATATTTTAAGATGTTCGCCCCTTAATTAAGAACTTTCGCCCCATTTCTGTCAATTTTAAGACCTTTCATGCAATTTAGGTGTCGATTTTTTCCTGGCGAGCGATAGCGAGCCTGTAATATAAGAGGAAGCGCTTCGGCCTTTGGCCGGGACATTTTTCTACCGAAAAATTTACAAATTTATCTTGAAAGGGGGTCATGGGGGTGTAATTTCAAAATTGATGGAAGTCTAGGAAACACACTAAAAACCTCCCCTTAACAACAATGTTCGTATTAACTAGCATGATGCATATGGTGTAATTCGTATAAAAACTTATTGATTACAAATAGTGATCATACTGTGACCTTTGACCTTTTGACTAAAAATAAAATACATATATTTTGATGGCCATCGCATTGACCAACTGAATTTGCCTGTATAATTTGATGACACATTAAATAGTCAAGGAGGAGTTTATGGAAAATGACAAATACTCTTGATTTGACCTTGACCACTGACCTTTACTATTACAATAGTTATGTGAAATTTGATATATGATATTTAAGTTATAAGCCATAACACAGCCAGTTTTCTAAAATTTTAGTAATTGTTTTTAATACATAATAAAAGTTGACCTTTGACCATGACCTGTGACATTGACCTTTATGTAAGAGTACATTCTTTTTTGCATTGACATTGCCCATGAAAATCAAATAAGCATGATTAATTTCATTAAATCCCATCAGTTAGTTTCATATATATTAGTAGAATAGTTGACCTTGACCTGTGACCTTTATATTGACCTTTATGTCTCAACATTTATTATTTTCCTTTTCACTTAAAGTGCAACTATCTCCCTAAATGTTGTGAAGTTAGCATGAAAAGTAAAGCAAATAGCATATTGACATTTTATTTGACCTTGACCTGTGACCTTGACTTTTCATATGGAATTGAATAATTTATTGTATGACCTTGGCCTAGGTATTACGAATATACATGGTAAGCCTAGTGAGAATCTAACAATTAGTATAAGAAATACTAGTAAAAACACTATTTTGACATTTGACCTTGATATTTGACCTTACCCTTTAGAATATTTATCTAAAATTTGTGCAATACGATATCAAGGTTACCAGTAACTTGTATAGTAAAAATGAAGACATTTTAATAAAACTAAAAATAAATAATATAAGTTGACCTTTCACCTTGACCTGTGACCTTGACCTTTATGTAAGAGCAAAACAAAAAAAATCACTGACATTGCTCAGGAAAATCAAATATGCATGACTAATTTATTTAAAACCCATTAGTTAGTTTCATATATATATATATATAGAATAGTTGACCTTGACCTTTGACCTTGACCTTAACCTTCATGATATGTCTCAAAATTTAGTATTTTTCTTTTCATTTACAGTGCAATTATATCACCAAATTTTGTGAAGTTTGCATGAAAAGTAAATAAATAGGCATATTGACCTTTTATTTGACCTAGACCTGTGAACTAGACCTTTCATACGGAATTGTATAGTTTCTTGTATGACGTTGGCCTTAGTATTCCGAATATACATTGTGAGAATCTATCAGTTAATATAAGAAATACTAGTAAACAAAATATTTTGACCTTTGACCGTATCCTTCAGAATATTTATCTAAAATTTGGTCAATAAGATATTGAGGTTACTAGTAACTTGTATAGTGACACTGAAGAAATTTGAGTAAAAACTAAGACATGAAATATTGACCTTATTTTTAACCTTGACCTTTGACCTTAACCTTTAAGTTAAATTGATTTTTTTTTTTTGACTGACCTTCGCATTGACCATATGAATATACCTGGGAAATTTGGTGAAAATCCATCAAACTGTCTAGGAGGAGTTTCTGGACGGACGACGACGGACGACGGACGATGACAGACAAGCTGACTGATGGTGCACAGTATACGGGCGGGATCTGTGTGCGCGATACTACTCTGCTTCGCAGAGTTGATAAAGGGACAGCTAGCTGATTTACTGTATGATACACTAGTCCACGACCGGCCTTCATTAACCCTTTCAGGATTTTAGTGCATTATAGCAGTATATTTTGGCTTTCATTAGACGATTTTAGGCAGTTTAGGTAGGTTATCTAGGTATCTAAGGGGTCAAAACCAACTCAAGTATGCCTCTGACTCCCCATAGCTTTTCCCTATACTAAATAAAAGCGTCGAATGATTGCCAAAATATACTGCGAAATCGCGTCATGATCCACAAGGGGCTAAATAAGAGTTTGGTTATTTATTAATAATTAGCCTGATTGATTCAGGCAATCTAGTGTATTAATGACCTCCTAATATCCACTAACCATGATGTGTGGGATCTATCAGCCAGCCACCAACCATAGTTTACCATCATTAAACTATCACCGTGTCAGCAACAACTATTATGTAATCTGCTCCGTCATCACCGGTAGTATACGAGACAATCACATACAGTATGTCGCGTGGCCAACGTTTTTTTTCTTCCCTCGAAATTTATGCGAAACTGTTTCGCGGTATATGTTTAAGATAAATTGACCACTGCACCACCACAACCAGCTTATGTAATTATAATCATCATTCGTATACCACCACTTGCTTGACACTTCTTTCTGTTTTCCCATTTAGTAGCAGCAACGTTCTTTTCATCGTATTCTGGCAATCATTAGATGATTATATTCACCTTAGGAAAGAGCTGTGTTAGCTTAAAGGAATAATTAAGATAGTATGTGAACTTTTAACTGTTAAGGGCCTTCCTACACTGAATACAATCATCTACTAGCTGCCAGAACATAATGAAAAGAACGTCACTGGTACTGAATGGGTGAAGCACTTTTTTATCATCAGGTGAGGTGAGGGAGGGTGATTGAGTAGGAAGGTGCCCCCCTGCCCAAATTTTCAACTTACTGGGATATTGAGGAACGGAGTATGTGCAGTAAACTGTACATTTATTTACAGGTGACAGGCTATTGTTCATGTTTTGTCCCTAGAATTTCATCTAAGAATCTTTAGGAATATATATTTCACTTTACTTCGCCCTGTAATTTACAGTGTCTCATTAACACTTACGCTGCGGACATATTTCTGCTATATTAGGGCTCATTCAGGCACTCCTAAATGATTGAACAAATGTATGAATGAAATGAAATGTATTCAGCCAATAACTAGAAGAAAATAGCTTCAAAATGACAAAAAGAATTAATTTTGTAGCGCGTGGGCTTCACTCGCAGCGATACCATAGACATTCGCTAAAATGTGCGATTATCGCTAATGTCACGCTACATTTGTCTTTGGCAGTGCTGCTATGTCTCGCGGGAGTATGGCTCATACTCTTCAGTGTCCCCACCGGCTGGCTGGAGGGTGGAAGGGGGCCTACCGCACTCCCGCTCACTTGCACTAGTGTCCACAGGCTTTAAAGCTTGTAAATTGCGGTAAATTGTTATGTGCGCTCCGGAATGTCTCCCACAGTCCATGGGTTAATTAAGCTTACCTATCCTTGTTATTGTTCAAGGAGGAATGTTATTATTGTGTTGTCTGGTATGTGGAGAGAGAGTGAAAGGGAGTGAGTGAGAAAGACAGAGTGAGTGAAAGTGAGAATGAAGTGTGTGTGTGTGTGTGTGTGTATCATAATTAAATTCATAATTGTATTCCAAATTGTAGTTTGACAGGAATTGAGTTTTTCTGGCTCGTATTAATACCCGCTGCCTAGATATTATTACCAATGACAATTACCAATCTCTTTGCTCAAGGGAGATGGTAACCACCGGCTATGTCTAAACCTGAACAAAATTTTAACCCGGGTCTGGTGGGGCGCAGGCAGGGACGGTACCACTGAGCAAGCCGCGCGGCTGTGTGTGTGTGTTTGGGTGTACGTGCGTGCGTGTCAGTGCGGGTGTAAGAACAATATATCATCCTTTTACCAAATTAAAAATTACAGGCTTCAGGTTTTACGGTAACCACAAAAAAGGAGATATATAATACCAAGGGCAATATTAGTTCCTTACACAACAATGGCTTAATTTTTAACTCACTTTTAAACTGTAATCAAGATATTCAAAACTAGTTCTAATAAATATTCCGAGATAAAGTGACTGACAGGAATGTATGATTATATACAAAGTGATAGTAAGAGAAGCAGAGGTAGAGACTATTGTACAGGTATATATTTTGTTGCGTGGATTGTAGAGACTTGCTCATATGAATTTGTACTCACTCAGTTATATGATGTATGGAAAGAAAAGTAGTATGACGGAATTAGTAGTGAAGTTTGGTATGCAGTAGTTAATATTTATGTTTAAGTACCAGTTTTACAACAAAATATTTGTATATATATATATATTCTACAAACGTCCTTTAGCATTTAACCACTTTACACAAAGTACATTATTGGATCAATACATGATGAGTGATTGTGATTGCCGAGAATCGAACTAGGGACGGCCGAACAGGTCGACAGTGCTCTGCCACTGGACTGCCAAGAAGGTTAAAGGATACGTACACACTCTTCGTATTCCTTGTAGATAAATAGGAACATGGAGGCTTTGATAAATGTATACAAAATCAATTAATATACTGATATTGATTTATCTTTCTCTCCTTGTATGATTGGGTATATTAACACCAATATACCTTTAGATGGGTAGTTCATAATACATCTTATAATGATTTGCTCTTTCCATTCACATGTTGTTGAAGAGACGCTCCAATTCCTTTGGTAATAAATATCTTCGCAGGATCAATGGCTATCGCTGGAATGATTACGTCTCAAACGAGCAACTACTCCATGAAACTGATACAAGATATATTAGTTGCATGGTCCGTGAATGTCAACTTCGGCTATATGGGCATGTGGTTCGCCTCCCTGAAGCAGAGGCAAGTCGGCCAATCATGCGGTAAGATCATTGATATGGGCCAGGCAGATACCTGTGGTCTTGCCCGGGAGGATCCCCCGGAGTGGAGTCGGAGGGTGAGTGCGGCTACGCACTGTTACAGTGTATGCCCTCATTTATTGATGATTGATTATTGGGATAGTTTCTCCCGCCATTACACGAACCAACACAAGTGTGTGGTGTTGCCTCGGTAGTTGCCCGCCTTACCGATATTGTCACACAGGGAAATGTATATGTATGTTTGTAGGAGAGGGGGGGGGGGGGGGGGGGGGGGTGTTACTATGTGTGTGTCGGTGTGTTTATCATGGATTTACTATGTGAGGTGATGATAAGACTTGAACAGGTTTGTAAGCGAGACAACGTGTGTGTTAGTGTGGGTGTGTGGGCGAGTTAAAGCACATTCCTCTGCATGCTATATACTGTATATAAAATAGTCGTTCCTCATGAACTAGGACAAATATTTCCCAGTTTCCCCTCCGCCATGGAGGTAGAACAGTCCTCACCTCTGCTTGTTTTAACACAAAATTGAACAAACATGGCTCCTGCAACAGACATCAATTTAAGCAGGTTAGTTAAGTAAACAACTGTCTGTGTGTACTGTATATATACTGTATATATATATTTTGTTTTCCAAATTCAGAATACATTGAAATTGGGAATGTAAAATAATAGCTTTTCCCACTACAAACCTAGATTAAACTCATTACCTTCAGTTTGTCTCAAAGTATATGTTGCTGACGCTTAATAAAATATTGAGCGTTTATATTATATAACATAATACATCAATATATAGCATAATACGTCCTTTTTTGTTGATATGAAATATTGCGTGATAGACGAATTACTACTCTATCATGACGCTATGAGCAAATATTGTCTGAGTGTAAGAGAGGGTGAAAGCGCAACTTTGAGGGCGCAATTTCATGCGATATATCGTTAACGGTTCAAGTAGAATGCAATTCAATGTACAGTATATCTTATGATGAATTGGGAATTCCTATTCATTTATATAAACACTATTGATTATTACGGTTATGTAATTAGATATGTTAGTAGTGTAAAGTGTAATGTAATGTGATGTTTACTTTAACTGTATAAGCATGAAAAACAAAACAAAATTCTCCATCATTCAGTCTCTATATAAGTTTAGAGTCTGTGTCTCACCCTTCGCCCACTTCTTTATTGACCCATATGGACTACTATATTGCAATAGTCTACAAGGAAAATGTTGGCCCGACTCCAAGTCTGGCATGGTGTTTATTGTGTTGCTTGTTGTGTATAGAGGGACAGAGAGTGAAAGAGTATGTCATGAGTTAAAACAATAGTTGGTTTATATTGTAGATATCAGAAAGAGTGAAGACAAAATATAAGAGGAGTAGAACAGTTGGTCAACATGGCGAGTTTTTTGTTGTTGCTGTTCCCTAGGCTGTCTGGCCGAACAGCCCCAAGGTCCCGAGCAAGGCCAAGGTCACAAGCGAGCGCCCCCACAAAACCCTCCCTGCTTACCACTAATAAAGCCCGGGTGACCGAAGCCACTCCAATGCAGGGAGCTGAGGAGGGTGCGGAAATGCCCAAAGCCCCACCCAAGGCCCTGTCCCCGTCAGCAATTATGAAGGGAAAGTTGATGGGCAAAGGAAAAATGTGATGCTTTGGCTCCCAATCTGTCAACCTCTAGGTTGGCAGTAGGGAGGTCAATATACAGAAAAGACGACGTCACTTGAGATCTAGAAAATATATACGTAAAAGGAACAGGCAGAGTAAGCTATGGGTATGGCAGAGATCGCTCAGCTCTCACTCTGATAGACCAGGCCATCACCACTTAATTGGAGTTACATTTTTTTTGTTATGCTTATTGCATTTTATATTTTGTGTATTCTTTATGTTATATATTTATTTGTTCAATGTTATATGTATGGCAGACAAACTCCTAAGACATGGATATCTACTGTAAATGGATTATTGTTGTGTGGGTCTAAAGCGCGGGTTTTCCTTCATTGTATTACCTATTATTTATTAAAACTTTAATTCACCTTTTCATCTGATTTAAGGTAGTTTATATACATCCATCGTACCCTTGGAAGTTTGAAAATACTTGACACGATGATTTAGCTCCTGTTACACATGATGTTGGTTGGGAAAGTGGATGGTGTGTTGGCCTGCTAAATGTGTTATAATTATATTCTTTTTAATTTTGTATGTGGCACATAAACCTGCTACGTTCTGTAATTTGGAGGCAAGTTGCTTCTGTCATTTTAACTTGATCAAGTGGTTTGCACATTTTTGCATTTGCCATGATTGTATGAACAATGACCATGACAGTAGAGAGTAATCAACTAAGGAGAACACATGGGAGTTATATAATGTATGGCACTTTTGACATCCAGGAGAAAATTTATGCAATGCGTCCAACCAAATTTCCATGCAGCATTCTTAGCTTTCTACTCAACATGGCTAGAAAAAGTTAGTGGTAAGTGATCATGTCATGTTACTCTAGAGGTTGTTACTTGAGTTAGAAATTGCACATTTCTTTCATAGAATTGAATGTTTAGAAATGGAATATCTTCTGTATGGTATATTTTGGAGAGTAATATGACTTTCGTTTTCTCAGGGGCATATGTTAACTTTTTTTAGCAATAAGTGGTATTAAGTAATGTGCCTATGATCCAAGTAAAAATTTTCTCTCCGTCGCAGGTGAATGTTAACCAAGGGACTGCGGCCAGACTCTTAAGAGGTTCTACTGAGCGAATGCGGCCAGACTCTTAAAATCTAAGGCCTAAAAAATACCTTTTAAAACACCCCAGTGGCACTCAAAACAAAGCATTATATGATTAGGCGAGATAATTCCCCTCCATTACTTTCTACCACTCCTACACATGTGTCCCAACCCCCTCCTTCCTCTCCTTTTTCCCCCCTCCTCAATTATCCGGTATTTTCCCTGTTATTCCCGATATTTATCGAGTATTTTCGTGCAAGGACGGGTGGGAGAGAGGGGGAGGATGGAGGATTGTACCTCCGACCCTCTAAGCCTATCTGAGAGCTCTCCTTGTCTCCCAGTACCATGCCAGACACAAGAGAGGGAGGGTGTTTCTCTCTCGCCGGTCGAGGTCAGACTACGACCATGGGGCTAAAATATAAAATTTTCACCAGCCAATTGCTTTTACCACTTGTTTTATTGCTTTCCAATGTTCAAATATGTTCATACTAAAAGTAAAATAGGCGCATATGGATAAGTATTAATTATATATATGGTAAATTGACAACTTTTGTAAGGAATGTAGCAAATACCTTTGCATGGCGGGCACTTTCAAATATCAGAACTGCGCAGCTTATGAGTTAATGTGAAGCCATCTGCACAAAGTATATGCATCTGTAGCAATCGTGTTCAGTTGTGCAAGTATCTCCGACATCCAGAGAAAGTGTCATTAACATTTGTCTTTTGTTTGCGACCATGTTGGTCGGCAGCTGTTTTAGTCAGCGGCCGATTTGGTCTATGGGTAATTTGGTCCAGGACCAATATGGGTAGAGCTGAAGGATGTTAGTCCGATCGGTATCAGCCGAGTAACCATTTTTTTCTGTGGCTGTTTTGGTCCACGGCTGTATCGGTACAAAACCAATTTTGCACATGTCCAATATGGGCGCAGGCAAGCGGTCGAATTAGTTTGATCAATATTCGCCAAGCAACCACTTATGTCCGTGGCCACTTTGTTTGCGGCCGTTTTGGTCCATGGACAATATGTGCTGAGCAGTGAAATTAGGTGACCCTGTTTGGTCTTTGGTTATTTTTGCTTGCTGACATTTTAGGTTGGGGTCGGTTTTATCTAAGGCCGATCTGGTCCGTGGCCTATATGTAAAGAGCTGCACGGTCAAATGCATACAATCTGAATTGGCCACACAGAGAGAGAGAGAGAGAGAGAGAGAGAGCAACCTAAACAACAAAAAAGTAACCCGACATTGAAAGGATCTGAGTGACTAGCAAACCTGGAATGAAAGTTTTGTGCTAAAATCATATTTTTCACGTGTTACTACGAAATGATTTTAACAATGGTATATTGAACACGACTCGTCTTCAAATCCCATTACCATCAACAATGAAAGACACGGGCAGAATTGGGGCCAAAAATTCAAAACAAAAATGAAGCTTAAAAATACACAAAGCTTTCAGTTGAGTTTATTTAGTCGTCGTATTTGTCAGTAGAAATGTTGGTGTGAGTGGACTGTTATTGGTCATATGGTTTATCTTAGTAAATTTGGCATTAATGGTGTCCCATATTAGGATTTTTAAAAATTAATCAAGCGTAGTAGTACAAAGGAAGTACAAAGGAGTACAAAGGAAATCAAGCAACAACAGACCTAGTGACCCTTCTAGGTTGCTTGTCCTCCAAAACACTGAGGATCAAGTGTCCAAACAGTTGGTTAGAGTGGGTAAGGGAACATTGGAAAGGGAATTACTGCCCTGGAACTAATGTCCGTGGCAGGATTAGGAAGTTAGTGGGGGACAGATGGGTTAGTAACTGAGGGGGGAATAAAATAAAGTTATTCATTTACAAACGCAGTCAGTCGCGGGTTTGATGCGAGATATTTGTCTAGGCGGAGTTTAAATGAATCAACGGTGATGCAGTCTATAACGTTTCGGGGAATCCCATTCCACAAGTTGACAACTCGATTGAAGAAGAAATTCTTAGATTCGTGTGAGTTAAAAGATTTACTAATAATTAGCAACCGTTTCCCCGCGTGTAATTAGATTGGTCGATAGTGAAGTACTTACTACAGTTCAAATTGTCGATGCCTTTGATGATTTTGAACACTTGAATTAAGTCACCTCTTAATCTGCGCTGGGTTAAAGGAAATAGATTTAATTCTCTAAGACGCTCTTCATATGTTTTTTTCTTTAGGCTAGGTATCATTTTGGTAACTCTACGCTGAACTCATTCTAGCTTGTTTATATCTTTTTGGTAATAAGGGCACCAGGATTGAACGCAGTATTCCAGAAGAGGGCGGACTAAGGAATTGTAAAGGGTTAGGATAACTTCTTTGGATTTATGCTCAAATGACTTGCCTATAAAGCCAATTATTTTGTTTGCCTTCTTAACAACTTCTGAACATTGTTGACTCGGTTTTAGGTTACTCGATATTGTTACTCCCAGATCGATTTCTCTGTTTACATTCTTAAGCTGAGTGCCATTCCTCGAATAGTTTGCTTTCTCATTTAGGTATCCGATATGTAGTACTTTACATTTATCCGCATTGAAACTCATTTGCCAAATTTGGGCCCAACATGACAATTTATTTAGATTGTGTTGCGTATCGTCAACTTGTTCTTTTGAGAGTACGCTATTTGCAATTTTTGTATCGTCAGCAAATTTTGAGATTGTACAGGTGAGACCCTCATCTATGTCGTTGATGTAAATTAGAAAGAGAATTGGTCCTAGTACCGATCCCTGGGGTACCCCGCTACTTACATTGGTCCATTTAGATGCCTTACCGTTTATGACTACTCTTTGCTTTCTGTCGCTGAGCCAATTTTCTATCCATTTCAACACACCGTCTTGTATTCCATGCGCTTTTAGTTTTAGCAGTAAACGTTTGTGGGGAACTTTGTCAAAGGCCTTTTGAAAATCAAGGTATATAATATCTACAGCTTTACTCTCATCGTAGAGGTTGAGGATATCGTGGAAGAAGTCTAAGAGGTTTGTTAAACAGGAACGTTTTTTACGAAAGCCGTGTTGAGTATCTTTAAGTATGTTATTTTCCTCCAAGTGATTTACGAGTCTATCTCGTATGACCGTTTCTAGCATTTTACATACAACTGACGTTAAGCTAATTGGACGATAGTTACTGGGTAGGGATTTGCTGCCTTTTTTGAATATCGGTGTTACGTTGGCTAGCTTCCACTGATCAGGCATAGTTCCAGACTGCAAGGATTTATTGAATAGTAATGTCAGTGGTTTGGAGAGCTCATCCTTAGCTTCCTTTAGAACTCTAGGCGAGATTGTATCAGGTCCAGGCGTTTTATTTACCTTGAGTTTATCTAAACAATTCAATACTTCTCTCTCTGTAACGGTGATATTGCTTAGAACATCTGAATTATCAATCTGAATCGGCGATGGTGTAGGGATATCACTGAGGTCTTCTGTTGTAAAACCTGATGCAAAGAAGGTATTGAGGGCATTACTCATTTGTACTTCGTCTTTGGTGTATTCTCCATTTTCATCGACTAACGGTCCAACAGTTGAAGTAACTACTTTTTTCTTTCTGATATAACTATAGAATTCTTTCGGGTTTGTTTTACTTTGATTCGCAATATGTAACTCTAGGGTCTTTTTACTTTGCTTAATTAACTTTTTGGCTTTGCGTCGTAGCTCTACAAATTTCACCCGTTCTTCGTCATTTTGTGAGGATTTTAATCTATCATTAGCAAATTTTTTAGCAACAGGCAGTTTGAAATATCTTTATTCCACCATTTGGGCTTATTATTATGGCCTGGACGGCGTATTTTCGATGGTATACAGTCTTGCACTGCTTTTAGGTAAGTGGTTTCGAATAACTTCCAAGATGTATTTATGTCGTTATTGTTAATTAAAAAGCTCCAGTCAGTTTCTTTAAACATAGCTCTAAGTTTATGGAAGTTTGCTTTCTTGAAATTAGGGACTTTTTCGATGCTAATATTTGGTTCGTTACTAGTAAACTTTAAAGTGAAAGTTATCTTACGATGGTCGCTGTTACTGAATTCATCACCAACATTCAAATTCTCTATTAATTCTTCTTTTGTTGCAAGTACAATGTCAAGAACGTTATTACCACGGGTCGGCGTTCGAACAACTTGATAAAGCGAACTCACTTGCAAGTTCGTATACAAGTCATGTCCGGAGTGTGATGTAAGAGTATCGCCCCACCTGGTCACAGGTAAATTAAAGTCGCCAAAAATTACGGTATCTTGTGAGTTACTTACATCTGCAATTTGTTCGCAAATTTCTCGGTCAGTTTGCACTGATTGAGCTGGAGGTCTGTATATTAATGCAAGTATTATTTTTGTACCTTTATTATTCTTTATTAGCACAAAAGATGCGTCGACGTTCACAATTTGATTTTCTTAGCGATTTACTAACTTATGCCCAAGTTGTACTAATTCATCTGTTGGTTTAGATACAATTAAAAAAAAATATATTTATAAAGGACTAGCATTATTAGGATGGAATTTGTGCTGTACCTGTATCAGTGCATTACCACAAAGCTCACCGAAACGCCAAGAACATACCCTCATTGTTCCCTGATTAAATAACAATGTATGAAAATCCCATATTTAAAATATGCTGCAGGGGGCAATGCCTAGTGAGTTAATTGTTCAATAGGTGACGTTCTGAGGGTGAGGGTCCGAGTCTGGGGGATGAGACAGTGAAGCACAGAGGCGAAACAGCTTCAAATATGGGGCTGCTTCGAGCCGTGAGTTGGTGAGTTAGTAGAGTGGAAGTGTAGCCTACATGTATTAAGCATCCTTCTTACATCTACACTAGCATGATTATGTCATATGATAGTAAACTTGCTTTTATTTTTTTATGTATGTTTTCTATATTCCAACTACTCCCTCTCGGGCATAGGCTGAGAGCCTGTACACTCCACCGCTGAACACAGTGAGGCCCGTGAGGTCTTGTTCCAGTCTAGGGAGTGAGATGTGTGAAGCACCAACTCACGGCTCGAAGCAGCCCCATATTTGAAGCTGTTTCGCCTCTGTGCTTCACTGTCTCATCCCCCAGACTCGGACCCTCACCCTCAGAACGTCACCTATTGAACAATTAACTCACTAGGCATTGCCCCCTGCAGCATATTTTAAATATGGGAATTTTCATACATTGTTATTTAATCAGGGAACAATGAGGGTATGTTCTTGGCGTTTCGGTGAGCTTTGTGGTAATGCACTGATACAGGTAGAAGCACAAATTCCATCCTAATAATACTAGTCCTTTATAAATATTATTTGTTTTAATTGTATCTAAAGCAACAGATGAATTAGTACAACTTGGGCATAAGTTAGTAAATCGCTAAGAAAATCAATCAATAATGGTATCTTATATCCATTCTTTATAAAGGGGCTATTACATGGACACTAATCTGGCCAACCAACTGCAATCTGGGCAATCTGTTGCCGAGATTACGTTGCTCGGACGTCAATCAGGGCAACCAACTATCTTCGATCGTGATCGAAAACATGGGCAAAAATTCGCCAACCTGCAGCCAAATATATCAGTTAGCATTGGTATTTACCGGTATATTATGCTATGCTAAGCAATTCAGCCTTCACTTTAACGAAATAATGCCTAGTCTGTCGAAATACGCAGCGTAAACTAAATATATCTAGTACGTCGAACGTTCGGGAAAAGACGATTAAATTGGTCACGTCACGAAAGACGGCAAACATTGCCAAAACTGTAGTGATATATTGTCTTATTTAATATTATGAATGGTTTTGTTTTCTTATTTGTGACCGAGACATGTTATGGTAATATATAGTGATATTATATATGCAGATGTCGTTAATTGACTTCCGATACAGTATTTGTATGCAGAATGCACTGCTTGTCATTAGCCTATAACCTACCACAGCCTCTCTAGGCTTTACCCACTGTTTTTAATTTGCAGAATACCAGCAGATTAATTTGAATGTATCATAATTATTATGATATTATTTTATTAGTTCATTCATGTTTATACATATTTTCGCTCGAAATAAATAGCGTATGTTATAATAGTAATAATATACTGTAGTTACAGGCTAGATTACTATCAACTGGGATAGGTTTCACTATGTTAGTTTTGTTAATGTAATATAAATTAAGAAACTATAACTCACATAGATAGTATATAATTATATCACTTGGTACACATGATTGTAGATATGATGAATATGCATAGCTTTATTCTATTAAACTGTGCAAATAGTAGTCTACCAAGCATTTAATTGCCGAATGCAGACTGTAACCATTATCTTATATAGTTCATATTGCACTATATTTTGCTAAGTGTAATGTTGTTCTTTTGCTTCGTGTAATGTTGTTATTTTCCTTTGTTCCACACCCTTTTCTTCTCCATCATGAACAGTCATATTACGTGAATTCTTTCCTAATGTTTTCATATGTTTGATTACTGTCACAACACACACTCTTTGTACACTGTAAAACATCTCGTGTGTAATATAAAGCACACCACTGTAACACAAATAACACGTATAATAAGGGTGTAATATTAGTTACTGTGTTATAATGTTAACACGGTTCCAGGCTTTTCGCTACATTAAATATTGAAATGCACTATTGTGTTCTGTAATGAATGTCAAAACAATGAAAGTTCTATAACAGGTTCAAACTAAAATGCTTACAAATACGTTATAGCTGTGTTACATTTATGTGTCATATTCTACCCCAAAAATATTTTCAGTGTAGGTGTTACAAAACCTTTTAATACGCTAACACGATTTTCTTTCTGTTCTGTGATATTTGCCTGTTAATTATCTGGCTATTATTTTATACGCTAACGTTTCTTTATTATATTTTCAGAATATCGACCTTGCCAGACATAGGCTAGTGCTGCTGGACCAGAAGGTATGTGTTCAGTGTATTGTTTTATGTGTGTGTGTGTGTGTGTGTGTGTGTGTGTGTCTTTGTGTGTGTGTGTGTGTGTGTGTGTGTGTGTGTGTGTTGTGTGTTGTGTGTGTGTGTCGGAATGCATTAATACGAATATCACACATTATTAAAGTAAAATGAATGCATTGTGTATTTTGTATTCGTCATATTTGAGATTCTGGTTTGCTCATGAGAATGGGAGTCATTCATTAACCGCATTCAACTAAAAGTCTGAAAATATAGACTTATCGCATGTGTTATTATCTAATCTATACTTGTAAACACGTGAAATCCAATGTTTAGGGCTTACTCTGAGTGTTATGATTTGTGTTTTTTATTATGCAGGTGCGCTGTTCCTTGGTGTGTACTTGCCTTATGTTTAAGCCGTGTACACTTAATTTATTAAAGTCAGGTTAGGTTAACGTAATTTAGTGGCAACCGAGTGCCCTGCTAACCAAGGTATTATGTTGGTAGAGAAGGCAGATGAATGACATTATCAAGGTGAATATACTCTGGTCGGATTACGGCTATTTTGGTAATACTGACTATGATTTCTCTCAAAGCTAATATTTGTTACTTTGATATATGGTTACGTGTTACGTGTAGTGTTAAATGTTCTGACAAATTTGTTATTATAGTTTAGTTTAATTTACATTATAAAGCAGCTTAGTAGTTTGTATTTAACTATCTCACGTCGAATTACTGTTAGTTTAATATACATTATATAGCAGTTTAGTAGTTTGTATTTAACTATCTCACGTCGAATTACTGTTAGTTTTGTTTATAAATACAATGATGTAATTATTTGGTTATTATTTCGAGAATTCGTGTATTATTATATAGTTGTAAATGCATTTATAATCGTTTACGTTAAGAACACGAAAGAGAGAGAGAGAGAGAGAGAGAGAGAGAGAGAGAGAGAGAGAGAGAGAGAGAGAGAGAGAGAGAGAGAGAGAGAGAGAGAGAGAGAGAGAGAGAGAGAGAGAGAGAGAGAGAGAGAGAGAGAGAGAGAGAGAGAGATTATATTTCTGTATTTGCTTATTTGGGGGATGAAATATAAAAATCCATGAACACGAAGTAAAAGTTGAATTCATACGCCGAATATTGTATATATATAATAAAGAGAATGTAATGAGGAGACATAATGATCAAAAATCCAACTTTAATGAGACTGTAACTAAGAAACTTATGTCCTGCAAATGACGAGCGAGCTTTCAAAAAAAAAATGATATCTATATATATATATATATATATATGTATAGTGTATATATATATATACCGGTATATATATATATATATATATATATATATATATATATATATATATATATATATATATATATATACACAGTATATACCGTATAATTTTTATATCCTAATATTTATATGCATCTTTTATCTTGATTAGTTCTTGTTTCTCTTTAACTTTATTTATCTCATTGGTCTTCTTCGGTACATTATTTGCTTTCTTCTACTCTATTTCTTAACACCTTTTCTTCATAGCAATACTCTCCTATTCCTCAATTGATCACGATTTTCAGTCTATAAGGAAGTTGGAACCGTATACATCGATATAAAACAGAAATGCAATAATAATATGTAGGAATCTATTGTATGGAAAGTATGATTAATTTGGCTATATGTATAGATACATTTAGTAAAGCCTTATATTAGTTATATATTTTGCTAAATATTAATATATATATATATATATATATCACTTCCTTATAGACTGAAACTCACAAGTGGTCAATATATCCTTCCCACTAGAGATCTTAGACTAACAGAGATAAAAACAACAAGTATCATTAGCTTCAACACTTGTATGTTAACATACCCATAATAAACATTCAACAATATTAGTACAGGATATATAGCAGGTCTATTTATATAATTATCTTAACGTGCAACCTCACATATGAATCACCATCCCTTTACGACAACAACAACACATACACACAACCACTCTTACAGGTGGCTCCATAAGATACCTGACCCCACATAGTATACACACTACTCACCGGACACCTTCTCTAGTATCAAAAAGTACCTGTTAGAGTTTGTCCATAGCATGTGCATCATTGTATATGTGTATAATAATGTGATGCAGGTAACCACTCACCACAAGCCACGTAAACAGATCAGACCCGTAAACAATGAGCTGGGTATGAGCATGTTTTGAACCAACCGTACCTCCCCCTTAGGGTTGTGGCAGCCTTACATTAACCATTGTTTTTTCTATGTGAATGAGGGAAACAAATGGCATAACTGCCTGCAGTGAGTGCCTCCGCCAGAGTTGAAAGAGTGACAGGGCCAATATCAAGGGACGTTCGAGCTAAAATGCCTGGACAAACAGAGTTTAAAGCCATTTAACCCACAGAACCCCAGCGACGACACGTTTGCATCGGCAATGTATGTAACCCTAAACCCCAGGACGCATAGGGTGCATCGCGGTTTAATTACTCCGGTCCTATAGCATCTAGAGGGCTCAGATTTGTATGGGAACTGTGTAAGTATCCCACACAGCAATGCCGATGGTTGAAAACTCTCAAAGTCCATCCGCATGCGCGTGACCGCGCAAAAACCTGTTTTTGCCTGTTTTTGCCTACCCATTTCCCCATGTTATTTCCGACTTTCGGGCGCACCGTAGGACCCCTTAATGACCTAGGGGATCGGTTTTTTGTGGGTTTTTTCTTCATTTCTAACCCATTCCTGGTGTTTTCTGGAAAACAAATTTGTTGACAACCCTCTGGTCCTGGGGTGTACATTTATTATTAACTAGCTGGGGTTCAGTGGGTTAAGTCATAGGAGGAGGGAAAGACTGATTCTGGGAGAGAGTTCCAGAGCTCAGCAGTTGAATAGAAGAAAGTCTGATAATAGCGTTTCACTCTTGGGTTGGAGAGTTGCACAGAGTAGGGGTGGGATTGTGTTTCAAGGTGGGTACTACGCACCCTACGTAGAGGAGGTGGTGTACACTGGGAAAGCTCCGAGGAACACTGATTATTGTACTAGCGATAAAATAGCGAGAGAGATGCAACATTGCAGCGAAGAGAGAGAGATTGCAGAGAGTTGGTGAATGGACGGGAGTTAATGATATGAAGGCTTTCCTTTCTACTTTGTCTGAGTGCAGAGTGTGAGAGGATCCTCCCCACACATGTGAACAATACTCAATACAAGGACGCACTGTGCCCCTGTACAGAGCGAGAAGTTGCGCAGGGGTAAAGAACCCCTTGAGGCGGTTGAGCACACGCAGCTTCTGGGAGGCTGCCTTAGTGAGACTGGTAATATGGCCCTTCCAAGTGAGATCAGAAGAAAAAGAGACACCGAGAACATTGAGGGAAGATGAAGGGTTGATTTTTGTATTGTTGAAGAATAAGAGATAGTCCTATGGAGGTTCCTGACGGGTAGTAAGATGGGTACAGTGAGTTTTGGAAGCATTAAATGCAACAAGGTTTTCTCTACCCCAATTGGAAATAGTATCTAGACCTTGGTGTTGTTAGTGTGGCTGTGATTGGTTGGTAATGTGGCTGTGGTAAGTGGTGGTGTGGGGGAGTGGGGGCTGGACAGACAAATGTGACGTTACAGGCACGAGAGGAACGTGTTATTATTGTACTACAGTCTTCTTAAGGGGAGATGGTTCGTTTTGCTGCCCCCATATCTCCCTCATGTTTAGCCCCATTAGGCCTAATGTCCAGATTATAAGACGGTCGGCCCATTAGTTTGGACATTTTTCTATAGTCAAATTTATATATTCATCTTGAAGGGGGGTCTTGGGGTGTTTTTTAAGCTTGATGGAGGTTTAGGGAGGAAACTGAAAAGAATAATACAAATATATATAAATAACAAAAGAAATACGCATATTTGGTCTGAGGGGGTCTTTTTTAATCTCCTTTGTCTCGCTCTATTAGTCGAGAGATTTTAAGACGATTTACCACATTAGTATCACAATAATAAAACAATTTACCCCATTAAAGAGTCAATTTTATATCAAATACTTAATTATTTAATGTATATATACACAACACATACACATATATACTGTATATATATATATATATACAGTATATATATATATATATATATATATACAGTATATATATATATATATATCTGGCCAAGCGATTGCGAGCCTGTAACTTATAAGAAATAGGTCTTCATTCGAGACAGTGTTCTATCAAAATGTAACAAACAAATGTACAGGACTTTGCTTTGAAGAGGAGTCAGGGTGGGTATTTTATAGTTTGAAGGAAATCGGGGAATGTGTTTTTGTTAGAGAAAGGGTCAAACTAAAATACATTGATCGAAAATGCCTGTAACAAGCCAAATACTCAATAATAATTACACTATATATCATTATAACCCCCAGAGCATCGGCCCAGATACTGTTATTAAGCAACTCAGTACGATGACATTGTTATTGTGGTTATCCTTAGACAATGCTATTTAGCCTAGACTCCCTAGAGTATACCGAACACGATTTATACCTGATCTTTAATATTGTAACAGATGTGGACATTTACAGCCCATTTGTTCCGGCCCTGTTAGAGTTACAAAAGACTAACTATATTTGGTCTGACGGGGTCTTTTCGAATTCCCAGTTTCGCTTTATTACCTCTGAGATTTTAGACGTTTCGTTCCATTAGTTTGGCAATACTAAAACGTTTTACGTTTTACCCCATGCTTTATTTTCAGGGCGAGCGATATCAAGCCTGTAACTTAAAAGAAATCGACATTTGATTGGGAAATTTTTATGTGAAAAACTGTACAGATTTAGCTCGAAGGGGCCCTGGGTGGATTTTGTTTTCCTTTGAAGGATGTCGAGGCGTTTTGTAACCGTATGTATAAGGACAAGTTTCTCCCACTAATCAGACCCCCCACCCCCCACCCCCTTCCTCCACTTCTCTGTCGTCCTCCCCTACCCTTGACCCTTGACCCTCTCTCTCCCTCAGCCTGGACACACCCATGGCTGGGCACTCATATAATATTACCAGACATTAACATACCATAGCTGATTTGTCATATCAACGTTTAAGTGAATGATTAGTAGAAAGTAGAATTTACTCCCACCCACTCTTCTCTCTCTCTCTCTCTCTCATTCTGCTGGGGGACTTCTTTCCCCAACTTAATTTCATGCCGACCAACGGCCGGAGGAGAGGTGGGTGGGGAGAGAGCTTTCTTCTTTGCTATCCTTGCCTTCCACTTGCAGCAAATTCTATTTCTGCATTAAGTCCGGACTACCTAGTAGGGACCGCAAGGTCTGTGTAGTCTGTGTATCTATGTAACTCTCTCTCTCTCTGTCATATGTACAGGCAATGATACAAACTATCTGAGTTGCATTTATAACATTTAAGAAGTTTGAGCCCTTATCCCTTCCCGCCCAGGCTAGCCTTCTAAATGACAGCACTTTGATCCATGCGATCTGGCCAAAAAACGTTGTAATAGGCCCAGACCTATCTTTGTTATTTTAATTGCTAGATAATTCACAGACATCTCAAACCGTAGCCCTGTTTCGTATCTGTAGACTGGCGTTATGTAGTGCTCTCTTGGTCAACTGGTTCAGTTGTGATGACGATTTCCGTGGAGAGATTTTTGATGCGCTTTTAGCAATATTGGACACTTACAGACACTAATTTTAGTTCTAGCAGACAATAACAACACACCTCCGACTTCTTCTTGTTTTTGAAGTTGCTTGCTCCAACCGGCTTTGTTTACAAACGTTTCGGCGCACGGCTTTCAAACCACGCTTAATAGGCTTTCAAGCTTACGGATTTTAAAAGGACATCCGGGCTCCTGCCCTTCGCAAGGGGTTTAATTTTGAAATGACACCCAGGCAGGAAGGGTTAAGGATCATGACGCATTATGACAGTTCATTATGGGTATCATTATACGATGTTATACAACTTAGGAAGGATATGTGAGTATGAAACGGTAAACACGGCTTCAATTTAACTTCTGACTTCCATATACCCTTCCTAATCTGAGAAAAAAAATACATCTAATAAATATGAAACTAGATACGCGCTGGAATCATGAAATGGTAAATTAAATATACTGGAAACACTTTGCTTTATCTGTATTATAGTGATTATGAAGTGTTTATCTATGTTATATTCATAGTAGAAAAGAAGGTTAATTTAAGGGCGTGTATATTCTGGACCCTCCTCTCCCTCATGCTTAGCCCTATTAGTTTTTTGAGATATTAAGACCTTCGCTCCATTTGTTTGTCAATGTTAATACCTTTCGTGCCATTTAGATGTCGATATTATCATGGCGAACGATAGCGAGCCTGGAATTTAGGAGAGACCAGCCTTTGGCCAGGATTTATTTTATTTTTTATTATTTTTTGAAATATCTACAAAATATTTCGAGAGGTGGTCATATTTCAAGCTTGATGGAGGTCTACAGAGCAAACTAAGTAAATATATATATATATATACCTAAATAGATATATAACAAATAAAGCACCGCCTTCAATAAACTGGAAACACTTTGCAATATGTAGGCCAATATTGTAAACTACCTGAAATCTACTGGAGATGGTGTGTCCTCTCTGAAGTGATTTGTTCAGCCTTACCTACTACAACGTTAATTATAACCCATCATTCGGGTCATCATTATACCTGGGTGTACCTTCCCTAACTCTCTGATACTCTCGCTCGCGTTCTCTCTCTCTCTCTCTCTCTCTCTCTCTCTCTCTCTCTCTCTCTCTCTCTCTCTCTCTCTCTCTCTCTCTCTCTCTCTCTCCTTCTTCACCCAATCGTATATTCTGTCTCCAGCTAATACAATATTTCTTCAGCCTCACTTGACCAGCGCTTAGCCTACCCTCATCTTCGTCTGTGACTAAAGATGCTAGCACCAAGTATCTTTCCAGTTCTAATTTTTTATTATTTCCTCTATATTTTCCTTAATTCCTTTCTATTCTACATCTTTGCTCGAAATATAATTCTCTTTTTACTATCTCTAAATTTATCATCCATAAAATATCTATTGAACCTCTATATCCCTCAACTATCACAACTCATCCTTATGTCTACCCCCTTACTCTCCCCTCCAATCCAGTCACAATTCTTAATCCCCCCCCCCCCCCTCCCCGTCCGCCTCCCTCGGGTGGATCTTCACCGTACAATTAGGCGAAACAGTCAAGGGTTAAATATGTCACAATGTTTCGTTCTTGTTTCGTTCGTGCCTAGGGAGAAGAACACCACGGTGACCGCTGGCCTAAGGTGAATATTGCGTCGTTATGGGCGGAAAGTATGTTAATTAACCCTTTGAAGATCATAATGCATTTTGACAATTTACTCAGGTTATCTCTTAGACGATTATATACCAGTATATATAATAGGTAGGATTTGTGGGAATGATATGGGAATAGTCTGTCTCAATTAACTCTCTGGCTTCCATATACCCTTCCTAATCTAAACATAAATGTCTCCTAACAGCCAGAAATCAGAACACAAATGCATATTAGTATCTTGAAAGGGTTAATTCTACCGAGATCGTAATTATCATTCATATATTAAGATCAATATTGGTCAACCTTGCCTAACCTAATCTATCCTTACTTAACAAATCTTGGTTGGGGAATTTTAGAGACCTTATACTAACAGAGATCGGTCAACCTCCGCCATGTAGGTGCCTTTGGTTTATATATTTGTTTCTGTACACCAAATGATTTCCATTGCCGCCATAATGAACAATTAATCTAGAATACTGACACGTAACTTCTGTGTATGGCCACCCTCATTAAGGGGAGTAAGGCGACCGGCAATAGATAGATAGATAGATAGATTGTTTCTGTCAATAATTACTGTCAATAACAATATTAACTACCGATACCTTCTCATATATTGTGTTCTGCCTCTCCTTCATTTACATCTACAGTACCTCTGACATCCATAATTGCATTAATACACTACTTATGTGTTTATAATATATTGTCATATTCTTTTTATTTTACTTAATAATTCCTATTTCAAGGGCACATTAAAATTTAGGTCGTGACAATTTGACTTCATAGTGCTTCTCAAGATATGTTGTTCGTTTTTGTATACAGTATATCGTCTATCAAATATACGCTGTGTATGATAATTTCAATTAATTTAACTTGCACTATAGCATTTTGTATGCAAAATATTCAATACCTATTACATTTGATGGCGTGTTATTTCCTGGATGTACAGTCACGAGCATAAATGTTGCGACATCAACCAGATAACGTCAACTCCTTATTCACGAGAGGTTTATACAAAGCTGAATACAATCGTTTGACGGTAGTTAGAATGCAATAAAGAAACCATTGTGAGTTTGAATAAAAAGTTTAGCAATATCTTTGGAGATGAAGGAGCTAACATTATCTGGTTGATGTCGCAGTATTTATACTCGTGACTGTACATAAACGATATAATTTAGCTTAGTAAAGATCTCTTTGATTAAACTAGTAAAATTCCATCTGTCCAACACCTGCAGACTCATCCCAAGCTTTTAAAATCGGATAATAATAGCCAAAAATAAAATAAAAATACTTAAGCTACCCTCCGACGTGATCAGGTACAAGATAGATGACTGAGTGAGTTCCCTCGACATATGGAAGCATATGAATGAGATTCATTTGCACCCACCCCCTCACAGGGATTACGACGTTTGGTAATAGATATATAGAGATAGTTATCTCATCTCTCCTAATGCTATATCCTGCCCTCCACCACATTTGTATATTGGAAGAGTTTTATCATATTTGTTTTTAGGATAAATGACATGTTGTGAAGCTTATTCGTTGTTGACTTAGTATATATGGCATTTCAGCCAATTCAAACCAGTAAAACATTAATTCTAAGATGCACCTGGTTATATTATACGTGTCTATGTTACTATGAGAACCTTATGATTAACATATGAAGTAGTATACTGTATACTAATATGCTTGCTTTAGGAGTCTTCCTTCACCATCCTCACCCTTGTTGACTGGTACAGCCCCACGGTCCAGTGTGTGTGTGTGTGTGTGCGTGTGTGGGTGGGTGTGTGTATGTGTGTGTATGTGTGTGTGAGTGTTTGTGTAGCCATATAGCATCCATCGAGTGTACAGTCACTTAAATACATTCGCGGACTTCTTTCTTTTTCTTTACGGAATTCTAACTATTTGGATTTATTTGTGGATAGAACTGGTTTGTCAATAAATAGTACATATAATTTAATAGTTGATGTATAGAACATACTGTATATAAACTTGCTTCCAGACATATATTTGCATAATAATAAATAGGTGATGGCCGCAAATTTTGTGAGTGACTGTACGTGTTGACCTTGGCGTGTGTCCATATGTGTGTGTGAGAGAGAGAGGTCATTGGTGGTGGTGGTGATGGTGGTAGTGGTGGTGGAGTGATGTGAAGTAATATAAATGGGGAAGAGGAGATAGGCCGACCGTGACAGAGGTCAACAATGAGATGAAGGGGATAGTACAGTTGCCTGTTTTACTCATGTAACACTTGTAAAAGTTCAAAATGGTAAAATAATGGAGAGATGGTGGCTTTAAATGTAAATGAATGGCCTTTATTTTTGCAAAGATAATTAATTTAATTTGGTGAGGGGATTACTAACGTATGATAAAGTGATGCAAACAAGAACTGATATTAGTACGTGCGGAGGGGCAGGTTATTGACTGCTTTTTTCTTGGGTATCATGGGTAGGGATGGTGCCCAGAAAAGAGGGATGACGAGGGGTTAGTCGTGTAATATGAATCAGGAGGGTTAGGAAGTGTGTGTGTGTTGGGGGGGAGGGGGAGATATACAAGTTTGGAGAAGGAAGATAATTGGAGAGAAAAAGGTAAATATTTGAGTGAAGAATTAAGCTAAGGAATTAACGGGCTGGAACGAACCAATAAGAATAAAACAGATAAGGAGGAGTGCTGATACGCCCTAAATAAAGTTGTCAATAAAATAAATATAATAAATATAAACACACTCATATTACTCAGACTAACTATTCACATTGACCTAAACCATGTTATTATTTTCCCCTGACTGAGAAGAACAACAAGAAATCCTTCAAAATACCATCTTCACCTAATTACTTCCTAATAACACAAATTAGTATATGAAATGGAAAGGGGGAGATAATAAGTGGAGAGGAGGAGGAGGAGGGTAAGGCGTGCGGAGAGTAGAACTTTTTGTGGGCCTCAGTTTGGTGTGAGGGAGGATGAAAGACTGGTGCCTGAGGGGATGTCGTGTCTTATGGTTCACTGGGGGGAGGAGGAACAGGAGAGAGGGGGGTTGGAAGAGTAACATTGGGGGGGGGGGTAAGAAGAGGAAAAGGGCTGGGGGAGCAATGTAACGAAGGAAAATAGTAGGCTGGAAAAGAGGGAAGTTAAATCAAGCTAAAAGAGAAGGAACACAAATGAAGTGGAAACTTGGGGACAGATAACATTATGTATAACAGAAGGACAAACAGTAAATAAGTGAAATATGATAGAACACCCAAAGTAAATTCCCATCTTCACTCGCTCTCTGGACTATCATTACCAAAACAAAAAAAGATCCACTCTAGCACACGGTCTCCAGCAGTCTACCATAACTGCCTCAGGCCAGCACGATTCATCCACCGCACCGTACCATGCCGTCAATTTTGCAAACACCTGCAATGAGAAATACAAGAAACTTAAAAGATACAAGATATTCTGTAGATGCACAATAGATACAAGAAATTGGCACATAAATTTTACAAGAAATGTATGCATAATAAATACAAAAAATGTGTACATAATAGATACCCGGTACAAGATATAGATACATAATATATACAAGACATAGATACATTATATATACTAGAAATATATACGTAATATACACACAGGCAATATATTCATGATATATACATAATAGATACGTAATGGATACAATAAATAGATACATAACAGATACAAGAAACAAATAAAGGACTGATGCAATAAATAGATGTATACAATATACCAGAAATCTATACATAAAACATACAAGCAATAGATACATAATAGATACACGAAACAGTTACACAATATATGCAAGAAGTAAATACATAATATATACAGGAAATGGATTCATAATAGATACAATAATTAGATACATAATCGGTACAAAATATAGTTACAAGAAATATATACATAATACATACAAGCAGTAGATGCATGATAGATATTGGACATAGATACATAATATATACTATTCATAGATGTATAACAAATAAATAGATACAGGATACATACTAGATAGTGCTACTAGGGACAAACTAACATATATTACAAGGAAATGGCAAAAACAAGCAAAATCCTCATTACTAAATAAACAAAATATCATAATAAACCACAAGACGTCGGACTAGCTAGTGCTAAGCCCATTATTCCTCGTAATTTCCACATATTTGAGTGTGTTGTTGGTGAGGTTCGTGATATAACAGAGACCCAGACAGTCTGCCACGCCCCAGACTCATATTACGCAATTGTGTTGCGTAATGAAAGGGAGGGGTATTGGGTGAATAGGTCATAGTACGTTACGTGTATAAGAGGGTCAATTTAACTATTGGACGCCATGTTGTTCCTACCTCACACTACACCCCATTATGTGCCATTATGTTTACACTTCATATGTATATATAAGTATATATACATTATTTGTTTTTCGTTCAGTTTATATACCTCATATTATTTTCTATATTCATCTTTTGATTTCACAATTCATCATTGTATGTCACTCAGAGCACTTGAATCCCTGGGTGCTATATTACTTCGGACTTCCTGGACCCCCTACTCTCTCTATATATAGGCACTCTAGGTCATAGCGGAAGACACCGTTTACAATAGTTGAGAAAGATACTATGAATGTACTCTATAATGGTTTACCCTTTACTGTCAATAAAACACTGTAGTGAGTGTCTAGAACAATGTTATTAATGTTAATGCTGATATCCTGTATATGTGGAAACAATTTGGAAGGTAGAATATAAACAATGAATCAAGTAAAGCAGAATATTAAACGAGAGGAGTAGAACAGTGATGGATGAAAAGAAAGAGATACACTGTTTTGTTCTAGTGGAAACAAAGGAAAGTTACAAAGAATGATGGGATTGAGTATTGTGAGTGAGGGAAACAAAAGGCAGAACAGCCTGAATCGAGTGCCTCCACCAGAGTTGAATGAGTGACAGGGACAAAATCCAGGAACGTTTAAGTCAAAATGCCTGGACACACAGAGTTTAAAGCAATTTAAGCCATAGGAAGAGGGAAAGACTGATTCTGGGAGAGAATTCCAGAGCTCAGCAGTAGAATAGAAGAAAGACTAGGAATAACGTTTCACTCTTGGGTTGGAGAGTTGCACAGAGTAGTACAAAGAAGTACAAAGGAAATCAAGCAACAACAGGTATGGTGACCCTTCTAGGTTGCTTGTCCTCCAAAACACTGAGGATCAATTGTCCAAACAGTGGTTTAGAGTTGGTAACGGAACATTGGAAAGGGAACTACTGCCCTGGAACTAATGTCCGTGGCAGGATTAGGAAGTTAGTAGGGGACAGATGGGTTAGTAACTGAGGGGGGGGGGGGATAAAATAAAGTTATTCATTTACAAACGCAGTCAGTCGCGGGTTTGATGCAAGATATTTGTCAAGGCGAAGTTTAAATAAATCAACGGTGCTGCAGTCTATACCGTCTCGGGGAAGCCCATTCCACAAGTTGACAACTCGATTGAAGAAGAAATTCTTAGATTCGTGCGAGTTAAAAGATTTACCGATAATTTTGCAACCGTTTCCCCACGTGTAATTAGATTGGTGGATAGTGAAGTACTTATTACAGTTCATATTGTCGATGCCTTTGATGATTTTGAACACTTGAATTAAGTCGCCTCTTAATCTGCGCTGGGTTAAAGGAAATAGATTTAATTCTCTAAGACGCTCCTCGTATGGTTTGTTCTTTAGGCTAGGTATCATTTTGGTAACTCTACGTTGAACTCGTTCTAGCTTGTCTATATCTTTTTGGTAATAAGGGCACCAGGATTGAACACAGTATTCCAGAAGAGGGCGGA
Organism: Paralithodes platypus; assembly: GCA_032716605.1. Taxonomy (NCBI): domain Eukaryota; kingdom Metazoa; phylum Arthropoda; class Malacostraca; order Decapoda; family Lithodidae; genus Paralithodes; species Paralithodes platypus. Next base: position 63,090,005 of record CM064498.1, on the reverse strand, counting down.
CTAAGGAATTGTAAAGGGTTAGGATAACGTCTTTGGATTTATGCTCAAATGACGTGCCTATAAAGCCAATTATTTAGTTTGCTTTCTTAACAACTTCTGAACATTGTTGACTCGGTTCTAGGTTACTCGATATTGTTACTCCCAGATCGGTTTCTCTGTTTACATTCTTAAGCTGAGTGCCACTCATCGAATAGTTTGCTTTCTCATTTTGGTATCTGATATGTAGTACTTTACATTTATCCGCATTATGCTATTTGCAATTTTTGTATCGTCAGCAAATTTTGAGATTGTACAGGTGAGACCCTCATCTATGTCGTTGATGTAAATTAGAAAGATAATTGGTCCTAGTACCGATCCCTGGGGTACCCCACTACCTACATTGGTCCATTTAGATGCCTTACCGTTTTTATGACTACTCTTTGTTTTCTGTTGCGGAGCCCATTTTCTATCCATTTCAACAAGTAGGGGTGGGATTGTGTTGCAAGACGGGTACTACGTGCCCTACGTATAGGAGGTGGTAAACACTGGAATTAACCGAGTATTCAGGTTATTATAAAGAGTCGATAATAATGTTGAGAGATAAATCATGGGAAGGAAAGGAACAGAAGTATGATCAATTTTTGAGCGGATGAAACAAAAGTAACACAACCACTATTTTGGCTAAAATATATATTTAATTGGGTGGTGAAAGTGAGAAATACATATTACTGTCGAAATAAATTGTATGATAATAGTTGTACATTATTATCATTATAATTTGACTATTATTAGACAGTTTTGTCTAGTTAAGGAAGGGCCTTGAGGCAGCTTGGAACTGAATAAAATCGTCTGTGAATAACCAGAATAAACAGTCAAAACCGTCCATAATTCTCAAAGGGTGAATAATATATTTATGAAAACATATCCTATATCAATATACCTTAATAATATTTTACCAGGTACAGTTGCCCACTTAAGTTCTGTTCCTCGTCGTAATCTTATGGATTCGGTAACATATTAATATGAATAAATTGCTAGTGTAGTTTTCTTTATTTATCAACTGTCTAGTCCAATGCGTTAACCACTGCATAAGAAACTACACTCGTGACAGTCATGTGCATTATATGTTCATATGTTCATATGTTCATCACGGAGATGAACATAACTTATGTGGGCAACTGTACATGAAAGAAAGAAAAGGGTGCATACAGAACAATAAACCCCGCCTCTGTCTGATCCATTTATTTTGTCCTATCCTCCCTGGTGGTATCAACTACAACCATTGGTTTACACTGATCCTTTACTGTAGGTTAAAAGCTTACCTGTGTGTGTATATGTGTGTGTGTGTGTGTGTGTGTACGCAATTGTGTGTGTGTGTGTGTAATCTTAAAGGTAACATTTATATGTTGATAATAGTTTTTTGCAAGTTATTATATGATCTACATCCTGTAATTTTCAAAAAGTTTGCTTATATTTGATATATGATCGATTACTTAGAGTTAGACATATGATATTTCATATATATTTAAGATATTTATCTTGTACGCATTTATGATATAATTATATCTGCTTGGCATGCATAAATGTCAGTCAAATGCCAGTTTCTCCTAAATTGCAGGCTCGCTGTAGCTCGCCAGGAACACCTAATCGACACCTAAATGTCACGAAAGTCTTAAAATTGACAAAACAATGGTCGAAAGGTCATAATATCGCCAAACTAATGGGGCGAACGTCTGTAAATCTCAAAACAAATGGAGCTAAATACGAAGAAGAAGGAGGCTAAATAATGCACCCCTTGTATCGTCCATCACAACCTTCATCAACACATTTTGTATTTGATGACTCATTTTAACACACTATTCTGGTTTTCATTAGAAACAAATTTGCATTTTAGAAAGGGCTTTTAGGAATCATAGGGTTAAACATTACTTCAATTACACAAGTTCTTTCTTAGGTGATTCAATTCATATTATAATAGCCAAAATAAATTGTTAAACCGCGCCTACGCTTCAGGGGATTAAGAGTAACCTCAATGCAAAGTTAATAGGAGAGAAGATTACATCTTAATGGCAAGCAACATATTAGAGCAGTACGAATGAAGCTTATACTCAAATCACCTTCATTACACGAGGATAACTAAGCCTTCATTTGTTTTTGCTCTCGACATGGTACAAGGAAGGGCATTGTCTTACCACAATATTATGAAAACGACTCATAGCACAAATAGAAACAAACGTGGTGTAACTTTTACTTACTGACCTCTTTGATAATTGACACCGCCCCAAAAGGTTCAGTGAAAGGAAATGTAAGAGCCTTATTTAATGCGGCCACCTTGCAAGTGAATAGGTTGGACTAGAGACCATTTGTAAACCGAGACTAGATAGCTGCCAATACTAGATACCTGCCAATATGTATCTCTAGTAATCACTATTTACGCTAGCTTCCCATGTCAATATACTGTAATCAATTACACACGTTTTGAGTCAATGTTAATCTATCTATCTATCTATTGCGTGACGCCGTGATCCCCGACAGGGTGGCCACGAACGAAACGCCCCCATGCACCTCTGTCCCCAGTCAGTCGACGCCCCTCCTCCCAACCAGCACCGCCTTTATTCATATACTTCTTCACTCCATCCTTCCACCTCTCTCTCGCTTTACCTCTCCCTCTCTGTCCTTCCACCTCGCTCTCGTACACCCTCTAAGTCATTCTCTCGCTTCCCATACGTTCCATAATATGGCCGACCCATCTCAAGGTGTACCTTTTCACACTTTCCAGCACATCTACCTCCACACCACATCTCCCTCTTACCTCCTCATGGTCTGTCTATCCCTCCATGTAACTCTGCACGCACTTCACAAGTAACTCAATTACACCCCTCTCACTCTTGGTCTGAGTCTCTCCACCAACATCCATGCTTCACTTCCGTAAGTCAATGTCGGGATTACCACACTGTCATGCAGTTACTTCTTCACTTCCAAGCTGACCACCCTATTTCTTGTTACTGCTTTCAGCGTTCCTACAACCCTCTTCCTCTGTTGCACCCTCCCCCGCACTTCTTCATCCATGCTCTCATCTTTATTCAGCACACTGCCCATATACTGAAATGTGCTGACAATTTCCATAGCCTGACCGTTCAACTTCACCTCACACTCTGTGGCTTTACCTCTTTTGAAGACCATAACCTTGCTCTGCCCCGCATTTACCTTCAGATTCCGTTTTTCGCGCATTATTCCAAACACATTTACCAGACCCTGCAACTCCCATTCATTATCGTTCATCAGTAATGTATCATCAGCAAACAGCAGTACAGGAAGCTTTCACTCGTTTCCCTTCCTTATCAGCGATACACCAATATCCACTGCTCTTCCTTGATTTTTTGTCATGACTCCATCCATATATTTTACAGTAAACAACCACATGGACATCACACACCCATGTTTCAACCCAATATTCAGATCGAAGAACTCACTTTGCTCATTCTCCACATGTACTGCCACCTTTGCACCTTCATACATACTCTTCACTGCTTTCAGCAAATTGCCATCTACTCCGTATATTCTAAGTACTTTCCAAATACCTTCTCTATCCACTCTGTCATAGGCCTTCTCCAAGTCCATAAAGACAACATACAGCTTTTATTGCTTCTCCAGATATTTATCCAAAACACATTTCAGGGTAAAAAAATGATCTACACATCCTCTTCCCTTCCTAAACCTGCCCTGCTCGTCACCTATCCATTTCTCCATTCTCGCTCTCACTCTCTCAATCACTACCCTACTGTACACCTTCCCTACTACGCTTAGAAGGCATATTCCTCGGTGGTTACCACACACTCCTCTTTCCCCTTTACCCTTATATAGGGGGACTATTATGCCTCTCATCCAGTCATCAGGTGTACTCCCATTCTCCCATGCTAATTTGCACATTTGCCATACCCATTCGATCACTATCTCACCACCATACCTCAGCATTTCCTCACACACTCCTCCGTCTATTCCTGGTGCTTTCCCCAACTTCACTCTTTCCATCGCTTCACACACTTCTGACCTCTTGATCCCCACCTCCTCCTCCGCTACTTCTCTTCTTCTCCCTCCCGTAGCCCATCCAACCATGTTTGCTGGCGCTTCATTCCTTATATTCAGCAATTCGTTGAAGTACTCCCTACATCTTTCGACTCTCTCTTGCTTTTCGGCTAGCACTCGCCCATTCTTATCTTTCACACCCTTTCTATTTCCTTTGCTACTTTCCCTAACTTTCTTGACTTCTATCCAGAACAGTTTCTTACACTCCCTCCATTTTACACGCAGATTCCTTCCAAATTCCTCATCTACTCTTCTCTTACTTTCCTTTACTACTCTCTTCACCACTCTCTTTTTCTCCAAGTACCTCTCTCTTTTCTGTCTCTCCAAATCTTCATTCCCTCTACTACCCAACCACTCTCTATATGCTTTCTGCTTGTCTTCCACATCTATTTTTACTTCTTCAGTCCACCATGCTGTACCCTTCATTCCCCTCCCTCTTCTCCTTACTCCACAATGTTAATACAGTTGTCATAAACTATATAGTCGAAGTTAATTTGTTTTGTGTTGTGTGTGTGTGTGTGTGTGTGTGTGTGTGTGTGTGTGTGTGTGTGTGTGTGTGTGTGTGTGTCTGTGTGTGTGTGTGTGTGTCGGTGTGTGTGTGTCCTGTACCTATCCCCTAAAATGTTGCCATGATGAAACCGTGTTGTGGACATGTTACGAGGAGGGAAGGGAAAAGGGAGAGATGTAGTTGTTGGATGTGGAAAGAGACGAAGTACCAGCTAGTTGTGAAATAGAGGGGATCGACCTGGAAAAATGGAGAGGATATGTTTGAAGGACTCGTATTATAGAGATTGGTGGTGAATTCGGATATCAATAATCTATTGGGGGAATCACTATCTTAACCCTCTCCGTCACATATGACGTGATCGTGTCATATGGCGGTTTCGCCCAAAAGTATCATATGACGCGACCGCGTCATATGAACTTAGTGAAATAGCTCAATAATAAGTTTATGACGCGATTTGCGTCATATTGAGCTCAGTAAGTTAGGTAAGTTAGATAATAATCTGTTGGTTGATGGCAATCCAAAATTCCTCCGACTTCTAACGGTCCCTCAGTGTGAGAAAGACTGTTGTGGATGAAATACCGGGCGCTCGGGCAACCCCTAATTTTCGTAAGTTAATATGTCTGGGGGGTTTAGAGGAGGGGGGAAGGTTGGACCCCTTCTTCCTTATGTTTAGCCCCATTAAGGTTTTTTTAAGACATTTGCCTTGTTCGTTTGGCGATTTTGAGACCTTTTGTTTGATGTAGGTGTCGATTTTTTCCTGGCGAGCAATAGCGAGCCTGCAATATGTAAAATGCTGACATTTTTTTCGAAGGAGAGACTTGGGGATATTTGTTGAAGCTTCATGGAGGTCTAGAGAAGAAACTAAAACGAAAAGATAAATACATGAATGAATAAATTAACATATGAATGAACCAATATATATAAATCTCCCTCTAAGATGACGATTAAATCATTGTGGTATTAATGATCTTCGCCACAGCCAAAGTGTTTTCAGTACAATTGGGACGTAACAGCAGCGATTAACACCTGGAAGGAAAGTACAGGAGTAGAGGAGGAGCCTCAGGGTACCTCCAGGAGCAAGCAGAAAGCGTGGGATACCATCTCGGCGAAGAAAACTCAAGACAATCTCCTAACCAATGCAGACCAGGTTGCAAAAGCACGTCTCCAGGCAGCCGCCCGTTCGGAGAGTGGCTTGTGGTTACACGCCATCCCCATCCCACCTCTTGGAACTCACTTGGATGCTGAAGCGCTCCGGGTTGCCATCGCGCTCAGAGTGGGTGCGGCAGTTTGTCACCCACACACTTGCAAGTGCAGTAGGGGGATGGATGCTCAAGGTCACCATGCCTTGTCATGTAATTACAACGCAGGCCGCCTGCCAAGACACTCTGCACTAAATGATGTCATAAAACGGGCCCTGCAGAGTGCTAACCGTGCATCAATCCTCGAACCACATGGACTTCACAGAGAAGACGGCAAACGGCCAGATGGGATGACCACTTTCCCTTACAAGAATGGCCGGTGCCTCGTGTGGGATGCCACATGTGTTGACACTTTCTCCACAACCAACATCGCCAGAAACGCCGACGAAGCAGGTGAAGCCGCCCGGATAGCAGAAAATAAAAAGCGAGAAAAATATCAAGCCATCGCCAGAAATCATCAGTTCGAGCCCCTGGCATTCGAAACTTCAGGAGTCTTCGGCCCTACCACCTTTAAGATGGTGAATGAAATAGGCCGTAAAATCAGAGAAGTTTCAGGAGAACCCTCTGGCTCAAGCAAAGACTAGGGATGGCTATCCTCCGGGGCAATGCCACCAGCGTCATGAGCTCAGTTCGACTGGACTGGGTCATGCCACTGTGTGAGGCCCGGGCAGGAGTGGTGTATCCGTAGTCTTTCCACAGTAGGGTAAAACAAAACATAAACTTTATTTGTATGTATCATGTGTGATGCACATAAATAAAAGGGGGATGTGTCGGATGGTTGAAAGCCACAGGTGCTCGCGTGTTTGGGGCTAGCAACACGTATTATGAAAAACATGTATCCTCCTTCATTCACTGTCCCCCCCTTCACTCACTCAACCCCACAATTTGCCGGAGGATAACAGGTTTTTCACAATACGTAGACGGAGGTCTTTTAAAAAAATAAAAAATAAATAAAGGTTTGATCATTGATCTTCCACTGTGACCATCAGAGACAGGGCAGAACTGACCTTTCAATATGTAATTATGTTCCTTACTTGGAAGTTCATCTTGACTCCCGTGATAATAGGATATGTACTTATTTGGCGAGATGACAACGAAAACTAATAATATATAGCTGAGAGAATGAACACTTATTGATTTGATATACCTTCCAAAGCTATTATCATAATGCTAACGTCACAAACACACACACAAACTGCATTGTGTATCGATGTCTCTGTTGTGAAAGAAGTTTGAACGTTAAGATAAATCAAAGCACGTGATGGCATGCCTGTGGTGGAACATAGGATACTATTTGCATTGTTTTGACTCGGTATACAAACCTATAACAACATGGAGTGTGTACCCGGGACACTAAGAGGAGGTATATATGTATATACTTATTTGTTTATGTACTGTATATATTTGTTTATGTACTGTATATATTTGTTTATGTACTGTATATATTTGTTTATGTACTGTATATATTTGTTTATGTACTGTATATATTTGTTTATGTACTGTATATATTTGTTTATGTATTGTATATATTTGTTTATGTACTGTATATATTTGTTTATGTACTGTATATATTTGTTTATGTACTGTATATATTTTTAGTTTTTTTAAATTTCTTCCCCTAGACCTCCATCAACCATATAATAACACTCCCAAGACCCCTTCAAGACCAATTTGTACATTTTTCGGTAGAACATTGCTCCGACCAAAGGCCGTTTCCACCTAATGTGCACTCCTGCTATCGCTCATCAAGAAAAATCGACACTTATATAGCACGAAAGGTCTTATTATCAACACAGAAATTGGGCAAAAAGTCTTTCAATCGCCAAACTAATGAGGCGAATGTCTTAAAATGCCATATCTCATGGGCATAAACATAAGTGAGAAGGGAGTCCTGAAAAAATTGATACTTAAGGCCTCAGATCAGCTGATGGATCATATATATTTATTATTCTAATTAACATTATTGGAACCTGAAGTAATGTAAAGTTTTGTTTTGGTACAATGCTGTATGTGCTTTATATTTACGCCCTACGTTTGTAGTTATTGAAATGTCTTTAAACGTGTAATTCTGATGTAAAGTGTTATGTCGTGGGTTGCAGAAACTATTAAATGCTGAAGGCATGTTTGCAGAATGAAAGTTAAATAGACTAATGGATTCAAGGGACGAACATGAACATTAATAATTTTGTTTTATAGACTAGAATGATGTTGATTATTATGTTCTCTCCACTAACTAACTTTACTCCTAACCTCGACTAATGAAATTAACAAACACATGTGGCAGTTCGGGGATTCGAACCCAGGACGCTTACGCTATTTTGTGTTTCGTAAAGCTTTTTATTTCCTACTTAACCCTATTTGGTTCGAGGGGGGGTGTTTTTGGACCTCAGCTGTTTCGTGCCATTAGTTTGGATGTTTTAAGTTTTTCATCTCATTCAGGTGTCGATTTTTTCCATGGGCAGGCGATGTGGAGCCTGTAACTTAATAGTAATTAAGATAGTGACATGGCACTTTATCCATATCTGAACAAATATAACCCAAACTATACACATGGCACTGCCTAAGCCCTTCCATGCCTACTGCTAAAGACGAGTAAAGCTGCCTGGAGTCCTCAATATTGATGATACAATAAGGTCAGGAAAGTCGAGTTCGGGAGGCAGGGTGGGTAGTTAGGAAGGAAGGTATTAGGAGGCAGGGTGGGTAGTTAGGAAGGAAGGTATTAGGAGGCAGGTTGGATAGTTAGGAAGGAAGGTATTAGGAGGCAGGGTGGGTAGTTAGGAAGGAAGGTATTAGGAGGCAGGGAGGGTAGTTAGGAAGGAAGGTATTAGGAGGCAGGGTGGGTAGTTAAGAAGGAAGGTATTAGGAGGCAGGGTGGGTAGTTAGGAAGGAAGGTACTAGGAGGCAGGGTGGGTAGTTAGGAAGGAAGGTATTAGGAGGCAGGGTGGGTAGTTAGGAAGGAAGGTACTAGGAGGCAGGGTGGGTAGTTAGGAAGGAAGGTATTAGGAGGCAGGGTGGGTAGTTAGGAAGGAAGGTACTAGGAGGCAGGGTGGGTAGTTAGGAAGGAAGGTACTAGGAGGCAGGGTGGGTAGTTAGGAAGGAAGGTACTAGGAGGCAGGGTGGGTAGTTAGGAAGGAAGGTACTAGGAGGCAGGGAGGGTAGTTAGGAAGGAAGGTATTAGGAGGCAGGGTGGGTAGTTAGGAAGGAAGGTATTAGGAGGCAGGGTGGCTAGTTAGGAAAGAGCGGTTTAAGGGGAGGTTTGTTTGTTTTCTGGATCCACTTCTCCTTAATGTTCCGCCCCATTAGTTTTGAGATAATTATTTAGGCGATTTTAAGGATTTTTGTTCCAATTAGGTGACTTTTTTTTGTCCAGGCGAGCAATAGCGAGCATGTAATTTAGGGGGAACCTTCCTTTAACCTGGACATTTTTCTACTGAAAAATTTACAAATTTATCTCGATTGGGGGTCTTGGAGATTCATTTAAGCTTGTTGGAGGTCTTAGGAGGAAACTAAACACTAATTAATAGCTAAATAGATAAATAGATAAATTAACAAATAATACAAAAATTCCCTTTAGGAATGGTGGTGTTGGTAAGATGAGAGATTAGTGCGTAACACAGGTGAGTGAGCTACCTGTGTTGACCGCTCCAGACACCTCCTCCTCCCCCTCCCCACCACCATAAAATGGGGGGAGGGGTGGGGCGTCAACAGTTTGCATTAAAAAAAAAAAAAAAAAAAAAAAAAAAAAAAAAAAAAAACATTGTATTACACAGTTGGCCGAGCTCACACCTAGCTATACATTGTGGTTACTCACTTACGGGGAGATTCGTATATGCATTATTTGTTAATTTAATTAGTTAGTTATTATGTTCTTTAGTTTCCTCTCAAGACCTCCATCAAGTTTATCAACAAAATACCACCAAAACCCCCTTCGTGATAAATTTGTACATTTTACGGTAGAAAAATGTCCCGGCCGAAGGCTGATTTATCCTAAAAACAAGCTCTCTATCGGTCGCCAGGGAGATATACAGTAGACACCTAAATGACACAAACGGTCCTAGAATTGCCAAAGTCAGGGGTCGAACGTCTTGAAATATCAAAACTAATGGGGCTAAACATAAAGAAGAAGGTGGTCCAGAAATGCCAAACCTCCCTTTAATGACGACTTGCGAGTTTCAGGTTACAAGGAAGTTGGACTCGTAATCGTCGATATTAAAAATAAATGCAATAATAATGTCGGATTCGGATGAGTATGTTGAATTTGGTTTCATGTATTATAAATATACTAATACCGTTTTTAGCTGGTAATTCTGCTAACTACTGATGTCTGCAGATCTTAACTTCCTTATAGCCTGAAACTCGCAAGAGGTCAGTGGATGTGAGCTGTCCTATATTACTTGGGTCATTATATTAACATTATTTCAATACTTAATACATTAACTAATACTATGTAAAATGTGTATATTATATGTCTTACTGGTATGCTAGTACTGCTTGAAACAATACGATTATAAAGCAATATTGCGGAGTTCCATTCAAAAATATATTATGTATGCGTTATATTAAACTATATTTAACAGGGCGGGTGCCCAACCCCGAAAGGGGTTGAAATAGGGGAGCTATCCCCCCGCCAAAGGCGGCTTTCTAGGGCCTTTTCTAGCTGATGCTGAGAGGATTGGGTTCTAGTCATGTGGTGATGGGCTGGTCTATCAGAGTGAGAGCTGAGCAATCTCTGCCATACCCATAGCTTACTCTGACTTTTCCTTTAACTTATATATTTTCTAGATCTCAAGTGACGGCGTCTCTTCCGTGGATTGACCTCCCAATCTACCAAGATTGGAAGCCAAAGCGTCACATTTTTCCCTTGCCCCTCAACTTTCTCTTCATAATTGCTGAGGGGCACAGGGCCCTGGGTGGGGCTTTGGTTTCCCGGGCGTTTCCGCACCCTCCTCAGCCCCCCGCCATGGAGTGGCTTCGGTCACCCAGGCTTTATTGTGGTCGGCGGGGAGGGTTCTGTGGGGGCACTCGGTTATGGCCTTGGAATTGCTCGGGGCCTTGGGGCTGTTCGGCCAGGCAGCTTGGGGAACAACAACAACAACAACAACTATATTTAACATTAGTGTCTTTCATTATTGAATTTGATTTTAGAACGCCAGCTATCCCAAATGAGGTATGATGCCCCTCACTCAATTTAGCAAATCAACTCTAGTCCTTCCCCGCTTCACAATACTAAATCTTTTGTAATTAGTACATTTTAGTAATTGATTTGGATCTCCCAATGTCCTGAACGAAGAAATTGAATCCTAACTGGAAATACGCGACAGGTAAACAAATGTTTTAAATATGGCTGGTTAGAAAACAGTGTGTGCAATAGAAAACCCTGTGCATCGTAATATAATGCCAAGTCAATTAAGATTAACTGATATAGAAGGATGGGGTGGGGGGGGGGGGGAGGAGAGGTACACAACAATGAGGAACACGAAGATGAACATGAAGTGCAGGAAAGTAACACCAATAGTGTAATACATACAGGTAAATAGGGACAGTAATAAAGAAGATAATGATGGATTGAGGTAATGATTTACAGGAATAGCTATAGTTGGAGAGAGGCAGCCATAACAGGTAACTGACGAATATGAAGGAAGGTCAATGGAGGATATGATGATGACTCTGACCTTTCCTAACCTTTCATATTATGATTACTTCCATGATTGGAAGTTAGAATTAATAGGGTACAGCATCAGTAAATGTGAAAACCTTTTTCACATTTATTCTGCGTAGAACAAACTTCACTGAAGTTGTAAATAGTTTTTCAGTACACCAGTTCAAGAAGAGAGTAGAGAGTGTTTTGCACACTCTGCAGTGAGTACAGTTCACTACACAATGTCTCTCTTTCCAATTAGATCTCTTTGGAATAGACCGCAAGGCGTCTGATAAATATTGACTATTCTTTGTAACTCTCTCTCTGCACTACCCCCAGAGAACCCATTATCTTCGGGAAACAGGGTAAACTAGGGGGTTCTAAGAAAAAGCTGAATCCCCTTGTGGTACTATTATATAATGCCAGATCAATTAGGAATACATTTTCCAGACTTCGGGCATTATTGTCTACAGAATGCGTCGATGTAGTGGCCATCATTGAATCTTGGATTCACAGTGATACCAGAGATTATGTTGGGGAATTTGAAATACCTGAATATAGAATGTTCCAAAAAGACTGAACCATGCAGGAAGGGGGTGGAATGATGTTGTACATCATATATTTTCTAACACCAATTGACTGCAAAATCGGGTCAGAACATGAACTGCTTGGAGTAGACCTCAATCTAGGTAACTCATTTTCAGCCCTTTTCATGTAATTGATTAACAAAGTGGTAATCCTAACACTGTGGAGGGATAGATCAGTGACCCTCGGTGCAATGCCAGTTGAAGTGGTTCTGCATGTCTTCCATGTTTCCAATTCCTGAATGACAAACCCGGATGACTCTACAACTCGTCCTTGACCCAGTGGGTGAACGAGCCAACTAGAGGTAACAATATACTAAATATTGTGTTTACCACTGAAGATGAAAGTGTGACAAGCTTATCTGTTGGGGAATCACTCGAAGGTAGTGACCACAATCTAGTGGTTTTCGCTTCACACCTTTAGCAGCAGACCAACCAGTCCTCAGAGGGCAAAACTAGATTTCAGATGTGCAAATTTTGAAGGCCATCGGGGAAGCTTATCCCAGATCAGCCTTAAGGGTGAGAATGTTAATATGATATGGTGCCCATTCAAATAGCAGTTTATGGATCGCCAAGCTGCATTTGTTCCTACTAAACTTACCAAATCAGGCTCAACCCAACCAAAATGGTTCACAAGTGACATACCTATAGCAATTAGAAAGATGAAGGTTGCATACAGATATTTAGATTCCTTCACAAATATGACGTGTAAGAAAGTGAAATCTCTTATAAAGCAAGCAAAGCGGAATGAAGAGCTCAGCGTTGCAGCCCTCTGCAAAGAGAGTCCTAAAGAGTTCTTCAGTTATGTGAACAGCAGGAAGGCATTCAGAAGTATCATTGGACCTCAAAAGGATCCAACAGGCCACCTACAAACCTTTGACACTGATATAGCTAAATCCCTAAGCGACTATTTTGCCGCAGTATTCACAAGGGAAATTATCTGTGACATGCCAAGTCCAGGATTAGTGCATGAGGGTGAAGTTCTTAGCAGAATTAGATGTACGCCAGAGGAGATAGCAAAAAGAATAGATACGTTAAATAGGTTCAAATCATCCGGCCCAAATGGCTTTCTTCCCCAAGTTGTAAAAGAAGTGCGAGATGAAATTGCACCTTTCTTGGCAAACATCTTAAATAAATCACAAGAAAATGGATAAGTCCCTGAAGACTGGAAACTGGCCAATGTGACCCCAATTTTAAGAAAGGGGATCACGAGTGTCCCAAGAATTATCGGCCAATCAGATTGACTTCTATAATTGTAAAACTCTCAGAAGGGATACTAGAAGACAAGATAGTCGACTATCTAGAAATTCAAAATGTTATTACTGATTCCCAACATGTATTCAGGCGACACCGATTATGTTTTACTAATTTGCTGGATTGGTTTATTGAAATGGTGAGTGGGTATGATAAAAGCAGAGTCATGGACATTCTTTGCTCAGATTTTCAAATTGCTTTTGACAAAGTGCCTCATTGCTTGCTAATGTCAAAGGTAAGTGCACTAGGTAGCAATACAAAGGTCACAAATTGGATACAAAGTTGACTAACAGGTAGACAACAACAAGTGGTAATCTACAGTGTTTCTTCTGCGTGGACTCCATTAACTTCTTTATTCCCACAGGGATCTGTCCTTGGCCCACTACTGTTTATCATATATGTCAATGACATCGATATTGGTCTGTTAGGTGTGATCTCCAGGTTTGACATAAAGCTTGGAATGAATGTGAAAGACCCTAAAGGGGTTGAACAGATCAGGATGGACCACAACAGACTGGATGAATGGTTGGAGACATGGCAGATACCTCTAACTTGAAAAAGTGCAAGGTGATGAATATTGACCAAGCAAACCTCAATTCAGGCTATTCACTATTGAGAATGCCTCTGGAAGTGACTGACTTGGAAAAGGATTTGGGTGTTCTGATTAGCAGTGACCTAAAGTTTTCCAAGCAGTGCATTGAAATAGAGAAAAAAACTCAGAAATTATTGGTCTATATTAACCCTCTGTTCCCGGAAGGGCTCTTGAACGCCCATAAAAAAGCATACACGAGCTGCCCGGAAGGGCTCTTAAACACCCATGAGCTCAAAGCCTGTGAGCTTGGTGTGCGAGGCGTCGGTCCGACGCATGTAAACAACAGCCAGCTGGACCGATGCCCCGCATCTCCGGCCACAAGAAGGAGAGCGTTGCTTGTTCGTGTGTGCCTGTATGTTGTTGTTAAGTATCGAAAAGTAGTGTAAAGTGGCTGTTTTTGCCATAAAGTTATCTCCAATGAAATCATCATCACAACTCAACCAGTTGACTTAGAGAGCTCTACTTAACGCCATTCTACAGGTAAATAACACAGCTACGCTTGGGGATGCGTGGGAATGCGGGAAGCAGTCAGAATAACAAATATACGGTAGCCTAGCCTAGACGTTTTTCGGCCAAAACACCCAGGCTTCGGGGAATATATATGTAATGCGTAGCCGGGGCTGGAGGGTTAAGAGGCAATTTAAGTATAGAAATAAGGAAATAGTCCTCACACTTTACAACGCTCTGATACGGCCTCTCCTGGAGAATGCTGTTCAATTCTGGTCTCCAGCACTCGGAAAAGAAAAAAGCGACTAGAAAAAGTACAAGCTAGGACTACAAAGCTTATTCCATCGCTTAGAAGAATGAGCTATGGGCCCGGTTGAGAGCTCTTGATCTCTTCCCGTTGGAGACATGCAGACTACGAGGTCAGCTCATTGAAGTTTTAAAGATACTTAATGGGTTTGAAAATGTGGATTATAGCAAAATGTTTAGTCTCAATATGAATACAACACGCAACAATGGCTGGAAATTAGAAGTGAAAAGGTCCAGCACTAATATTTGTGGAAACTTTTTCACGTATTAGATCTGTTCTACCTGGAACAAAATTCCCTCCAAAGCTGTAAATAGTTCTTCAGTAGAGCAGTTCAAGACGAGAGTAGTATTTTGCACACTCTGTAAAGAGTGTAGTGCAAAAAACAGTCTCTCTCTTTCCACTTCGAGTATCTCCTCGGAATGGACAGTAAGGTCTCTGAGATACTAACTATTCCTTGTAACGTTGATTGACTGGGGTGGCCTGCAACAGTGGGGGTATGTGTTTGTTTGGTGTCTGTATGTGTATTTATGAGCGATTATGTATGGCTGGAAGGTTCAAGTATTGTCAACTGATTGACTATAATTCAGTCCTATATCAACACAGAGAGCTGTATGGCTTACGCCAGGCAATAGATAGATAGATAGATACTGTTTGTGAGAGAGAGTGAGGAGGCGGGAGGGTAGAGGTAATTTGCATTAATATGTATGTTTTGGGTACTTTTTGATGCATTACCTAACTCATCTCATCAAATATAAGTTATCTGTATGATTACTTACTTTTTAAACATGATATTATTGCTGATTCTATTGTACACAACGCGTAATGTACTTAAATATATAAATATGTTGTACAAACCTACGCATAATTACTTTCCTTCAGAATGAGAGTTATATAAAAGGAATTGGGCCTGAGCATATTTATAGATAGATAGATAGATAATGCAATGTTAAATAAGATGATAACAAGTGCCAAGTGGATGTTCACATTACAGGAGAAAGAGCAACGAAAGAAGAACGGATGAAAAGCAGGAAGGTCAAAGAGGTGGAGATGATAGATAGGCTAAGTGAGAATATTAACTGATAAATGGCACACGGAGTAGTATTTAATTTAACCAAAGTAAAAGAGAGTGAGGGAGAGAGGCACTAAGGCTGTAATTAATGTACCCCATATGAGAGTGAGAAGATGGTTTCATGCAGCTTTATCACCCTCACTAAGTTTGTTATCCATCATCCCTATTTCTCCAAAGATCTCTCCAGCTCTCCACAACACCTCTCAAATCCCTACAACAACAAACCCCACCTCCGCAGCTATATTCTCTCCATCATCCCCACTTTTCCTTAAATTTATTTTCCTCTTCCCATAGCCCCCCCCCCCCCCTACTACCACAAACTCCGTGTCTCCGCGGCCCAACTCTCTCCATTATGATTACAAAGTTTCCTCTCCATCATCCCTAATTCTCCATAGATCTCTTCGCCTCTCACAAAACCGTTCAGCCACAAACCCCCTCCCCGCAGGAATATTCTCTCCATCATGATCACAAATCTCGCCTAGAGTTCTAAAGGAAGCTAAGAATGAGCTCTCCAAACCACTGACATTACTATTCAATAAATCCTTGCAGTCTGGAACTATGCCTGATCAGTGGAAGCTAGCCAACGTAACACCGATATTCAAAAAAGGCAGCAAATCCCTACCCAGTAACTATCGTCCAATTAGCTTAACCTCAGTTGTATGTAAAATGCTAGAAACGGTCATACGAGACAGACTCGTAAATCACTTGGAGGAAAATAACATACTTAAAGATACTCAACACGGCTTTCGTAAAAAAACGTTCCTGTTTTAACAAACCTCTTAGACTTCTTCCACGATATCCTCAACCTCTACGATGAGAGTAAAGCTGTAGATATTATATACCTTGATTTTCAAAAGGCCTTTGACAAAGTTCCCCACAAACGTTACTGCTAAAACTAAAAGCGCATGGAATACAAGACGGTGTGTTGAAATGGATAGAAAATTGGCTCAGCAACAGAAAGCAAAGGGTAGTCATAAACGGTAAGGCATCTAAATGGACCAATGTAAGTAGCGGGGTACCCCAGGGATCGGTACTAGGACCAATTCTCTTTCTAATTTACATCAACGACATAGATGAGGGTCTCACCTGCACAATCTCAAAATTTGCTGACGATACAAAAATTGCAAATAGCGTACTCTCAAAAGAACAAGTTGACGATATGCAACACAATCTAGATAAAATGTCATGTTGGGCCCAAATTTGGCAAATGAGTTTCAATGCGGATAAATGTAAAGTACTACATGTCGGATACCTAAATGAGAAAGCAAACTATTCGATGAATGGCACTCCGCTTAAGAATGTAAACAGAGAAACTGATCTGGGAGTAAACAATATCGAGTAACCTAAAACCGGGGGGGAGTCAACAATGTCCAGAAGTTGTTAAGAAGGCAAACAAATAATTGGCTTTATAGGCAGGTCATTTGAGCATAAATCCAAAGAAGTTATCCTAACCCCTTTACAATTCCTTAGTCCGCCCTCTTCTGGAATACTGCGTTCAATCCTGGTGCCCTTATTACCAAAAAGATATAAACAAGCTAGAACGAGTTCAACGTAGAGTTACCAAAATGATACCTAGCCTAAAGAACAAACCATACGAAGAGCGTCTTAGAGAATTTAATCTATTTCCTTTAACCCAGCGCAGATTAAGAGGCGACTTAATTCAAGTGTTCAAAATCATCAAAGGCATCGACAATATGAACTGTAGTAAGTACTTCACTATCGACCAAATCTAATTACACGCGGGGAAACGGTTGCAAATTATTGGTAAATCTTTTAACTCGCACGAATCTAAGAATTTCTTCTTCAATCGAGTTGTCAACTTGTGGAATGGGCTTCCCCGAGACGTTATAGACTGCAGCACCGTTGATTCATTTAAATTCCGCCTAGACAAATATCTCGCATCAAACCCGCGACTGACTGCGTTTGTAAATGAATAACTTTATCCTCCCCTCAGTTACTAACCCATCTGTCCCCTACTAACTTCCTAGTCCTGCCACGTTAGTGGCAGGGCAGTAGTTCCCTTTCCAATGTTCCCTTACCCACTCTAAACCACTGTTTGGACACTTGATCCTCAGTGTTTTGGAGGACAAGCAACCTAGAAGGGTCACTAGATCTGTTGTTGCTTGATTTCCTTTGTACTCCTTTGTACTCCTTTGTACAAAGTTTCCTTTCCATCATCCCCACATCCTTCCAGCCCCCTATTGCCACAAATCCCGTCCCCACAGACCATCTCTCTCCGACACGATCACAGTTTTCTTTTCCATCATCTCCACTTCTTCCAAGATCTCTTCACTACCTCTACACAAATCCTCTCGGCCCCCTACTACCTAAATCCCCGTCTCCGCAGCACAACTCTGTCCATCATGATCACTAAATTGTCTCTCCATCATCCCTACTTTTCCCATGATTTCTCCTCCACCTCTCCCTAAAACCTCGTAGTCCCCTACTACCACAAACCTCGTCTCCGCAGCCAATCTCTCCATCACGATCACAAAGTCTCCTCTCCATCATCCCTACGTCTCCAAATATCTCCTCTCCACAAAACCTCTCAGACCCCTTCTACCACAAACTCCCTCCCCACAGCTATATTCTCTCCATCACCATCATCATGTGTCCTGTTTCCAAATGGTAGAAATAACAGATCTATTGTTGATGTCCTTTCGGAGTTATAAGAGGTTGAATTCGGTATTTCTGGCCTACCTATAATGGACAGGGTATACTATAAACCCCATCCCTGCAGCTATAGTCTCTCCATCACGATCACGAAGTCTCCTCTCCATCATCCCTACTTTTTCCCACAACTTCTCTCCACAGACCTTCACTCATCCCCGTAACAACACAAGCCTCGTCTCCGCAACCACACATTATTATAAGAATAACCGCGGCTATTCATAATGTCGGTCTATGGTCAAATAATATCTGGTTCAGGGATGATAAATCGGGATCAGGGTGTTTAATATCTCCAGGTCTGTGAATTTACGGTGGTGTGTTGATTGTGTGGCTGTCTGCGGGAAGTTACGAGAGTGAGAGAATGAAAGAGAGTTAGAGAGAGAGAGAGAAAGAGAGACATTGAGAGAGAGAGTTAACGGTATGTTGTCGAAGGAGAGGCGATGTGAGCCATATATACTGTATAATATATATATATATATATATTTATTAATTTACTCACGATTCCCGCTAAGCCAGTGCCATACCTAAGGGAACCTGGTGCCCATAACTTGGTGGAGGCGGAGAAGTTGTATTGGGACTATGGTGGGGAGGAGAAGGCAAGGTATGGTGCAGGGAGATCGGAGATTGGGCGTGGTTGTAAGTAGGGAATAATTGGAAATAATGCAAAGATTGTACAAGGAGGGTAAGATTGTACAAGGAGGGTAAGATTGTACAAGGAGGGGAAGATTGTACAAGGAGGGTAAGATTGTACAAGGAGGGTAAGATTGTACAAGGAGGGTAAGATTGTACAAGGAGGGGAAGATTGTACAAGGAGGGGAAGATTGTACAAGGAGGGTAAGATTGTACAAGGAGGGGAAGATTGTACAAGGAGGGTAAGATTGTACAAGGAGGGTAAGATTGTACAAGGAGGGGAAGATTGTACAAGGAGGGAAGATTGTACAAGGAGGGGAAGATTGTACAAGGAGGGGAAGATTGTACAAGGAGGGGAAGATTGTACAAGGAGGGGAAGATTGTACAAGGAGGGTAAGATTGTACAAGGAGGGGAAGATTGTACAAGGAGGGGAAGATTGTACAAGGAGGGGAAGATTGTACAAGGAGGGTAAGATTGTACAAGGAGGGGAAGATTGTACAAGGAGGGGAAGATTGTACAAGGAGGGGAAGATTGTGTATGTTAAAGGTAGGTTAGAAGTGTGCTAGAGGTACAAGAGAGAGTAGAGGAGGATAATGAAGGGGTGTGGCTTAGTAGTGGCAATAAAACACAAAATACTGGTACCAGGGGGCGGGGAATGCTTCCTAGACCTCACAAACGCCTAAGACCCCCTTCCCCCCACATCCTTTTGGGATAATGTACATTTTTCAGTAGGAAAAGCCGATTCCGCCTAAATTACAGTTCGCTATCGCTCGCCAGGAAAATTTGAAACCTAACTGGCATCAACAGTCGTAATAATGACAATAAATAGGGCTCAACGTCTTCAAATCGCCAAACTAATGGGTTGATCGTCTTATAGTTTCTAAACTAGTAGGGCTCAAAGAAAAATATTTCCTTTAACCCCTTCAGACGCATATGACGCAGAGGTTGCCAGATTAGCAATAAGAAATAGAGTTCTCTCACTCTTATAATTACCTCTCCAAAATTAGTTTTCTGCCCACAGCTAACTCAAAGACAACTGCAGAAGTTGCCGAACTAAACTAAAGGTTTCTAAATACCCCTGATGGTAACAAAGGTTTTAAAGTATCCCTAATAGGCTCAAAATCGCGTCATATCTTAAAGAGACAGGGAAGGTCTGGAGTTACGTTGGTTGTGGTAGAGTAGGGTGGGACCTGAGAGGCGGCTATAGTGTGTGTGTTGGGGGTGAGGTGGGGGAGAGAGAGAGAGAGAGAGAGAGAGAGAGAGAGAGAGAGAGAGAGGGAGCCGGTGTCACACGAACACTTTATCGGCGGATGTATGGGAGTGACAGTGTCCGAATATATAAGTAGCTATAAGTCTGACAGTATCTGACTATGTACTTATTGGCTGTCTTTATGGTTGTGTTTAAGCCCTATCGTGTACAGCCCCCATAATCGTGTAACATCTACTATTTTAACAGTAAACATTTTCTAAAAAAAATATGAGAATATTATTGAAGTGGTTTCAGCCGATACACTGGTTTGTGTGACGCCGGCTTAAGGTAAGGATTGAGTGGATGTGTGATAAACTATATGAGTAAGGTATATATTAGCAGCTATATACAGTATATTTGCTTTATTATGTGTATGAAGGAGACAAAAGGCAAAGCTGCCAGTAACAAGTCCCCCCCCCCCCCTCTATCCCCCCAAAGTTGAAAGAGTGGTAGAGAGCCACAATCAAGATACATTAGAGGTAATTTAGGTGTGTGGGAACGAAGTGTGGTGTGCTTGTAAAGTGTAGTGAAGTGAATATGAGGAGGAGGTGTTTGTGAGAGTTAGCTGGATTACTGGCTGTGTAGGTGGGGCACAACTAGAAACAGTTGGGAAGCCAGGCACATGAAACAGGAGTTTCTGCAACTAATAATCATATGCCTACGTGACCTTCCCTGGTTACTGCCCGTCTCGATTGGTGCCTACAATCTCAATGTAAATTAGTAACATTATTATTGGACTAGTTCATTTCCATGCTTTGGTATCAATACGGTAGAGGTACGGTAACTGCAGGAGTAGGGGCTTCAGGGGAACACAAAGTAGTTATGGCGAATATGAGTGGGGCTTTGTATTTCTTATAATGTATGAAGGGCTAAAATATGGTAAGTACTGCATAATGGATATATTATGTTAAGCAAGATTAATCTACTATGGGTTGTATAAGTAAATAATTATGTGGTTAGTAAAGGGTTATGCCTGGTATGGGTATATAACACGAAAGGATTAAAACATTAAGCAATATTTCTGGACAAGAAAGGGCATATATACGTTTTGCAGGGACAACCACAATATATCATATTACCAATTAATCATTACGCCTATATTATATGCTCCGGTTTACAAATAGCTTCCCTTTTTACATACAATAATTAAGAAAGTAAAACAAATTTCATAGAAAAGTAATCCATTTACTCAATGGTGTTCTGTATTTAAGAAAATCTATAGCAACTCGATGTAAACAGTTGTGGATGAGAACTTTGTGGACATATACTCTGAGGAGGCGTGTTCCAGACAAATAGGGTTCGGGATATCAAATAATTTTGAAAAACACTCTTGCAATTTGGGCCGAATATAAATTGGATCACTGTTGCGCTCTGATCCAACAAACAATAGCATTGAAAAATACTATATGTATAAAAATAAATATATATATATTAGTAAATACAATACAATAGCATAAAATACAAATGGTTTTGTTTTTCCATACATGAGCGTCGCCTCCAGGAACCTGACGAGGCCTGGAACGGACAGGTCATATAACTGAGGTGAAGGGGAGGAGGAAGAGAGAGAGAGAGAGAGAGAGAGAGAGAGAGAGAGAGAGAGAGAGAGAGAGAGAGAAGAGAGAGAGAGAGAGAGAGAGAGAGAGAGAGAGAGAGAGAGAGAGAGAGAGAGAGAGAGAGAGAGAGAGAGAGAGAGAGAGAGAGAGAGAGAGAGAGAGAGAGAGAGGAGAGAGAGAGAGAGAGAGAGAGAGAGAGAGAGAGAGAGAGAGAGAGAGAGAGAGAGAGAGGGAGAGAGATTGTCCTCCATAACCTGGCAAGGAGTCGGCATTTATTGTCACTAACAAGGCGAGGCTTGTATTTCCTAAGAGATAATTTGTTTTACTTCCTTCACATTTGAACACCAACTAACGACAAATTTGCAGTTTATTACAATGGAAGCAGGCTCTCGATAGGAAAGCTAACAACAACCATATATCCGATATATATATATATATATATATATATATATATATATATATATATATGCAAGAAAGCCACAGCAACACGTGAACTTATAATATGCCAACTATACACAGGAAAGGAAGGAAAATAAACACGACACTCCGTGTTTATTTTCCTTCCTTCCCTGTGGATATATATATATATATATATACAGTATATATATATATATATATATATATATATACTGTATATGTCGATTCCTTTGCTTCATTGTTCGATATGTGCCATAGTGATCATCTAAACCCCTGTAAGGCCCAGTTAATGAGAATTAACCCTCTGAAGATCATGACGCATTAAGCAATTTATTTTGGCTATGTTTAGATAACTTTCTATATCTTAGGAATATATGTGGGAGTTAAAAGGGTAAAGACTGGCCCAATCAACCCACTGATTTCATATACCTTTCCTACTCTGAACATAATCGTCTAATGATAGCTAGAATATACTGTCAACATGCGTCATAATCCTATCTATCTATCTATTACCAGACGCCTTACTTTACTTAATGAGGGTGGCCATACACAAAACGCCTCCTAGCAGATTTGTCCCCTGTGGGAAGGACAACTTTTACCAGTATATTTAAAGACTTACAATATTGACCACTTAACTTTGGGTCCGTCTGATTCAGAGGCCCTCTATGTATTATTTTAGCACTGTTCGTGTACAGTGCTGTACGTCTAGTCCATCCACTAACCTGCTTCATACTTAGGTAAGCAGTACATATTTGTATAAGGTTTACTCGCCAGCTCTCCACCCACGAATTAGACAATTGTCTATGTTTTCTTCCAATACACAATGAACTCTGGAATTCTCACCCTGACCAATCTTTCCTTTATCCTATGACTTATATTGCCTTAAACTTATTGTTTCCAGGCATTTTGACCCCAACGTCCCTTGAATTATACTCTCAATCACTCTTTTGATTTGGGGGGAGACACTCGTTACAGTTAGCCTGCCTTTTGTCTCCTCAATACGTTATAAAACGGGTTTGCCAACCAAGGCGGCTGACGAATCCCATCGCCCCGGATTTGTATAAGGTTGTCTCTTCTAGATTGGTTGCTGACCAAGGCCAATGAGTCACATCCACTTCAAGTGGTATATAATTCTTTCTGTGTGAATCTGTTGATCATGGATGTCCCTATTGAGCACATTTAAGCTTGTGTATGGTCTCGATAAACACCTGTTCCTCATGTCAAGACATTTATCACGTTACTCGAATGCAGTGTCCTCATGTTCTGCCTTGGTTCATTCTATGTATTCATCGTTTGACTGTTAAATTGTACTTATGGAGAATAGGAATTAAAACAACAAATAAGGCCATCTGACTCAGAATAACACATACACAAGATTTATAAAGGTGACATTTAAAAACGACAATACTATAGTAAACTTCACAAACAAGAATTTTAATCAATGATAATAGTAAAATCATAAGAGAAAAAGAAAGGACTAGACTTGTATACATGAGTGACTAAGAAACACTAGAACCCCGTATCGAAGGCCTTACATAGTGAACATGAAGCAAGCTATTATATTGATTTTGAGTGTGCAGTGCACTCGGTGCCTTTAAGTTCTCTACGCCAGCCCAGTAACCCATTACCTTGTACAGTTGGTCACATAAGTTGAATGCACGCCATTTTATTATGGATGGAAGGAACATAGTGTGATTTACTTACACAAATAATTAGCTAGCGAACCATTAATTGATCATATTATTTACCTATTGCATAAGAAAATTAACTTCTAACACAATCATACCAATTTTCATTCTATACACAAAATCTGGGAGTGTATACGAATTAACGTGGCCAGCTGTACAATAGCTCATCCTCATTTACGCATTCAAATAAGTACAATATTTCTACTACGGTGCCTTAGAGACTTTAAACTTTCCTTTCATGTTTAAATTTTCGAACACTGAAAACTGTAGGCCCGCTGTCTTTTACCTATTTAACTGAGCAACAGTGAAATATACGCCAATAACTGTCACGTCCCCAAGAGTTCTATTTGTTCTGGAAAACTAATGTGGGCCATCTGTCATTGTTGATGTGTTAGGAGGCGGAAAGAAACTACGTAAGTGAAGTTAAAGCTTAAGTGTGACTGGTGAGGACAATAACCCTAGCTTATGACATGGCGTTGGGCCTTTGACGAAGCTTAGCTGAAACTTGAAGGATATTGTAAGCTTAGGGATTGTTGTAAGGTGATGATGATGCTGTAAGCTTATTCGTAATGTAAGCTAATTTATAATGTAAGTTTTTTGATAATGTAAGCTTACTGAAAATGAAAAGCTTATTGATTATGTAAGCTTATTGATATTGTTGTAAGCTTATTGATAATAATGTTGTAAGCATGAATATTGACATACGATAATAAGCTGAGACGGTAACAATACAATAGCACATCTGTAGCTAACATTCTGGTCAGCTGTATAACAAGTGTGGTTCCCCAGTAAATGAGTAAATCCATGTGTTTACTTATGTGCCTTTTTTAGCAAGTACATTCATAAAAGTAACTTTTGCTTGAAAATACCTCATAATAATAGGTGAAAGTTGTAGGAACGCTGAAAGCAGTAACAAGAAATAGGGTGGTCAGTATGGAAGTGAAGAAGTCCTTGCATGACAGTGTGGTAATCCCAACACTGACTTACGGAAGCGAAGCATGGACGTTGGTTGAGAGACTCAGACCAAGAGTGAGAGCAGTGGAAATGAATTACCTAAGAAGTGCGTGCAGAGTTACATGGAGGGATAGACAGACTAATGAGGAAGTAAGAAGGAGGTGTGGTGTGGAGGTAGATGTGCTGGAAAGTGTGTAAAGGAACAACTTGAGATGGTTCGGCCATAATGGAACGTATGGAAAGCGAGAGAATGACTAATAGGGTGTACGAGAGCGAGGTGGAGGGACAGAGAGGGAGAGGTAGACCGAAAGAGAGGTGGAGGGATGGAGTGAGGAAGTATATGAACGAAGGCAGTGCTGGTTGGGGGGAGGGGCGTCGACTGACCGGGGACATAGGTGCATGGGGGTGGTTCGTTCGTGGCCACCCTTTCGGGGATCACGGCTTCAGGCAATAGATAGATAGATAGATAGTAGTCCAATAGTTTGAAAAATAACTAGCCTATAAAGGCTATTGTAACTTAATTTATATTAAACTCGTTAACTCTGACAATATCACTGTTTTCAGATTAATTCCACGTAAATCGACCAAACTTTATGTGATATTGGTCAGGATATCATCTACAGTATGCCCTGATGTTGGTAGTGTTATTATGCATCTAACAATTGGAGACACATTTCCTACACAGTGGCTAACTCTTTCACTATTTGATGGCACGTTTCGTAATTTAATGTTGGTTCTCATTATAAATTTGTATTCTGCTTAACAAAGATCAGTGGAATTCAAAGGAGTAATGAATGAGATTAAGTGTGTTCTACTCCTAGAGGTTTGGTCAAACCTACAAGAAATCATCTAATGTTATCATGAATAAAATGTGAAATAGTCTTAGGTCCTCAGAGGGTAAATATTTCGTCCAGGAGCCTGTTCAATGTTATGACATATTGTTCAAGTGAAGAAGAAACTGCCACCACAGTAAACAAACAATACATAAGATCAGTGATGGAATATGCAAGCCTTGCACGGGCTTCTAACCTAGCTGAAACACATCACAATACCTTGCAGACTCTATTCAAAGCCCTAAAACTCAGCACAGGCTGCACAGCTACTACACCTACAGATCACCTACATCAAGAAACCTAAGTCCTAAAAGTCAAAGACCACCTGGACATGAGAGGCACTCAATTCCTGGCTGCAACCTCCACAAACCAACACCACCCACTACACTACATGGCAGCACACCCACAGACATCTTTTTAATTTGCTCCCTATACCCCAGCAATCATTAAAATAATACCCCCAAGACTCTTATTCATGATAATTCCTCCTAAGTTACAGGCTTGCTATCGGTGGCCAGGAAAAAAAGACACCTAAAGGGCACAAAAGGTCTTAAATATTGATTGGCCAATAAATAAAGCGAAAGGTTTTACAATCGCGAAACTAATTGGGCGAGCATCTCAAAATGTAAATACTAACGAGTCCAAACGTGAGGAAGAAAAGGGTCCAGAATCACCTCCCCCACCCCTTAAATTCTTTCTCTAACAGCTTAAGCCGCCTATTGTTCATATACCTCGCTTGATAAACCTAATGCAGTAAAAGTAAAGATTAAAGGACTGATTACTACTGTTAGTGCTTGCCAAGGCCTTGATGATGAGACCACCCGAGAGAAAATAACCCCTTAATCCAAGATCATTACCCAGATCTCTCCACCAGTTAACCCCACCTCCTCCACCATCTTCTCCTTCACTGTTTATTCAAGCAAATTGTTGTGCTATTCTGAAAGGGGCATTATATTGATTTGGGGTATTGATATATTGATATATTTTGTAGAAATATGATAAACTGCAAAATGAAGACGAAGTGTAAATATTAATATGCCTCGGCAAAGATTATTACAGATAGAGTGCAAGTGTTATTTATAGGATTATATTTAACACAGACGAACTTTTGTCAACCAGAGAGAATATTACTCATGTAATAATGTATTACTATATTAATGAATTACATGTTAGATTCAGTAATGATTATAGAATTCATTATATCAACTATCATATCAATTTAAGGTAATTTACTTACAGTGTACTGTATATTTAAACGTGGGACTGTACAGCTACAAGAATTTCCAATGTGACTTTTCTGGACTGGTTTTGTCTTGTCAGTTTATACTACTCCTTACTCTTGCACTTTGATCTCACCCCGGCTCTGTTCATGTGATCGGAAGTTAAGATCACATGTTGGGGGTGTGTATTGAGAAGGGTAGTGAAAGGTATGAAAGAGTTTTAGTGGAGACTTAGTGTTATGCGACACTATTATGTTTCGTGCGCTGGATATTGGTTCGTTTATTTCCAATATAGGAAAACTTAGAACTCTGAGTAATCATCGGGAACACAGCTGACAGTGATATATCTAACTCTTAAGTCCGGGGCTGTTCGGCCAGGCAGCTTAGGGAACAACAACAACTCTTAAGTCAATCAATCTCCACCAATGTCACAGAATACGCACTTTAAGCTAGGGTACAAACACATATGACTGGAGTCTGAGTCTTACTTATATAGAAATAAGCTCAGAAACAAATATCGAATACAAATCACTATTCCTCATGCATAGAGGAACAAGAATAAAAGTTTCTCTCAATAAATAATAATATAAATAATTGTAAGATGATGAATATAGATACAAGTATAAATAAACACAGAAATGTTAGTCTCAAAAATGAAAGCTGATATCCTGAGGTAAAGTACCACGAGGTAAAGCGTGAATGAGGTAGGTGAATAGTACTGAGGTCACACATGTTCAGTGAGGATAATATATATAATTTAAAATATCAGCTGTGATATAAATATTTTGAAAGTTAGTGCAACATATAGAATATATAAATTGCTATTAACCTACACAATCACAATTAGGAATATTAGTTCGAGGAACTGAGGATAATTAATATTAGCCCGTGTGAGAGGCTGAAATCTCGTCATATAAATATTAGCGCGATGAGGGATGAATAGAATTTAATACAGAATTCAAAAAATGCTTAATTTGAGGTTGAAGTCAGGAAGCATGGATATATATCGGTCTGACTAAGAGACAAAATAAATTAACACTCTCTGTGGACACTTATACCCAATTACGTACCCAGCTAATAATACTTAAACATAGGATAAGATCTGCTAGGCGTTCACTGGCAACTTATGTGTAAGATGTGTGTTATTATTTTCGAACGAATATATCTATAAACATTAAATGTAATATAGGAATCTATATTACAAAGTATCTTGATATATCAATCCCAAGACAGAGTTTGTATGTTCTCTCAATACGAGCAACGATTGCTAGAAGACGAGAATAGTTAATCTCGGCGGTTTACGTTAATATAGAACACGTAACATATCCTATCATCACTTTGCAATAATCAACACACTCATAAGATCGAACAAGAAGCACTTAATTTGAGCTGGAGTATAGAAGGAAACAGCCGTGAGAGATCTGGTCACATAGGGTGACTAGGTGAGGTGTCCGTCTTCCTGTTTGCACCAGGGGGACACTCGCACTCGTACTATTAGAAAGGGCACTTCTAGCTTGTCTGCTACACTCCTCTTTGGCCAACACACAACCAACCCACTCAGCTTTGCAGATACTTTTTAAGGGGACTTAGGCTAGCCCCAACGGAAGTATTCTCCGAGTTGACTGGGTCACGTATAATCCAGATACAGACGGATCCGTACCAGACAGTGAATCAAGTTTGCCTAACTTCATCCTGTTTTTGGTCAGGTAGTTTTACACATTTCAGATTGCGACAAGGCTGATGGATTTCGGATCAGCAGAGGCATGAGAATTATTATAGTGTTTTAATTATTGCTCGGTTATACAAACTCTTGAAAATATAATACATACATGGTTATATGGGGAATGGTATCCTATATTTATTTATTTTAAAAGTAGGTCTTAGGAGGCTTGTACAAGTATGTTATGAATGATTTACAGTTTTCACAGGTTCTTGGTCTGGGGAGGCTTTTATGTAATGTTTTGGTTATTAGATGGAATCTTCTGTTTCTAGTTGTTGCCTCTCTTTGTATCAGTAAGGGTAGTTATTTCCATCTGGGTAACTAGACGGAAATGGAGGTGGTTGATGTGTTAATTCCATAAAATGTGCTTCGTCGTAATGTAAATCGGATTCTTGTTGTGGATTCTGACCCTTTGAGGTGAGCCGCCATTTTTTATATTTCCCCTGGGGATCCTTAATGAGGGGGGCCGGGCCGTGGTAAGATACATATCCTAAGGATTCGTGTGACCCTCGTTTTCTCCCTGCTTGTGGTAGGGGTGACTGCTGCAGGTGATTCCTCAATTTTAGGGTAGACTGAGGCTTTGATCTTCTCCTGTTGGTAATGGAGGCAATCCTACAGGTTGAGGTTGGGGGCCCTTCTGCAGGTGTGGATGGGTTATTTATGGCGTTGACTTCCTCTCCGTTTCGCCCTGTCATCTTACTTAGACATGAGCCATGGGCACGATAACAGCCCAGGAGATTTCTTCACAACATAGGGTAATTCTCCTTGTAATATTTTAAAAATCTACATTTGTTACTTCAATAAATGAACGTGGATGGACAAAATAGTTAAAATCCCCTTTACCTATAAGTATCAAAATTATATTTATCAGGTATGAGGGTTACAGTGGCAGCATTACTATTACTTAATATGAATAGAACAATCACATCTATCTTATATCTACCTATCTACGAGAGAGCAGAGCAGGACGCAGATTATCTACCTGTACTTCAATCAACTTACTAAACTACAATAAAACCAAATCTATAAACCCATAAAGGAGACTCACAAACGTCTTCCTATCTTGGTGTTAACCGCTTCCAAACATAGCATAAACGTCTTATTCCCCGGGGTCTTGGGGATGTTGTGGTCTCGTCTTGTCTTCTTCTCGGGTGCCTGGGCTGGGGACCTCTGATATCGAGTCTTCTTCTTTCGCTTCTTCTCGGGATGGGGCCGGATGTGGGTCGTCTGGTCAGCTCAGTTCTTGTTCTTTGTGGGCGCTGAGCAAAGGTTATCCACACAAGGGTTGCTGAATGATGTGGTCACTGAGGCGTCATATGTCTAAGAAGGCAAGACCAAGAACAACTGGGTTACAAGAATCAATTTGTCTCGATGTCTCACATGCTACCTGGAATAAGACCTCCTGACTTCACCGCACTGAGCAGTTGAATCTACAGCCTGTAAGCATATATCTCTTACATAAGATGAAATAAATATTCCTTAATAATGCGTTGATCCCAGCCAATATTTTGTTAACTATTTCCTCAATGTTTAATATAGCCTGGTTAGCATTAGACCTATTAACCCCTTCGACTCCAGGGACGCATGTTATGCGTCGCCTATGAATGTAATGCACAGTCCCAGCGACGCATGTTACCGTCTTCATTACTCTTGTCCTATGGCACCTAGAGGGTTCAGATTTGAATGGGAACTACTTTAGGATTCCACAAAACAATACGGATGGTTGGCAACCCCCCAGGTCCTGCCGCGTGTGTGTGAGCGCGCCCGGATGTGATTGGCCATTATACCACCTACCCATCACCCTATGATGGTATTGACCCCTCCCCAACCCCCAGGACCCCACATCACCTAGGTGGGTGGTTATATGTTGTTTTTCCTTCATTACTATCCCATACCATATGTTTTCACGAAATCAAAAATGGAAATTTGGCTGGTACTGGAGTGTCATTTATTATTAAATCGCTTGGGAAAAGCGATAAAAGGTAAAACACACACACACACTCGGACATCTCCGTCGTTAACCTAAGACGTGCGCATGGGGGGTATGAGACACCACACGCCTGTGCGCACGTATTTGAGCTGTTCCCATCACTAACATCATTATTTTACCATAAATAGCATTAATACTTATCCACATGCGCCTATTTTACGTTGATTATAAAGGTATTAACCTGTTACAGTAATAAAACAAGTGGAAACAGCGTTTGAATGGTCAAAATCGGCGATACAGGCCGGGAGTTACATAATTTATGGCTGAGGCAACCTCCCTCCCCTCCACTCTTCCCCACGTCTGGAGAGAGACTGCCGATCGATACTCTCTCTCTCTGTCTTGCACTCGCTTGGTAACAGTGATGACAATGCCCTGCTTGCAACTCGCTAATGTTAGCACGAAAATAGACCACAGAATCAGGGAATAACAGGGAAAATAGGTGATAATTGAAGGAGGAGGGGGAAGTGGGGAAGGAGGAGATGTGGAGGAGTGATATTTGGCATGGCCCAGGGGCAAAAAAAAAAGGGTTCATGTTTTTTTGGGGTGTTTTAAATGGATTTTTTTAGGCCCAGGATCTTCCCAGAGTCTTTCCGCAGTCGCCCGGGGAAACTCTTAAGAGTCTTCCCGCACTTGTCGGGTTAACACCTGCCGAGGATGCAACACGGCACCACATTCTATTAAACACATCGCAGAAGAATGCATTCTACACAATCACTTACACCAACAACATAATCTACACTCCTTGAGAGCCCTGTGGGAAAGCCCGATCGTGGTTATGGCCTTCCTTAGGGACGTGGGGCTGTTCGGCCAGCCAGCTTAGGGAACGACAACAACAACATTAAGACACACACACACACATACACATTTATCTATATAGCTATATACTATATATATATATATATATATATATATATATATTGAGTATATATCACAAATACACATGCGCCACTAAATGTTTCTAATCTCTCAGTGGGGTTCGAACCGCTGACCGTCAGGACGAAAGCCGATGCTTTAATCAACTACATCACGGCAGTCTTTTGAGTGTCTTTTAGACTGCCGTGGTGTACTTGATTAAAGCGTCGGCTATCGTCCTGACGGTCGGCGGTTCGAACCCCACTGAGAGCTTAGAAACATATATGTATATATATGTATAATATTATATATATATATATATATATATATATATATATATATATATATATATATATATATATATATTTTAGACTGGCGTGGTGTAGTTAATTAAAGCGTCGGCTATCATCCTGACGGTCGGCGGTTCGAACCCCACTGAGATATTAGAAACATATATATATATATATATATATATATATATATATATATATATATATATATATTATTATATATTATACTGTAGTATATAAATACATAGATAGATGTGTGTGTGTGTGTGTGTGTGTAAATGTTGTTGTTGTCGTTCCCCTTGGTGTCGTACAGAACACCTTAAGTGGTCAGAGTTAAGCAAGTTGTTGGAACTTCCATAATTGTGGATATTACTTGCTGAAATAATGTAACTTCCTCCACGTTTCCTCGCGCTGGTCCACTCCAAATTGTCGGGAGTCGGAAAAGTAAAGAAGCCTAATTTTCGAGGGCATTACTGATGGCTGTTTGTAGAGTCTATGTTTTTTAAAATGTCGAGAATTTGGCTGGCTCCAGTCTTAAAATGACTCAGATATTACAACTTTTGTTATAGCCAAATATGTTACGAAACTGGCAACACCATCATGAAGAGATATTGTAATTTCATATTTATCCGTTAGTTGTCCAGAAATGAGTTGCGTAGAGATTAAAATATCCACCAAATCAAAATAATCGAGTATAGTTGTCGTTCTTTGTGCATATGATCCCTATGTTACAGTATGATGGGGGAGGCAGGTACAGTCACTCATAACAATTCGTTGACCCTACCTATTTATAATCATGGAAGTATAAGAACATAAGAACATAAGAAAATGGGAGTCTGCAGAAAGCCGCTTGGCCTAAGCAAGACAGATCCCTGTCCCACACAACCCCAATTACAAAGCACAATTATAGGCTCAACACTCTAATACCCTGAGGATCATCTTACCAAAACGGTTAGAGATTAACGCAGGATTACGGGGGTCTGCAGAGTGCTGATTGGCCCAACCCTGCTGATCCCCCTTCACACCCAACCCTTCTCGTCCATATGCTTATCCAATTTTATCTTAAAGCTCCCTACCGTTTTTAATCCCACTATAGCACTTGGTAGTCCATTCCACCCATCTACAACTCTGTTACCAAACCAATATTTGCCTATATCTTTTCTGAAACGAAATTTATCTAATTTGAAACCATTGGTATATCTCTGGAAACGAATTTATGCCTTTAATTTTCGATATATTAACTAGAATATAATATAATATAATATAAATACTATAAATGCACGAAATGTTGGTGTGAGTATCCTAGGTTCGAGTCCTTGGAGTGCTACATCTATTTTTTTATTTCATTAATGGAGTTTAGAAGTAAAGTTGGTTGGTGAAAAAATATGAATTCATTTAAAAGCAAGTTCCATCGAAAAACTATTCCAGACAGATATAATTGCATACATAATAACATAAGGGGGTTCATGATTTATATAAGTGATTGAAAAACTATTCCAGACAGATATAATTGCATACATAATAACATAAGGGGGTTCATGATTTATATAAGTGATTGAAAAACTATTCCAGACAGATATAATTGCATACATAATAACATAAGGGGGTCCATGATTTATATAAGTGACTGAAAAACTATTCCAGACAGATATAATTGCATACATAATAACATAAGGGGGTTCATGATTTATATAAGTGATTGAAAAACTATTCCAGACAGATATAATTGCATACATAATAACATAAGGGGGTTCATGATTTATATAAGTGATTGAAAAACTATTCCAGACAGATATAATTGCATACATAATAACATAAGGGGTTCATGATTTATATAAGTGATTGAAAAACTATTAATTGCATACATAATAACATAAGGGGGGACAGATATAATTCCATACATAATATCATACGGGGGTTCATGATTTATATAAGTTGATTTGAAAAACTATTCCAGAGATATAATTGCATACATAATAACATAAGGGGGTTCATGATTTATATAAGTGATTGAAAAACTATTCCAGACAGATATAATTGCATACATAATAACATAAGGGGATTCATGATTTATATAAGTGATTGAAAAACTATTCCAGACAGATATAATTGCATACATAATAACATAAGGGGATTCATGATTTATATAAGTGATTGAAAAACTATTCCAGACAGATATAATTGCATACATAATAACATAAGGGGGTTCATGATTTATATAAGTGATTGAAAAAGGTGGGGGGGTTCAGTCAAAGTATGTTACCACTATCGTTGTTGTCACTGGTGTTCAGTCAAAGTATGTTACCACTATCGTTGTTGTCACTGGTGTTTTCAAACATTATATCTGGCAAGTCTTCTTTGATCCAGACAAAATTCCAAGACATGGAAATCCAAGACTTAAAAATATTAAAATATAGATTTTTGCACGAATACTGAGTGCTATTAATACTTTGTTCGACTTTATGAAAATATACCCACTGCTTTAGTTGTATATACCAAATAATAGAACACGAATATTTTGTCCAAGTGATCTTTTCAGCGATAGGTTTGGCAACATATAGTGAACCAGCTCGGAACTCGCAGAGACCAAGTGAACGAAAGATACAAAAACACGGTGATAAAACGTACGTTCTTAGGTAGTTTTAAGATATATTATAGTGTAAGGGATATAGGTTGTAGTGAGAGATGTTCTTAGGTAGCTATAACATCGATGTAGTGTAGGGGAAATACGTAGTGCAGGGTGTATAGGTTATAGTGAGAGATGTAGTGTAGGGGATATACGTAGTGCAGGGTGTATAGGTTATAGTGAGAGATGTAGTGTAGGGGATATACGTAGTGCAGGGTGTATAGGTTATAGTGAGAGATGTAGTGTAGGGGATATACGTAGTGCAGGGTGTATAGGTTATAGTGAGAGATGTAGTGTAGGGGATATACGTAGTGCAGGGTGTATAGGTTATAGTGAGAGATGTAGTGTAGGGTATAAATGTGTAAAAGAACAAATAGGGATGTAGGGAAGAAAGGGTCTGCCTCGTATGGGCCAATAGTCCTACTGATTGCTATTGTTCTTATATTCATATGTTCTTAAGCAATAAGTTAAGGGGAGATGGTTGATAATTCTGTGCCACCTTCTCCCTCATGTTTAGCCGCATTAGTTTTGAAATGTTAAGGTGTTGGCCCCATTAATTTCTTTGTCAAAATTGTGTGATTCAGGTGTCGAGTTTTCCCTGGCGAGCAATAGCGAGCCCGTAAATTTAGGAGGAATCTACCGAACAAATATACACATTCATCTCATTGGGTTTTTTTCTTAAAGGTTGATGGAGGTCTACCAGGGAAACTAAATATACAAATATTATGAAAGTAAATAATTATATATAAAACAAAAAAAAAAAACTTTCCCAATTAATCAATAAGTTAAAAGTTGTTCCCTGCCTGCCTGGAACACGTCTGACAGAAAGTGTGTTGTGGTAGAACAAGAACCTGGTGACGCACTGCTGGCACTCCCTGACTGGCGGTTGCGAGTCCTTAAAGTAAACTAAAGAAACTTGAGTCAGATTAAGGGGGCCTAATTTATTGTATTTATGTGTATATTTATTTATTTATATAATTATTTATGTATATACTGTATCTATTAATTTTTGTGTGGATATTATATATCTTTCTTATTTTTTGTTTTATGTGAGTGAGGGAGACAAAAGGCAAAACTGCCTGTAGCGAGTGCATCCCCCATAGTTGAAACAGTGACAGGGCCACGTTAGAGCAAAAATTCCTGGACACACAGTTTGAAGCAATTTAAGTCATGGGAGGAGGGAAAGACAGATCCTG
The DNA here is from genome assembly GCA_032716605.1 of Paralithodes platypus. Taxonomy (NCBI): domain Eukaryota; kingdom Metazoa; phylum Arthropoda; class Malacostraca; order Decapoda; family Lithodidae; genus Paralithodes; species Paralithodes platypus. Next base: position 63,054,453 of record CM064498.1, on the reverse strand, counting down.
GGAGAGAGTTCCAGATCTCAGCTGTTGAATAGAAGACAGTCTGAGAGTAACATTTCACTCTTGGGTTGGAGAGTTGCAAAGAGTAGGAGTGGGATTGTGTTGCGAGACAGGTACTACATACCCTACGTAGAGGAGGTGGTATACACTGGGAGAGCTCTGAGGAACACTGATTATTGTAGTAGCGATAGAATAGCAAGAGAGATGCAACATTGCGGCGAAGAGAGAGAGTTTTCATAGAGTTGGTGAGTGGGCAGGAATTAATGATACGACAGGCTTTCCTTTCTACTTTGTCTAGTAGTGTGGTATGAGAGTATGAGATCCTCCCCACACATGTGAACAATACTCAATACAAGGATGCACTGTGCCCCTGTACAGAGCAAGAAGCTGTGCAGGGGTAAAGAACCCCCTGAGGTGGTTGAGCACACCCAGCTTCTGGAAGGCTGCCTTAGCAAGACTGGTAATATGGTCCTTCCAAGTGAGAGCAGAAGAAAAAGAGACACCAAGAATATTCAGAGAAGATGAAGGATTGATTTTTGTGTTGTTGAAGAATAAGGGATAGTCCACTGGGAGTTCTGGACGGGTGGATAGATGGAACAATTGGGTTTTGGAAGCATTAACCCATTCGTAGCGGGGCCCGACTCTAGTCCATATAGAGAACACCAGCCCAAAGAGCGGGACCCGACCCGAGTCCGTGTGCAATTTTGGTGCAATATTGGCTCTGAGAGAGAGAGAGACGAGCGACGGGAGGAGCGTAGGTTGCCTCATGACCGCTCGCCACGGCTGCCATGGGCCTACTGACATGTACTCCACACACATCCACCGTCCCTCCCACGCTACACACATAATTATGTAACGAAATGACCGAATTTTAGCGATTTTGCCCTTCGGTTGCACGATCGTTGCAAGACAACCAGTGATCATAGAAGGATGGTTCACGTGTCATTGTAAAGCTCAATTAACGCCCTTTCAGGGATACATAATTGTATTACGCTCTGGCTCTTGTTTATGCATGAAAAAGAGCACGGATACAAGGCCATTTATGGTAAAAAAAAAACGCTGGGCGGCACGGTGAAATATACTCCACCACCCATTCTTATTGTGTTAAAGGTAACAAGGGTTTCTCTGCCCCAATTGGAAAGAGTAGTTAAATCAGAAGATAAGTGTTCTATCGATTCATTACGGTTGTCTATGAGGGATTGCTGGCTGGGGCATTCTGGAAAACTAATCGAGTAGTGTAACGTAGAGTCGTCTGCGTATGAATGGATGGGACTGGAGTTACAGTTGAGAATATCGTTTATGAAAATTAGAAAGAGAATAGGAGACTGGACAGAGCCCTGAGGAACACCGGAGTTGATAAGATGAAGTGAGCGATAGCCATCCACAACCACAGCTATGAAACGGCCGGAAAGGAAGATAGAGACAAAGGCACAGATGGAGGGATAGAAACCGAAGGAGGGCAGTTTAGAAATTAAAGATTTGTGCTAGACTCTATCGAAGGCCTTCGATATGTCTAGTGCAATAGAAAAGGTCTCATTGAAGTACCGAAAGGAGGATGACCAAGAGTTAGTAAGATATGAAAGGAGATCCGCAGTAGAGCTACCCTTAACACCTTATTGGCGGGCTAGGCGGTCTATTTGATCGTACCGCACAGCGTTTTTTTTTAACCTAAATAGGGTTGTTTCCGTGCTCATTTTCATGCCTAAATAAGACCCAGAGCGTAAAACAAGTATCTATCCCTGAAAGGGCATAAACAGAGCTTTCCAATGACACCCGAACCATCCTTGTACGACCACTGGTTCTCTTGCAACGATCGTGCAACACGAGTGCAAAAACCCTAAAATAAGGTAATTTCCTTACATAATTCCCTGTGTAGCGAGTGAGAAAGGGGGGAGGAAAGTAGAATAAAGTTCAGTACATCCACGGTGGTTGTGGGGAGCGGTCATAAGGTTACTACGCTCGTCCCACCGCTCCGCTCTCTCTCTCAGCAACATTACGTGCTGAAAATGGCGCTCGACAGCTGTCGTGCACCGCCACTTAGTCCAAAATTTATTTCACTCGACATATGTTGCGCGCCGCCAGTTAAGAGTTAAGGAAGCCATACTGGCGATCTGAGAGCAGATTATGAGAAGAGAAATGCTTAAGAAATTTGGAAGCAACAATAGATTAAAACACTTTAGAGAAACAAAAGATGAGAGCAATTGAGCGATAGTTAGAGGGTTGAGAGCGATCACTCTTCTTTGGGACAGGTTGAATAAGAGCAAACTTCCAGCATGAAGGGGAGACGTTAGAGGAGAGACTGAGACGAAAGAGTTTGCCAACTCAGGGAGTCAGCACGGAAGCACAGTTTTTTAGTACAACAGGAGGAACACCGTTAGGACCGTATGTCTTCTTAGTATCAAACCCAGAGAGGGTAGAATTACATCTTTAGAAGATATTAGGATATTAGGCATAATTAGGAGAGAGGGGGGTGGAGAGGGAGGAATAGCACCGGAGTCGGCCAAGGTGGAATTTCTAGCAAAAGTTTGAGCGAGGAGTTCATGCTTTGTCAGAGGAAGAAGTGATGGTTGTGCCATCATAGTGGAAAATGGGAGAGAAGACGAGGAAGAAAAATGATTGAAGAGGTTTTTGGCTAGATGCCAGAAAGCTCGGGAAGAGCTAGAGTGGATAGTTCAGTGCATTTATTATTGATGAAAGAGTGCTTGGCAAGTCAAAAAACAGATTTGGTTTGATTTCGGGCAGAAGCATAGGAAGAATGAGATTCTGAAGTTTTAAGGCGTCGGTACCGTTTGAATGCTTCCTCCTTGTTGCGGACAGCAGTAGAACAAGCGTGAGTAAACCAAGATTGGTTTGCATTAGACTGAGAGAAAAAAAATTGAATGTACGCTTCCATGCCCGAGAGGATTACCTCGGTACTGCGTTCAGCACTCTCCGAGGGTCCCCGGCCACGGAAGCAGAAGTCATTCCATGGGAAATCAAAGAAGTACTGCCGAAGAGCCACCCAGTCGGTATCGCCAAAGTGCCACAAGAGCCGCCGGCTGGGAGGATCGGGTGGCCGTACTGGAGAGATAGGACAGGTAGTTTTCTATCAAGACCTCTATTAAGCTTTATAGAATTTCATTTAAGACCCTCCTTCGAGATATGTTTGTACATTTTTCGGTAGAAAATATTCCCTGCCAAAGGCCGGTTCCAAATCCATTACAGGCTCGCTATCGCTTGCCAGGGTAAGCATATCGACACATACTGTTAATTGCACGAAGGGCTTAAAATTGACAGAAATAAAGCGAAAGTTCTTACAACTGCCAAACTAATGAGGCGTGCGATTTAAAATGTCATAACTAATGGGTCTAAGGATGAGGGAGAAAGGGACCCAGAACAAAAAATCTCTCCTCTTAAACCACCAAAAAGTACAAAAACGTGATATAATATTATGTGAGAGTAGTGGTGATATTGGCATTTCAGCTTTTGGACTAACAACATTATGAATCTAGATTATAGGAGTACCACTACTAAATATCTATAAATACCTTCATAAACACTACCCAATCTAGAGAAGCTGTTGGTATATTGATAAGCAACTTATATGTGTTCAACATTCCGTCATCTGTTGACTTGTATAAAAAACTCTGAACTTCGCCCATACTAGTGACACGGAATATTATGCAATACTCTCTCTCTCTCTCTATCTTTCTATCTCTCTCTCTCTCTCTCTCTCTCTCTCTCTCTCTCTGGGGTGAATCGTCTAAAATTCTCCACTAATGGAGCGAAACATTGGAGGTCTAAAAATACCTCACTCAGGCCAAATTGGGTTAAGGTGTACAATATGCAAGCATACTATACATATAGAAACACACACACATGCACACCCACCCGAACACATACACACACATCCCCCCCCCCCTTACTGACAGACATACACACGAATACACCCCCCACACACACAATAATACACACCCACGCCCGTAGCCTAGTAGGAGAGCTCTCGTCTCACACACGAGGGGTCGGGGGTTCAATCCCCGGCCGGGCGGAGACAAATTGGGCTTGTCTCCTTTCATGTGTTAGCCTCAGTTCACCTAGCTGTAAATAGGTACCTGGAATAAGTGGACGACGTTGTGACGTCCCATCTGGTGTTGGCAAAAATGGTACAAGGCGAGATGGGTATCATATGGTTCACCTAAGCTGATGGCTACCTAAGCCTTCGGGCGAGACGGTACCGTCTATAGTGAGAATGGTACCATACAGATCCACCCTAAGCCTTCGTTTCCTATGTCGCCAATTGGCTAAAATACAGACTACACACATCCATAGCCATTCCAACAGTACATAAAACACTTAACATGCATTTCACGCAATACATTCCCAGTTAAAGAGGCGCGATAATAATGAGCTTAGCTCGCATTGCGTGGATTCCCCTTGACGAACAAGTAACTGAGTAACACACACACACACACCACCCAGTCACAATCTCACACCCATCCACACACATAAACGCACATATACAGTATACAGACACACTAACACACACACACACACATAAATTCACACCCACATCCACACACACACACACATGTTCTCGCTCACACAATAAAGCCATCTCAAAACTTACGAGGACAATATCTCTCCCACACAGAGGCCAGTTTCCGCTAAGACTGTCTTTCTTTCTTTCATTCTTGATATATATTATATAATGTTGCTTAAGTTTGCTTTGTTCATTTGCTTTTACTATCCAGTACATCTCTATTTACCCAACTTTCATTCTCTCTCTCTCTCTCTCTCTCTCTCTCTTTCTCCATTTAACCCCAAAATGTACATATACAATTTGTTTTCCTATATTCCAACTACTCCCTCTCCGACATAGGCTGAGAGCCTGTACATTCAACGTTTCTACATTGAACGGTGGAACCCGTGAGGTTCTTGTTCCAGTCTAGGGGGTGAGATAATTATGTGAAACACTTTTTAGCTGCAACCAGCCCCTGCCATCTTGCCTTCGCAGGTTGCATGTGGCTTAGTTGCTCAATCACGGCTCGTAGCAGCCCCATCTGTGTAGCTGCCTGGCTCCAGTGCTTCACTGTTTCACCTCCTAGACTCAGACCCTCACTGTCAGAACGCCACCTATTGAGCAATTAATGTCTAGGCATTGTCCACCTGTAGCATATTTTGAATATGGGAATATTCATTCAGTGCTATTTAATTAGGGAACAATGAGGGTATTAATTTAGCGTTTCTGTGGGCTTTGTGGTAATGCACTGATACTAGGTACAACACAAATTCCATCCCATTAATATCTTCCCATTGACGTATCGGGATTCGAACCCTGGTCCATCGGATTACCAGTCCAGTGACAAGACCACTCTACCGCCCCCCCCCCCCCCCCTAAAAGTGAAGGGTTGCATACATTTTCCTTTCTTTTTTTCAATCTTTTATGTAAGTTCCTTCTGGGGATTTCGAAGCCCAGCAAGGTTAATCGCTTCCAACTGTTTCATGTACGGCTATTACCGGAGAGAACGGAGGGTGAGGAGAGAGCCTTATTCTTTTGTATCCTTTCCTTCAACTTTCCTTGTCTATCGGATATTCTATCTCTACTAGAATACAGTCCTGACCACCTCGTTTGGATCGTAAGGTCTGTGTGGTCAGTGTATCCATGTAAATATATGTAAATATATATATATATCTCTCTCTCTCTCTCTCTCTCTCTCTCTCTCTCTCTCTCTCTCTCTCTCTCTCTCTCTCTCGATTGACTCCGTGTCAATAGTTTGGGTGAAATTCGGAGTTTTTCAAACAAGTCAACTAGTTAACTGTCTTGATGGTGTAATGGCTAGAGTGTTTAAAATATGTGTGTGTGGTAACCCAGGTTCCAATCCCGGTAGGTCACATGCTTTCATTAATTTAATTGGGAGGTGTTTGGTGTTGGAGTGAAATTAATTTAATAGATTTATAAATTCTGCTGTACGTCCTATACATTGTTATTGCAATGTATTCTTTATTTATGTTTTATTTGTAAATAACCTGGCAAAATGGCAACTATCGTGAACTTTATTAAGTACACATTACAAAAGCAGTGTGGTCTAGTCAGTCAGTCAGTTAGTAGCCAAAACCGCACTCAGCAAGACACATCGGAAAGGGAACGGAGATGGCAGGGAAAATAATGCATACTATGAAAGACACCAGCCACAAGCAGGCACTCGAGCATTCAGGTCTAAATTATTAAAAAGCTGGAAAAAGTAATTTATAACATTTATATTTATAAGCATTGCTTTAGGCAAATAAGTATTTCCTGTCATAAAAGCTACATTTCGAGAGAAGGTATAAGACTTGAGGTAGTCACTTCCGTCAATATGTTAAATATATATAACATGTACTGTGTGAGTCAGGTAGAGGCCGAGGCTGAAATACTGTAATGTAAAATTATAGGGAGAGGTTGGTAAAACTTTGTTTACAACTTGATGTTGTGGGTAACGTGTTTGTATATTTGTTTGTTTACGTATTGCTCAGTCGCCGTTGACATTCTGTGTAGTGATTCACGTCAGTATGTCCTATAATTGTCCTGGGAGTGACGGCTGGGAGTGCTCAGAGAGTTTATTGCTAATACAATGTGTACACTCGGATGTCATAGCATCTAACCCACTAATATATATCCGTAGACTTCACCTATATTTATTAATGGAGGTATACTATTATCTCTGGGCAAATAAAACAATATATGTTTCCATAAATTAACTACAACGCTGTGGTATACTAATTATTGAGAAGCAAGTTCTATTAAAATATCAATCCAAATAATTATAATTACATGAAATAAAACATAGGGAGTCAACGAATTGTTATGAGTGGGGTGCAGACTATGTTATCCGATAATTCGTGTTTGTTTTGCTGACATACAAGCTCTTACTGTCTATCATACCAGTTATTATACGTGGTTGACTATCCTTGTATTATGGTTGAGAACATAAGCACTTCCTTAGAAGCCTAGGTCAGTCACAGTTCACATATGAGTGTTATAGTATATATCTTATTATTCTCGCATGTCTGTACCTTTTTTCGTTTGTCTGTATTGCTTTACCTTTCATAATCCTTCTTTCAGTTACTCAGATGCCAATACATTATAGTTATACGGGTATGTGTGTATATTCTGAGCGCTTACTATCTGCTCCCCTGTGTTCAGTTCTCCTGTAGTCAACCAATTATACATGTGTATTTGTTGCTCATCAATATAGTATTTTTTGTTTCAAATCTGTATTGATAGTTTTGTGTTTTTTTCAAATGTTATGTATATGTATATATTATATATGTGTATAAATATATGCCTGCCATTTGTCAGATTTATTGTGATATTTTAGTTATCACCCTATTTAATTTTATTTACGCTTTTGTTTTCATCCTATTCCAATCATGTGTGTGAAGTAATGCCTTCGATTATTTTATCGTTCTCTTTAAATAGCTCTTACAGTTTCCCCTTTCTTGCGTTCTCAGCTTATTAATGTATTGATCTGTCGTACATATAATCTACCCAATGATATATTTGCATTATTCCATGACTTTAATTTGTTTCTTTCCTACCGATTTAGCTCTCTTTCAACATGTTTGGTTCACCAAAGTTTACGATACATCACACATAACTTGGTATTTAATAAGGCATATTTTCATTATCATTATATTGCCTCAATTACTGGCTGTCACATATTCACTTTCACTTTCTCTCCTGTAATCCTTGTCCTTTCCTAGACTGTTTTATTTCTTGCATTAGCACGCTTCGAGAACTTTAGAAAAATTGCCTTGGAGTATGCTTATAGCTGGAATAATTTTGGTTGGTTAAATTAAGCTTTACTGTGTAGTTTATTTTATTTTTTTCTCATTTTGTCGGTCTTTATATCAATTTGTTGTTATTTCTTGATCTACTTCTGAGATTAACTTATCTATTATCAGGTTATTTTTGTTTCCTTTATTATCCACTGTACATTACTGTATTATGAAATTCCTTTGCATATCTCCAGCTGGACAGCATCCCTTGAATGATTGCCCTCTCCTCACCTCAACTCCCACCTCCTCATTTACATAATCACCTTTTTGCATAATCGTGTGTGTGTTCATTCAATATTTCTCCCTTGTTGTTCTCTTAATCTCGTTATAATAATTTGAACTATTGTATACATATTTATCTAGTGTTCTCATCCTAGTGTCTCGTTGTATATACAGAATGTGTATGTCTTTCTGTACCCCACTACCATTACGTGTAACCTGTCTACCTTCTTGTAATAATAGAAAGACAGAAAGAAAAGACAGTGATTTATCTATCTCTCTATAGCTATCTATCTATCTATCTATGTGTGTGTGTGTGTATGTGTGTGTGTGTGTATATATATGTGTGTGTGTGTGTGTGTGTGTGTCATATAATCCAACCAAATAGTAATAAGAACAGATGCAAAATGTGGAGGTGTAATTAATTGAAGTTTGACAACAAATATACATATATCATCGGACATTGAACGATGATAATGAATATTTATTGCTCTTGGTTCCTGGCTCCTTAATCTATATACACGCTAACATTTAAATGATTTGGTATTACTTCATGACTACTAAATCTTTATACAAACCAATTAAACTTGGTATTAATTGGTATAGATGCATGGCTACTGAATCCATATATAAACCAACTAGCCATGGTATTTAAGAAAGGTTTGATTTTTACTGAACTCCCTTCTCCCTTATGTTTAGCACCATTAATTTGGTGATTTTAAGACTTTTTGTACCATGTAGGTATCGTCTTTTTGCTGGCGAGCGATAGCGAGCCTGTAATTTTGGAGTAACCAGCCTTCGGCCTGGACATTTTCTCTACCGAAAAACGTACACATTTACATCGAAAGAGCGTCTTGGGGTCATTTTTTTAAATGTTTGATGTAGGTTTTAAAAGGAAACTAAGCATATTAAATTAATATATAAACAAATGAACAAATATGTACAAATATTTTTTCTTCTATGAGAGTGAGGGAGACAAAAGGCAAAACTGCTTGTAGCGAGTGCCTCCCCCAGAGTTGAAAGAGTGACAGGGTCAAAATCAAGGGACGTTCGAGCCAAAATGCCTGTTGGGAGCTCGTTGTATGTACTATGGTCAGTTCCTTCTTGGTGTGTGTGGGGGTAGGATCTCCTCACTGGGGGGTGAATTTGTAGGCCCAAGGTCTGGTTGTTTAGTGTAGGTTGAGGGCCTGTGGTGGCCTTGGCTGTTGATATGATTGTTGATATTATAGCCAGATTGTAGATGGAGGGTAGGACGATGGCTCAAGTGAGTCTGCGTCATGCCAATATACACTTTATGGAGTCCGCAGTCCCCGTGGGTACAAGAGTGTTGGTATGCTACATGGTCCAGATTCAGTTGTCTTTTGTCGTTGGCAGGGCGATTACGTAGTACAAGTTGGGAGGTTTTGGGAGATTTATAATACATAATCAGTTTGATTTTGTTGTCAGTGTTGGTGGGCTGGACGTTTTTCAGGATGATGTCTCTTATGACGGCGGCTTCGTCTGTTTTGTGGTCAGAGGACATGTATTTTTAATTGTAAATTTTGATGTCCTCGGGGCTGGTGGTGTTGGGGGCTTTCATTATTATACCATTTTTCTAAGTGTTTCTTGATGGTTTTGTCAACGTCCGAGTTGGAGTAGCCATTGTTGATAAGGACTTGTGCGAGGCGGTTTAGTTCATGGTGGGTGTCTCGCCAGAAGGAACAGTGAGGGAGTGCCCTCCTGACGTAGGTTGAGATGGTGGAGATGAGGTATCTTTTAGGGCACTTGCTTTTGCCGTTGAGGCAGAGCCATTAATCGTATATATATATATATATATATATATATATATATATATATATATATATACATACATACAGGTATGGAAATGGAGGTAAAACAGAGAGTGTGTAAAGGAAGGAAGGTTTTCGGAGCAATGGGAAAGTATATGGAAGACGATAAATCTCGGAGTGAAATTAAAAAGTGCACTGTATCAAGGAATTGTTGTGCCAACAGTGATGTATGGGGCTGAGACATGGGCTCTGAAGAAAAAGGAGAAAAGAGGGCTGGATGTGATGGAGATGAGCTGCTTGAGGAGTATGTATGGAGTTACTCGTAGAGACAGATTGAGGAATGAAGAGATACGTAGGAGAGTGGGGCAGCAGGAACATTTGTCAGCCAGAGTGGACAGAAGGGTGCTGAGCTGGTATGGTCATGTTGAACGAATGGGAGATGAAAGGCTTACAAAGAGAATATGTGAGTCAGGTACAAGGGGAGATAGAAGGGCAGGAAGACCCCCATTGAGATGGAGAGACTGTGTAAGAAAAGCTTTGGATGATAGAGGAATGACTATAGATCAGGCAGGGGAAGTGGTGGTGGACAGGAATGAATGGAGAATGCTTGTGAATAGTTGAGTAAACACGTGGTCATTTGAAGTAAGGGTCGGGCGCAAGTTGGACTAGATAATAGTCCATCAGGCGCCTGGCCCGGGGAGACGATTAATATGAAGGGTGCGCCTGGAAGTGTGGTGGGAGGGCTTGTGGCTTTGGCTCCGCTGCATGTCTGCCTGCCGAGATCGGAACCTCTCCGGGTGGTCGGGGGCCGGGGGAGTGCTGGAGTGACCTTGGTGACCCTGGTCTCTGGGTCTTCTCCTGGGTGACCTAGATATGTGTGAATTTGTGTGTTTGTATCTGTGTTTATTCGTTGTTTTATGTTGTTTTTGTGTTTTCCTTGTTCTTGCTCTGTCTTGAGTCGGCTACCCCCAAAATGGGGATTGGGCCTGAGCATATAGATAGATAGACAGATACATACATACTGCCCTACTTTTCTTTGTTAGATCAGGGAACTAGGAACGAGGGAAAGCGAAAGTAGTCCCGAACCATAAGAATTGGAACTTTAAATGTTGTTTCTGTTCGTGCTCTGTCTCGAGTCGGCCACCCCCAGCTATGGGGTATGTGCCTTAGAATATACATGCATATAACTGAAAAGGAAACGAAATACGGTGACTTGTACCAAGGATGATGTCGGTAATTTGAGGTACTCCAAATAATTACATTCATGCCGAGTGAGGAATATAACTGTATAAGTAGGAATATGGATGAGGTGTGTGTGTGTGTCTGTTTGTGAGAGAAGTGGGGGTAGGTACAGTTGGCCACATAGGTTTTGTTCCTCTCTGTGATCTTATACCGCTAAATATAAGGCTTATAATTGAATTACGAGTGTAGTTTATTTTTTTTATTTATTTATTTTTTAAAGAAACAATGAACGGAGGAAGGAAAAACACAGATAAAACAAAAAGGTCCATGTGCCTAAAGGCATCCTCCATTCATAAAATGTTTGTAACAACTGGATTTAAACATTTGCAGATTGTAAGTTTGTGGAAAGCAATTCGAGGGAAGTGAATTTCAAAGAGTAGTAGCTCTGGGGATAAATGAATTCTGATAAGCAGAAGTTCTGCATTGTGGAGGAGAAAGTGTAAATTCATGGGCGCTCTCAGCTACCCTAGTTCTACGCGGAAAGATGTGGAGAGGCGGCACAATTGAAGCTGTTACGAACTGGCACTCGGGTACACAAGGGCTCTCAATCAGGACTCGAATACGGCTCGCTGCCACAACGGAAACACACGATCCCAACCCCTGAGTACTGCCAGCCGAACAAAAAACACCAATACCCTCCAGAGTTCAATCTGCTATAACGGGGTATACAAGAACTCGGTACTAGTGTTCAACAACAGACTAATAAAGAGACAGGAATTATCTAGTCTGGTCAACAATCAAACAATGAAGTAAGAAACAACAACACCAAAGAATAGTGTTGGCCGAAGCCGAAGTAATCCACCCTTGACTAAGAACTTAAGAAGTCCTCCACCCTATACTTCGGATCGGCACTATTACGTTACGTTAATTAATAGTCCTTAAGCATCGAGCAAGGAATCTTCTGAAAAAAGTTAGATGCTTCTCGGATGCTCGTAAGAAGTACGTATCGGATTTTGAACAGTAATTCAATAAGCAAAAACACTGGCAACTAAACTATTAAAGGTTTAAATTGGCATAAGAATAATTAAAAGAATATGCAATAGTAAATGGCAAACATTAAAAAGAAGTACTCCGCAAATGCAACGGCAATAGCCTACTCGGATTGTGCTCGTGGGCCACTAATCACTAAAGTAGCCAAGCTTGCAACACATGAAATCAATAGTGCATAAACAATATCATACATAAGGAAAGCTTCAATACTATTCTGTATCTACTAATCGAGTAAAGTCTAGCTGGGGTACTGTGGGCAAAAGGTAGCAGTGACTGAGCAAAAACGGCTCGTAGCCTAGCGAAGTCCTCACAACTGTTTAAAGTATTACGTTAAAACTAACAAGTGCACTTTGAGAAATCCAGATCCCTTGTATCTGGTTTTCTCCCGGCTCCTTGACAAAGTAAAAACAAACTGTTGATAAAATACAGGGTGGTTAGGCTCTTGCCCTCACGCACTGTAAATTATTAACTCAACACAGTCAGCTGCGAAGACAACCTAGGCTTCACTGAACCGAAACGAGTATGCAGGTTTATCGCTTAACCACTGCATCAAACAACAACTCGTAACACAGAAAAGCCTTATCCCAGTCTAGAATTACCTAGACTAGCAGAAAACAGGAATAATAATAATAACACACAGGGAAATGCATATACAAGTGCAACAAACATAAATCAATCCTATTCTAAGTTAACCCTTCCAAAATAGGCTATCTAATAGGCAAGTATCTCGTGAGAACTCAAGCGATAATACGTTGGCTGACTAGCTCTGCACCAACGGGACCATGGAAGTTAAACAGGCAGGGAAAAGAGGAGATAAGAATGTAAGGTAGTAGAGAAAGTTCACATCAGTCAGAAGAATATATAGTTAGCAAGGGAAATGAGAAGTCGCTCTGCCTAATGAGTTCTGATGAAAAAATGGCTAGACTTCCCTTTTTATACCCGGCCCTCTAGTGAGCCCAACGTGAACTACTAAGGACCGCCCACTGACAACCATTACGTAATTTCTCTCTCTCCTCTGGGATAGACAAAGGCTCCCCTAGCACTGAGGGAGGGGGGTGCTAGTGAGTTAGGCCCACCTCCCGCCTGGCGCACCCACTGACCCCCAACTGTGGCGGTTTCTCTTCCCATCATTACAAATAAGTTTTACACACAATACTTATAACTAATGATATAAAATAGAACTCGTTGACTCAGATGAAAACAAAATACATATTCATAATACTTATAGTACAACGGCTCACATGAACTAAGTTAGGAAACTCTACATAGACTACAGCCAAAGTTCCTGCCCTGACGATCCTAGCGAGAGTGGGGCATGACTAGGCGTTCTGTACAGCATGCTCACACTGGACATGCGTCACAAAGCAAGTTCCTCGGAACAATTGCTGTGAAAATATCTGTAGAATAATGCAAGGGATGCAACGTTTCTTTGTATGGATAATGTAGGAAGGTCCTGTGTGATTGCAGGGTTATTGATTAATCTAATAGCTTTATTTTGAATTTTGTCCAACTGCCTCAATGCAACCACACCACTTCCACCCCACAGAGGTGAACAGTAATCCATCTGAGAACGCACATGACTTTTATATATCACGGCCAACTGCTCGTCAGTGAAGAATTCTCGAACTCTGTACAGGAGTCCCAGTTTTTTTAGAGGCATTCTTAGCAATGCTTCTAACATAATGTGTCCAGCTCAAGTTAGTAGTTAATGTTACACCGAGAATGTCAATACTAGGGGAAGTGGGAATATTTACATCATTAAAAAATATATGGGAGTCAGTGAGATTCTGTCGGTTAGAAAATTGATTGTATTTGGTTTTCTGTGCATTAAAGGAAACTAGATTCTTTTGTCCCCATCCATTAATTCTAGAAAGGTCCTGGTTCAGAGAAATTGCAGTGTTTATTTTTGAATTTATAAGATCGGGTTGGGTGACAGAATTGGTAAATGTGAAGGAACTGTGGAGTGTTGAGTCATCTGCGTAGGAATGTATTGGATTATGAGTGGTAGATATGAGATCATTGATATGAATGAGGAACAGAATTGGGGCCAAAACTTATCCCTGGGGAACACCAGCATTTATTGAGTGAAAATGAGAATAAAGGCCATCTACCATTACACATATTTTTCTGTTATAAAGATAAGAAGAAATTAGTGGAACTAATGATGCAAGGCCGTAGTGTGACATCTTCGATAATAAGGATTGATGCCAGACTCTATCAAATGCCTTTGATATATCCAGTGCTATTGTATGTGTTTCACCATGTTGGTCTGTAGCTTGGTTTATTTGATGCGTAAGAAGGCAAAGCATGTCTGCAGTTGATCGACATCGTCTAAAACCATATTGCCTATCACTGATTAATTTATTATTCTCAAGATGCTTAATTATGTGATTATTTAATATAATTTCAAAGACTTTACCAAGAGTGGAAGTTATAGCTATTGGTCTGTAGTTTGATGGATATGAAGAGGCACCTGTTTTAGGAACTGGATGGATGTTTGCTTCTTTCCAGGGTACTGGGAAGCATGAGGTATGAGTACACAGATGGAACAATTTTGCCAATACAGGAGCGAGCACCAAGGAGCAATTCTTAAGTACTATTGGAGGAATTTCATCTGGACCAGGAGCCTTATCTACTGAGAGATTCTGCAAAATAGTTTTGACATGTCTGGTGTGGATCTTCAGTGAGGGAATTTCAGGCGAATTAAAATTAAGTACAGGGACATCTTGATTTATTTCATCTAAGGTTGAGTTGGTGGAGAAAATATCCGCAAGAAGGTTAGCTTTACCTCGTGGGTCACTTACAAGATTGCCAGTCGGAAATTTTAATGGTGGAATGGATGAAGCAGTAGTGAAGTTGGATTTAAATGAGTTAAGAGTAGACCAAAATATTTTGTTATCATTTGGATTATTTAGAAGTTTATTTGCCTGCTTGTGGAGAAAGTTTGATTTAGTTAGGTTTAATACAGTTTTGGCATGATTTCTGATGTTTCTAAAGTAATTAAAGGTTTCATGAGTTTTTGATCTTGTGTATGCATTGTAGGCTATTGCTTTTTGTTCAGTTACTCTAGCACAATTATGGTCAAACCATTTAGGTGAATTAGATCTTTTACTGTACTTTTGATGAGGAATAAAAGTTTCCATTCCAATTTTTACAAAATCTTGTATGTGGCTCAAGGTGGAGTGTGCATCATTAGAAAAGAAAGAGGTCCAGGGAATATCAATAAAGAAACCCTGAAGACCCTCCCAGTCTGCCCTATCGTAATGCCATTTAGTCACCAAAACAGGTTCAGAGTGGGAAGGTGTGGTAGGTGATAGACAGGTGGCCTGTATCAGACAGTGATCAGAAGATCCAAGCGGGGACCTCACTGTAACATCATAATTTTCTGAATTGGTTGTTAAAAATAAGTCCAGTAGGTGGGAATTATGATTAGGATTATCTGGTACACGGGTGGGTTGGTTGACTAGTTGAGTGAGATTAAATGAGTCTGCAAATAGCTCACATTCAAGACCAGCATCATCAGTCCTGGCTGAATGAGTGAGCCATTCAACATTATGGACATTAAAATCACCCAACACAGTGATTTAAGAAGAAGCATTTAAGTTGAGGACACTGAGTTGTGAGGACAGAGAATCAAAAAGACTTTGCTCTGGAGGAGTATTTGGGGAACGGTAGATGCAACATATGTATTTAAATTTACCAGCAGAAATTAATTTGTATATAGAATAATCAAAATAGGAACAATTGAAACTAGTAACCTCCTCCAGGGCAATTTCAGATTTTGCGAAGCAACATACACCTCCTTTAGGTCTGACATTTTGGAGCAGTTGATAACCTGGAAAATTAAATCTAGACGTGTCAGATGTGGATGTTACTTGAGTCTCTGTCAAAAAAAGGAGAGTAGGGGATTCTGCTTGAAGAAATTGGTGTACAGAATTGATGTTAGAGTGAAGTCCCATTATATTGCTAAAGAAAAAGCTGCACCGACGAGCAGCTTTGGGACGTTGCAATGCTCTCGACACAGTCGCATGAAGACGACCGGGAGGGCCCTGTGTCAATGACCCAACCCTGCCGGGGGTGGATATCCGAGGGACCACCAGGTTTGCTCTTAACAATTATACTGCCATATTTATTGGGTAAGGTGTATGGTGTTACATGTATGATATGTAGTGGGAAGAGTAGTGTTTTATGGATAGAGGATAGCAATGTAGGGCAATGTCGTGAAGTTGGATGTGTATGTTATATAAAGAGGGTTTTCTTGATACCCCTGATGTGTGAGGCAGAAAGATATGTATCCAGCTACCAAGGCCTGGGAGAGAAAATGGAATTCAGGCTATTCCCCGAGTCTCCCGAAACCTTGGCGGTAGTACTTCCCTGGGCGGGGCTGCCTACACCTACTACCTACCTATGGTGTTGTGGTTAACACATCAACTAATTGTCAACTGATAATTAAAAGAAACCACACTCGCAATTAATTCGTACTATTATGCTTTCATATAAGATCAATAAAAGGAGCATAACTTGTGTGGGTAACTATACCTGGTGATGTAAGGTCCAGGCTAGTAATCCTGCTAATTGAGGGCATCAGTTTAACGAGGCAGGGTGAAGGGTGCCGTGCTATGCCTGAGGGAGGAGTCGTGTCGTATGATCAATGAAGAGAGGGATAGAGAGAGAGAAAGGAGGGGGGGGGGGGAATACGTGGAGAGACAAAGGATAAAAGAAAGGAAGAGCAAGATAGACGTAAGGGATGATGAAATAGGAAGAAAATACTAAATGGTGAGGTGGGGGAGAAGGCACGCGGAGGATCAAGCTATTAAACCTTACCTTTTTATGGACATAATTTGTGTAAGAGAGCGTGAAGGGATGATGCCTGAGGGAAGAGTCGTGTTTTATGGTTCACTGGGGGAGGAGAGGCGTAGAGAGAGAGAGAGAGAGATAGAGAGAGTTATATAGGGTTACATATACACACAGACTGCACAGACCTTGCTGCCCCTACTAGGCAATCCGGACTTAATTCTAACGTAATTTGCTACTAAGTGCAAGGTAAGGTTAGCAAAGCTGACGGCTCTCTCCCCATCTAACACTAGCGAGAGAGAGAGAGTACAAAGGAAATCAAGCAACAACAGGTCTAGTGACCCTTCTAGGTTGCTTGTCCTCCAAAACACTGAGGATCAAGTGTCCAAACAGTGGTTTAGAGTGGGTAAGGTAACATTGGAAAGGGAACTACTGCCCTGCCACTAACGTGGCAGGACTAGGAAGTTAGTAGGGGACATATGGGTTAGTAACTGAGGGGAGGATAAAGTTATTCATTTACAAACGCAGTCAGTCGCGGGTTTAATGCGAGATATTTGTCTAGGCGGAATTTAAATGAATCAACGGTGCTGCAGTCTATAACGTCTCGGGGAAGCCCATTCCACAAGTTGACAACTCGATTGAAGAAGAAATTCTTAGATTCGTGCGAGTTAAAAGATTTACCAATAATTTTGCAACCGTTTCCCCGCGTGTAATTAGATTGGTCGATAGTGAAGTACTTACTACAGTTCATATTGTCGATGCCTTTGATGATTTTGAACACTTGAATTAAGTCGCCTCTTAATCTGCGCTGGGTTAAAGGAAATAGATTTAATTCTCTAAGACGCTCTTCATATGGTTTGTTCTTTAGGCTAGGTATCATTTTGGTAACTCTACGTTGAACTCGTTCTAGCTTGTTTATATCTTTTTGGTAATAAGGGCACCAGGATTGAACGCAGTATTCCAGAAGAGGGCGGACTAAGGAATTGTAAAGGGTTAGGATAACTTCTTTGGATTTATGCTCAAATGACCTGCCTATAAAGCCAATTATTTTGTTTGCCTTCTTAACAACTTCTGAACATTGTTGACTCGGTTTTAGGTTACTCGATATTGTTACTCCCAGATCAGTTTCTCTGTTTACATTCTTAAGCTGAGTGCCATTCATCGAATAGTTTGCTTTCTCATTTAGGTATCCGACATGTAGTACTTTACATTTATCCGCATTGAAACTCATTTGCCAAATTTGGGCCCAACATGACAATTTATCTAGATTGTGTTGCATATCGTCAACTTGTTCTTTTGAGAGTACGCTATTTGCAATTTTTGTATCGTCAGCAAATTTTGAGATTGTGCAGGTGAGACCCTCATCTATGTCGTTGATGTAAATTAGAAAGAGAATTGGTCCTAGTACCGATCCCTGGGGTACCCCGCTACTTACATTGGTCCATTTAGATGCCTTACCGTTTATGACTACCCTTTGCTTTCTGTTGCTGAGCCAATTTTCTATCCATTTCAACACACCGTCTTGTATTCCATGCGCTTTTAGTTTTAGCAGTAAACGTTTGTGGGGAACTTTGTCAAAGGCCTTTTGAAAATCAAGGTATATAATATCTACAGCTTTACTCTCATCGTAGAGGTTGAGGATATCGTGGAAGAAGTCTAAGAGGTTTGTTAAACAGGAACGTTTTTTACGAAAGCCGTGTTGAGTATCTTTAAGTATGTTATTTTCCTCTAAGTGATTTACGAGTCTGTCTCGTATGACCGTTTCTAGCATTTTACATACAACTGAGGTTAAGCTAATTGGACGATAGTTACTGGGTAGGGATTTGCTGCCTTTTTTGAATATCGGTGTTACGTTGGCTAGCTTCCACTGATCAGGCATAGTTCCAGACTGCAAGGATTTATTGAATAGTAATGTCAGTGGTTTGGAGAGCTCATTCTTAGCTTCCTTTAGAACTCTAGGCGAGATTGTATCAGGTCCTGGCGTTTTATTTACCTTGAGTTTATCTAAACAATTCAATACTTCTCTCTCTGTAACGGTGATATTGCTTAGAACATCTGAATTATCAATCTGAATCGGCGATGGTGTAGGGATATCACTGAGGTCTTCTGTTGTAAAAACTGATGCAAAGAAGGTATTGAGGGCATTACTCATTTGTACTTCGTCTTTGGTGTATTCTCCATTTTCATCGACTAACGGTCCAACAGTTGAAGTAACTACTTTTTCTTTCTGATATAACTATAGAATTCTTTCGGGTTTGTTTTACTTTGATTCGCAATATGTAACTCTAAGGTCTTTTTACTTTGCTTAATTAACTTTTTGGCTTTGCGTCGTAGCTCTACAAATTTCACCCGTTCTTCGTCATTTTGTGAGGATTTTAATCTAGCATTAGCAAATTTTTTAGCAAGCAGGCAGTTTGAAATATCTTTATTCCACCATTTGGGCTTATTATTATGGCCTGGACGCCGTATTTTCGAGAGAGCGAGAGCGAGAGAGAGGGGGGGGGGGGGCGGAGAGAGAGATAATGAATAAGGAGGCGAAAGAAGAGGAGAGTTGTTTGAGTGATGTAAGGAATAATTCAATCATAATCAGTTGTCTTCCACATATAATCAAAGAGTGTATCCAAATTAATTTGGCCAACTGTACATTCACTTTCTTAGACCCTGTACGTACCGCGTGCTGTAGCCTACTTATAATTTCACTTTGTGTTTAATAATCGTCGTGATAATCTTTGACAGCCACCACTTTCCTATTCCATCTATTACTGGTCTGCTAGGGGGTGGTGGTGGGGTGTGTGTAAGAGAGAGAGAGAGAGAGAGAGAGCATAATGGTTGTGCATGGAAAATATATTTATGTCCTAATCTCACTCTCACTCTCTCTCTCTCTCTCTCTCTCTCTCTCTCTCTCTCTCTCTCTCTCACCAGTAATACACGTCGTACTTGGTATGATGTGATCGTCCTGACCATAACAAGTTATGATCGCGTGTGGACTGTAAGAACGTACGACGGTCCTGGAGATTGTACTGTGGGAATCTATTTTTTATTAACTTCACCAAACACCTTAAATGAAATTAATGAAAGCATGTATGTGATATGTGATTATGTCATATAATTATCAGATGACGTCTTTTCATCTTTAATTCGGGCTAAAAATAAACTATGTAATGCATTTTTAGAAGGACCTATGATAATCAGAGGTTTATTGAGATCGTATTTTGTTTTATGTGATCGAGGGAGACAAAAGGCAGAACTGCCTGTATCGAGTGCCTCCCCCAGAGTTGAAAGAGTGACATGGCCAAAATCAAGGGACGTTCGAGCCAAAATGCCTGGACACACGGAGTTTGAAACAATTTATGTTATAGAAAGAAGGAAAGACTTATTCTGGAAGAGAGTTCCAGAGCTCAGCAGTTGAATAGAAGAAAGACCGAGAATAACGTTTCACTCTTGGGTTGGAGAGTTGCACAGAGTACCCTTTTGAATTCTATAGGTAAATAATAAGCTGAAGAAAATCGTCTAATGGTAACCAGAATATGATGACAATTATGTCACGGTGCTGAAGGGGTTATACACAGTATTATTGTGCATCTTAATATTCTGCTACCGCATAATAAGCATACATTTGTTCCCAATCTTTAACCCCTTGAGGATTATGATGTGTTTTCACAACTATTATTCAACGATTGTATTCAGTTTAGGAGGGGTATATGGAAGTTAGAGGGTTAATGGAGCTAGTATTTACTTTTATTTTCCACAGATCATTCCTAAGCAGTATATAATCGTCTACCGATAGCCAGAACAAAATGTCAAAACGCGTCATGATCGTCAAGAGGTTAAGCCGTTCATGCTGCTAACTATTGCATTTTAAGGTATCAAGTAATAAGGTAACCCTCACATTGCAGTAATTGACAGAATACTATAAGAGGACGTTAAGGGGAGAACTCCACTTGAGGGATTTTTTTCTTGACCCCTTTCACCCTCATGTTTAGCCCCATTGCTTTTGATATTATAAAACGTTCGCGCCATTAGTTTAACGATTTTAAGAACTTTCACCCCATATTAAGACCTTTCGTGCCATTCAGGTGTCGATTTTATCCTGGCGAGCGATAGCGAGCCTGTAATTTAAGAGGAACCGGCCTTCGGCCGGGACATTTTTCTACCGAAAAATGTACAAATTTATCTTGAAAGGGACTCAAGGGGGTATGATTTTAAGCTTGATGGAGGTCTAGGGAACAAAGTAAATACCTTCCCTTAACATTAAGATAGTGAACATATATTGTGTATTGAATTATTCAATGATCAAGGCAGATTGTTTTTCGAGTAGTAGTTAAGGATTGTGGTTCGGAGAAAATGGCTTACATTTTCAAATAGCATTTTTATTATTTTGCATTAATAATCATAAGTATGACGATTCAAAAAAGAAAAACGGCACTACTACACCATAATGTTTATCTTTCTTAGAACATTATTACTTGTATTATTATTATTATTATTATTATTATTATTAGTAGTAGTAGTAGTAGTAGTACTAGTTGTACTAGTAGTACTAGGTTACCTTATTACTTGATACCTTAAAATGCAATAGTTAGCAGCATGAACGGCTTAACCTCTATTGCTAGGAAAATGAGAAACCACTTAGAAACATTTAACTTAATCAATTCTTCTCAGCATGGATTCACACAGGGACGTTCTTGCCTTACTAATTTGCTTAGTTTTTTCTCAGAGGTATATGAAGCAGTAGATAATGACAAGGCATACGATATTATATATTTAGATTTCAGTAAAGCTTTCGACAGAGTCCCTCATGAGAGATTGATGAGAAAGGTTGAGGCACATGGAATAGGTGGGGCGTTGTTGGGATGGATTAGGTCATGGCTAATTGGTAGGAAACAGAGAGTCAGCATAAATGGTACCAAGTCAGAGTGGGGAGCAGTCAAAAGTGGTGTCCCCCAGGGATCGGTATTAGGTCCCCTGTTGTTTCTTATATACATAAATGACCTAGATTTAGGTATAACTAGTAGGATAAGTAAATTCGCAGACGATACTAAAATGGGGAGATCAATTGATTCAGATAGCGATATAGAGTGCCTCCAAAGGGATCTAGATACCTTACATGAATGGTCAGTAAATTGGCAGATGAAGTTTAACATTGACAAATGCAAGGTATTAAAGATAGGGAAGATGCAAACAAATGTTAAATATAAACTAGCTAATTTAGAATTAGAAAATTCAGACTGCGAGAAAGATCTAGGTGTGTTTGTTAGCAATGATTTGAAGCCTAGAAAACAGTGTATAGGCGTTCGTAATAAGGCAAACAGGATTCTCGGGTTCATCTCTAGGAGTGTGAGTAACAGAACTGCTGATGTTATCTTAAAACTTTACTTGTCATTAGTGAGACCCCATATGGATTATGCTGTCCAATTTTGGTGTCCTTATTACAGAATGGACATAGATTCATTGGAGAGAGTACAGCGTAGAATGACAAAAATGATCCATAATATTAGAAATCTTCCGTATGAAGAAAGGTTGAAGAAATTAGGTTTACATTCGTTAGAGAGACGCAGAGTTAGAGGGGATATGATAGAGGTGTTCAAGTGGGTTAGTGGGATTAACAAGGGGACATGACAAATGTACTAAAGCTCAGTGATAGCGAAAGAACTCGTACCAATGGTTTCAAATTAGATAAATTTCGTTTCAGAAAAGATATAGGCAAATATTGGTTTGGTAACAGAGTTGTAGATGGGTGGAATGGACTACCAAGTGCTATAGTGGGATCTAAAACTGTAGGGAGCTTTAAGATAAAATTGGATAAGCATATGGACGAGAAGGGTTGGGTGTGAAGGGGGATCAGCCGGGTTGGGCCAATCAGCGCTCTGCAGACCCCCCATAATCCTGCGTTAATCTCTAACCGTTTTGGTAAGATGATCCTCAGGGTATTAGAGTGTTGAGCCTATAATTGGGCTTTGTAATTGATTTGGGGTTGTGTGGGACAGGGATCTGCCTTGTTTAGGCCAATCGGCTTTCTGCAGACTCCCATTTTCTTATGTTCTTATGTAATAGTAGTCGTCGTAATAGTAGTAGTACAAAGAAAATCAAGCAACAACAGGTCTAGTGACTCCTCTAGGTTGCTTGCCCTTTAAAACGCTGAGGATCAAGTGTCCAAACAGTGGCTTAGAGTGGGTAAAGGAAAATTGGAAAGGGAACTACTGCCCTGGAACTAGTGTCCGTGGCAGGATTAGGAAGTTAGTAGGGGACAGATGGGTTAATAAGTGATGTTTCGTATATCAGGGAAAAAGGGAGTAACGTCTTAGTAATATATATACGCAATAAACCTTGATGAATCAGAGGAAGGAATATAAGAAAGTTATTCATTTACAAACGCAGTCAGTCACAGGTTTGATGCAAGATATTTGTCTAGGCGAAGTTTACAAGAATCAACGGTGCTGCAGTCTATAATGTCTCGGGGAAACCCATTCCATATGTTGACAACTCAATAATTTTGCAACCGTTTCCCTGCGTGAAATTAGATTGGTCGATAGTGAAGTAGGCTACTTGCTATAGTTCATATTGTCGATGCCTTTGATGATTTTGAACACTTGAATTAAGTCGCCTCTTAATCTGCGTTGGGTTAAAGGAAATAGATTTAATTCTCTAAGACGCTCCTTGTATGGTTTGTTCTTTAGGTTAGGTATCATTTTGGTAACTCTACGTTGAACTTGTTCTAGTTTGTCTATATCTTTTTGGTAATAAGAGCACCAGGATTGGACGCAGTATTCCAGAGGAGGGCGGACTAAGGAATTGTAAAGAGTTAGGATAACGTCTTTGGATTTATGCTCAAATGACCTGCTTATAAAGCCAATGATTTTGTTTGCCTTCTTATGAACTTCTGAACATTGTTGAGTCGGTTTTAGGTTACTCGATATTGTTACTCCCAGATCAGTTTCTCTGTCTACACTCTTAAACTGACTGCCATTCATCGAATAGTTTGCGTTCTCATTTTGGTATCCGATATGTAGTACTTTACATATCCACATTGAAACTCATTTGCCAAATGTAGGCCCAACATGACAACTTATCTAGATTGTGTTGCATATCGTCAACTTGTTCTTTCAAGACTACACTATTTGCAATTTGTGTATCGTCAGCAACCTTTGAGATTGTACAGGTGTGACCCTCATCTATATCATTGATGTAAATTAGAGAGATAATTTGTCCTAGTACCGATCCCTGGGGTACCCCGCTACTTACATTAGTCCATTTAGATGCCTTACCGTTTATGACTACTCTTTGCTTTCTGTCGCTGAGCCAATTTTCTATCTATTTCAACACACTGTCTTGTATTCCATGTGCTTTTAGTTTTAGCAGTAAACATTTGTAGGGAACTTTGTCAAAGGCCTTTTGATAATCTAGGTATATAATATCTACAGCTTTACTCTCATCATAGAGGTTTAGGATATCGTGAAAGAAGTCTAAGAAATTTGTTAAGCGGGAGCGTTTGTTAGGAAAGCCGTGTTGAGTATCTTTAATCATGAAATTTTCCTCTAAGTGATTTACGAGTCTGTCTCTTATGAGTGTTTCTAGCATATTACATACAACTGAGGTTAAGCTAATTGGACGATAGTTACTGGGTAGGGATTTGCTGACTTTTTTTAATATCGGTGTTACATTTGCTAGCTTCCACTGATCAGGCATAGTTCCAGATTGCAAGGATTTATTGAATAGCAATGTCAGTGGTATGGAGGGCTCATCCTTAGCTTCCTTTAGAACTCTAGGTGAGATTGTATCATGTCCAGGCGTTTTATTTACCTTGAGTTTATGTAAACAATTCAATACTTCTCTCTCGGTAATGGTGATATTGCTTAGAACATCAAAATTATCAACCTGAATAGTAGTAGTAGTAGTAGTAGTCTTATGAGGCGGAGGATTATTATTTGTTTCTATTAATTTATTATGTTTTGTTATATTATTGCGGGGAAGTATAGTTAACCATATTTGTTGGTATAGTCTGCATTGGACGAAAATGTTGTTCTTCAGTTCACATGATTTTTGTTTGGTTCAGTAAATGTTCAAATATTTGGTTGGACATTGTTGGACTGCCTAGTCTGTTCTTGCAAAGAATTTAGCAAAAGTTGCAACATTTCCAACGATTTCCTTTGGAAACAACAGAAAAACAGAAACAGTTCCCACCTGTGGATACATTTTTTATGAAGGACAAAAGCTAAATCCCTATTCATTGTCCCTATGATAAATAGTTTCGTATTGTGAATTCAGTAGCCAAATAACGTGGGAGACTCAGACGCTGAGTTACAACGTGATGGCATCCTTACACTAACTACACAAACTTTTCGGTCACACCGAGGGGTTCAATACTATATTCTAATAGGGATAGAAATAATACAAAATATAGACAAATGGGATAAAACAATAGTTCGAATCCCAATGTGTCAATGGGAACATATTATTGGGATGGAATTTGTACCGTACGTATAGTCTATTCGCTGTAAGTAGGTGAGAAATCATGACTTCTACCCTCTGTAACTAAAAAACAACTAGAGTAATTGAGCTAATTTTGCTACCATTTGGCAAGTCAGTCAAGGAATAGATGTGGAAATTTACAGCCAATTTACACTAACGCTTTTTGAGTTCATAGGATAGATGTCACGATTTCTCGCCTACTTACAGTGAATAGACTATAGCTATATCAGTGCATTACCACAAAGCCCACCGAAACGCCAACAAAAATACCCTCATTACTCCCTGATAAAATAGCACTGTATGAAATTATGAATACTCCAATATTCAAAATATGCTACAGAGGAACACTGCCTAGTGAGTTAATTGCTCAATAAGTGGCATTATGAGAGTGAGGGTCCAAGTCTTGGGGTTGAGACAGTGAAGAGCAAAGGTGAACCAGCTTCAGAGATGGGGCTGCTTCGAGCCATGAGTCGGCAGCCAAGTGCCGTGTGTCTGCGAAGGCAAGATGGTGAAGGCTGGTTTCAGCTCTAAGTGTTTCACATGTCTCACTCCCTAGACTGGAACGAGACCTCACGGGCTTCACTGTGTTGAGCGGTGGAATGTACAGGCTCTCAGCCTATGCCCGAGAGGGAGTAGGCCTAGTTGGAATATAGACAAAACAAAAAAGTTGATTGTCTCTACACCCTCCCCACCCTCTGATAAATCATCTTATAGTGAAGGAAATTATATATGAGAATCCTTGAATATCCCCTGAACAAAATTATAGAGAGGTAAATATGGAGAAGAGGTTAGGTCCATACTTCCACCTTTTTGGCCGTGGTCTCTTCATATGATAAAACCGTTCGTTGTCAATACCAAATGATATGACATACACAGTTAATGTAAGATAATCTATGCGTGTAATAATACCTTAAACATATCCATTGAGCTGTTGAAGAGAGAGAGAGATTTATGTAGATACACTGGCCACACAGATCTTACGATCCCTGCGAGGTGGCCAGGACTTAATCCTAATAGAGATAGCAACCCTAGGAGAAAGTGGAAGGAAAGGATAGCAAAGATAAAGGCTCTCTCCCCACCCTCCGGCAATTTGCTGTACATAAAAATAGTTAGAAGTGAATAACCTTTCAGGGCTTGGAAATCGCCTGAAGGAATTTATAGTATAGGCGTTAGAAAAGGAAAGGAAAAGGCATGCACACTTGTTTTCTGCTCTCTTGAACTGAGAGAGAGTGAGAGAGAGAACATTAATTTGAATGAATAAAATGTAGATATTATTGAAATAATAATAATACGAAATAACTCAGCTTAGCAAGGAACCTTTATATTAAAATATCTCTCAATGAACCCTATGGCTTATGTAGGAAGTTCTTAAGCTATATCAATTTCTGAGAATAAAATAATAGGCACGCAGAAAGTCAAACAGGCACCATCATTTTGATATGGTTATTTTTAAAGTTTTAAGAAGAATATACTGCCTTAGTATGACAGAGAGCCATTAATCTTGTGCAGTTGCGTTTTGTTATTCGTGGTACAAAATAAACAAATACATGAGGGACAGCGAGTTTTGACCAATTAAATGAACCGACTCCATCTAGGAAGCCCAGTACATACTTTTGAAACAATGCACATTTGGTGTTGATTTATTTGACATAAAATACCCCACGAACTCAACGTCAACGTCAACGTTTACGTCAACTTCTTCACGGTAAACGGCGTGTTGTGTATCCTAACTAGTGTTCTAACAGACAGCACAAGGGGAAACTTCAACTAACGCTGATATATGACACATTATGATAAGTTTTATGTTATACTTATTTTATGCAATTTTTTTTTTTTTTTAAGAGACAATGAACGGAGGAAGGAAAAACACTGATAAAACAAAAAGGTCCATGTGCCTAAAGGCATCCTCCATTCATAAAATGTTTGTAACAACTGGATTTAAACATTTGTAGATTGTAAGTTTGTGGAAAGCAATTCGAGGGAAGTGAATTCCAAAGAGTAGTAGCTCTGGGGATAAATTAATTCTGATAAGCAGAAGTCCTGCATTGTGGAGGAGAAAGTGTAAATTCATGGGCGCTCTCAGCTGCCCTAGTTCTACGGGGAAAGATGTGGAGAGGCGGCACAATTGAAGCAAGTTCCTCGGAACAATTGCTGTGAAAATATCTGTAGAATAATGCAAGGGATGCAACGTTTCTTCGTATGGATAATGTAGGAAGGTCCTGTGTGATTGCAGGGTTATTGATTAATCTAATAGCTTTATTTTGAATTTTGTCCAACTGCCTCAATGCAACCACTCCACTTCCACCCCACAGAGGTGAACAGTAATCCATCTGAGAACGCACATGACTTTTATATATCACGGCCAACTGCTCGTCGGTGAAGAATTCTCGAACTCTGTACAGGAGAGAACCATAAATTCAACACCCAAAGAGGTTTGCAGCTAGGTGACTATAAAGTCTGTCATCCAAACGACCTTGGTGGCTAGTTTTGTCCCACGGTCATGTCATGTCGTGTGTGTGTGTGTGTGTGTGTGTGTGTGTGTGTGTGTATGTGTGTATGTGTGTGTGTGTGTGTGTGTGTGTGTGTGTGTGTGTGTGTGTGTGTGTGTGTGTGTGTGGTGGGTGGGTGGGTGGGTGGGTGGGTGTGTGGGTGGGTGGGTGGGTGGGTGGGTGGGTGGGTGGGTGGGTGGGTGGGTGGGTGGGTGGGTGGGTGGGTGGGTGGGTGGGTGGGTGGGTGGGGGTGGGTGGGTGAGTGGGTGGGTGGGTGGGTGCGTGGGTGGGTGGTGGGTGGGTGGGGGGTGGGTGGGTGGGTGGGTGGGTGGTGGGTGGGTGGGTGGGTGGGTGGGTGGGTGGGTGGGTGGGTGGGTGGGTGGGTGGGTGGGTGGGTGGGTGGGTGGGTGGGGGGTGGGTGGGTGGGTGGGTGGGTGGGTGGGGGGTGGGTGGGTGGGTGGGTGGGTGGGTGGGTGGGTGGGGGTGGGTGGTGGTGGGTGGGTGGGTGGGTGGGTGGGTGGGTGGGTGGGTGGGTGGGTGGGTGGGTGGGTGGGTGGTGGGTGGGGGGGTGGGTGGGTGGGTGGGTGGGTGGGTGGGTGGGTGGGTGGGTGGGTGGGTGGGTGGGTCACATATCATCAACGTGTTGTCCGTCTTCACCTGGTTGTAGCCTACCTATTTACATGTGTAAGCGAGAAATTGGTCACTAGTGGAGGAGTGGTATGAAGTAAAGGGAGAAGAAAGACCAGATACATGAGGCGTTTGGGTTGTATCGGCCGCCTGTGATACCTTACCTGTGATGGTCTGTGGCAGGGTTAATTGGGCTTGCCCACACAGCCCTCTAATCAAGAATCAAGATTAACACCAGATACATGGACCGTATCAAAGGTCTATGAGAGGGAGTGAAAGAAATATAATATGTGCTCTGGAAACACAGTTGCCTCTTAGATTACTTAACTCGTTAAGTCTTGCATTGCGAGACTCTTTCAGGAACGTTCTGGCAATTATAGAAATTTACAGGCCCTTAAAGCCTCTTAAAGTCTGTGGAGACGAGTGCGAGTGAGTGGGAGCACGGCAGACCTCCGTCCGCTCTCCAGCACGGCGGATGGGGCACTCAGGGGCGACAGCCGTATCTTGTGACACCTATGCAGCGCTGCCAAAGGCATTTGTAACGCAACATTGCTCCTTATTAGCGAAGATTTGCCGATGTCTCTGGTAGCTCTGCCGGTTAACCCCGCGTGCTACAAAGCCTGTTCTGATGTCATTTTGAAGCTATTTTCTTCTAGTTTTTGGTTAAATACATTTAATTTAGTTTAGACACTTGCTTAATCATTCATGAGTGTCTGAATGAGCCGTAATATAGCGGAAATATGCCCGCAATGTGTTAAACATTTATAAAATGCTGAAGTCTATGAAGTGAACGAGATATGGTGATTTAAAATGAGTAGCAAATCCATTATAATATGAAAGGGTAATTACAGACAGCATTACCTTCAGTCTCCTTCATATAAGTAAAACACACATACACAATTGAAAACGGGAAGAGGTCGGTGTGCAGCGGGCGAGGCTATTAGACCCTTGCTTTTTGTGGGCCACAGATTCGTGTGAGAGAAGGCGAAGGACCGCTGCCTAAGGGGGTTGGGGGGGGGGGGTCGTGTCTTATGGTGCATGGTTCATTGGGGGCGGGGAGGAAGGGGGGCAGGGAGGAGGGATCGGAGAGAGAGTCCATGGGCAAGGTGGAAAATCGGTTCTATCAGAGTGAGATATTAGCTACATTTCTTAGCTACGAGACAATATTCTTAACCCCTCTTGTACCGGCACTGTTCTTTAACTATATTCTGGCTACTATTACATGAATATATTCAGTTTAAATATGGCCCCCAGCAATTAACAGGTTGCAAGCTATCTCACTTAGCTTTCTTTACTACCATAGATCATTCTTAAACTACACAAAACCGTCTAAATATAGGTAGACTAAAATTAAAACAACGTCGCCAATACAGAAGTGGAAAATAATGTGAATATGGCCATTGAGTTCCCATAGACAATAATATTCATTTTTTGGATATTATGCTGAAATGTTGACCCCTTTGGCTGTGATATCGGGATCTGGACCACTGACTAAGGGGAAATTGAAATGAATGAACATTCAATCTATATAACATTCATGTAACATATTTGCATTTTACTATAGTATATATAATTATATATACTGTATATATATATATATATATATATATATATATATATATATATATATATATATATATATTTTTTTTTTTTTTTTTTTCTATATTACTGCTACCTGAGGCACGGTGCTCTATTAATAAAATAATGTAGGAGTTTTATATTTGTGTGATATTCTTTTAGTTGAAGTTGAGCAACATTTTTGTGTACGTGTGACGTTTTGAGTTGAAGGTTATACTTCTTCTACAGGAAATAATCCTTCTGTAGTTACTAGTGTCATCGACAGTTTGTATCGTACGTTTGCTTGTTTATGTTTAGTTTGAAACTATTTAATCTAAGCTTAATTGTTGAATACATTTAATGAGGATGTAGACTCTCCTCTCTCCTTTTCCTCAGCATAACCATACAACCTACACTGACCCCAGTGTTATTGTTGTGTCACTTATTACATATAACCATAACCATTTTGTCCATTGTAGAGATACTGTTTTAATACGACTTTTCGAAATTCAATCATTCCTGGAACCACCTCTCTATAAAAATAACTTCTTCGGAGTTTTCCATCGCTATTCAATTAAGAACAGTTCAAAACTAATTGGTATACATTATTGGACGCCATTAGGTGCATAGTATAATCTTTATTTCCTTCCTCTATTCGTTTATGTAAAATAAATTATGTTACTTTAATACCGCAATGCATTCTGAATAATGGTGTAGAATGGTTCACGATGACCTTTACGTTCGTCGCAATTATTCCCAACTTAATTGACCGAACTTTTGGAAAATGTATCTGCATTATTAGTCGATGACCATAACATATACTGTATATTATAAAAAGAAATATATATATATATATACAGTATATATATATATATATATATATATATATATATATATATAATATATATGTTTCCAAGCTCTCAGTGGGGTTCGAACCGTCAGACGATAGCCGACGGTTCGAACCCCACTGAGAGCTTGGAAACATTTAGTGGCTCACGTGTATTTGCGATAATTATATACTCAATATATATATATATATATATATATATATATATATATATATATACTATCCAAGGCAAACAGGCTAATTTTATCAAAGGTGAAACACGGAGAAAAACACAATATCCGTTTCTCAGTCACTGTTATCTTCCTATTTCGTGTTTTTCTTTGTTATCCGTTGTTTTGTTCAGTTCATAGTTAACCATTAAACTCGTATCACTTCATAACTTGAACTTTGCTATATATAACAACTGTTCATTGTTGTTTGGTTACATGTACATTGTATTGTCTACCCTCGAGCCCTGTGTTTAACTATACTCTGTCTATATTATCTTTCAATACACACTACTACGCATTCAAGTGGCTAAAAAAACATACAGTATATCTTTATTGAAATAATAAAAACAAATATTGGATCCAACAATGGCAGGCCATGTCACATTATTCCTTCATTAAATACGACACGCCCTTCAAAATTGGCATGATTCACATAGCCAATACAGTACTGCCATCAATTGGGCAATAACGATGATAAGTGAGGTTTATTACCCAGTTTACCATAATTTGGATGGCACCTTGTCAGCAGAAACAATGAGTTAATATTCCACAGATATCAGGTGCACTATTCTTTACTAACGTTTCATGAAACGCAAAATGAGTTTCAATATAATATAACTAAATCAATTGTAAACGATGTAATTAAATGTTTAATGTCTGTTATGACTTCTGTTTGTTACTCCCGGAGACCTGTGCCTTGAATGAATGAAGGCTGCTCTTTGGCTAAGGAGGTATTCACAGCTGCAGCTTGTCATTATCATGCAAATCATGGTTTCCTACCCCTTCCATTTATTTCTGTTATCGTTAGGGTGCTTATGTATATCGATATAGGACATATTTCAGGAACTGATGTCAATTGTGATAAAGTTAAACTATAATTAGCTGGATGATGCAGATTAGAAGGTAGTGAACCCATCACAGGCTCCAACGGGCCAAGACTCGTATCAAAGTTCAGTCTACCGTCAACTGTTTGCATTAGTAGTATCGTATGAAGATATAGTATGATTAGGATATGCAATATTTATGTAAATATGTACGGTATGTATTTACAATAAAATATAGTAACAGTTGTAGTATAAGTCACCACATGAACTAAAGCATGCAAAAGTTAATTATGGCACCGGAAGGTAGAATAGGCACAATGCGACAAATATTATACATCATTGTAAATGGCAATGCATAGGTAGCGGCTTCTCTCTAATGACGACACATTTTTCCAACTACAAAAGAGATAGACGCAATATGTATTAATACATATTATCAAGTGGGAAATTGAAGACAAAAGATGAAAGGGCAATGATTGCATGAAGAAGAACAATTGCTAGACACAATAAAGACCTACACATTGGAATAAATGGATAACGAAGAAGCAAGGGATACAGAGGGTACAAGGAATATATCGTAGTAGAAGCAAAGTGAAAGAAAAATAAATACAAATATCAGCCATGGCAGAGAAAATGTACGAGTTGGTATCGGGGAGTGGGTGGGAGATGCGTGTGGAAGACCAGGCCATTAACTCCGGCTTTTTGTGGGCATCAGAGGTGAAGGGACGGTGCCTGAGGGGGGAGTCGTGCGGTATGGTTCACTGGGGGGGAGGGGGGGGGGGAGCTAACAGGGGGAAGTGGACAA